>JAMXBB010000008.1:80531021-81235731 GCA_024138015.1 Lumnitzera littorea | reverse complement strand
TATATATATATATATATATATTTCTTCCAACCTAGAAAAATAAAAGTAAAATAAAATATACATACATACATATATATATATATATATAGATATATAGGTAAATGTATATGTAAGTTTAGGTTCGTATTTTGTATTATATACAAACACTATTTTTGTATTATAACCTTGTATATTATATATATATATATATATATATATATATACATGTCATCTACCAAAATATTTATGTATGTACCTAAATACATAAATATATCTCCATACGTACATCTCCAAAAAGAGAGAGCAAATAAAATTACAAAAGAAAAGAAAAGAAAAAAAATACATATATAAATAATACATGCACTTCATTTAACTATATTACATGGAAAATCAATATTACATGAATATGTGTTCTAGTACACTACTTTTACATGAAGATATTAAACAAGAACATTTGCCAAATATACAAAAATTGCGAGGCAAGAAAATAAATAAAAAAAAACGAGTATTACTACTACTCTTAGCTTAGTTAGTGAACTCTTAAGACTTATCCTTGATAAGTGTTGGCTAAAGGAACTTGGTAGAGGGGTTTAGGGTGTTCTTGGTGGTAGGAGTTGAGACAAATAAAAGAAAAAAAAAATGTATGAAAGGGAGGGATTGTGCTAGTTGGGGGTAGTCGTAGATTTAGGGTTTCCTTGTGGGGTATTGTGGTGTTTTGTTGGGTGAAGGAAATGATAAGAAGATGGAGATAGAGAGAAGGTAAGAGCTTGGTGCATTTCTCAAGTTCAGAAGGGGTTTTAATTTTGAAATGTAAATTTTTTTGGGAAGGGTGAGATGGTTAAATGACAATTGAAGAAAAGGGGATGTGTACTTGGATATTTTAGGGGCATTGGGGAATGGAATGGGAGATCTTGGGTAGTTGTACCTTTTTCCTTTTTTCCTTTTTTTGTATGTCTTGTCATAAGATAGAAATCTGGATAGATTTGGTTAGAGTATTGGTTAAGGTAATGGAATTGGGTAAAATATAGTTACATTAGGATTTAGTGGAAATAAATTAATAGGATAGTGCGTTAAGGTGTTTAATTAAACAAATCACATGTGTTTATATATAATATATCATAATATTTTACAATAACAATAACAACAACAATAATAATGTACATTAAGAAGGAAAGAAATAAAATATATACACACATATATACTTAGCACCACTTGTAGGGGTATACAGGATCTTATAGGCAATATATTAATTTAATTGGTTGAAATTACTTATTTATTATTATTTTAAATTATATCTAACTGTTCGTTAGCGATTTTACGTGATTACACATATTTAGCAATAATTTTATCAAACTAGAGCTTTATTAATATTAGGGTAAATTTTTTATTTAGGGTTTTTATTAGGTTTGAGTTTAGTCTCTTATAATTACGCTTACACGAGGTTTAAGGTTTTCGAACACAATTAAGGTTTCGAATAGTATACTAGGGTTTTTCTTGTTTTCTTAAGTTTAGAATTATAATTTAATAAATTTTAAATATATTTGGCATTGTTGACTCAACAAATTATCTAGGTTACTTAGTTCCGATTTAGGGTCCGTTTACATCTTTCCTCCCTTTAAATAAGTTTTGTCATCAAAACTTGAAATGCGTATTTGGTCTTTCAAACGCATGCAAATATCTATGCTTCACTTCATCTTTCACTTCCTTTGTTGATGCTTTTCCTTTGTAATTTCTCTACAACACTTTAATATATCGATCTCCTTATTCCTTAACTTATGCACCTTATGGTATGTGATCTCCATAAAATGCTCTTCTTTTGTCAAGTTCTCTTGTAGTCTTACTGACTCCATCTCAATAATGCAGTTGGGATGGGGAATGTGTTTTCTTAAAACAAATACGTAAAACATATTGTGGATTCTTGATAGGTTAGGCGATAAGGCTAGCTAATAGGCTAAATTTTCGACTCGCTTCAAGATTTCAAATGGATTGATATATCTTAGGCTCAACTTGCCTTAGGCTTTCACTTAATGTATACTTTTAATCGGACTCACTTTCAAATACACATGATCCCATACTTGAAATTCCAATTCTCTTCTCTTCACGACAGCTTAGCTTTTTTGTTTATTAGCTTTTTTGTTTATCTTATACTTCCTTCATTTTCCACTTAATGACGACAATCTTACCAGTTGCTTCTTGTACTAAATCTGATCTTAATGCCACTTTCTCTACATCATCCAAAACAATGGAGATTGGCATTTTCATCTGTATAGGGCTTCATAGTGTGGCATCTATATAATGGAGTGGTAGCTATTGTTGTAAGCAAACTCAACCAAAGGAAAATGAGCATCCCAAATCCCCTTAAACTCGATGGCGCATACCCTTAGCATGTCCTCTAAAGTTTATATAGTCCTCTTAGATTGTCCATCAATTTGTCTCCATAATTTTCTATAAGCTTGCCCAAAACTTTGATACAAATTGGGGATCATTGTCTAACAAAATCTATATCGGTACACCATGCAACCTTACTATTTCCTTCATGTAGATTTGAGCCAACTTTTCTAAAGAAAAGCTCATGTTGATTGGCAGAAATTAGGCTGACTTAGTGAGTTGATCAACAATCACCTATATCACATCAAAACTAGTGGCTATCCTTAGTAAACCACACATGAAATCTATGGATATTTAGTCCCACATCCATTTGAGAATAGGTAGTGGATGTAACAATTCGCCTAGTTGCTAGTGTTCAACTTTTACTCTTTGGCAAGTTTCACACTTCAATAAGAAATCAACATCTTACTTCAAATTGTTCCACCAAAAGTTCTTTTTAAGATCTTGATACATTTTTGTTCCCCTAGGGTAGATAGTGTAACCTAAATAGTAGGCTTAACTTAAAATCTCTTTTTAGAGTTCTGAATTATCGAGCATGCATAATTTGTCATTCATGCGAAGTGCCTTGCGCTCATCTAATTTGAAGTTAGAATATTTACGACTTGCCATTTCTTCTCTTACTTAGATTAAGGTAGGGTCATTCTCCTGTGCCTCTAGGATTCATTTCATCAAGGTTGGCTCAACTACTAAATTTGACAACTCTACATATGCCTTATGCTATGAGAATTCCAAATTCAACCTTTCAAACTCTTTAATTAACTCTTTTTGATCAGTGAGAAGAGAAGCAACTTTGGTATGGTTTTTCCTACTTAAAGCATCCACAACTATGTTCACTCTACCAAGATAGTAATTAATTCCTAAATCATAGTCTTTAATTAGCTCAAGCCCTCTTCTCTGCCTCATATTTAATTCTTTCTAAGTGAACAGGTACTTGAGGCTTTTATGATCAATGTAAATCTTGCATCTTTGTCCATATAGGTAACATCACCATCATTTTTATGTGAACACTATAGCTACAAATGTGAGATCATGCAATGGATAATTTTGCTTATATGGCCTCAATTGTTTGGATGCATATACAATCACTTTTCCACCTTTCATCAACACACAACCTAATCCATTCTTGGAGGTGTCATTGTATATTATGAAGGGCTCATCATTATTCAACAACACAAGAATTAGGGCAGATACTAACTTTTCCTTTAACTCTTGAAAACTCTTTTCTCATTTTTCATTCTATTGGAACTTCACATTTACTTACCTCAATTGAGTGAGTGGCCTTACGATTCTTGATAAATCATTGACAAACTTTCTATAGTATTAAGCCAAACTAAGGAAACTTCAAACTTCTATAATTGTTTTTGGCCTTTTCTAATCCACTATGGCCTTAATCATTTCTAGATTAATTGAAATGTCATTCCCTATCATTACATGTTTAAGAAAGGATATCTCTTTCAACCAAAAGTCAAACTTAGACAATTTAGCATACAACTTGTGCTCTCATGGTATCTGTAGCACCATTATTAAGTGTTCCTCATGTAGCTCTGGTGTACCAAAATACATACTAAAATATCATCGATGAATACGATCATACACTTATCTAACAGTGGTTTGAACATTCGATTCATCAAGTCCCTAAATGGTGTAGGTGCATTTGTTAGACCAAAAGGTATCACAAGGAATTCATAGTGGCCGTACCGTATTTAAAAAGCTATCTTTGAAACATCCTTTAGCTTAATTCTCAGTTAATGATAGCTTGATCTCATATTAATTATGGAAAATACACTTGCACCTCACAACTAGTCAAATAGATCATTAATCTATGGGAGTGGATCCTTGTTCATGATGGTCACCTTATTTAAATCTGGGTAATCAATGTAAAGCCTGAATGACCTATCCTTTTCTTGACAAATAATACGGGTGTACCCTAAAGTGATACGCTTAGCCATATAAACCCTTAGTTTAGTAGCACTTGCAATTGCTTCTTTAGTTCTTTCAACTTAATTAGAGCCATTCTATATGTGGCTTTTGAGATCGGTTCAGTTCCCGACACTAAATTAATGACAAAGTCAATTTCTCTTTTAGGCAATAACTCGGTCAACTCACCAGGTAGCACATCAAGAAACTCATTCACTATTTGAATTTCCTTAACATTCAGCTTTTTCGAATTTGCTTCAACAGCATTTAGTTAACTGACATTTGTCATTAATTTTAGGGAACTTAACTCTTATACTCTTGCTATAGTGGAATCTCCCATAAATTCAACTTTTGTTCCTTCGAAGGTTTCGAACATTACTTTCTTTTTCTGACAATCAATGGTGGCTTTAGCATCTATCATCCAGTTCATTCCTAATATGGATTCGTATTTACCCATATTAAGGAGAATCATATATGTTTTATTGTCAAAGTTTTAAATTCTTAAAGGACATCCTCTTATCATTTCCTTTGTAACCACAACACTTCCTATAGGAGTCCTCACCTTGAAATTGGACACAGTGGCAATTGTAGGCAAACTTGCTCGCTTTACCACTTTAAGAGCTATGAAGGAGTGTATGGCTCTCATATCAAACAAGGCATGTATAAGTCCTAAAGTTAAGCTAAGTAACCGTAGGATTGAACCTAGAACACAAAGTTTAAAGCGATCGGTTAAAGGATCCGATCAAACCCAAATTATAAACTATGGATAGAAAAATTAGTAAAAATGACCGCGTAAACTTGAATCTAAGAAAATAAGTAATAAAATAAGAGATTATAAAATTTTTAAATTTTAAGTATAATAATTGTTAATTATCAAAAAGGCGAAAAGTGTAATCTAATAACTAATAAATTACTAGAGATAGATTATATGTATACTAAAAATTATAGAATGACCTAAATAATAATTAAGAATGTTCACATGTACCTCACATGTATTTACGTGTAGATAAAAATACGTGAAATTTCTTAAGTTGTCTAAAAATTTATTAAATAATTAAGGAAAATTACTAATTAATTAAGGAAAAATCAGAAAAAAGAATAAGAGAAATCAAGAATAAGGTAGATGTGGTCGTGACAAGTCAGTAAGTGAAGAAAAAAAATTGCCCAATCAAAATCAAGCAACACAAAAGCAAAAAACTAAGGGATTTGGGCAATGTCTTATCTAATTTAACACACATTAATTACCACAAAGCTCTATAAAGAGGGAAAAAATTTACAGAGCTCCTTTAGATAGTTAGAAATCAAAGAAAAATAAAGAGTATCGAAATTCAAGAGAAAAACTAGAGAAAAAAAAAAAAGAAAGGAAAACTGTGCAATTAAGGCTAATGAGTCAAACCCACACACCACCACCACCCGGGGCTGGGCCACCACCACCATCCTACTCTAGACCTACAGTCTAGGCCAACCGACACACTTGGACCGGAGTTGGATGACCAAAAGGCATCGAACCGGGTGAGTCCCTTATCTGTTTTAGTTTCGTATAATTTCTTAAAATTATTTATTTTGTCCAGAAAATTATGAAACTTGTTATTTTGAGGTTTTATTATATGTAGATTTAGGGAAAAATAGTGATTAAGTTTAATCATGTCTAAAAATATAGGGTTCTTAACAAATTAAGCAAAACAATATATGATTAGAACTAAAAATAAATATGCTTATGAGTGTATTTTGGAGCTCAAATTTTTTCTGTAGAATGCTTAAGTGATATAGAATAGTGCTATGAAGCCATTTTTTTTAAATTTAATTTTCCAATTTTTTAAGTGAATTTTTAGCCCTAAAATGATGGGAAAATTGGGTAATTTTGGGATAATTAGTTGATTAAGACATTAATTACTAATTTAGATAGTAATTAGATGTTTAGGGATGTTAATCTCTGATGTGAAAACCTAATCCTAGCCTTTGAAGTGTTAAGTGTAATTAATTTAGGAATTAGATAGTAATTGTAGGAAATTAGGAATATGTGGAAGTGGAAATTTAATAAATATGAAAAATTAAGGTTATTTAGATAATATTATAATAAAAATCAGAATATATTAAATCTGAAACAAAATTGAATTTTAGGTAATTGTATAAAAAATGTAAGATTTTCTCATATCGGGAATAAATTCGGTACTCTAATTAAGATTAGCGTGTACCGAATAATTTAAAATACTAAATTAAGACCCAATAGGATATTAGAATACTCGAGCTTAATGTGATTAATTTTACATTAGGATTCGAGCATATTTTAGACTTTAGAATCAAAATTAGAATCTAATTTAGGATTCGAACCCTAAAATAGGGTAGAAAGAATCATTAGTACATAATAGGTATACATGGAAAAAATTGAGTTAAATTATAACTTAGAATATGAATCCTTAAAGTATAAGTACTAAAAAGACCTATTTGTATTATAGAATATCCAGAGACGAATCAGCTTACAATTAAGTGATCGGGCGACTGAAAAATTCCAAGTAAGTTAGGTTATTACTTACTGTATTAGAGTACTATTTTTATGGTACTTGGAGACATAGGATTATATATGGTTATGATTGTAAGTAGTTTACGCATGTGTTTGATGTATCTGAATTTGTGCTGAAATTTCTAATATGATTGATTTTATGTAATGATTGAACTGGTGTGAAATTGTTTGAAAACTTTAAATGAAATTTAATCTTATTCGACTCTAATGACCTAAAATGTTATGCATTGTAACCTATTAGGGGATTATTAAGATTTTCGAACCAAATATCGATCCCTTCGAAAGGGATAGCGTAGGATGGTATAATGGTCCCTTCTTCATCCTTAGTCGAACTAAGTGATAGGAGAGGAGGTCACGGCGAGGGTGAAGTCAATGGTTCGAAGGTAGTCGTGGGAGGAGCAATGTCTCCATTACACAAGCCTGGGTTTGGTTGTGAGCTATTGCATAACATGGAAACTTCTCAACCTAGATTAGAGTAGGTGAAATTTCTTTGATTTCACAATGGACCAAACTATGTTGTACGATGACACTTGATTGTTGCATTGCATGAAAATAATTGCTTGATAATCTTGTTTGTGTTTGTATACATTCATAAGTCTCCAATTCAACTTACTGAGCTATAATTGCTCATACCTTTATAGATCCTTTTGTAGGTCTTGATTTCTGAATACTTCAAGTATTATGCCACCTTACAATTATTCAGAGGTTAGTTCTTTTGAAGCCAGGGGTGTAAGGATCAATTTACTTAGTAGTGAATGTGTAGCTAGAGTGTCTTTTGTAGTTTAAGGATGAAGGACTAATAGTTGTTATGTAAATTAGTGAACCGTTATGTTTATGTAGAGTTTCCTAGGAAGTTATGTAGACTTTACATATAATTATGTATGTTTATTAAAAATTTGTGATATTTACCATAATTGTAGCTAAACATTTAATTGGATTGTTTACTTCAAAGCAAAGAGTCGTTGATGCCTTGTGTAGATCATGTCTATGGTAGGTACTGTAAGGTCAGTTATTATTATAGAATGGTTTACACGGCAAGACTATTGCAACTCTGCGACTTCGAGGCGTAACGGTTCTCGGTTGGTATCAGAGCGTAGTTTTAGTGAACTTGCTTTGAAGCGTCATACTTTAAAAGAAATAGATATTATAGGAATATTGAGAGTGGGTAATATTAAGTAGGCGATGAAAAATTGTATTAAGCATATGAAAATATAAGTAACCATAATGTTTAACATAGTAAATGTTAATTAGTTTAACTATAATTACAGGGTCGGAAGGGGGAACTAATACATAGTTGGATATGGTTCGAATGGAATGGAGAAGTATCCCCTATTGATTATAGGGTTAGATTACAGCGGTTATTAATGGAAGTAGTTGATTGGAATATCTTTAGGACAGTTAATGAGATTATTGACAAGTTTCATGATAAGATGTACTATAGCTGGAAAGATGAGTGGGCATGGATGGAGATGAGTCTAGGACCTCGGTATAATAGATATACTGCCATAGCAGCTTTTGAGTAGAGATGGTTGGAGACAGAGGGAATTATAACTTTGATGATGCCCTTACAGTATTTTCCCGCTAGGTTGGAGGATGGGAGACCATACCCAGTTAGTATTGCACACATCCCTGCTGACATTCCATACATTCCCAGATAGTATCCACTAAGGATTATTGATTAGTTTCCTCAGTTTCCAGAACCTGCTGGGGAAGGTATAGAGATACCATTAGACCTTAACCTCGAACCTGAGCTTGAGATACCAGAACCACCACCAGAAAACCTACCTCCAGTTAAACCCCAAGAGGATGGAGTTCATGTTGAAGAAGACCTCGAGGAAGACCTAGAGGAGGACCCAGAAGAAGAAGATCCAGAAGAAAACCTTGAAGAGGAGCAAGAGAATGAGGATGAACCTGATGTAGATATACATGCTATAGTTATGCAGGTGATTGCAGACACCACGATAGCTGGAGTAGGAGCTAATGATACAGCTGAGTCGGATGATGATGATGTATAGGAGGTGATTGTGATTCTTAAGATTGTAGAGATAGTATTTATAAACTCTGCATCAGATAGTAAGCATGAGGATCACTTGGTAGGAGGCCATGTGGGTCACAATTCCTTTGATGGAGTAGCTACCACGGATTTAGAGGAGGATTAACTTAGTTAGTTGGCTGACTTATTTTGGTTAGATAGATTTTTAGATATGATCCAGTAGCAATTTTCATAGAAATTGATGTATTTTAGGATCTTTTGATGTATTTTGACTTTTGATGTATCATTTTGACTTTTGATGTACTTTGTAGCTTCTGGATCAAGTTAGATGTACACTGTAATTAAGTTTGATGTAGCCAGTTGATGTAATCTTTTGTCTTGTACAGTTGTAAAGATCAAGTCTATACTAGATTATATAAGTAATGATGTAATCAAGTTGTAAATTTGATGTATGTATTCAAAAGTTATCGAGTTGTATCTTTTGTTTTGAAGTTGTAATGATGATGATGTAAGGTTCAATGAAATTAATAGTGGAAATCAGACTATTAAGTACGTTGATTACAATGATATTGTTATTATTATTTTATACAAGTATATATTGCAAGTATTTATTAATTTATAAAAATTCTCTAAACAAAAGTAAGGATAACTTATAAATAGATATGAATGTAGGGTTATAAGTTATAAACTATTAAGCAATTATGGCTGAAGTTAGAAATGGGAGTAGCCAAGGAGAAACTGAAGGAAATCAAAACCCTTCACCACGAGCACCATTACCACCGAGAGAATAATATAGACAAGATTTACCCCTGCCGCATTCACAAGAAAATATGCCTATTGGACAAATACTTGCCAATATGCATACAATGATGAGAGAGTAAAGAATGTTGATTCAACATCTTATGACTGGTGGTAATGTGGGAAACAGGAGACCCTAAGAAGTTGAACAACAAATGGAGCAACCTTAAGAGGTAAATAAACTTCCTAAGTTTATAAAGGTCAACTATTACTTTGAAGGGGAGATGGGTAGGTTAGATGTAGCTGATGATTGTGTAGCCCAAATTGAACAGAGTTTTAAGGCTTTTAAAGTTCCTGAATCTCAAAAGTTATCTTATGGCACATTTATGTTAAAGTTAGCTGCAAGAGTATGGTGGGACTCAAGAGCAAGGCAACTTGGAAATAACATTGATTGGAGACAATTTAAGAAGGAATTGAAGAAGGAGTATTTCCCTCATAGTGTTTAAAACAGAATGGTGCAAGATTTGTTTGAATTGAAAAAGGGAGGTATGAGTGTAACCTAGTATGAAACTAAATTTAATAGATTGTTACAATATGTACTTGGCTCATACCGAGATAATGTTGAGTTGAAGAAAGATTTGTTTCTTATCAGATTTGACCCCACAATGCATTGTAAGCTGTTGGATTATGGTTTCACCACTTACAATGAAGTGGTAGATAAGGCAAGACAATCGGAAGATAATCGTGTGAGGATGCAAGTAATGTGGAGTCAAAAGATCAAAAAAGGATATCGACCTGGTCCATCATTTAATAGATCATATTTGGGTGCTGCTAGTAGTAGTTCTGGATAGAAGAGAAAGAGACCAATAACTTTAGCTAGTAGCCTAGTGCAGTTAGTGCCTAGTTTGAGTTTTTACGACAAGGATGGTAATGTCAAATGCTAGAAGTGTAGTGCAAATCATTTCTCGAGAAATTGTACTCAGCTTAAGGGAAAATGTTTTATATGTAGAGATCTGAACCATATACAGAAGGCATGCCCTAGGATGAAATTAGTGAAGTGTAATAAATGTGGTAGGAAGGGCCATTTCTCCAGATACTGTCCACAATTTGGACAAGGAGCTAAGTGAACAGAAAGTTTTGATAACACCACTGCACTTGCTCGTGTCTTCGCTCTAGAGGAAATGGGAGTTGAGGGAGAAATGATATTTCAAGGAAAGGCTAGTGGAAGTAAGTTGAATTTATCAGTGATGGAGATTTGTGATGAACTGTTTGAGACAAAAGTAAAGGAGAATGATTGGAAATTTTGCTAGGTGTTTGCTGTCGATGTAAAGAAAGAGATAGCCAAAGTAGCAGACATATAGGTAGTGAATGAATTTCTAGATGTATTTTTGGAGGATTTACCAGGTTTAGCCTCATCTCAAGAGTTGGATTTTACTGTAGAGTTAGTTCCTAGAATTGAACCTATTTTTAAAGCTCTATATCGGATGTCACCTATGGAACTTCAGGAACTAAAGAAGCAACTTCAGGAGCTATTGGATAAGAAGTTTATTCGACTGAGTGTTTCACCATAGGGAGCACCGGTATTGTTTTTGAAGAAGTAAGATGGTACTATGAGATTGTATATAGACTATCGGGAGTTAAATAAGGTTACCATTAAGAATAAGTATCCGTTACCTTGCATTGATGAATGGTTTGACCAACTACAAGGTGCAACTGTGTTTTTTAGAATAGATTTAAAATCAGGATATCATCAATTACGAGTTAAGCCAGAAGATGTGCATAAGACTACATTTAGAACTCGATATAGTCATTATGAGTTTTTGGTGATGTCATTTGGCTTAACGAATGCCTTAGCTGTATTCATGGACCTGATGAATCATATATATCAACCATATTTGGATAAGTTTGTCGTGGTGTTTATTGATGATATTTTGATTTATTCAAAAACCAAGAAGGAGCATGCAGAGTATTTATGATTGGCATTACAGAAGTTGAGAGAGAATAAATTGTATGCCAAGTTAAGTAAATGTGACTTTTGGTTGGATAGAATTCCTTTTTTAGGTCATATTATATTTGGTGAAGGAATCTCTATAAGCCCTGATAAAGTGAGAGCAGTAATGGATTGGAAACAACCAACCACTATGACTGAGATAAGGAGTTTTCTGGGTATGGCTGGATACTATCGACGATTCATAAAGGATTTTTCCAAAATTGCCAAATTGTTGACTCGATTGACCCAAAAGGATATAAAGTTTGAATGGAGTGAAGATTATGAAATGAGTTTTCAAGAGTTGAAAAAACGACTAGTTACAGCACCAGTATTAACATTACCTGATCTGGATAAGCCTTATAATGTGTACAGTAATGCTTCACGGAATAGATTAGGTTGTGTATTGATGTAGGATAGAAAAGTTGTTGCATATGCGTAAAGACAATTGAGGCTACACGAGAGGAATTACCCAACCCATGATTTAGAGTTAGCGGCTGTAGCGTTTGCTTTAAAGATTTGGAGACATTACCTCTATGGACAACGGTGCGAGATGTACACTAACCATAAGAGTTTGAAGTATTTCTTTACTCAGAAGGAGTTGAATTTAAGGCAAAGAAGGTGGTTAGAATTGATTAAAGATTATGATCTAAATATAAATTACCACCCTGGAAAGGCCAATTTGGTGGCGGATGCATTAAGTCGAAAGAATTATGAACAAGTTGCTTTACTGTTAACACCTCAACGTACATTAGTGCAAGAATTTGAGAGGATGCAAATTGGGTTTGACTGGTGTGAACCTAATAGTCAACTGATGAATTGGGAATTTCAACCTACTCTATTAGAGAGAATAAAGCCAAAACAAGAGGAAGATAAGGGTCTGATGGAGATAAAAGAGAAATTAAGTAATGGACAAGACCTTGACTTTAAGGTGGATGATAGAGGTATAATAAAGTTTAGAGGAAGAATTTGTATACCATAAAATGCTGACATAAGGAAGCAAATTTTGGATGAAGCACACATTACAAGTTATACTGTGCATCCGGGAGGAAATAAAATGTACCAAGATTTAAAACTCATGTATTGGTGGAATGAGATGAAGAGAGAGGTGGCACAGTATGTATCAGAATGCATTATATGCCAACAAGTTAAAGCAAAACACCAAAGACCGGGTGGACTATTGCAACCTTTAGAAATACCAAGATGGAAATGGGACTATATTACTATGGATTTTGTGGTAGCATTACTAAGGACTCAAGTTGGATACGATTCCATTTGGGTAGTCGTGGATAGACTAAAGAAGAGTGTACACTTTTTACCTTATCAGATGGGTGATTTAATGGAAAAGATGGCTAGGCTATATGTCTAAGAAATCGAGATAGTCGGTTTGTATCCAAATTCTGGGAGAGTTTACATAGAACTTTGGGTACAAAGTTGCAGTTTGGTATAGGTTATTACCCACAATCAGATGGGCAGTTTGAACGAACAATTCAAACTCTAGAAGATATGTTACAAGCTTGCGTGTTAGATTTTGGAGGTGATTGGGATAAATATTTGCCATTGATAGAATTTGCCTACAATAATAATTATCATGCAACCATACAGATGACACCTTATGAAGCCTTATATGGGAGAAAGTGTAGATCGCCACTGTATTGGGATCATGAAGAGTATACCATGATTAGACTAGACATGATCAATCAAACAAGTGAGAAGATTAAGATTATTCGGCAGCAAATGAAAGAAGCTTAAGATTGTTATAAGAGTTGGGCTGACTTAAAAAGAAGGCCATTAGAATTCGAAATTGGTGATCATGTTTATATTAAAATAAGCCCATTCAAAGGACTTAGACGGTTTGACTTAAAGGGAAAACTAAGCCCACGATACATTGGTCCATTTGAAGTATTGGAAAAAGCCGGCAATATATCCTACCGAGTAGCTTTATCTCCAAGTTTATCGGGCTATCATAATGTATTCCATGTTTTCATGTTAAGAAAATTTATTAAGAACCCGAATACGATAGTGGAGATAGAGCTAGTGGAGTTAACCAGAAATTTTCAACTTGTGAGGCAACCCATAAAAATATTAGATAGTCGGGTTCAGAAATTAAGGAATAGAGATATGGAGTACGTAAAGATTCAATGGAACGAAGGTTTAGACTTGGAGATGACTTTGGAACCAAAAGTCGCGATGGTGGAGCAGTATCCATGGCTTTTCTAACTTTCAGGTTAGTAAAAGTATGCAAATTATTGTATTTAGTCATTTAAGTACAATTTGGATATACAGAAGTTTTGAGGACAGAACTTTTTTAAAGGAGGGTGGAAATGTAAGTCCTAAAGTTAAGCCGAGTAACCATAGGATTGAACTTAGAATACAAAGTTTAGAGCGATCGATTAAAGGATTTGATCAAACCCAAATTATAAAATATGGATAAAAAAATTAGTAAAAACAACCCCGTAAACTTGAATTTAAGAAAATAAGTAATAAAATAGGAAACTATAAAATTTTCAAATTTTAAGTATAATAATTGTTAATTATTAAAAAGGCAAAAAGTGTAATCTAATAACTAATAAATTACTAGAGATAGATTATATGTATACTAAAAATTATAGAATGACTTAAATAATAATTAGGAATGTTCACATGTACCCCATATGTATTTACGTGTAGATAAAAATATGCGAAATTTCTTAAATTGTCTAAAAATTTATTAAATAATTAAGGAAAATTACTAATTAATTAAGGAAAAATTAGAAAAAAATCAAAGAAATCAGGAATGAGGTGGATGTGGTTGTGGCAAGTCAGGAAGTGAAGAAAAAAAATTGCCCAATCAAAATTAAGCAATAGAAAAGCAAAAAACTAAAAGATTTGGGCAATGTCTTATCTAATTTAATGCACATTAATTACCACAAAGCTCTATAAATAGGGAAAAAATTTACAGAGCTCCTTTAGACAGTTAGAAATCAGAGAAAAATAGAGAGCATCGAAATTCAAGAGAAAAACTATAGAAAAAAAGAAGAAAGGAAAACTGTGTAGTTAGGGCTAGTGAGCCAAACCCACAGACCACCACCACTTGGGACCGAGTCACCACTACCTGGGATCGAGCCACCACCACCACCACCACCACCACCATCCCACTCCAGACCTACCGTCTAGGCTTGTCGACACACTTGGATTGGAGTTAGATGGCCAAAAGGTATCGAACTGAGTAAGTCCCTTATTTGCTTCGGTTTTGTATAATTTCTTAAAATTATTTATTTTGCCTAGAAAATTATGAAACTTGTTATTCTGAGGTTTTATTGTATGTAAATATAGGGAAAAACAGCGATTAAGTTTAATTATGTCTAAAAATATAGGGTTCTTATTAAATTAAGCAAAACCGAGCATGATTAGAACTAAAAATAAATAGGCTTAAGAGTGTAGTTTGGAGCTCAAATTTTTTCTATAGAATGCTTAAGTGATATAGAACAGTACTATGAGCCATTTTTTTTAAATTTAATTTTTGAAATTTTTAAGTGAATTTTTAGCCCTAAAATGATGGAAAAATTGGGTAATTTTGGGATAATTAGCTCATTAAGACATTAATTACTGATTTAGATAGTAATTAGATGTTTAGGGATGTTAATCTCTGATGTGAAAACCTAATCCTAGCCTTTGAAGTGTTAAGTGTAATTAATTTAGGAATTAGGTAGTAATTGTAGGAAATTAGGAATATGTGGAAGTGGAAATTTAATAAATATGAAAAACTAGGGTTATTTAGATAATATTATAATAAAAATCAGAATATATTAAATCTGAAACAAAATTTAATTTTAGGTAATTGTATAAAAAATGTAAAATTTTCTCACATCGGGAATAAATCCGGTACCCAAATTAAGATTAGTGTGTATCGAATAATTTAAAATACTAAATTAAGACCCAATAGGATATTAGAATACTCGAGCTTAATGTGATTAATTTCACATTAGGATTTGAGTATATTTAAGACTTCAGAATCAAAATTAGAATCTAATTTAGGATCCGAACCCTAAAATAAGGTAGAAAGAATCATTAGTACATAATAGGTATACATGGAAAAAATTGAGTTAAATTATAACTTAGAATATGAATCCTTAAAGTATAAGTACTAAAAAGACCTATTTATATTATAGGATACCCAGAGACGAATCAGCTTACAATTAAGTGATCGGGTGACTGAAAAATTCCAAGTAAGTTAGGTTATTACTTACTGTATTAGAGTATTATTTTTATGGTATTCGAAGACTTAGGATTGTATATGGTTGTGATTGTAAGTAGTTTACGCATGTGTTTGATGTATTTGAATTTATGTTGAAATTTGTAATATGATTGATTTTGTGTAATGATTGAATTGGTGTGAACTTATTTGAAAACCCTAAATAAAATTTAATCTTATTTGACTCTAATGAGCTAAAATGTCATGCATTGCAACCCGTTAGGGGATTATTAAGATTCTCCAACTAAATATCGATCCCTTCGAAAGGGATAGCACAGGATTACATAATGGTCCCTTCTTCATCCTTAATCGAACTAAGTGACAAGAGAGAAGCGATGTCTCCATTGCACAAGCCTAGGTTTGGTTGTTAGCTGCTGCATAACATGGAAACTTCGCAACCCGAATTAGAGCGGGTGAAATTTCTTTGATTTCACAACGGACCGGACTATGTTGTACGATGACACTTGATTGTTGCATTGCATGAAAATAATTGCTTGATAATCTTGTTTGTGTTTGTATACATTCATAAGTCTCCAATTCAACTTACTGAGCTGTAGTTGCTCATACCTTTATAGATTCTTTTGTAAGTCCTGATTTTTGAATACTTCAAGTATTATGCCACCTTACAATTATCCAGATGTTAGTTCTTTTGAAGCTAAGGGTATGAGGATCAATTTACTTAGTAGTGAATATATAGCTAGAGTGTCCTTTGTAGTTTAAGGATGAAAGACTGATAGTTGTTATATAAATTAGTAAACCGTTATATTTATATAGAGTTTCCTAAGAAGTTCTATCGACTTTACATATAATTATGTATGTTTATTAAAAATTTGTGATATTTACCATAATTGTAGTTAAACATTTAATTGGACTGTTTACTTCAAAGCGAGGAATTGTTGATGCCTTGTGTAGATCATGTCTATGGTAGATACTGTGAGGCCAGTTATTATCATAGAATGGTTTACATGGCAAGACTGTTGTGACTCTGCGATTTCGGGGCATAACAGCATGCACAGAGTACCCAACTATATCAATATTCCTTAAATTATGATTATAAGTTTTATTCTCAAGTTCTAGTAATGTAAATTTACACTTCAAAGTATTTGCAAGTTACTACCACTTTATTACAACTTGGACTAGTCAACTTACTTTCAACAACTTAACAAAGGAGTTAGGGTACATACCTGCAATGAGCTTGGTATCAAAAAAATCCTCTAGTTCTTCATACACTTCTAGATCTTCACCCAGATAGTATTCATAATTCTATTTGTCTTTTAAATTGTATACCCTATCAGTGTTTACTACACTTGGGTGAGTATTTCACAAACTTGATCCTCCAGCAACTTTTCTAATAGTAGGGCGTCAAATAGCTGGTAGTGGCTTAGCAATTTGAGCAATAACGACTGGGTGCTGTAGACAGGTAGTAGAGAAGTGTCCAACCTCATTACAAATGAAATAAGTGGTGGTGCTCTTCTTAAGGCAATCAATCACTCGGTGTAATCGATCACCACAAAAGAAGCATTTGCCTCATAATTGAGGACAATCTTTAGGGTAATAATTTCCCCTACATTTCCAACACTTAGCTACCTTACTAGTAGTCTTCTTTTAAAGTATCTCCTATGGTCTTAAAAACCTCCTTATCTTACTATTGTTGCCGTTGCTTGATCTTAAGGCCTCTTATCAAATACACTGACCTTACGCTTACTAGTCTTTTCATTTTGTCTTTTTGTATTATCTAATACTCGCGCCTTTTCTACTATATACATAGAAGTCCTTGGCTCAAATTCCAAGAGCCTCCTTTTCATATAAAATCAAATCATCGAGAAAATATCTAAATCTTCAACTAATCACTAGTTTGATACTTTAGAAGTGTAAATAGTAACAGTCTATTGAACTTAGCTTCGTACTACTTAATAGTACGAGTTCCTTTCATAATATCCAACCAATCCTCACTGTACTTCACTCTTAAGCTTCTTGGAAAATAATATGCCAAGAGCTTACGTCTAATGACTTCCCATGTAATCGAGCCTCTCAGATTCTACTACTTGGATTCCTACCAAGTATATGCCCGCATCTTTAATAGATAAGTGCCATAAGTAAGATGAAGATGTGGTCGCTTTGTAAATGCTAAAATGATCTTTTTACCTGATTCAACCAGTCTTCCATCTCATTGGCTCGGTTTGCAACACTCTAAAAATACTTATTACAATGAATAAATTCCGGTAGTACACTACGTTGCTATCTGAAGTCAGGGTATGTTGGAGGCATAACTCTTGCTAAGCCAACTAGTGGTAAAAGAGGTGTAGACATCCAATTTTTACCCTTTTGTTCTTTTTAGAATTTCCTTAAATAAAGAAAAGGGTCCTAATTTAGAAAAAAAAATAGAAAATAAAAAAGATATAGAAAAATTAAGAAATTCAAAAAATTGAAAAATGAAAAAAAAAATAGAAAGATAGATTTTTTAGGGGAAAAAATTATTTTAAGAAGGTAGAATTTCTTTTTTTAGGAAAATAGAACTTCTTAGGTGAAATAGATTTTTAAGCAAAATAAAATATTTTTAGGAAAGTAGTTTCTTAAGAAAAATAAGATTTTGGAATTGTAATGAATCTTTAAGTATATTATTTTATTTTGGATGGTTGTCCTTTTTAGAATAAGTTAGGTTACTTTATGGTTTAAATAAGATTTAGTTACACAAAATTTTAAGCAAAATAAAATATTTTTAGGAAAGTAATTTCTTAAGAAAAACAAGATTTTGGAATTGTAATGAATCTTTAAGTAGATTATTTTATTTTGGATAGTTGTCTTTTTTAGAATAAGCTAAGCTACTTTATAGCTTAAATAAGATTTAGTTATACAAAATTTTAGGGCATGGGCCAACAACCCATTTAGTTAAGTACTTAGACTTACGTTGTTAGTGATGTGAAGGATCTAGGTTCGATTCCTAGCAAATGCACAAAAGTGCATTTTCTTTTTGTGATAAAATTGAGCCACATGGTGTTTTGCAATAGGGCCACATTTTATATGCTTTACATGTGGTGACACATGGCAACCACTGAGAGGCCCACGTTTCTAATATGGCGCAATGTGGTCACTACGTTAGTATCTTCCTCACTGCTAGTACATTTAGGTTGCTGACGTGGAATACTACTAATTTAGCCTAAGAAAACATCTTGATTCATCCATTGTAAGGATTAAATCGAGGTTGAAAATTGAAAAAAGATAGAATATGCGTCATACACAACTTGGCAAATCCGAGCTCATTTGGCAATTTTTTCGAATCTAAGCTATGAATCTTCTTTATCGACATGTTCTTGCTAAGATTGCGCAATCAAATCAATTCTTTCTTTAAGTTCTGAAGTTGAATCAAGCAAGAATAGCTCATGACCGCGTGGTCGAGATCCTCTATTACTATACCTTCCAAGCTCATTTCTAGCTTTAAAAATATAAATAGGAGAGTCTAAATTTGTGCAAGGATATGAAGCACACACCTGAAATCACTCAAAGACACAATGACAACTCTTTCTCTCTCTATTGCAAAACCATCATTGCAACCTCTCTCTCTCTACTCAAAACTTGGTTATGGTGTTTTTTAGACTAGTCCAAGTATACTGTCAAGCTCCTTAGGTCTTTAGCATTCGGGTCCATCCCCTTTTGTAAGTAACTACGCACCATAACTTAACCGCTACGTTTAGAACCCCCAAACCCTAAGCACCGCTGCACCTTGCTCCCTTACCACTCTAGCTACCATTTGAAGCCAAAATGACCATAGATATGACAATCACCAACCTTTAAAACCTAATACACAATTGTCAGCTAACACCCTGTATCCACTACGCTTGTTGCCCAACCACTACCACTGGCAGCCGATCTAAAAACACCACCAAATGGCTACTTTAGGTTGTGGCACTCTCCTTACGCCTACTATTTCCAATAAAATACACATTAGAACAAAGAACCCTGCTTGAAATGTTGTTAAAAACTACCCTAGTCATGTCCTTGCCACCGAAGCTTTCCTCTCCTAGCTAGTTACATGCCCTATACATGATAAGGTTGGGTGAATTGACTCAAACTCGACTTTTTGACCCGCATCGACTTTGCTCCAACCCACATACACAAGCCTACATCTAGTTCAACCCATTTGCTTGCTCTTTTTTGTTTTGTTTTGTTTTTTCTTTTTCTTTTTTTTTTCTCTCCTTTTCATTTTATTTAACAAAATATACATGAGTAAAAAAGATTAATAATAAAAGAACAAACAAGCAAAAATTTAAAAAAAAAATTCTTAAAACATGTTTTATTTTCATTTTATTTTGTAAATGATTTTTGATTAAATTGTACATAAAAAATTGTTAAAATAAACAAATGAGTAAAATAATTGTTTTATCTCTTAAAAAAAATCATTTTTTTCAAAAGTAAAATAAAATTGACCCTTTTTTTTTTAAATTAGTACTTTTTTCTAAAATTTTTCAAAAAAATAAAAACACCAAATTAGGACCCTTTTTTAGAATTTTTCTTAAAAACAAAGTGAATAAAACATACACTTAACTGTTTTCATAAATTAAAATAAACCAATACATCTAAGTTTTATAAATAAACTATGGAAGTTTGATCATGAATAGCAGGTATGTAGGCACTTATATAGTGACTTAAAATATGAAAAAAATATTTTTCCCCTTTTGGTAAATAATTTTTCAATTTCTTATTTTTTGTAAATAGGTACAATTTAATTATTTATTTGTAAATAAAGATTTTTGTAGAAAGGTACTTTAAAAAATAAATTTAAATTTGGAAGGTTAAAGTGATACTTATTAAGGTTTAATAGGATAACTCCTGAACTAAGATATCTAGTTTTTCAAAAAATTTTCAAAAGTTTTTAAAATACAGGCTAGTGATTAAATTATAATTGATTTGCCTAATTTGTTCTAATTTAATCACTTTTCCTAGTTCTATTGGATGATGACTCCAAAAGTTTTCAAAATTCAAAAAAAAAAAAAATTTTCCTTAATTCTTAGTCGTAGGTTTATATTGAATAATGATAGGGTTTAGTATAAATTAGGTTAAGGAAAATATATGAAAACTGAAAATACAAACTTAATAGGGGGTGATGGTGATGGTGATGGTGGAGGTGGTGGTAGTGGTAGGTAGTGGCATTGGTAGTGGTAATGGCTATAGCTGTGGCTGTAGCAAAGGAACCTCCTCAACGGCTATTGAGAGTGGAGTATGAACAAGTGGGGTATGCTCTCGAGCCAAATATGCTCTTAGCAATTCATTCTATGTATTAATTATAGCTAGAATTTTGTTTATACAGTCATGTAGCACACCCTATCCTCCCTCATTAGTAGGTAGGGCCTAATTAACTAAGGATCTCCCTCTATGCTTGTTTTGATTGAGAAATTTATTTTCAACACTAAGTTGGAAATAGTAAGTTGTAATTAAATAAACTTGGAAACTTCAAGCAAAAAATGAAAATAAGGCATAAGCACATGCAATAGTAATAATAAAGAAGGTTGCAATTTCATTTCATTTCAGCAAAATGAGATTACATCTAATTAGTGGTTACTTCTATCAAGTCATCTATATAACTATACAAATGCAGTTCAATATATAGAGTTTCAAAATATAATAGAGCTTCCTACAATATAGATGTCTTCACTACACAAGGAACTCTCAAATACACTAAACTTTCAAAATACATCAAAACCTCAATACAAGAAAACCACTCGGAGTACAAAAATGATCATACATGATCCTACAATATACAATAGAAGGAATATGTGTAATCACTTTGGTGCTCAACGGTATCTCCAAAAAGCAACCTGCAAAAACAAATATCAATAACATCTACTAAGGACAGGAAGATGGTCCTCCATCGAGATTGATTTGGGGTCTAAATCCTGCAACAAAATAGGTATTGTAAACCTTGCGAATTTAGCTATTTAAAAGTAGAATTAAACTCTAGTACTGTAGATAATCTCGTAAGTCGATAAGACTAAGTAAGATAAAAATTTTATTAAATTATGAAATTAAATATATTATAAGTAACAAAAACTCTAGGATTTCTATTGAAACCTAAATTACATATGAAAACCCTAAATCCTATGTATGTAACTCGAACTCGAATTTGACGAAAACCTTAAAACTATAACTTTAAGCTTATAAAATAAATAAATTTACCCTAATAATAATAAAACCCTAAATAGATATAATTATTGATCAATACACATAATCGTGTGAAATTGTTAACGAACACATTGAGATAACTTTTAAATATTATAAATATCATGGGTAACAATTAAATTAATAAATTTTATAAAAAATTTCAACATTTATCTATAATTACTAAATTTATAATTTTTATATTTAGAAGAGTCTAATTTTTCTTATTTTTTTCCTTTTTTTTTTCTTTCTTTTCCTTTCCTTTTTCCTTTTCCTTTTTCTTCTCTAATTTTTTTCTTCTTTGCCACATTAAGTTCCAGAACTTAAATTCGATGGACACTTGTGTAGTTAGTATTAAACATGTGATAATTATGCAAGTAATGAAAAAATTGGATAATCCCTATGTCAAATCAAATAGCTAACTTATCTTGCTTTTTCCCTTTATTCATTTCTTTTCTTCACTTCCCTGCTACAATCATGGTTAGTTGGAGACAAAAAAACATGCATACACTTTTTTTCAAACACTAAACAAAACCCCACCCATACACTTTCCTTCAAATGTGAAGCAAAATGTGAAGCCTTTTTTTTTTTTTTCTTCCTTCCTTTTTAATTCCTTTTGATTTCAATTACATCAAGTAAATCGAGAAGAAACAGAAGCTTGCCATTCTAGCACTCATCAAATTGTTAGGCAAAATAAATAAGTAGTAAGTATATTATGTTTATTTGGTAATAATTATTTATATGTATTTTTTTTCTACATACATGTATTTTGTAGAAATTTTATGTATTATAAGGTTATGTAATAGAGGTATATGCAATATTAGTATTTCATTGTGTATATATGTTCATATATATATAAATACATAGGTATATTCAAGTAGACATACATGTTAATTTGATACTACAAATATTTAGTATAAAAGAATTGTATATGTACATGTATATCTATATGTTGGCATAAACAGTAGTATGTATAGTAGGCATTTTTACTATGTATGTATATATCTAAATATGGGCCGAATATATATTTATGTCTATATGTACATATAAAGTACAAGAATACTCGTATATTAAACGAATAGGTATAATATATACATATATATGCATATAGTATATTTAGGTATTATATTACCTAATTATAAATGCATAAATAAGTGGAGAAAACTAGCTATATAAGTATATGTATGCATATAAAAATATGTATGTTAAGAGTATAGTATATATCTAAGTATACGGGTATACATAAATATTATAAGTATACTATACTATAATACTAAAATAAGATAATATATATAAGTAAGCATGTATGCCGTAGGATTCAACAAAATGGAAAGTAATTAATTTGTAAAATTTAATAAAATACAATAATAAATAGAAGTATATACATTTTAATTAAAAGTACAAAATAAGAAAAAAATTTCAAAATATGCAAATATTTCGGAAATGACATGTGGCACTCTCTTTTGTTGCCATGTCAGTATTTAATTAAATACAATTAAATTTGTAATTAAAAATAATAATAAAATAATTAATTACTTGGAAAATTATTAAAATAGTAAAAAATGAGTTAAATAAGTATTAAACCTTAAAAATAGCAAAATAAGTAAATTGTGATAAAATAGACTAAGTAAATAAGAAAATCTCAAAATATAAAGTTTAGATATTTATTAAATCATAAATATGTAAAGAAAAGCTTAAAATAATAATTTATAATTAATTAAGTCAAAATAATAAAAATTCACGATATTTTTACATCATAATGAAAAGTGTAAGTTATAAGTCTAAAACAGACCCCGTTACGTAAAATTATGTTCGAAAACGATAAAAATTAATTATAAGTTCATAAAAATCGAAGTTAAAATGAAAAAGTTGTATGCGATTGAAAGTTTAAGATAAACTAAGAAAAGTAGGTAAAAGATTTAAAACTATATTTATGTCATACTTAAGTTATAATGGAAAACTAGGCAAATAATAATAGATATTTAGTTAATTGATGAACTTAGTTTTTCAGAATACTTATAGATTTATTTATATTTTAGATACCAAATTATTAAAAATTGAAAATCCCAAAAAAATGGAGAGTGAGCATTAACACAAGTGAGGGAGTTCCCATGATTTGCTATCTACTTGTTGTTTGTTATTTGTATATTGCTTGTTAGTTGATACTGATTGTTTGATTGAATGACTTATCGCTTTAAGTGTTATAATTCATATGATCACTTTCTTAAATTGGTAAATATAACTGTTCGACTAAAATAATTAGTTATATCTATTGCATGTCTGTGACCCAATCGGTATACTAATGGAGAGTGCTAGTTTTGTAAATTTTTTAGAAAGTATTTTTGGAAAACGTTTTTCCAAACTTGAATGTATTTGGTATGATTTCTATGAGGGCTTGTAGTAGCCGTAAATGATATTTTTATCATTAAGACAAAGCTAGTATAGCATCTCCAATTGATTGCAAGAGGACTCACATATTTGTGTCCATGGGGCTTTGGATATATTTTGATAGTGAAACAACTCGCTTTGTGTGCCTAAAGGGCCTTGGATATGTTCAGTGGATGAGCCTGAGTTGGGGTCTACTTATATTAATTGTTGTTCTCGGTTAGGGTAATAATTGAGTGTCATTTGGAAGGGTGGTATCCCTAGGCAACCTCATGAAGTTATGGTGAGGTGCTCTATACGTGTAAATACGGAGGATAATCGATATGTAGATGAAGTGAATCTACACCTTCCATAGTTTCAAACTCCTATGGATGTTTTGTTTGCATTCATTTTGCATATAGATAGATTGTATGTATGCTAATAATGTTTGATAACTTGATGGAATGGTAGTGGTGAGGAACGAATTCACTGAGTCGTGGTTTTCTCATTCCCCTATAGTTTCTTTTACAAGTTTCTTTAAGCAATGATCGAGGAAAATCTTGAGAGTAGAGTATAAACTGGAGATAGGTTTGATAATGTTAGAGTTGATTGAAATATATATAGTTGATATAGAAACAATTGATATAGAAAATATTTATATGATAAGATTATGTGTAATATAGTGTTTATTGTAAATTATTAAGTTATTTTACCTTATCTTAACATTTGGTAGGAGATACTGATTCTTTGTGGTTTTTATGGACCATAGAATATTGGATATTCATAGTCATTTATATTTTATAGTAAGTTAATTAATTAAAAATTGAAAACTTTAGTGATTAATTGTTTAGAGTCTTGCAATCTTTGACTTGCAAGGCTATTTTTGTATCATGGGTACACACGTAAAATGAAAATTTTGAGTAATTCTACTAGGCCTTTTTTAGGGTTATGGTAAGAATAACCAATGCTGGAATACGAGCTTATCTCCTCACTAGTAGCTTATCGGAATCACTCCTTGGATAACTAATAATTCAAGGGATATAAGCGGATAATAAACTCAGTAATAGGGTCACCTCTAACCAACACTATAAGGTGAAGTCTAGGATTAACTCAGTAGTACTTAAAGTCTTCAACTAAGGGCAGATCTTGGATAAGCTTGGCATTAAGGATAGGGGCATTAAATAATATATCTATTCCTTGGCCCCAGCACTCAATCTAAGTTCATAGACCTCTATCCCTTAAGGGTGATCGAACTAAGGCTCAATACTAGCCTAGAAATTATTCATGGCTCAAGCATTATCTTGGGAAATGATCTGACTGTGATAAGCATGGCGATCTACGGTTAGGGTTATGCCATGGCCAGTTAATTGCTAGTAAGCAAAGGTAAGGGTCTTAAGTTAGGGCTCAATGTAGACCGAAAAAATCAACTTATGCGCATGACTAACGTTCTACTCTCTCTCTAACATATATATCATCTCTACATTTAATGACATTGTGATCGAGGTATGGATTGCTATAAAGCATCCCCTCTCCTTCCCATAAGCATTAAGGCTAGCTCCCCAAGTGATGAAGACATCATCTAGAGTGTGTAGCCAGCTTACTAGCAACATGTCTTCATATAGGGTTTGAAGTCGGTACTTGTACTTAAAGAAGGTCTCACCAATACAAAGATGAAATAGAATGCAGTTAATATATACCTTGACACAAGACATATCAATAAGACACTTAATCATTTTAATATTATGTTACTATATGGCTTATTAATTAAGTTTTAAAGTTTGAATCCTTATCCCTATTCTATCCTTATAGACCTTATTAAGTAAGTTGTTTTAGTATCTAAGGTCAAGTTTTATTTATCTTATTTAAAATCATGCTTTGATACTATTTTCACCTGTCATGGCCTAAAGGGTGATTTAGCTGTAGTAGGTCGTCATATACTATACAAAGATTATAGATTGGCACTTTTACTACTCAACGATATACAAGGCTATTACACAACTAATTACCTTAGAGTTATGCAAGTTAAGATAATATTGCAATGAATATAATATTATAAATTTTTCATACATTAATCTAGCAATTAAAGAGTAAGCGACTCTAAGTCCTTAAAGCAATAGTAGTCTAGCTACAGTAATCCAAAAAGTAGTTCTAAATGACTACTAAAGATCAATACACATAGTAAATATCAAAATAGAACTGGGAGTCTAACTAAATATGAGCATTCTCTCTAACTCTTATCCTTCACACACTTTTCCCCAAAAATATAAGACTAACCTTGGGCATGCCTTGGCTCAGAATGGTAAAGAAGTCTTTTTGCAATAAAAATCTATAGGGGTATAAGTTATAAAACTTAGTAAAATATCATTCATCTACACCAATAAGCAAGTTACTAAACAATTAATTATGAATATATGAATGCATAATTAAGCAGAATGCAACACAAATGCAAATAATTGACTAGGTGCAGCATGTAACTTAGATTTAACGCCCTTTGAAGTTAGGGTTGGAGAGTACACAACACTAGTTAGATCCAGATACTATACTTGAACTTATATAAATAACAAAAATCCACGTTTTGTATCACAAGAAAAATAGTTTTATTGAATTCTAGTTTTAAAAACCAAGTTCCAAGCATGGTTGTGAGTAGGCCTTCATAATCTACAGTCGTCCTTAAATAGAGGCCTTTGAACTTGACCCTTAGCTGTACAGTTGGTACTTTCAATGCATAGTAAGCCCGTAGGCTAACGTAAGGTCATCTTGTACGATTGTACAAGACTAAACACTTTAATTTCATTTTTGCAAAATAAACCCCACGTGTCTCTTGCTACCTCCATGTGATGTGATAGTGGCAATAATAATAATGTAATACATGCTTATGCATGATCTAATTAATTAATTAAGCCAAGTATAATTAAGTTCGATTATTAGGTGACCAAGCAGTATCATAAAGAACCAATTTCCTATAGTTATTTATTATGCAACAATCAATTTGTTATAACAATTTAAAGTATTTTCACATAATAAACAACTAATAACAGTCACATACAGATCTTGAACCTTAAACATCAATCAATTTATCAATAATATTTAAATGCCACCATCTACAATCACAAATAAGTATGGATCATTAGTAGTACTCACTTGGCCATAATGATTGTCAAGGATCATAGTAGTCAGTGCGAGATCAGTGTCTTTATAGGAATTACTTGATAATTAAGAAATATAAAAAAGTAATAAGGATTTAAGTAAAGGAGATATACTATCTAAATATCTATTTAAAAGTTTACCTAATTTTATACTTATCTTATTTAAATTTTTTAGTTCAAGTTTTTTCTTTAATCGCATCAAATTTTTTATTTTAAATTCGATTTTGATGATTTTATAGTCAATTTTTATCATTTTTAGATGTACTTTTACATCGTAAGGTCTATTTTGGAAGTTGAGACCTATATTTTCTATTAGGGGCTTGATGAATTAGGAATTTTATTATTTTTGGGGCTAGTTACTTTTTAATAATTTTTATGGGTTTTTCTTAGTGATTTTACTCATTAAGCTTTATTTTAATTTTATTAATGGGCCTAACCTTTATCTATTTTATTCCTATTGTGCCTATCTAAAGTTTTTAGGATCCTTTATTGAGCTTTTACATTTGTATTGATCTTAAATATTGATTAGGCTTGTCTAATTGATTAGTGGGCTTTTTAAAATTATGCTTGGACTTAATTAATTTTTTAAGATTTTATATTTGTTGATTATTTTTATTTTTTGGGCCTAAATGTTAGTTACTAGTCCAAAATGGGCCTTTTTCTTTAGTTTTTCAATTATATTAGTTATGGGCGTAATTTGTTTGTATATTATTCTCTTAATTTAATTAAATAAAAACTTTTGTACACCTTTTTCTTTTGGTCAGACCTAATAGGTCCTTTCACATGGCTTTTAAGGTCAAATTTTTACCTTATTTTTTTATTTTGCAACTTTAGGCTCTAAGTTACTATTTATTCTAAATATTGTTATAATGCTCATTTTAAATTAACTTATTATTATTAATTTTTATAAAAATCACAGTTTTTGATAAATTTTTGGGTTTTATAAGCTTAGGGTTTATAATTTTGGGTTTTTATTAGGTTCAGGTTTAGTCTTTTATAATTATGCATATACATGGTCTAGGGTTTTTGCACATGATTAGGATTTTGAATAGTATATTAAGGCTTTTCTCGTTCGTCTTAAGTTTAGAATTATAATTTAATAAATTTTAAATTTATTTGGTTTTGTTGATTGAAGGAATTATCTAGGGTACTTGGTTCCAATTTAGGGTCTTATTTAAAAATTTACGGGGTTTACAAAAGTTTTTTATAAAAATCGAACCATGAGAAGTTTGATCGTGGCTATAGGATATGTAGGCACATATGTGGAAATTAAAAATATGGAAATATTTTGTTTTTCCACTATAAATAAATAAATAAATTTATTCTTCAATTATCGATTATTTTTCAAATAAAAGGATATTTTTAGAAATAAATGCTAAATTTGAAAGGTTAAGATGTATTTAGGTTTTAATAAGTAGTCCCCTGACTCAAAATATATGGCTTTTCAATTTTTTTTTTCAAAAATGATTTTATTTTTCATAGACTAGTGATTAAGTTAAGGTTAGTCCATCGATTTGATCCTAATTTATCCTTTTCTTGACCAAGTTACGTAGCAACTTTAAAATCTTCAAACTTAATAGAAAAATCAAAATTTCTCAATTCTTAATTCATGGTCTATACTAAATAGGTATAGGGTTTAATATGGATCAGATTAAGGAAAGTTAATTGGAAATTAGGCTCAATAATGAGTTACCTTAAGTTTTTAGACGCCAAAACCATTATCGTTGTTGGAATTAAATAAAAGATAATAATTGTTGGTTGTGCCTTAGATACTTTATATTGCATATGTGATTGACTATGTGAATACTCAAGCTTATGTGGTTGTGGTATTGTATGTTGGGCATTAGCTTACTCTTTGAAGAACTTATTTTTCAAGTGCTGATACTTTGGATAATGTCAACCCTTATGACTACTTAGGCTATGATTTGGTTTGTGAATTAGGAGATGATGTGGAGTATGTTTGTTACGATGAGTAGTTGAGATGGGGCACAAGCATCTTGAGTGTGTTGTGGTTAATGTTGATGCATTCGAAGATTAGATTCTATTGATAGATGTCTTCAATGTTACTAGTTTTGTATAATTATTGTTTGTTGTTATAAAATATTATAGGAGCCTTGAAGACTTCATTTGTTAATTTTTAGTATGCGGACTATTGTGGAGTAGAGCTCATAATCCTTACACTTGGAGATATTGTGTAATATGTGATTTATGATTAATTATGTTATCTTGTAGATTTTAGACGAATTTAGAGTTTTTGTGCATCATTATCATATAATGACACATAACAAGTTATAACATCTTAGGTTACAAGATGTTACAACCTAAATTATGAACTTTGATTGTATACGTGAACTTTTCAAAGCCACACATTCCCTGACTTCATTTGCAATACTGACATAAGCATGTAGAATGGGAGCACAAATTGAAATTTTATAAACCAATTATAATAAAATTAAACTTACCATTCCGAGTTTTAAAAATTACATATTTCCAAAAATAGTTTCTATGGCCACTATTTGGAATCTTATTTCGAAGGAGAAAAAGAATCGCAATAATGAAGCTTTTTCTTGATTTCTGCCAGCAAACATAATCATTATAGCATTTTCATCCCATTTTACATGAAAAAGATACATTTATCCTATATCACTGCAATTTTCATAACATATTTTGTAAATGGTACAATTAATATGCAGGAATGGATCTGTTTAATTCCTATTTTTATGTTTTGGATATGGCTTTGAAAGGTGAAATCGTGATCCGTTTTATTTTTATCGTCGCATTCCAAATTATTCCTCAATATCAAATGTAAAATAGGAATTACCTTGGTTTCGTTTCCCTAATCGTGCATCATTGAGACGGGTCTCATCGTTTCGTTTTATTTATGTCCGTTTCTTCGCATTCTTCTTGCATTTTAGTAATTATACGGTCATGCGGAGCGAAAAGTTGCAGAGTATACCAACAAAATCATACAAAAACAAATGGGTTATGAATTCGAAATTTATGCATAAGATTAATAGGACAAACGATCAAATATACAGGTACAACTTTCTTGAAAGTAAAATATTGCTTTTAGCATTAATCTCCACTTCAATATATATAATGCGATCCTAGTCTATAAAATAGATGAATTTACTAACTTAGACTTATATGATATTCCCTAGGGATGAGTGGATATAATATGGATCATGTAATAATCCTTATTCTATATATTTATCTTGTAGATATATGTTCTGTATTTTTGGATTGAAACTTAACTGATAACCCTTTAAACAACCTTAAAACTTATACTATGTAAATTCTATAGGTTTATTTTTATTATTTTTTTTTCTTGCCAACTATTAAATGTAAATTCTATAAGTTCAACGATACTTAATCGAACCTATGAGCTTCTTTAAACTTTTCTTTTTAAGTTAAAAATGTTGTTAGTTGTTTCATGTTCAAAGTCATGATAACTAAATTATAAGTTGATATTACTTTCAAATATAAATTATAGCAAGTACAATTATGATAAATTTCAATAAAAGCACAAAATAATAATAAATACAATAAATATCAGTAGCACTACCATCCGAAATCAAAGAATTGACGTAAATTTGTTTGGCCTAAGGGTTGTTAGACCAACTTGATGCTTTATATTAAATTATATGTATTGAGGACATGTGATTAGGTTCGTGTTTGTTGCACCTTTCATATATTGAAGATTTACTAGATACCTTATATATTGGAACCTCTAATATATAGTACAAGTTTGGATCAGAGTTGCTTCCAAAATGAGTACAAGATCATACCTTGTACCCTAACCCTATCTTGGGATTTTGGCTTTCCAAAATTTAGAAATTGAAACCCATTATCTTATGATGTCTAATGTTTAATATCTATCTTGTAACTTACTCAATTATGTCGAATTTGACAAATTGTAGGGTCTTAAAAATTTTGATGCTGCGGTCAAATATTTTCAATAGCAAATTTTAAGTGATCCCTTTAAGCTTTTCGTCTTCTAATTAGCTTGCTTTTTGAGAATAGAAAAATGTAAATATTTGATTTCTCAAAGAAAATAGAAGGTGCAAGAACATACTTAATTTAATCACAATTGATCCCCAACCCAACCACAAAGATAGGTATTTTCCAACAAATCATAGCCACAAAAAAAGCTAATTTGAGCAAATTAAGAAGCTTAACCGTATATAACTTTTCTTCCAGACCACTAAACCACTAAAGAGGATTCGTTGGACCATCCCCAGATCAAGTGACTCTGCCTTCAAAGTCCCCAGTTGAGTGTAGACTAAGTAAGATTAACCTTCTAAGAATAGAATAAACACTAGTCCAAAAGTTGCAATCAACCACGACAACCTTGGCTTGTACTGGCATTGTGGTGGCGCCGAAGATGTTCGACTGTCCATAATATTTTGAGAAATCAAAATATAAGAGGTTTTAGTCCCACATTGAGCAAGCATCATAGGATAGACGGTGCAACAATAGTCATATCCACGGTAAAAACAAAGGTAATTTATAATGATATAATTTGTTTATCAGTGCTTTTTCATTTTTGCGTCCTGGGTTGTCGTTCTTTTTTCTTTTTTATATTTTATTTTATTATAAATATATGTAATCGACACAAAATCTGACACAAGTTATGAGAACGAGAAGTGTTAAAACACAATTATATGTCGAACACAATATGTAGCACCGATTATAAAAATAAAAAACATCAAAACACAGATTATGTTTGATATGAAAGTCAAAATAGGTTATGGATGAAAATGCACCTAACAGTATTGACGTATGTTATTATAAATTACCCCAAAAATAAATAGATAAACAGATGTATGCATTACAGCCAATTACGACTAAATATACATAAAATTGGACTCACCCGGATGCATCATATACACATTTATCATAACCTGTGATGAAATAAGTGGTGACACCGGTTAGAATTTATTACTCTGTAATTCGTAACAGATCAAGACGGCAAGACCCCTTATGACAAATGGGGCTTTACATTAATGTGTCCACCAAACAAGACGTTAAAGGTGAATTTAAAAGTTCCAAAATTTGCATACCAAATGCTATAGAGAAACAAAATGCAGTGACCTACAAATTAAATATCCAAAAATTTTAGGAACTAGATGATATTTTAATAATATACGGTTGGTAAATTATATTATTCAAATACTATTCATCCTAATAGTTATTTATTTGCTAATAAAAAATGACAATAGTTATTTATTTAACTTAATTTCTTTTGTTACGATATTAATATTCATACCACTAGATTACAACAATTAACATTCATATATAATTGAGTACTAAAAAGATATAACTTTTTATAAAGTTAAGCATCATTTTGCATGAGACATTTATTATTAATCAGCATAAGGGAGGAAAGTAGTAATTAGTACATACTTGGATCACGTTTAGCAAGGGTGGCAGTCCCTCCAAAGTTGCAAGCAATATCGGAGTTACCATTCTGCTGGTAGTAACTATTGAAGGCGTAAGAGGCATGGGATGGAAGCGTATCTGGTTGATAACAAGCTCCACCTTCTTGAATCGGACCGCAATCTGCCGCGCCTAGTCCGCAGGCCCAGTCTAGGGCATTCTGTAAATCCATCTGTGAAACTCCCGAAAGTGCTACGCACCACGTGGTGCCGTCGATAAACGTCGTGTTGCCTTCCGGAGGAGACTCTGTTGCGACTGGTATTGCTGCACCCGCCTTCTCTTGCACCGCCATTTCCGCAGCCAATACTGAAGATCACAGATTGAATTACTTGAGAGGATTTTATCAAAAACATATCGAAAATAAGGCTAGTTGACAGAATTACTATTCAATTATTGCACGTATTTTATAATTTAATTTAAACAGAAGTATTTATGATTTGATGGATAAATTCTTATGACAATGATGTGCATATACATATATTCATGTACGACGATCAATTGCGTGACTATGATGTGATACATTGAAAACACACAGGTGATCCCGAATCTTTGAAATTAATTGCGGACCTTTGCTTCTTTTCTAGGACATGATATGTCATGAATTTGTAGAACTAAAACATAGCAGCCACAATGCCTACGTCATCCAAATATAAATGCTAATACAAATTACACAAGTCGAACCAGCCAGACATGACTTCCCGTTAGTACTAAAGGGAGTTGCTTGGAAGTTGAATGTATCGTATGTATTTTGAAGATCTGATTTTATATACCTAGTTTGGTCGATATAAGATAAAATAAAAAATAGTAACTATTATTATATTTAATTGTACATGAAATAATACTAAAAATCTATTAGTAATATATTTAGAAAAATATCATATATTTATATTCAAGGTCATGCCTTGACTATAGTGGCCAAGATTTCATTCAAAATATAGAAATACATGAGAAAAGATTAAAAAGTAGTTACTCTTTTCATCTAAAGAAATGATTCTGATTCTTTACTCTATAATAATAACAATTCTATGGATTAACAATTCTATCAACTAAACATAAAACTAATACTGTATTAGGAAAATAATTGAATTCACTCTTATAACATTAATGGAACTTATTGTTTAATTTTTGCTATTTATGGTTGTTCTTATGATGAATTTAAGGTTCTAGTGACAAACTCAAATTAACTATTTATATATTTTTAAAAGTTTTGAGGAAATAATATCACATTTTAGGAGTTTAATAGCATATTCCACAAATAATTTAGATAGAGATGAATAATTTATTCTCTTTAAAATCCTAACCTAATGGTGTTTGAATCGATCATAATCAAATACATGTATATTAAAAATAATAAATAATTATTGAAAATTATACCATGTATTTACTTGTTTGATTGTGATCGGTAGAAACACTATTAAAACATTATTTTAGATACAACAAGTATTAATCTCATTGATATGCAATTTAACATGATCTTACTCTATTGTTTGTCATGAAACCTGACATACAAGTATTCTCCATGCTGACGACTAACCGCTACTTCTTTTGTTTTCCTTTTCCATTCGTATATGACATTCATCCTCTCTCTCTCTCTCTCTCTCAATTACATGCTCCTCTCCCTCCAACGTTACAAAATGAAACTTAGGACTCCACAGACAAGGATCTAGAAAGTAGAAGACAGTTTGTAGATTTATGGCTAATATGAACTGGAATAATATATTTATGACAGAAAAGCTTAAAGTTTCAAGGAATATATGTCGCTTCAGTAAGAAGTAGGTAGGTGTACTTATTTACACTTATTATTTCAATTAATTTTTCAACAAAGTATTTGGTCATACATAAAAAGATTGAACTACATCATAGTTCCAGTTTTCTAAATGTGGAAAAATATATAAAAATTACCTTTATTTCTAGAAACAAAATCTGGCCTATTATTTCATTTCCCTTCAATAAGTAGTAGCCAAGGATGAGAAGATAAAAGTAAATAACAAAAGAGATTGGTCATCAAGAAGATGATAGTCTATATATATATAGTCTATATATATATATATATATATATGTATATGTAAGCAGCACGGACAGGCCGGGTTTTCTCCCTACCACACGGTATATATCTTCCATTGATGTTTTAATAACACATACTAAAACAAAACAATCCACACACGATCCTGTTCACCTATATGCAATCTTCAATATCATATGTGTTAAAAAGAATAACTCGAAGATAGATCCAACCGGTTATACACGGATTTTTCTACCGATCAGCAGCATTAAACAACACGTTAAGAAGAAAGAAGGGCAAAACAATGTGGGATACATACCGAGATAGATTTCCATCAAAAACAGACAACAAAGTAAAATCAACAGCTTCTTTCCCATATCACACGTAAAGAAGATGGTGGTCTTGTTGTTTAGGCTTCTCTCTCTAATCTACTCACTCCTTGGTTGTTCAATGTTGGATTGACGCAAAAACTGATGGTATTATCTGGAAACAGTGATAAGTGGTTGTTGTGGTCTTTACCAAATAAGCGAAAGTGTGTTTAAATGCAGGTGGAGATAAACAAGGAATCGTCAGTTTCTTCAAAGGAAATAATATGTTCCTCTGCGGTCCCATTGTTTCCTTAAACTGCTTTTTGTAATCGAATTAAAGCAATGCCTGTACACACAGTATAAACAGTAGTGTTTGCTTGTCGTATGTTGTCTACTTTTTGACAGGAGGGACCTGCTAGCGGTCGAACCTTTGCGTATGATGTTTTCGGCCAACCGCCAACAGGTTAATAAAAAATTTATTAATAGTTTTAATATTTTAGCTACAATTGACAAATACATATATATATATATATATAAATATATATTCTTTTTCAGCCTATTTATAGATATTATAGAGTAACCATTATTATTTTCCTTTTTAACTATAGTTTATTGAAATAACAAAATTTATGTAAGTAAGATATCAGGCAAAAGTTTAAAATATGAGATCTCAGTAGAACATATAAAAAATAAATAAATAAATAAATAAGGAAAAAGTAGAGATAAGAATAAAAAAATTTAAACAGATGAGTAAAGACTCGATAATGGTACCACGTTCAGGTCCATAGATGCTGTAAAAAGCAAATGTATGGTCCTTCCAACAGTTTTTCCAGGCCTTTTTACTCGAAACAAGTTTTCGAGTTTGATTCTACAGGATACGCCCAAAGTGTCATCCTGTTATCAATTTAGTATCGACTGATGTAGCTATGCCAATAGATAGGGACGATAGATCGATCCGTTTGACACATCTAAATATTGATTTTTTTTTTTTTTTTTTCATATACCCTGTTTTGCAAGCGAGTTTTATAATCTGATTCGGTTAACTCATAGATTAGAGTAGGATGACTAATTTGTCATGGACTTAATTGGCTCACTTAATCGATTAACACTTCAATTTTCAATTCATTAGTGTCCGGTAGTTAGTTAGCCGATACACTTTGTGGATTAAAATGGCTTGCTCACTTGTACAAATTAACTTTATTATTTCTTCATTTTTTAAAATTTTAGTCATTATCAAAATTTACCTACTTTTCTACTTGATCCCTCAACATGCTTTTCTTCTCTTCCTTTTAAGTTCCTATACTCTTATAATCTAACAAAAATAGGACTTACGTTAAATCTATCAAATTGTTAGTCCATCTTGGGCATGTTTTAATTATGGTTGGCCTTAATGTCCTTAACTACAATGATAAGGTTTGTATAAATTTTTCTACCTCATTTTGCTTACTTTTAATTATTTTTGGTGTATTATGTTACATAGTTAAATATACTTTAGCATTATTTTTTTATTATATCATGTAATTTAATATATTTAATATCTTTCTTTTTTTAATTTAATTATTGGCCAATCTAAAGTTGACATACGTCATGGATGAACATATAATCTAATAGATGAATAGAAGTTCTAATTTTGTAAGAGTTTGAAAATGTTGAAAACTCAAATTGTGAAACTTCGAGAATTTGATAAGTCTGATTATGAAGATCTCCAATATTAATGTTATCTAAGATAATGTAACCCAATGGAACTTCAATAATGTAAGATGTAGTACCCAAATCTTTTCGAACTACTAATCTAAGACTATTAGGAGATAACCTTGACTTTTGTTCAAATTTTGTGATGAGTTTACAAAAGTTAGACGAAGTGTCTCAATAGAGTTAGTTTTCAAAATTTTAGGTAATAAGAAATTTAATTTAATAATGAATTCGATTTAATTGAATTATAATTAAATGCTCAGAAACTTGAGCTTAGAGCTCCAAAACTTGACAAAATACTAGAAATGGACTCAAAGAATTTAGCAATCTATAAGTTGGAACTCATAATATGTTAAGAGAGAAGAAATGGCTATCAAGATTGTGATAGATTAATACAAATCTTAAATTTGAATAAGACTCCAAAATATTACAATCATGTAAACATTTAAAAGATACCTAAACTAATTATTCCACTTCATTAAACAATTAACAAACTAAACAATTTGACTAAGTAAAAATTGCGCTTGCTCAAGCGTAGTTGGGAAACTATACATAACAAAGGCCCTATATCCACTTCCCTTCTTTATTTTTCTAAAATTCATATGCTATGGCTATAGAAGCTTAACACTTGAACTAACAAAACTATGCTCAAAGCTCAAAGCCTAAACCCATCAACCATCCTAGTTCCCTATCCTTCTCTCATATGCAAAACCCCTTACCTTCGCTTGGCACTTCTTTCCCTTACCCCATGACATTTGATATATTTATAATCTCTATTAATCCAAGTAAAATTACAAGTACCCCTAAAATCTAACAAAAAAAAAAAAAAACTAATCCAAACCAAATCTTAATCAAATATAAACTTATCTTGTCAGTGCAAACATAATTCAAGGAAGCATTCAACCAATCTCTACTCTCTTCACTATCCCTATCTCTTTCTCTTCTTATGTATCTCACTTCAAATTAAATCAAAGATCTTTGAATGCACTTTAGGTCCTATCACATTTCTAGAATCCTAAATGGATGTAGAGAGAGAAAAATCACATACAACCTATTACTCTATGAAAGGCATTTTGATGATAATAAAATATGTGTATTAAAATTACTAATCAATTTATTAAGGGTGAAGTAAAGGCTTAAATTTTTATGAAAACCCGAGAAGAACATAATCAAGAAATATGATTAGAAAAGGAAAATACAACTTCTAAGCAGAAGGACACAAGAATAGAATAAGAAGACAAAAATCATAATATAATTGTGAAATCAAATGATGAACTATGGTTAGAATGGAAATGTATGAAAGGAACAAGTGTTGATCAGAACCCATAGAAAGAAGTCTACTATTTAGAACCTCAAAAAAGTATTTATTAGAAGTAATGAAGATGATTCTTTATGATTAAGATAAAGGAAGAAAAGAAAAATCTAAGTATGAATCAAGCTTCATAAATCAAGAAGAGAAGAAATAATTCGAAAGTATAAGAGAATGGACATAAGAAAAATTTAGAAAAATAGAAAAGTTAGAAAACAGTTAATGTGCAAAAGCTACATAGTTGCAAAAATAATATAAGATGCTTTAATGATAAAGTGAACATTTATAGGTCAAGATCCAGCACCAAAGAGAAGATATATTTAGGTGATGTATTTGAACAGGTTACGGATATTTTATTAATCTAGAAAAGGTATAAATGAGAAGTAGAAGAGATTAATAGTGGAATAGATTAAGTTTCTCCCAATAGAGAAGAATAAAAGAAGGAATGAATTATGAATACATATTACTAATAGTCAAGCACATATGAAGGAAAGAAAGGAGAAAAGATGAACAAAAATTTGAAGACAACGACTATTACCAAAGAGAGAACATTTGAACATTGGAATCATATCTATTTAAAGAGATGAAGAGAAGCAATAAAAAGAGAGAAAAAATCATTTGAATACAAGTGTTTTACAAGATTTTCATGATCATAAGTCTTTGAAGTGCATGAGTTAAAGAATACAATCTATTGTGAATTAGAATTGTTCTAAGGTGAGAGGAATCGTATTTTTATCCTTATGAAAGTTGCTAATCTCTTGAAATATTATTAAGTACTTTTTGAGGGAATAGTAAAGGGACTTTGTAGATGTGCAGTTACTTTTGTGGTATAAAATATTAAGGTAAGATAGAGTTTGGAAACTTTATACCTCATATTAATTTCTTTTAAATAGTGGAATATATGGTTTAGAGGACCTTATTTCTTGCACTTGATGCTAGAAGAATATACTAACGCATAAGTTGGAACCACTATATATCATTGTCCTATTCTTTTGAACCTTATCTATTTATTTATTTTTTACTTTATTTATATTGCTTACATGATTATACGACATTCATTAATTACAATCATATAATAAGGCTCAAAGTCTAGAAGTTAATCAAAGAACAATTTTTAAGGCTAAACAAGATCATAATGAAAGATAAAATCAAAATTATGTTAAGATTATATTAAAATAAGTTTAAGAAGGTTTTGCACACACATTATTAATCTACATGTGTTAATTTTCGATTCATTAGAAAGCAAATATAAGTTTAGTGTCTTGTGGTCAATCTTGAACATCAAGAAGTAAATATTAGATTAAGACTTATAATTTGAAAATTAATAATCAATTTAAATAACTCCTCGTTCTTCTCCTTCTTGTTCGTTCACTGGGACTAGCATAATCACTTCAAAGACTTGTGTTAATGTAATGTTACTATGAACAAACACCTATATACAAAAAAACTATCAAGAGTACACATAAACCTAAATTGATTAAGCTAAAGCCACACCAAGCAAAGGCTGCTATTACATAACTTTGGATCTTTAAAGAAACCTCCTTAGTGGACACATCCTCCTCCCCAATTGATGGTTAGAGCATGCTAATTGGCTACCATCCAATTCTACCAGTAGTTTCTCCTAATTTCTAAAAATACACAAACTATACTTTTCATATAGTAATTTCAAATTTTTAATTTCATGAGTGTTTGTATAAGCTTCTTTGTTTAGGGGTATCCTCCACATGAAAATAAAAGTAATTATTTGAAAATATAAATGATTTTTTTTTTTTTTACTTCAATTTTTGTGTAAAAGTTTCTTCATATATATAGTTAGTCAATAGAAAGTTAGATTGTGAAAGACTACAAGTTATATAATTATTAAAATTATTTTTGTAAATTTGTTATTTTTTACAGTAATTGAAATATATAGAATTTGATAAAATTAATTGGTGAATGGACATTTTATAATTAATAAAGTACTATAATAATAATAAATAGCCAGTTATTATTTTGCATATGAATCATATTATTTAAATAATTAAGCTAATTTATGGGCTAAAGGTGGAATTTAGTAAAAGTAGGTAATGAAAGAAACAAACCACCAAAGTCATATAATTAAAACATGGATTTTTATAGACTTACAAAAATATTCCTTGAGCTATTTGGGCACATAGAATATTTACTATATAAATTGCTTATATTTGAGTGTACCATGTGATAATTAAATGTTTAAGTAATAAATTAAACTTTGTTTACAATAACATTTTAATATTTGAGCTTGGTGGTTGGTCTTGAAAATTATTGCAAGTGTGAAGGTTTATTAGTTATCTAGTGTAATTTAGAGTAACTAAGGAATTTACAATAATATAATTAAAGATAATTAAGCTTGATAAAAGGGAAAATTGGTCGTTTACAAGGATTAAAATTGATGATAAAGTGTGTAATAGCTATTGGCCATTATTGATTATGCATTTTAACATGATAATTATTCTAGAATCAAGTGAAATTTTAGTCAAAGGTGAAGTATTAGTAGATTAAGAATAAATCACAAAAGGGCATTTTGGTAATTTTGACAAATTTGGTAGTATGGTACCCATAACATATTTAGTTATAGTGAAATACCAAATGTAATATTCGAATAAGAAACGAAAAAGATATGGTCATCAAAAGTTGATCATAATGAAAAAATCCCTACTTCAATTTCTCTAATTCTAACTTGCATAAAACTATATTCAACGTTACATTATCATATGCTTCCTTTAAGCTAGGCCAAAATTCATACATGGTGACATAAGACATGCTTATGGATTTTCGGAGCAAGCTGAAGGTGAAATCTATAGAAGGATTATTGAGTTCTATAGAAGTATAAAACAACCTTACTATATTATAAAGTAAGTTTGACTAAAACCTAAACAGAATATGGTATGCAACATATTATTGATGATTGATTTGCAACTACAACGATAATCGACAAAAGTAATAGGTTATCTTAAATTGACATTGTTTAGCTAAATTACCTTAGTGAACCTTAGTTAATCAAAGCACTAATGATGGATAGTTAACCGAAGTACTGATGATGGATATGAAGGCTTGATCAAATATATTGCTTGAGTTCAATATTGACTACAAACTTTACCTTTCAAGCTTTTAGGGGAGACACTGGACTTTCATAAACTTGTTTCACTTAAAAAAATTAAACTAAATTGGAGTTTATCAAATTCTAAGGTAATATCCTAATAGAAGCTAGTGGCCAAACCTATACGTAAGGATCAAGCTATGCTTAGGTGAAATTAAGATTTAATCTTAAGTACATTAGAAAATTAAGAATACGAAAATAAGATTTAATCTAGTAAAAGAAGTTAATAGTCATGTTTAGTGTATATTTAGAAATAAAAGCCACTTTTAAAGGAAATGATAAAGTGACCTATTGGATACACCAAAACCCAAGACATATGATTGACCAAATTACACTATTCAACATATAAAGGATTGTAGTTCTATATTCTTTAACAAGAGTAGAGTTCCCTACTTCAAATGAGCCATTGGATTTGCTATACGAACATAAGATGAAAAATTATGACCAAAATAAGTTTTGAGTAAGAACTGGAGGAAAACGAGAAATTTAGCTTCTTGTTGTTTCATATAGCTCTATATTTCCATTCATTAAGATCTAGTGCAAGCATATTTACATGTTATACATGACTTAGTTGTTATTTTGAGGTATTCTGAAGATTATTTCAGTAAGTAATCATGCCTTGGTTATGGAGTTTTAATGATTTGCTATCTACTTGTTGCTTAATATTTATACTTTACTCTATTACGTGTTATTAGTTGTCTAATTAAAAGACTAATTATTTTGTGTGCTATTGGTATAGCCACTTGGATAATTAGTAAATCTAAATTCTTGGTTGGAATTATTCGACATATCTACTGCATTTCTTTATGCTATTAGAAGTGCAAAGTGGAGTTTTCAAGTATGTATTAAAAATTTTGGACATGTTTTTTTAAAGGAGAAACTTTAATTAAAATCTAGCATTAGCTACCACAAGTTGCCACTTGGTAATTTAATATAAGTTCTAGTGGGTGTTGCCATTTGAATTTAGATTTTGAGAAGTAAAGACATTTATTAAAAAAATGGTGCAATGAGGCAATGTGAGCTCCTAAAAAATTAACGAGGTATTTTAGTGAAATTATTACTTAACATATTTGGAATATAAGAGAGGACACATGAATATATATATATATATATATATATTTGAAAGATTTCAAACGAACTTTAGAGTAAATTGCCTAAGAAATTTTTTGAACTTAAAAATGTAAACTTGTTTAGAAAGAATATAAATGTGACATCTTGAAATCTATAAATGGTGCCAAATGATAAGCACTTTCGGATCATAGGCAAAGTATCCACTAATTATAAGTTCACAATGTTTAAGGAATTGTTGATGGTAAGCATCTTTAACACTCCAAACATCAATTCTTTTGAAAAATATAAGTAGCAATTCGACACATGTAAGATATTCTATATTTGATACAAAAATTTTTTACAAGTATAAATAAATAAGAATTTACATTTAAAAAGTTTTTGGAAAGATTTTGTACTAATATATATACATGTGTTTCTAATATATATATATACAATTAATAATTGCATGTTGATAAAGTATTCTCAAAGGAATGTCTTTGTTGTATGCATATATATGCCATATGAATTAATATGAATGTAAAAGATTGTGTGATTCAATAAGGTGTATAAATATACATATATATGTAAATGAATACACAATTGTCTCTTATTATATAACCTTATAAATTATATGTACATGGTAATCTATGCACTTAGTGATATATATATATATATATATATATACACACACATATACACATACATATATAAACTCATAATTGTCTTTACTTTATTGTATTCGAAATTTAATTTTTAATATGTTTAGACAAATATAACGGCATTAGTTTGAAGTGTATTTAGTGTTCATACAAATTGTGTGTCCCATATAATCAATTATTACGTTACTTTTTCTTTTCTTGATGTAATTCCTATTTTTATGAATTATGATAGTTACCTATATGAATAGTGTTCTTCCTATTTCATACGTCAAAAAATTGTTTTTATGCATAAACCATGCTTTTACACTCAGTGCTACAACTCTTTGCAAAGCTCACTTATATATGTATAGCAATATTAAATTATATGAACAATATTATATATTAAAGGATCCAAAATATATTTTGACCAGAGCTATTCATGTATTGGCTTTTCGACCTGTTGAGGCTGAATAGAATACTCTCAAAGTTGCTCGACCTATGAGAGGATAGATCCCACCTTAATAAGAATGAAGTGGAGGAGTAGCAGGATGTGGTTAGAGGAGAATTGATTTAGGTGACATCGATGAAGAAGGAGAAGAAAAGTACAACAAGGAAGAAGAGCGAGCTCCAGTACCCTAAGCTACTGACTATGTAAAGCTTTAAGTCCTGAACTTCAATGGTTTTAAAAACGTTGATGACTATCTATATCAGGAAGAGAAGGTAAAGAGTGTTTTTTATTATTACCAGCATAAAGACCCCAAGAAAGTGAGGGCTGCTGCTATAGAGTTCTCAAGTTATGCTGTAGTGTGGTGAAAGAACTTCCAAATTATGAGAAGGCTAAAAGGATATAGAGAAGTAAATACTTAGTTTGAGATGAATGGGATACTTAGAAATAGATTTGTATAGGATACTCATTTGTAAGATACTATTCCTCAACTTCAAGAGCTGAGATGAGGAAACTAAATTGTTGATGAGTATGTTCAGGAGTTCCAAATACTCATGATTTGATGTAAAGTGGATGAACCATCGAGCTGAACAATATCTAGATTTCTCATTGGATTGAGAAGTGCTATCCGAGATTTCATGGAGCATCAACAATTTACTACATTAGATGAGGATATAAGAACAACCTAGTGAATGGAAGGACAGAGGAGGAATAGTTAAGTTAACCTCCAATGAGCCAACCTATGTAGTTAAGCCAGCTCGCTTAGGGAAGATAACGAGCTCAACAAAGTTTCGAGTTGAGTAGAAGAGTAGATGCCAAAGTTAAACAAAAGAGCAGACTAATTGATGGTGAAGTACCATCGAGAACTTTTGAGAAGGGATAAGAATTTAAGAAGAAGACAAGTTAAATCAAGTGCTTTAAGTGTCAAGGATTTAAGTATATAGCTACTTAATGTTTGAATCGAAGAACTATGATTCTCAAAGGAGACATTTTGAAACTCGGCATAGATAGTACTAATGAGGAGTCTAAAGAGGAGGTTGTCCTTAGGAAGGAAACCACCTAGGAAGATGATCTTATTGAAGAGGATGTGTTTGCTGAGGATTTAGAGAAAATGACTTTGGTTGTTTGACTAGCAATGAATTTAGAGCCATCTATCGAAGAGGAGCAAAGAGGGAATTTATTTCACATCACTTATAAAGTGAAAGAGCAAGTTTGTGCACTCATAGTGGATAGTGGAAGTTGCACCAATATTGCATCCCTTAACTTGGTTAAGAAGCTCAAACTATCGACCATTTTACATCTGAGACCATATAAATTGCATTGGCTAAATGAGAAGGGGGTGCTACATGTCACTCAGCAAGTATTATTGTTGATCTCTATTGGAAATTGTTTTGATGAATTTCTTTGTGGTGTGTTGCCTATATTGTAGACACCTAATTTTTGCCCCTAGCCCCCCTTTTATTTTTTAAATTAGGTTATAGGGTCTTAAATTAGAAAAAGTTCAAAAAAAAAAAAATTAAAGAAATCCCAAAAAAATGAAGGAATTTAGAAAAAATAGGAATTCTAGAAAAATATAAAAAAATAGGAAAATAGGAAAAAGCACAAAAAAAATAAGAAATTTGAAGTCACAAAATAAATTAGGGTACTTAGAAAATAATAAATTTTTAGGTTGTTTAAATAGAATATAATTTTAATTTCAATAGTTTTGAATAAGAGGCTGTTGGGTCTAAGTTTAGATTTGAATCTAGCTTAGGTTAAGCTAGTCCATATGTGCAATTAATTACACATATGAATTGGGAAAAACCAATAGCTCAGTTAGATAATCATCTGGACTTGATATTACATATGACTTGGAAATCCTGGCACGTTATCGCTACATCACGGGCTACGTCATTATCATGTTATTTGCTAACTCACTTTTAAATATGGTAGACACACTCTAACACACTCTAACTATATTTAGCACCACATATTGTCCAGGTTCGTCCAATCCAAAATTGGAAAAAAATCATATTGCATTCAATTTTTTCCATCCTTAACACGACCATGACACCTATAAATAGGAGTCTACTCTTCATTTTCAAAACATAACAAAAACTTCGAAACACTTTACAAAAACAAAAATCGAAGTTTCCTCTCTCTAGCATGGTTCCTCTCTCTTTAAGATAGCATTCCTTATGGCATTTTTATGAAAACCACCACCATCAAATTTCTCGAGCTGACTAAGCCAACTCCAAGCCGATCCAAGTTGAGGTGAGCCGATCCATGCTGAAGTAAGCCGATCTAAGCCGTTTGAGCCAATTCGAGTTGACTTAGTTTTTCTTTCTTATTTTTTATTTATTTACTCATTTGTTTATTTGTAAATGTTATAAATGAGAAAAAGAAAAAAAAAGAAAAAATAATGAAAAAAAAGAAAGAGAAGAAAAAACAAAAAGAAAAAAAGAAGAAGAAAGGAAGTAGTCTATTTATTCATTTTAATAGAAATAGATAGATTAAGTATAAAATAAATAAGATAATATAATAAAAATAAATAAATAGGTTAGTAAACAAAAATCGTTCTCACAATTAGAAAAATTAAATTTTCTAAAAATAAATGAAAATAAATAGACCTTTTTCCAAATTAGGACCATTTTAAAGTTTCCAAAAATAAAACACCAATTAGAACCCTTTAAAAGAATTTCCTTGGATAAATTGAATTGGGTAAAAATGTAAATGTGATCCTTTTTCAAAAATTAAAATCAAACCACTCACTAAAGTTTTTTTATAAAAGAATTACGTACGTTTAATCCTGAATAACAGGTACGTAGGCTCCCGTATACAAGTATGGGGTGACTTAAAGTATGGAAAGTTTTATTTTTTTCAGTTTTAGATATTTATGTAAATTAATCAATTTAGTCGCGTGTATCATAATTAGATGTTTTTTAGAAATTAAAAAGGGTGTATTTGAAGATCGAAGTTAAATTTGAAAAGTTAAAAGTGGTACTTGTTTAGGGTTTAATAAATTAGCCTCCGGATCTAGATCTTTAGTTTTTAAAAAATAGTATTTATAATTTGGTTTTTTAATCGATAGACCAGTAGCTAAGTTATAACCAATCCACCTAATTGGTTATAACTTAACCCCCTTTCTCGACTTTAGTTGCGTGGTAACTCTAAATCTTTTCAAGTTGAAAAAAATGATCTTCTTTAAACCTTAATCGAGGGTTAATATTAAACGGTTAGGGTTTAGTATTGATCGGCTTAGAGAAGACTTAATTTTATAAAAAGAATCGGGAGGGTGAAAAATCAGGCTCAACACATATGTATGTCTCCTATGTTGTTAGGCAAACCATAGCTTTATGATCGGAGGGTTATTCATGATAGTTTTAAGAACACATATGTGTTTGAAAAGGATGGGAAAAAAATTACCCTAAACCCCATAACCCTAAATCAAGTAAGTAAATTACAAGCCAAATTGGCCAATGGATTAAAGAAAGCTTTTGTATTGAGTAAAGCCGAGTTCTAAGTAGCCATCAAGTCTAACCTATCAACATTCCTATTGGTTAGGAGACTACTAGAATTGAAGGATCAAGAGAGGCTATGAAAAGAGTTGAGAAGTTGCTGGATAAATATTTCAAATTGTTTCTTGAGCAATTGCTTAAGGGATTACCCTCAATTTGAGGTATTGAGCACTACATTGACTTGATACTTAGCATTACACTACTTGACAAGCCTGCTTACAGAATGAATCTTGAATAAGTTGTAGATCTCTAGAGACAAGTCAACTAGCTATTAGAGAAGGGATATGTAAGAGAAAGTCATAACCGCTATGTTGTGCCTACATTACTTATGTCGAAGAAAGATGGTACTTGGCATATGTGTATAGATAGTAGAGCTATGAATAAGATCATAGTCAAGTATCGATATCCCATTCTAAGGCTAGTCAATATGTTAGATGAATTGAGTGGTGCCCAAGTGTTTAGCATAATTGATCTGAAATTATGATACCACTACATTTGAATGAGGTAAAAGGATGAATGGAAAATTGCTTCAAGACTCAACATGGCCTGTATGAATGGAAGGTCATGCACTTTGGACTATCAAACACCCCAAGCACTTTTATAAGGTTAATGAATCATGTTTTGAGAAATTTGATCAGGAAGTTTGTTGTTATTTATTTTGATGACATCCTTATTTATAGTGCTAACATGGTAAGTCTTATAGATCATCTTAAAGTTGTTTCTATGTCCTATGAGTAGAAAGATTGTTAAGAAATGTTGTTTTTGTCAAGAAGAAGTGATCTTCTTAGGTTATGTAGTTAGTAAGGGAGGATTAAGAGCCAATGAAGAGAAAGTTCAAGTCATTGTTGATTGGTCGACCCTAACTTCATGTGTAGAGATAAGGAGTTTCCATGGATTGGCAACCTTTTGCTGATGCTTTATCTAAAGATTCAGTACTATAGTTGCACCTTTGACCAAGTTAACAAAGAAGAATGTGGAGTTCAATTGTGGAGAGAAAGAAAAAAGGAGTTTCATTAAAGTGAAAGCAAGGTTGACCTCTACCCTAATCTTGGCTTTGCTAGACTTTGATAAAGTGTTTGAGCTTGAATGTGATACATCAGGTGTCGACATCAGAGTTATATTGATGGAAGATGGTTGAAATATTGCTTATTAGAGTAAAAAGCTTAGAGTGGCACAACTAAACTATTCAATTTATGACAAAGAACTCTTGTCATTAATTAGAGCTCTTTACGTATAGTAACATTATCTTTTACTAAAGAATTTGTCATATACAAGGACTATGAGTCCTTGAGGCATCTACAGAGCTAATCAAAGCTTTCCAAATGCCAAGCTTAATGTATGAAAATTTTAGAAGGATTTAGTTCATCATCAAATACAAGTAAGGTAAAAACAATGTAGTTGTCGATGCTTTGTCAAGAAGACATGTTCTTTTCATTGAGTTATAAACTAGACTATCAGGGTTTGCAAGCATTAAGGATCAGTATCGACATGATTCTTACTTTGGTTTGATATATAGATGTTGTGAAGATGGGAGAATAGTAGATGAATACCATATGAAAGATGGATATCTGTTCTAAGGTGGCAAATTATGTGTACTAACTTGTTCAATTAGAGAATTACTAGTGAGAAAAGTACATGGTAGAGGACTCTCTGGGCTCTTTAGAGAATGGAAGGACATATGAGCTCTTAAATGATCAATTCTTTTAGCTTAAAATGAAACATGATGTACATTGTGTGATTAATGGATGCGCTATGTGTAAAAGGAAAAAACGCTAAGCTGAATAAGGGAAGGCAATGCTTACCTATTTCAACCAAATCTGACTCGAGTATAGATTTTGTCCTAGGATTGCCTTGAACTGCTTGAGGCAAAGACTCTGTGATGGTTATCTTAGATAAGTTCAATAAGATAGCACATTTTGTGTCTTGTACTAAGACTAATGATACTTTAACCATTACTTCTTTGTTTTTGTAGCAAAAAGTTTGCTTAAACAGAGTGTTGAGGAGTGTAGTGTTAGATAGAGACCAAAAGTTCTTAAGCCATTTTTGGAGGACTCTTTAGTGTCAGATGGGAATTAAGCTATTATTATGTACTTCTTGTCACCCCTAAACCGATAGCTAGATAGAGGTTGTTAACCATACCCTAGGATTACTACTTCGAGCTACAATATGGAAGAACTTAGCCGATTAGGATGTCTATCTCCTTGTAGTAGAGTTTGCTTACAATTAGACTGTCTATGCTACTACTGGACATGCCTTATTTGAAGTCGTCTATGGTTTCAACTTAGAGTTACCCCTTAATTACACTTCGGTGCTACCCATTGACTAAGAAGATCTAGAAGCAAGAACTAGAGCTTAGTCCATGCAATAGATTTACCAATGACTTGCTCAATGTAAACACCTAATTTTTGCCATTTTATTTTTGTATTTTTATTAAGCCAGGTTAAAGAAAAAGAAAAAAAAATGAAAATAATAAAAAATAAAATAAAACAAAAATAATAAAAATTAAGTGTCAAGTTATATCAAGTCAAGTTGTATCGAGTCTAATTGTATTGAATCGAGTTGAATTGTTTCGGATCAAATCGAATAATGGTAAGTGTCTAATTTAATAAATTATTAAGTCATTAAAGGATCAAGCTTCATTAAAATATTTTGGTTCAGTCTGATATAAAGTAGATTTTTTATCTAAATTATATTGGGCTAGAATAGACTTAGGATTTATTAAGTAGATTATTGGGCTAAATCAAATTGGACTGAGTTGGGCCCGGTAAATAGAAAGCCTAAATAGGATTTGTAGAAACTAGGTCAAATCTTCAAAGAATTATTATTGTATTTTCGTTTATTAAGATCAAATCCATAACTAAAAGATATTAAAGATTCAGTTGTGGGTATTATAAATAGGAAATCAACGGTAAAGTTTAGGAGTTTTTTACACACACCCCACATAGTCACAAAACCACAAGTCCACAACCCAACATCTACTCCACAAACACAATCACTATACATCCCTTAGTTTTCAACCTACATGAAGTCAATACACAATCCTTTGCCTCTCTTGCTCTTACACCTGATTCGTACATTCACTTGGCCACACTCGCCTGATCACTACAACATCTAATAGCCATCAACAGTTGAACTGTATCGAGTTGAACTATAAGTCCTCGGTAGTTCCCTAGTGAGTAATATCCTTAGAGGGGATTAAGATTTGCTTGTTGATTCCTTGTTCACATACTTTTCCCATCCTCGTTTTCAAGCTTTCTATAAGCTTTAACCTATTCCTTACGACCAGCTTTGTCAGTCCTTAGTACCGTTCATATCAGGGGTAGCCCTTGAGTTATGTTTGAGAGCTATATGTTGGCTTCTAAGTCTTCCCCTATTTGTGTCCCGATAATGTGTGGTCAAGGGGGGATTTAGGTATGACTTGCCTCTTGGCCCCTAAGGTGCTTGTCTGCAAGAGGTTTTGGGTGATTATATCATGCATTGTCCCAAATGAATCTAAGTAAGCGGAGGTCGGTTGCGGTGATTATGGCAATGAAGGGGATCTTTTTCTCTACCTTAACCTATTGTCTAAGGTGCTCATAAGGAATCCTCTATTGTACTTTAGTTTGTTTAAGGTAAAGCATTGATCTTACTTTGATGCTAATAGGACACCTAGAGCCTAGATCTTTGAGTGGAGTGATTGGATTAGTTGTCCCCATTACTACTTCTATAGAAGAGAAACTTTATAAGGTAGAGTAAGGGCCTTCACTTAGAGGTCAAGTGTTATTGGAGGTCCTTATAGTTTGGAGCTTGGCCCAATTGAAACTTAAGGATGAAGTTACAGCTATCTCTTTAGAGCTCATGGGCCGAGTCAAAGTTGAGAGCAGTTCCTCTTGGAGAAGATTCCAATGCGAGAAGCCAAGTTAAAGTTGAGAATGACCATTTAGGCCCAATATTGAGCATTAGTGTAGGGTGTGGCTTCGTACCTATGTATTTTTCTTTTCTTTTTAGAATGAAATTAGGGTTGGTATGTCGATCCATAAGGCCTTATACTTCATTTCATCAATGGACTAATACTTTCTTTTTCTACTCATTATTGCTGGCTTATTATTTTATTTTCCTTTAGATCTCATTTCCAATTTTCTAACTATAATGGCTTCATGTAAGCTTGCTCTATTTGCTTATCTCGGAATCGTATCAAGTTTAGGAGGTAGGGAGGTACCATTACTTATTAATGTAATGACTAACTCAAGCAAGTGCTTGGGGATAAGGATTGACCTAAGTCGTGGAGCTTAGTGTGAGCCAATCCTCTAAAAAGGGTGGTCGCAGTATTAGTATAAGGATTAACTTAGGTAGACACTTAGGGATGGAAATCAACCTAAGGTTTAGGCTTGATGTGGATCAATGCTCAAGGGAGGTACCTGTGATGTTAGTGTAAGAACTAACTTGGACAATCCTTAGGGATGAAAGTTGACTTAAGAGCTAGGTGCGATGTAAACTAATGCCTTCATAGGCACCCATAATGCTAGTATAAAGACTAACTTTGGGCACAATGCTTGAAGATGAAAATTGACCCAAGGTTTAGGTTCAATATAGACTAATGCCCTCATACAATGTTAATATAAAGACTAATGTGGCGCATATGTTTGGGGATGGAAATCAACTTAAGGTCACAACTTTACATGGGCAAAGGTTGTGCACATGTGCAAAGAGTGAGAGAGAAAAGGAGACAAGTTTATGAAACTCACCAATTCATTAAGTTCAATTGTAGTTACATGTGCTTTCGATCTCATCGCTGTACTTAGTGGAAATAGGGTCTTAGATTATGGGCATTCAATGTCCTAGAGATAGGCCATCTTTCTAGGGTTTCTAGCTTGTAAGGGCCTTTTCCTGTATCTTCCACTACTCATACTAGGTCCTCCTAATTGGGGGTAAGCTTGCTCCACCCTTCTTTTAAGCTAGTAGCTTCTAGCTTTCTATATACTAGGTCCCCTAGGTGGAAGATCTTGTGTCTAACATTGTGGTTGTAGTATCGGGCGACTCGCTGTTGATAGGCTATAATGTCATACACTTACTTAATGGTATTAAGGCTTTCTTGGAAGGCCATGTGGTTGGTATTCATATCAAAGAGCTGGGTCTTGTTGGTCAGTAACTCCAGCTCGGTTAGGAGGATGGCTTTTGTTTCAAATGCAAGCCGAGATGGGGTTTCTCTAGTTAAGGTCCTGTACGTTGTACGATATCCCTAAAGGATGTTCAGGAGCTCGTCAGCTTAACTACATCATACTCGCTCTACCCTTTTCTTCAAGCTGTTGAGGATTATCTTGTTGATAGTTTCAACTTGGCCATTGGTCTAAGGGTGAGCAATTAAGGTGTAGTATAACCTTATCCTATGCTTATCATAAAATCCTGTGAATCGGTTACTGTTGAATTGTCTCCCATTGTTAGTGATTAGCTTATAGCACCTCAAAATAGGATACTATGTAGGTGAGTATGAATCTTTTGGTCACTCAGGCTGTGATGATGGCTACAGTTGATGCTTCCACCCATTTAGTGAAGTAATCTACCACCACTACGATGAATTACTAACCTGACAATGCCTTTGGGAAAGGGTCGAGGACGTCTAATCCCCATTGTGCAAATAGCTAAGGGCTTATCAAAAGGTGCAATTTTGAACTAGGGGCATGAGTAATCAATGCATGCTTCTTACATGAGTTACCCTTTTAAACCAGAGATTTGGCATTTTCCTTCATTGTTGGCTAGTAGTAGCCTAACTTGGGTGCTCAAATGTATAGTGCCTAAGACTAGATGTAGTTGCTGCAAATTCCTATATAGATCTCCTCAAGGACCTAAGTTCCCTTTTCCTTCCTGAGGCACTTAAGGAGTGGAGTACTCTATCCTCCTTAGTAGAGTATGTCATCAATCAATGAATAATTGGCCATGGTGTAGGCCAGTCCCTTTGCTACTACTTGATTCTTGGGTAATACTCTATCCTTAGGACTTGCTTCCTGTACTTCGAGGACTTCCTATTACCTTACTTCCATGCTTTGCTTAAGGAGGTATTGTATGAAGAGTAGGTTGTTGCCATCGTATAATGTAGGCATAACTAATGAGGCTATCCTAGATAGTCTATTTGCCTCTGTGTTTTCTACTTAGGGGATCTTGTTGACTTCCTATGATGTAAATTCTACGAGCAGGCCTTGTATCATGTGTAGGAACCTAACCATTGCTTCCCTTTTGGTTTCATACTCTCCCCTAAATTGTTGTACCACTAGCATTGAGTCTAAGTGTATGCTAAGCTTCTCTGCTCCAATGTCTTTGGCAATTCTTAAGTTGGCGATGAATGCCTTGTAGTTAGCTTTGTTATTGCTTATTAGGAAGCCAAACTTTAGGGTATAGAGGATTTTTGTTCTATATAGGCTTAGTAGTGTAATACCGACCCCACTCACACTCCTACCACCCACCTGCCCCCCCTCCCCTCCCCCCTAGTAGAGGAGTCGTTAAGGTGGAGGGTTTAGATGATTACAGTGAGCTTAAGTTGATGCTTATCTACTTTGGTGTATTCAACTATGAAATTGATGAGGACTTATGCCTTGATTGCCTGTCTCGAGCAAAACTAGTCTTCGTGGGTGCTAAGCTTGATGGAGTATTTCATCATTTTACCCAAGGTACTAACCTTTGCAATACAGCTCTAAGTGGTGTATCCATTAATATGACGATGGGATGTGGCTAGAAATAGGGCTTAAGCTTCCGAGCTATGATGACTACTGTAAAGGCAAAGTTTTCCACTTTTGTGTACCTAAGCTCTAGCCCCTATGGGATATGACTAACATAATAGATAGGTTGGTGTTCTCGGCCATCTGCTTAGATGAGCACTGAAGATAGTGCTCTATCGCTAACTGCAAGGTATAGGTATAACTCCTTTTTAAGGAATGGCTTAGAGAGTAAAGGCAAGATCACTAAGAAATGCTTCAGTTTGTGAAATATTTATTGACATTTGGTTGTCCATTTTGATTCAGTGGGTTTTTTAATAACTTTGAAGAATTCTGCACCCTTGTCTATGCTTCAACATACAAATCAATTTAGGGAAGCGATCCTTCCTATTAGTCGTTGCACCTCCTTAATCTTTGTTATAGCTTTCATGTCTTAGATTGCTTTAATCTTGTTTGGGTTGGCTTCTATCCCTTGCTTGCCTACCATAAAACTAAGAAATCTCCTTGATGCAACCTCAAAGATGCATTTTTGGGGGGTTAAGTTTCATTTGGAACTGGCGTAGGGTTTGAAATGTCTCATAAAGGTCATCAATATGGCCTTTTTTTTGGTTTTGCTTTTGGTAATCATATCATCAACATAGATATCATTGTTTTTGCCAATTTATGGCTTAAGGATGTACGTGACCAGCCTTTGGTATGTAGCTCTAGCATTTTTAAGGCTGAAGGGCATTACATTGTAGAAGTAGGTCCCAAAGTCTGTAATGAAGGATATGTAGACTTCATCATCATGAGCCATCCAAATCTTGTTGTATCTTGAGTAGGAATCCATGAAATTAGGAAGTGCATGGTCGGATGTCAAGTCGACGAGTTAGTCTATGTGTGGTAGGGGGGAAAAAGTCCTTAAGGTATGCCTTGTTAAGATCGGTATAGTCAACAGACATTCAACATTTTCCATTTGCTTTCATTATAAGTATTGTGTTGATGAACCAAGTGGGGTACTTTTCTTACTTGATGAAGTCTGCTTGGAGCAGCTTCTATACTTCCTCCTCAATTGCTGCTTAGCATTCCAAGGCGAAGTGTTGTTTCTTTTGTTTGATAGGTTGGATAGCAGGATTTGCATTTAGGTGATGAGTAGCCTTCAGTATGTTGATGATGCTTGGCATGTCTTCTAGGAAAATGCAAGATTTCTATGTTTTTCTTGAAGTAGTTTGTAAGTTAGGCCTTGTTGTCATTTGACAATTCTGCCCTTATTTTGGTTATCATTCCTAAGGTATCAAATAGCCTGACTTCCCTTATCTTTTCTGCAGGCTCTCCCCATACTACCAAAGTCGGTAGGGTGGTTGATTTGATGTTCATGATGTTATTACTAGATTGGGCTTTGAGGTAAAGCGACCTAGATAAGGTTTGCTTACCTTTAGACTCACCTATGCCAGTGGTTGTCATGAACTTTGCTTTGAGGAATTTTTGGCTAATAAGCATGTTGAAATTTGTAATGCTTAGTTGGCCAAAGATGGTGCCATATGGTGACTGAAGATGGATGACGACAAAATCTATTGACTGTGTGGTAACGTGCTTATCGTTGTACAGTTGAATGGGTAGGGTGATGATTCCCTTTGCTGGCATTGGTTTGCTTCCTCTAAACCTTGTAAGGCTGTGTTTATATGGTTGTAGGGGTTCTTCAAGTTTATAGGTTCTAGTAAGATATTAAGAGGGGGGTGAATTAATATTTTTTGCAAAAACTACAACTTTTTAGTAACCTAAGGCATGAAAATAGAAGCACAAACAGTAAAGATTAGAAAGTAAATAAAGTAGAGAGAAAGAAGATTGAGCAATCAATTTATAGAGCTTTGACCTTTTTCCTATTACTCTCTTCCAACTCTATTATTAGGGACCTGGTCCTCTTCACCGGTGTCATTCCATTAATACAATATTTTCAATAAACAAAGATCAATGAGAAATTACAAGGATATCTAGTCACTTCTCTATCTTATCTCATTAGCTTCTTCCTATGCTATTTATAGGACTTAAAGAACTCCTTAATCCTCTCACACTCAATTTACAATGTCAATAACGTTTCTTCACCAAGTTTGAGTCATTTGACAGTTGATCCTGATTTGAATTTTTGAAGAAATATCACATGAAAATAGGAACTAAATATTTGAATTTTTGAAAACTTGAATCAAGCTAATCTTGATTTGTTTCTTCATCGAGTTTGAGTCATTTGATAGTTGCTGCACGTAATGATATGCTCTAATCCACTTGATTACGTGGAAATAAAAAAAAAATTGAAAAACATACTTTAAATATTAAGGATAAGCATGGAAAGATATGAACAATTCTTCATATAACTTGCTCTTTAAGAGATAGTCTAGCATTACTAATCTATTATCTACTGTAAACAAATCTACTCCCTTCTTCAATATCTCTATTTGGATTTTGTCATAAAATTCTTCAAAAAATCTAGTTGAATTTATCCACAATATTCAACCTTATCTTCAGTAGAAATATTTTAGAGTCCCTGAATTATTTCCAACAAACTAGTTGCAACATTATCTCGAGAAACTTGCTAAAAACTGTACTAAAATTTTAAAATTTCAAGCATAACTTTCTCCAGTAAATCCTAAAGAAATTTGATTTTTTTTTTAACTTGATATATAACTCTAAAATACCAAATCGTCTTCCAGTTAAAGTCCTTAATGTATTTGAAATTTGACCAATCTTACCAAGACTATTAGAAGATTTTCTTCTAAAAATATATTGCTCAAACCTTAGTCATCCAATCTACAAAATTGATTCTTAGGCATTCTTAAAAATATCAAACTTAAAATCTCCATGGACTTAACCAACTTAGTAGAATGAAATTGAATATATTTTCTTAATATACCCAATAAGGTAGAGTTAAGCTTTCTTGTAAATTTGTTCAAATCGATTAGGAAATAACTTAGGAACAACAGCTAGTCTTGAATTTGTATACTAACTATACTATTATGCTCTTTTACTGATATATTTTTTGATACACATTCTAACAAGCACAAATTTAAACTTATTTTCCTCTTAACACTTCTTTTCTTTAGGATGTCCAGCATACTCAAAGAGCTTGTTAAGTTCATTTATATCTTTTCATTATCATAAAAATATATTAAGGGAAAACTCAACATCCTTCTCCTTTTTTTATGATAACAAAACAACATTTAAACAAAAACATATATCATCATAAACATAAATTGATTTTAAACTTTTTGACTTTAATATGTTTTTGTATGCCTTACTACTCCCCTTTTTGTTATCATCTTGAAGATATAATTTCTCCCCATAAACATAAGATACATAAAAGATGAAATGCATAAAGGAAACTAGAAATCCATTGAATGAAATTGCCAAAAGTAGAGTACAAAAGTTCTAATCAAACTAAAACTTATGCAGATACCTAACATCAAAACTAACTAACATGAAAAAAAAAAATGAGAGAAAGAAACAGACTTGCCTAAACAGACCATTGACTTGAAGAAGATGTGAATGGATCACATCTTCTTTTGTAGCTTGGTTTTCTTACAAGCTACAGTTTTTGTATGTGTGTACTTCTTGGTAAGACTTGACTGAGTTGCTGAGAATGTACGAATAGATTTAGCAAGAATGTTTGGAGGAATAGATATTGGTACATATGGTACCAATGCAAGATAAGGCTTTAGAGTGACAACAGTTGTTGGCTCAAGCACAAGAGGATGCTCTTGTTGAACTAATTTTTCAAAAGGCTTAAAAGGTACTTGATCATGGGTTGGGGACTTATGAGGTTACACATATGGTTGAGAGATGGTCTTTCCTTGAGTCTTCTGTTCACTAAACCTTTCTTTAATGATTTTGGTAACGATCTTTTCCAAATCTAACTTATAGAAACCTAGTGGATCAAAAGAAGTTTGCTTGGGGTTGATTTGAGCAAGTTTTGAGTCACTTTCTGACTCAGTTTCTAACACTGTTCTAGCTTTTCTTTTTCTAAGATTGAGATCTCCCCCTATCATTGATACATAATCTTTCTTTTGTTTCTTCTTAAGTCTCACAGATTGATTTCCTTTTCCTTTGGGATCTTCTTTCACACTTTCTAACTCATTTTTTGAAAGGTTAAAATTATCAAATCTAGCTCCTTGAATTTGTGTCTCCCTATCAATTCCATATTTAGCAAAATTGACATTCCTTGTCTTATTGTAGGGATGGAAATAATGAGTCATATCTTTTGTAAACCACAATTTGTTTTTAACAAAAATCCCTATGTGTTTAAAAATAAGTTCTCCAATTCTCTTGCTTATTATGGGCATTTTTGACACTTTTGGGATCTTGAATCCCTCAAATTCTAGCAGTTTCATAAGCACAAATCCATAAGGTTTACTATCCTAATTCCTTTTCATGTATCACAAAATTTCTCTAAGATTATCTAAATTCTTTTTTAGTTTAATACTCAATAAGACTAGAGCATCTTCAGTAGATACAGTTGTGGTATTGCCCTTCTTATATAGCATATGATATCAGGCAAGTGCACCTATCAATTTTAATATAGCGGATGTGAGTCTCAGTCGATCCCTTAGAGATTTCAAGTACTAATATTAACCTTAGCTCTATTATCTAACCGGAAAATTGTGATGAGTTGAATGAATTAAAAATACTGAAATTAACAAACTAAACTAATTATGAGACTTGATTAAGCAATTTAAAAAGCAATAAAACTAAGAACGACTTCAAGAAGTTAATAACGTATTTAAGAATTATTTCCCCTAGTGTTTAACATGTGATCTTTTAAAATATATTCAATTCAATTTCTATTATTCTTGACCGGAGGGATTCACAATTAAAGTTAATACCTTTCTCAAGCATATTAACTCTAATCCTAAATTATTTACCAGAATCTCTTCACTTAGTAATATAACTTAGAATTGCATTAATGTATAATGAATTCCCATACAAATAATTAACTTTCCGGAAGAAACACGTATCTTATCTCTAAGTATACATGTAATTCTCTCCAATTATGCCTAGACCTAATTACACATGCAATTTCTCAATCATCATGTATAATATCATAAATTGATACTCTAGAATTATCAATCAACAATTAAACAACATAATTGAATCAAGAAAAGATAGAAACTTTATTGAAAATTATAAATCAACCCAAGAGTCACATGAAACCCTAGGTTCCATAATCCTAAATATACGAATTCTAAGCTATCATAATGAATCTAAAAACGAGTTCCATAAAAAACATAAAATAAAACATGAAAAACCCCTTTAGTTGATGAAAAATCTCTCCAATCTTGAAGTTGGTGTTGCTTTTTCCTTTTTCTTCTCCTTCTCATCAAGTCTCTTCTCTTCTCTTATGTCTCTTCCGTTTTCTCTAATGTCTCTCTTTTTTCCTGAAACCCTCATATGTCTTTTTATATATATATTATAAGGATTTTGTTTTTGCCACCAGACACAGCCTAGGACATGGCCGTGTCCTCAGGTCGTGTAACTTTCTGACCTTAGCAAACTTTTCTGAATGGACACAGCTTAGGGACATGGCCATGTCCTAGACTGTGTAACTTCAAAACTTCATAACCTCTTCATTTGAACTCCGAATTGAGTGAAACTTGATTCCTTTTCTTCGTTTTCGATCCTAGAACGCGTTCAAACCTTGAAATCAAAATTTTACTCAATTAAGTATCAATTTCTTTAAATAAAACCAAAAATGTAAGGAAAATACTATAAAATCACCATGTGAAAAATGTTTAAAATCAAAGTTATCAAATTTCCCCATACTTGAGCATTTGCTTGTCCTCAAGCAAATAAATCAAAACCAAACTTTTGGGACAAGAAACGCTAAACAAAATTTATCACTATTTTAGGAAACCGGTGAACGAATACACTTGACCCGTAGAAAAGTAAGAAAATCATTCTCAACTAACTTGCAATAATAAAGTCAACTAATTTCATCTGACCATATTCGAATGCTCCAACAATACTTAATACTAGAGTTCACTAGTTAATTTATGAAAATCAAAGTTTACCTGAGTCATTTAACTAATGATTCTTAAACTAAAAATTAGATTTAATATCTCGCCAACCGAGAAAGAGTCATAAAAATTTTGTCCATTTGACTAAAGTGTATACAATTCTCTCTTCCATCTCACCAAGCACCATAATCTAAAACAAACACATTTTACATCCACTCATCCTTTGATCATCCCCCTAGTTCATGCTTTTGTTGAGAGGTCTTTTAAATTTACCTTGTTTAATGCACAATTGCGTTGGTAGAGGGAAAGAATCTCGCTCTTCTGATGGACCAAGACTGATCTATACCAACTTATTCCTTATATTGATAGCGGGAAAGAACCTTGCTCTTCTGATGAACCAAGGTCGATCCATATCAATTTTTTCATTAGAATTGGCATTGGGACTCAATCTCGCTCTTCTGACGGACCAAGACGAATCCTTACCAATTTTTCTATTCATACACTTGTTATTACTTTTGACCTCCAATCATTGTGATTTTTCAGGGGTTTCTCAAAAGAAGAATTTCATTTGTTTGTTTACTAAAAATTATAGGACTCTAAAAAATTTCTAAGAGAAAGGTATACATAAAAGTAAATTTTAAAAATAACCATGACTAACTCTCAACTAGTGATGTTGCTCCAATCTCAAGTCTTAAAGTCCTAAGGTAAATAACTCGTAACTTTGCCCTCCACAAATTTGACTAATCAATTCTAGTAAAGTATCATAAGATCAATAATGATCAAGATGACATAGTTAATTTGGCTCAACACTTGTTAATCACCTATTGTAAGTTAACTTAAAAATTAATTGGGTCAAATGTGAATAATTGGTCTCCTAAACAGTAACAAATTTATATATATCCCTTCCCCACACTTAATAACGTACAGTATCCTCAATGTATGACTAAAAAAAATCATAGCAGTAAGAAATGAAACAAGAAAAATCAGCATAGGGAAAAAAAAAAAAACATATGTATGGAAAAAGAAACTAATACTTCCCTGCCAGTTGAAAATTAGGAGAAGAAGTTCAAAACGAAGAAGCATCATCATTATATATCGCAATTCACATGCCTTGGCCAACAAAAGACAACACAAAAAATTATGAACTAAGAAGAGGGATCGGAATCCGTCTCTTCATCCTCCTCATCAGATGGTGCCTTAGCCATCGTAGCATCATCGTCGTTGTCACTGCCCTCAACATCCTCTTCACTACCTCCAGCCGCCTTGTCCTCACCACCCTCATCATCCTCTTCTTCACTCTCACTATCCCCATCATGGGTATCCGACTCTTTCATTTTGAGAAATTTTTCCATTTTGTCCTGGCAGATATGAAGTTTATCCACACTTTCTCTTATATAACGAACCTCAGATAGCAACATATCAAATTTGTCTTCAAAGCTGGCTGAAGATGTCTAGCCTCGAGATGTGCTGTTGCGAGAGTGTCGACCTTGACGTCTTGTTGGTAATAGGTTCATGAGTCGGAATGAATTAAGGCGCATAGGAGTGACTTGATTGACTAAAGTAAGTGAGGGCCAAACAACAACCTTAGTTCGCATGAAGAGGATGCTGCAAATTTGGGAACGGTAAGCTTAGCGCGATTCGCCATTGAATACCTAAAAAGAATCAACAAACCAAATAAAAAACGCACATCCTTGTCGTATGTAATTCAAGAAGGCAGAGGGAAATAAGATTGATAGTGAAGAATATTAATAGAATTCTCATTGGGGCATTTAAATAAACATGTGGAGTGCAGCTGGAAAACTAGTTGGTGGAAAAGAAATAACTTGCCAATGCATCCAACTAATTCTACAATAGACCTACTATACTACAATTAGCTTGAAACACAGGCGTCCCAACATATAAAAGACGCTAAATGACCCAGAATTGTTTTCTCATTTTGCTAACCCTAACTAGCATAAGTAAATAAGGATTAGCAAATTAGCAAACAAAATTCAAAATTGAGAGAGCACAATGAATATCTCACTAAATGAGGCATCATAAAGGCATATAAAATCAAGAAACATAAGGCAATGGTGCATGGCGTTTATGAAATAACAAAATAAATTTGTGGACCAAATGCAAGAACCAATGCACACAAGACCAAAATTTTTAGTAGCTAAACTGCCTAAACCATGAGGAAGATAGAGCAAAATCAATAAGGAGAACTTACTTGGATCTGGATTCGTAATGTCAAGAATTGTGATGTGAAGATGGAGAGAAGAGAGAATATGAGAGAGAGATATGTTGGATTGTGAGTGTGTGTATTTTAAATAAACCGGGCGTGTGTAAAATCGTATAAGGCTGGGCAGACACGGGCTGGGATACGACCGTATCCCATGCCCATGTAACATTTTATGTTTCTACGTGGATTCTGGACGTACACGGGCTAGGACACGACTGTGTCCCATGCCCGTGTAACTTTCTGTTCCCGTACATGAAAACTGGACGGACACGGGTTGGGACACGACCGTGTCCCATGCCCGTGTAATTTTCTGTAGGCAGTTAGTAATATTAGGCGAACACGGGCGGGGACACGACCATGTCCCTCGCCCGTGTAACTTTCTATACCTATGGAGTAAAATCTGGGTGGACACGGGCTGGGACACGACTGTCTCCCACGCCCATGTAACTTTCTATGGGTAGTCAATGAAAGGGCCTGGATGGACACGGGCTGGGATACAACCGTGTCCCTCGCCCGTGTAACCTTTTTCTCTTTTTTTTCATGAATTTAATTTAAAGATAAAAGAAACTTAAAGAAATAAAAGTAAATAAACTAGAAAAATAAGAAAAAGAAAACTAAAGAGAAGAATCAATAATAAAACTAAAAGGGAAAAGGCTATGACGAAAATTGAAAGAAAATATAAGAAGCAAAGCAAAGCCAGATAAAAGGAAAATAAAATGAAATAGACTTAAAGAACTAAAGTACAAGCAAAGTTTGACATGGGTTGCCTCTCAAGAAGCGCTATAGTTAACGTCGATAGCTCAACGGGATGCGTCTTCTCATGATAGTTCTGTTGAATGGAGATAAAACTTCTCTCGTCCAACATGCTCCAAGTTTCCACTCAAGTATAACTTCAAGCGTTGCCCATTTACCTTAAATGTGCCTTTTTCCGGGTGTGTAACTTCAACAGTCCTATACGGAAAACTCGTGTGATTGTAAATGGTCTAGACCACCTAGATTTCAACTTACCTGAGAATAAACGAAGGCAAGAATTATATAAAAGAACATGATCACCTTCTTTAAATTGTTGACCTTGTTTGATTCACTGATCGTAGTACTTTTTGGCCCTTTCTTTGTATAGTTTGGAGTTCTCATATGCATTCGCTCGCCATTCCTCTAGCTTGTTCAATTGAAGTTTCTTGTGAGAATTTGCACGCTCAAAATCAACATTAGCACTCTTAATTGCCCAATAAGCCTTATGTTCAATCTCTACCGGTAAATGATAAGCCTTGCCATATACAAGTTGGTAAGGTGTGGTCCCTAGTGGTGTTTTATAAGCGGTTCTGTATGCCCATAAAGCATCATCCAACTTTTCTGACCAATCTTTCCTATGATACTCTACGGTTTTTTCAAGAATTTGCTTAAGATCGTGATTGGCAACTTCTACTTGGCCATTACTTTGAGGGTGGTACGGGGTGGCTATCCTATGTGTAACGCCATAACGTTTCAATACGTGGTCGAGTTGAGCATTACAAAAGTGTGCTCCCCTATCACTTATAATTGTCCCAGGGGTGCCAAATCGAGAAAATAAGCCTTTCAAAAATTTTTTTACTACCTTAGCATCATTAGTAGGTAAGGCTTTAGCTTCCACCCACTTAGAGACATAGTCAATAGCTATTATGATATATTTATTTCCATTAGATTTCGGGAAAGGACCCATGAAATCGATCCCCCACACATCAAATACCTCAACCTCGATGATGGAGTTTTGTGGCATTTCATCCCTACAGGATATATTCCCCACTCATTGGCAACGATCACAACTCTCAACATATCTCTGGGTATCTTTGAATAAGGTAGGCCAATAAAATCCTACCTCTAGGACCTTATGAGCTATCCTATTGGCACTATGATGCCCATCCATAGGCCCCGAATGATAGTGGCTCAAAATTCTCTATCCTTCAAGGTGTGGTACACACCTTCGAATGACATGATCTACACATACTTTAAACAGGTAAGGATCATCCCAAAAATAATGTTTCACATTAGAAAAAAATTGCTTCTTTTGCTGGTGTGGAAGTCCCTTCGGTATAATCCTAGCAACTAAAAATTTAGCAATATCCGTGAACTAAGTAATTTCCATATCACTTACTTGGGCAATGGCATAGAGTCGCTCCTTAGGGAATTCATCCTTGATTTCATTCTCGTCGAGCATTTCCAAGTTTGGATTCTCCAATCGAAATAGGTGATTTGCTGTTAAATTCTCAACACCTTTTTTATCTTTGATCTCCACATCAAACTTTTATAGCAACAAGATCCACCTAATCAATCTTGGTTTTGCATTCGATTTTGCTAACAAGTACCTAAGGGCAGAATGATTGGTATAAACAATCACTTTAGATAGAAGCAAATAAGAGCGAAATTTATCAAAGGCAAAAACAACTGCTAGCAACTCTTTTTCTGTAGTAGTGTAGTTCTCCTGATCATTCGTAAGAGTTTTGCTAGCATAGTGAATTGGTTGAAAGTGCTTGTCTCGCCTTTGCCCCAACACTACCCCGACTACGTGATCACTTACATCACACATAAGCTCAAAGGGGAGTGCCTAATTAGGTACTACCATGATTGGAGCATTGGTAAGTTTCTCTTTAAGGATATTGAAAGCTTTCAAATATTCCTAAGAGAAAACATAAGGCACATCCTTCTCTAATAACTTGGTCAAAGGGCGGGCAATTTTCGAGAAATCCTTGATAAATTGCCTGTAAAAACCTGCATATCCTAAAAAGTTTCTTATGGCTTTAACCGAAGTTGGAGATGGGAGTCTTGTAATTGCATCCACTTTAGCAGTATCCACCTCAATTCCTCAATAAGAGATCTTATTGCCCAGCACAATACCCTCTTGTACCATGAAGTGGCACTTCTCCCAGTTGAGGACAAGATTGGTCTCTTCACACCTGGTAAGTACCCTGTCCAAATTATTCAAACAAAGGTCAAATGAGTTGCTAAAAACTGAAAAATCATCCATAAATACCTCCATTATGTCCTCAATCAAATCATTAAAAATAGCTAACATGCATCGCTGGAATGTAGCAGGTGCATTGCAAAGACTAAAAGGCATTCTGCGGTAAGCAAAGGTGCCATAAGGACAAGTGAAAGTGGTCTTCTCTTGATCTTTCGGTGCAATAGGTATCTGAAAATAACCAGATAAGCCATCCAGAAAACAATAAAACATATTTCTAGCTAGTCGTTCTATCATTTGATCAATAAAAGGTAAGGGGAAATGGTCCTTACGTATAACATCGTTTAACTTTTGATAATCGATACATACACGCCATACTGTTACCGTTCTCATTGGGATCAATTCATTCTTTTCATTAGTGACTACTGTCATCCCACTTTTTTTTGGAACTACTTGTACTGGACTCACCCATGAACTATCAAAGATAAGATATATCATACCTACATCAAGGAGTTTAATAACTTCCTTTTTGACTACCTCTTTCATGTTTGGATTCAAGCGTCTCTAGGGCTGCACAACCGACTTGTAGTTTTCTTCCATTAAAATCTTAGGAGTACAAAAGGAGGGATTAATACCTTGAATATCGGATATTTTCCAAGCAATGGCCCTCTTATGCTCCTTGAGTACTTTCAGCAACCTTTCTTTCTGTTCTTTTTCCAAATTGGATGTTATAATTACCGGTAATTTGGAGTCCTTCTCTAAGAAGGCATATTCCAAGTAGTCAGGTAATTACTTTAGCTCCAATACTGGTGGCTCCTCAATCGAAGGTTTTAACTGTGCTTCCTTCCTTTTTTCAAACTCTTCAAACCCTTTCTCAATAGAGATAGGTTTATTTGCCTCCAGTTGGGCTACCACCTCGGATTTGACAGGATCTTCCAAAGCTTCCTCTATGCCTAATTGCAAGCAACTCTCCAACGGATCATTAAGAAGAACTTCCTGCATATAACTTGAAACAAAAGTGTTAGTAACATCTAGAAGGTAGCAAGTATCATCCTGATCGACAGACATTTTCATAGCCTCCAAAATTTTAAACATGATATCTTCATCTTCTACTCGAAGAATGAGCTTGCCATCACTAACATCAATGATAGCCCTAGCGGTAGCTAAGAATGGTCTACCTAGGATAAGGGGTAACTCAAAATCTTCATCCATATCCAATATCACAAAATCAACTGGAAAAATGAATTTACCCACTCGGACTAATATATCCTTAAATATACCTTTAGGATACATCACAGATCTATCAGCTAATTGCAAGCTCATGCGTGTGGGCTTAGGTTCCCCTAATCCTAGTTTCTTGAAAAATTTATAAGGCATTAAATTGATGCTAGCACCCAAATCAACTAAAGCTTTGTTAATTAACAGATTACCAATATGATAAGGAATTGTAAAACTTCCTAGGTCTTTTAGCTTCTTGGGTAACTTGTTTTGCATGATCGCTGAACACTTTTCATCCAAGATGACTGTAGAAAGCTCCTCAAGCTTCCTCTTATTGGATAACAAATCTTTCAAGAACTTAGCGTACTTCAGCATCTGTGATAGGGCATCAACAACAGGTAAGTTAATATGCAGTTATTTGAAGAGGTCAAGGAACTTACTGAATTGTTGGTCATTGCAATCTTTCTTGAGTCTTTGGGGATATGGAATAGGTGGTTGATATTCCTTCACCTTTGATGACTCTACATCTTCCGTTGCTTTCGTCCCCTCCTTGCTCTTGCTAATCTCCTCACTAACCTTCCTCTTAACATGCAACTCCTAGCCATTTCGAAGTGTCACTGCCTTAACATGTTCCTTTGGATTGGGTTCTGTATTTCCCGGTAGCGTTCCCTGTGGTCTTTCAGAGATTAGCTTCGCAAGTTGACCAATTTGGTTCTCAAGATTACGATTTAAAGCCTCTTGATTCCTCAACGAGGATTCAATGTTGGATAAGCGAGCCTCATTGCCTTGAATATATTTTGTGAGAAGTTCTTCTACACTAGACTTCTTTTCTTGAAGGAGAGGAGGTGGGAATGGTCTTTGAAATCCAGGTGATCTAAAGTTGGTCTTCTGCTGGCCTAGGTTTTTGTTTCCCTATGAGAAATTGGGGTGATTTCTCCATCTTGGATTATAAGTGTTGCTGTAGGTGGATTTCCTAGATAATCTACCTGTTCCAGTTGTTCTTATGCTCCATACCCCTGCATATCAAAGTCATTGCACTTGTTAAGGGCCAACAGAGAGTGCATCAATCTCAATAGGTCCACCTTGGCTGCCAGAGCAATGGTCAAGTCCACCTCATAAATTCCCATGGCCTTTTGCTTGGCTCTAGTGGTTTCCCACTGATAATTGTTCATCGCTATTCCTTCAATCAGGTTTTGTGCTTGCTCAGGTGTTTTTGTGTTCAAAGTACCTCCTACGGATGCATCAATTATTTGTCTCGTAAATAAATTGAGACCATTATAGAAGGTTTGAATCTACATTCATAGTGGGAGGCCATGATGTGGGCACCTCCTGAACAAGTCCTTAAACTGCTCCTAAGTGTCATAAAGCGTCTCCGCTTCCAATTAAGCAAAATAAGAAATATTATTCCGAAGTTTAGCGGTCTTTGCAGGTAAGAAATACTTCTCTAAAAATTTCTCTACCAATTCATTCCAAGTTGTGATTGAATTTCTTGGTAGAAAGTTCAACCACTGTTTTGCTCTACCCCTCAAGGAGAAAGGAAATAGCCACAGTCGAATGGCATTATCCGTGGCTCCATTGATTTTAAATGTATCACAAATCTCTAGAAAGCTAGAGATGTGGGCATTAGGATCTTCATCTTGGAGACCGTCAAACTGAACATATTATTGCACCATTTGTATGATGTTAGGTGCAATTTGGAAGTTATTAGCCACAACGGTTGGCCTTGCGATGCTAGAGTCAGCTCCAATAAGTGTAGGCCTTAAATAGTCGAACATGGTTCGATTTGCTTTATTCCTACTGTTAGCCATGTGTGGTGGATCTTCTTGCTCAATGAATTGAGTGTTGGCCTCTTTATCTTCTTCCTTGATTTCAACGATTGACTCGTCGTCTATGGTCACCACAATTTGTCTAGGTCGCGATCTCAAATTTTGAAGAGCAGTTCTCTCAATTTCAGGATCAAGTTCTACTAAATCTTCCGGGTCGCTTTGGGTCATGCACTACAAGGGCAATAAATATAAAATCAATTGCAGCTTTAGGTAATAAAAATAAACAATGAAAACAAAAGAAAAACAAAATGGTCAAAGTAATAAAGCAACTAGTGTTCTTAGTATCGAAAATCCCTAGCAACGGTGCCAAAAACTTGATATCAAGCAAGTACACCTATCAATTTTAATATAGCGGATGTGAGTCTAAGTCGATGTCTCAAAGATTTCGAGTACTAATATTAACCTTAGCTCTATTATCTAACTGGAAAATTGTGATGAGTTGAATGAATTAAAAATACTGAAATTAACAAACTAAACTAATTATGAGACTTGATTAAGCAATTTAAAAAGCAATAAAACTAAGAACGACTTCAAGAAGTTAATAACGTATTTAGAAATTATTTCCCCTAGTGTTTAACATGTGATCTTTTAAAATATATTCAACTCAATTTCTATTATTCTTGACCGAAGGGATTCACAATTAAAGTTAATACCTTTCTCAAGCATATTAACCCTAATCCTAAATTATTTACCGGAATCTCTTCACTTAGTAATATAACTTAGAATTGCATTAATGTATAATGAATTCCCATACAAATAATTAACTTTCCGGAAGAAATACGTATCTTATCTCTAAGTATACATGTAATTCTCTCCAATTATGCCTAGACCTAATTACACATGCAATTTCTCAATCATCATGTATAATATCATAAATTGATACTCTAGAATTATCAATCAACAATTAAACAACATAATTGAATTAAGAAAAGATAGAAACTTTATTGAAAATTATAAATCAACCCAAGAGTCACATGAAACCCTAGGTTCCATAATCCTAAATACACAAATTCTAAGCTATCATAATGAATCTAAAAACGAGTTCCATAAAAAACATAAAATAAAACATGAAAAACCCCTTTGGTTGATGAAAAATCTCTCCAATCTTGAAGTTCATGTTGCTTTTTCCTTTTTCTTCTCCTTCTCCTTAAGTCTCTTCTCTTCTCTTATGTCTCTTCCGTCTTCTCTAATGTCTCTCTTTTTTCTTGAAACCCTCATATGTCTTTTTATATATGTATTATAAGGATTCTGTTTTCGTCACCAGACACGACCAAACATGGCCGTGTCCTCAGGTCGTGTAACTTTTTAACCTTAGCAAACTTTTCTGGATGGACACAGCCTAGGGACATGGTCATATCCTAGACTGTGTAACTTCAAAACTTCATAACTTCTTCATTTGAACTCCGAATTGAGTGAAACTTGATTCCTTTTCTTTGTTTTCGATCCTAGAACGCGTTCAAACCTTCAAAATCAAAATTTTACTCAATTAAGTATCAATTTATTTAAATAACCAAAAAATGTAAGGAAAATACTATAAAATCACTATGTGAAAAATGTTTAAAATCAGAGTTATCAGCATACAACTTACTATCAACTTGTGTATTAATCTCATAATTAGCTTAAAGTCAAATATAAAAACATTCCTATCGTTGGTTACTTCAACTCCGTCATTTAATAGAGTAAACAACTCCCTTTTGGGTAAACTAACTAATCTTGCATCGTCTTTCACATCCTTTAAACCAAAACATTTGATCAAATCTTTCCTAGTTATTTCTACTTTTTTACCTTTGATCTTAGATTTGACCACATCCTTTTTGCTAAAATCCACATTCTTATAAAATTCTACAACAATTTCACCATCCACAACTACATCCATCTCACATAACTTCCTATACCTTAGTAAATTTGCTATCTTATCAAGGTATAAACTATTCCTAGAAAAATACGAAAAATTGAAATAATTTGATTAAATAGGTTTACCTTTGATCTTTTTGACTCTCTTTTTGATCTTCATCATACTCCTTTGATCGCTTCCTTTTTTGATCACATGAAGGTCTCTTCTTGGTTTTCATGGAAGAAACTTTAAAATCAAAACATTTCACAGCTTTTGTTATTGATTTTCTCCTTTGAGAAGCTTTCTTTTTTCTTTCTTCTTCAAGGGTTTTTTCTTTTGAAGCCTCACTTTTTGAGCTATTCTTTCCTTCCACATTCTCCATGGTGTGATCAAAACCTTGATCTTGATAGAGATTTAGTATAGGGTTTGGGTAAAGGTTAAGGTTAGGGTTTGGATTTAACTTAGGAAAAGCCTTAGTTGGGTTACTAAGAGGCATTTCAATAGAGTTAGAGGGTTCATCTACAAGATTCATAGTAATTGTTTCTGAGTTCTTCCTAAACTCACGAAAAATTATTTGAAGTCAGGTAGAATCTTTAAGTTACATGGCTTGATAGAGAGAGAGAAATGCAAGGATTTAAAGAAAGAGGGGGAAAAAAAAAGAGGTACGTATTGAAAAGGTCATGAGGGAGGAAGTTAATCTTACTTCAAAACATGCTTATAGTTTTATTAACAATGAAAAAGAAATGTGCTTTTAATGGGCATAAATATAAAAAAAAAATCATGCACTTGATTGCATGTGGAGAAAAAGAATCATTATAAGAGAGAGTAAAGATATCTTCAAGATTTTATAAGTTAATATTTTACATCTTTAATTTCAGTTTATTAAAATAAACTTTATAAAATAAATAAATAAATATCTAACAAAAAGGATTATAGATCCCTATTTCATTCTTAATATATTCAAAACAAATTTTTTGAAGAGGTTTAGCGAAAATATCTACTAACTGATTATCAATTGGTAGAAACTCTACTAAGATATCTCCATTATTCACATGATCTCTTATGAAATGATGTCTCTATATATTTAGATTGAGAATGATAAACTAGATTTTTTGTCAAGTTCATAGTACTTGTATTATTACATTTAATAGGAATATTTCTATAAGATAACCCACAATCCAACAATTGTTGCTTTAACCAGAAAATCTAAGCACAACAATTGCTAATAGAAACATATTCTACTTTTGCTGTAGAGAAGGTGATAGAATTTTGTTTCCTAAAAGACCAAGAAACTAATTTTTCCCCTTAAAATTGACGTGTACCAGAAGTGCTCTTTCAATCCACATTACAACCTGCATAATCAACATTAGAATGTCCATTCAAATCAAAATACTAGATTCCTAGTTTTGCAGTACTATAGATATACTTAAAAATTTTCTTTACAACAGATAGGTGTGGTTCTTTTGGATTACTATGAAATCTTGTACATAAGCATATACTAAACAAAATATCAAGATGAGAAGTAGTCAGATATAATAAGGAGCCAATCAAACTATGATGTAGTTTCTTGTTTACTTTCTTACCATTACATTCTAAGTCTAACCTGGTTAATGTACTCATTGGGGTTGATGAACCTTTGGAATTTTCAAAACCAAATTTCTTCAAAATTTGTTTGGTATATTTTCCTTGATAAACAAATATACCATGATCAGTCTACTTAATTTCAAGTCCTAAGAAGAAATTCAGTTCTCCCATGAGAGACATGTCAAATTCTGCCTGCATAAACTTAGAAAATTCTTGACAAAAACTTTCATTAGTAGAGCCAAACACTATATCGTCTACATATATTTGCACAATTAAAATGTCATGATGATAATATTTCAAGAACAAAGTTGTATCTACTTTACCTCTTTGAAAACCATTCCTTAGTAGGAATTCACTCAACCTTTCATACCAAGCACGTGGTGCTTGTTTCAAACCATATATAGCCTTTTTAAGCTTAAAGACATAGTCAAACTTAAATGGATATTCAAATCCTAGGGATTGCTTAACATACACTTCTTTAATATACCTATTTAAGAATGTATTTTTTATGTCCATTTGAAGCAATTTGAAAATTTTAAAGCTAGCAAAGGTAAGAAATAATTTGATAGATTGTAACCTTATTACATGTGCATATGTTTCATCAAAATTTATTCCTTCCTCTTGAGAATATTCTTTAGCTATTAACCTAGCTTTTTATTTCTCACAATTTTTTTTATTTTCATCTAACTTATTCTTAAACACCTACTTAGTACCAATTATAGATTTAATACTTGGTTTAGGTACTAGACTCCATACTTGTTTCCTTCGGAATTGATTAAGTTCATCTTGCATAGTATTAATCCAATTATTATCACTTAAAGCTTCATCAATAGAATTAGGTTCAACTTTAGAAAGCAATGTAAAATGATTCTCAATATTCTGAAAACTAGATCAAGTTCTAACACTTGAGTGAACATTACCTATTACTTGTTCAAGAGGATGATGCAGTTTGAATCTCAAGGTAGAAGGAGATGTATACAAACCTTCAGGACTTTCTGACTTCTTTTTTATAACCCTTCAAATTGCAGTTCTAATTTAGTAGAATTAGATTTAGAATTAGTCCTTATTGAACCATCAAAATTCCCTTCTAACTTACTAAGAGTAGAAAAATTTTTAGAAGCACTTTCTAACAAAGGTTCTAACATGGGTTCTAATACTCTTTCATCACTTTGTTGAATTTGATCTTTCTTAGTGATCATGGGTGCTTCATCATTAGAATCCTCTTTTCTTGTTTCCTTAATAAATCTAACATTGATGGTTTCTTCAACTATTTTGGATACTTTATTGTAAACTCGAAAGGCTTTAGAATTAAGTGGATATCCTAGAAATATTGCTTCATCTACTCATTTCTTAAATTTTCCTAAAGCTTTACCTATTCTCTTCACAAAACACTTACAACTAAACACATGAAAGTATGAAATAGTAGGTTTCCTACCTTTAAAAATTTCATATAAAGTCTTATTTGTCAAAGGTCTTATGTAGATATGATTAATAATGTAACATACAGTGGATACAGCTTTAGCCTAAAAATACTCAGCTATTTTACTTTCATTTAACAATATTCTTGTTATTTCTTGAATAGTCCTACTTCTATGTTCCACTACCCCATTCTATTGTGGTGTGTATGAAGCAGAGAAATTGTGAGTTATGCCATTATTCTTATAAAAGGTTATGAATTCAATGTTATCAAATTCTTTACCATGATCTATCCTTAGACTGATTATAGATGCTCCTTTTTCATTCTATACTTATCTAGCAAACACTTCAAACTTTTTAAACGTATCACTTTTATAATGAAGAAAGGAAATCCAGGAATACCTAGAAAAATCATCAACAACAACTAAACTATACTTATTCCCACCTAAACTTAATGTTTTGGTGACCAAATAAATTCATATGTAATAATTCTAAAGGTCTTTTAGTGGAGATGGCATTCTTGTTCTTATGAGAATCTGAACTCATCTTACATTTCATATAGGAAACACAACGAATATCATTTTGAACTCTTAACTTTGGTAAGCCTTTTACTTAATTCATATTTAATAATTTCTCCATTTGCTAGAAGTTCACATGTCATAATTTTTTATGCTAAAGAAAGGTATTATCATGCATAGATAAGAAGTAACTTTCTAAATTAATTTCTATAGGCTTAATTAGATAAATGTTTTTCTTCTTATATCCTTCAAAGAGCTTAGATCCATTTTTATCAAAATCAATACATTTGTTATGTTCAAAAGTTATCTTATATCCTTTGTCACAAAGTTGACTTATACTTAACAAATTATGTTTAAGTCCTTTTACAAGAGACAAATTTTCAATTGTATGGGGAGGAAAACCAACTATACCTATTGCAACTATCTTACCTCTACCATTATCTCTAAATTTAACATAACCATCTTCTTTTCAAACTAAGTTTATGAACAACAAAGCATTGCCAGTTATGTGCCTTAAATAGCTACTATCGAGATACCATATTCCTTTTATTTTGCCTTCATATTTCTGCATACATATCTTAAAAGGATAGAGCAAAGGAGTAAGGAGCTTATTTTAAAATGATAGGGCAAAGGAATAAGGCAAAGGAATAAGGTTGCTTATCTTGAAAGGTGTCGAGCCTGTTTTCCGATTTCTTTTATTTAAAATTGATTTCCCTATTTTTGATTAATACTAAACCATAACCCATTTAATATTAATCCTCGACTAAAGAAATTAAAAGAAATTAGGAAATTCCAGTTTTTTATTTAGAAAAATTTTTGAAGTCGGCACTCGACCGGAGTTAGGAAAAAAGAAGAAAACTACAATCAATATGGTTGATTGATTACGATTTAGCTACCGGTCTTTGATTTCAATTTTAATGAAGAACTAGAGGGTTTTGAGTTCGGGGGCTAACCTATTAAACCCTAACGAGTACTACTATCTATTTACCGAAATTAGGATTATTCTTCTAACTATAATAATTAAAAAATAAAAAAATAAATTAAAAGAAAAAAAAAACCCAAGTTTCTATATATTTTATTACCACCTTGAAGGTGCCTACGTACTCGCTAGCTAGAATCAGACGATCGTAGTTCTTTCCGAAAACTTTAATGTGTTGGTTTTTTTTTTTATAAAAAAAAATGATTGGTTGAATTTACGTTTTTATTAACAATTTTATTTTTATTAAGAAAAATCCTTAGAAGCCTAATTTTTATTCTTTATTATAAAAAAAAAAAAAACTAAAAACCTAATTTTTGAAAAGTCCCAAATTAAGATTTTTATTTAAAAACAACTAAATGATAATTTTTTTTTATTTTTAAGAAAAACTCTAAAGATTTTATGAAATATGCAATGTTCTACATGATGAATCTTTTATATAGAAAAGATGCTTAAAACATTAAAAAAAGAAAAGAAAAGAAAAATTTGCTAATCATAGAAAAGATGCCTAAACCATAGAAAAGATGTCTAAACCATAAAAAAAAGATATCTAAACTATGAAAAAGATATTTGAACCATAGAAAAAAAATCTAAATTATAAAAAAAAATGTTTGAATCATAGAAAATAAACCTAAACAATGGAAAATATATATAAATTACAGAAAAGAAGCCTAAATTATGGAAAAGATGTCTAATCATAGAAAAGATGTTCAAATTATGGAAAAAATATCTAAACCAAAGAAAAGAAGTCTGAACCATAGAAAAGATGTCTAAACCACGGAAAAGATGTTCAAACTATGGAAAAGACACCTAAACTATGAAAAAGATATCTAAACTATGAAAAAGATATCTAAACTATGAAAAACAAGCCTAAACTATAGAAAATATGTCTCACTATAAAAAAGAAGTCAATTAAAGATTTTTTTTTTATTTTATGAACATCAAAATGATTTTTTTTTTATCTAAAAAACCCTAACATGCCTAACACAATTTTTCTAAATTAATATAATATGCAAAGAACAAGATTTTGTAAAATATGAAATTTTATAAAAACGTCATTTTGAAAATATGAAATCTAAAAAAGAAAAAAAAAACTAAAATTTAACTTAACACATGTTCATTAGACACTAGTACTATAACTAATTACTAGTAATTAAAGACATGATAAAAATAAAAAAAAAATTAGTACAAGTCTTAAAAATAACTGCGCATATAAAATAAATAAATAAGATAAGCTATAGACAATAATTAAAAACCACTATTATATACCAACAAGGCAAAGCACGCAAAGTTGATGAAAGGGAACAGATTGGATCCCTAATCCTATTGTAAGCACAACTATAGAATTAGTCTAAGGAATAGGTTCGAGCGTGTTTTTAACAAATGTGTGATTGTTCTTTTTTAGCTCGCACCATGCAACTCCTATTTATAAAACTCGAAAACAAATCTTTTGAATCGAATCAAATTGAATTGAATTTAAATTGATAAAGATTCAAAATAGATTCGAATCTTACAAATCTTGATTTTATTAAATTTACCATCATTGTATCAAATTTGTTTTTTTTAGACAACTATTTAGTCAAGATTCCATCAAATTAATTTTTTCGAATTTTTTCTTTTTTAGTTTTTTCTTCTTTTTTTCTAACAATTTTCTATTTTTTTGTCTTTTCTATCATTTTTCAAATCTTTTATTATTTTCTAAATTACGACCCTAAAAAGAAAAATTATAACTACTATGGGCAAAAATCGATTGTCTACAGTTGCCCCTCTTTGTGGTGAAGTTTGAATAAAACTTTGCCACAAAGATAAAAGTGACACCGTTTTTGCCTCGAGATGACTTTATCCTAAAGAATGCTAAGACATTTAACAATGATAAGTTTGGAACGAAAAATAGCGAGGGTAGCACCCTTGTAGGTTGATAAGAATCCTTAAAAATAATAATGAGAACTTAGTACTGCCAGAATCCATATGGGTCGACTAACCAAGGTGGACAAAGCACTACTTGAGCTGGCTAAGACCAAAAAACAAGGAAAACTTGGTCGTACCCTGATGAGCTGACTAACCAAGGCGGTTAAAGCGCCCTTTAAGCTAGCTAAGATCTAAAGATAAAGAAACTTAGTCGTTATCTAATGAGTTGACTAACCAAGACGGTCAAAGTGCTCCATAAGTTGGCTAAAACCTAAAGAATGAGTTGAGAAAGCTTGGCCGTACCCTAATGAGCTTACTAACCAAGGCAGTCAAAGCGCCCTTTGAGCCGGCTAAGACCTAAAAGATGAGGAAACTTGGTCGTGCCCTAATGACCTAACTAACCAAGGCGGTCAAAGCACCCTTTAAGTTGGCTAAGACTTAAAGAATGAAGCAAAACTTAGTTGTGCCCTAATGAGCTGACTAACCAAGGTGGTCAAAACGCCATTTGAGCTGGCGAAAACTAAATGACAAGGAAAACTTGGTCGTGTCCTAATGAGCTATCTAACCAAGGCGGTCAAAGCGCCCTTTAAGCTAGCTAAGACCTAAAACATGACGAAACTTGGTCGTACCCTAATGAGCTGACTAACCAAAGCGGTCAAAGCACCGTCCGAGCTGGCTAAGACCTAAAAATGAGGAAAACTTAGTTGTGCCCTAATGAGCTAACTAACCATGCCGGTCAGAGCGCCCTTTGAGCTGGCTAAGACCTAAAGAATGAAGAAAACATGGTTGTGCCTTAATGAGTTGACTAACCAAGGCGGTCAAAGCGCCATTTGAGCTACTGAAAACCAAATGACAAGGAAAACTTGGTCGTGTCCTAATGAGTTGTCTAACCAAGGCAGTCAAAGCGCCATTTGAGCTAGCTAAGACCCAAAACATGAGGAAACTTGGTCGCGCCCTAATGAGTTAACTAACCAAGGCGGTCAAAGCGCCCTTCGAGCTGGCTAAGACATAAAAATGAGGAAAACTTGGTCGTGCCTTAATGAGCTAACTAAACAAGGTAGTTAGAGCGCCCTTTGAGCTGGCTAAGACCTAAAGAATGAAGAAAACTTGGTCATGCCTTAATGAGCTAACTAACCAAGGCGGTCAAAGCGCCCTTTGAGCTGGCTAAGACCTAAAGAATGAAGAAAACTTGGTCGTATCCTAATGAGTTAACTAACCAAGGCGGTCATAGCACCCTTTGAGCTGGTTGAGACCTGAAGAATGAAGGAACTTGGTCGTACCTTGATGGGCTAACTAACCAGGACGGTCAAAGCGCCCTTTGAGCTGGTTAAGACCTAAAGAATGAAGAAAACTTGGTCGTGCCCTAATGAGATGACTAACCAACGCGGTCAAATCGCACTTTGAGCTGGCTAAAACCTAAAGAATGAAGAAAACTTGGTCATGCCCAAATGAGCTGACTAACCAAGGCAGTCATAATGCCATTTGAGCTGGCTAAGACCTCAAGAATGAAGGAACATGGTCGTGCCCTAATGAGCTGACTAACCAAGACGGTCAAAGCGCCTTTTGAGCTGGCGAAGACCTAAAAATGAGGAAACTTGGTTGTACCCTAATGAGTTGACTAACCAAGGCGGTCAAAGTACCCTTTGAGCTGGCTAAGACCTAAGGAATGAAGAAACTTGGTCATGCCCTGATGAGCTGACTAACCAAGGCGATCAAAGTGTCCTTTGAGTTGGCTACGACCTAAAAAATGAAGAAACTTGGTTGTGCCCTAATGAGGTGACTAACTAAGGCGGTCAAAGTACCGTTCGAGCTGGTTAAGACCTAAAGTATGAAGAAAACTTGCTCATGGCCTAATGAGCTGACTAACCAAAGTGGTCATAACGCCCTTTGAGCTGGCTAAGACCTGAAGAATGAAGGAACTTGGTCGTACCTTGATGAGTTAACTAACCAAGACGGTCAAAGCACCCTTTGAGCTGGCTAAGACCTAAAAAATGAACAAAACTTGGTCGTGCCCTAATGAGCTGACTAACCAACTTGGTCAAAGCACCCTTTGAGCTAGTTAAGACCTAAAGAATGAAGAAAACTTGGTCATGCCCTAATGAGCTGACTAACCAAGGTGGTCATAGCGCCCTTTGAGTTAGCTAAGACCTAAAGAATGAAGGAACTTGGTCGTGCCCTGATGAGCTGACTAACCAAGACGGTCAAGGCGCCCTTTGAGCTGGTTATGACCTAAAAAATGAAGAAACTTGGTCGTGCCCTAATGAGTTGACTAACTAAGGCAATTAAAGCGCTCTTTGACCTAGCTATGACCTAAAGATAAGGAAAACTTGGTCGTATCCTAATGAACTGACTAACCAAGGTCGCAAAGCGCCCTATGAGCTGGCTAAGACCTAAAAATAACAAAAAATTAGTCGTGCCCAAATGAGTAAACTAACCAAGACAATCAAAGCGCCTTTTGAGCTAGCTATGACCTGAAGATAAGGAAAACTTAATCGTACCCTAATGAGCTGACTAACCAAGGCGGTCAAAGCGCCCTTTGAGCTGGCTAAGACTTAAAAATAAGGAAAACTTGGTCGTGCCCCAATGAGCTGACTAACCAAGGCGATCAAAGTACCCTTTGAGTTAGCTAAGACTTAAAGAATGAAGAAAACTTGGTCGTGCCCTAATGAGCTAACTAACCAAGGCTATCAAAGTGCCATTTGAGCTAGCAAAGACTTAAAGACAAGGAAAACTTGGTCATGCCTTAATGAGCTGACTAACCAAGGCGGTCAAAGCGCCCTTTATGTTGGCTAAGACCTAAAAATGAGGAAAACTTGGTCGTGCCCTAATAAGCTAACTAACCAAGGCAGTCAAAATGCCCTTTGAGCTGGCTAAGACCTAAAGAATGAAGAAAACTTGGTTGTGCCCTAATGAGCTTACTAACCAAGGCGGTTAAAGCGCCATTTGAGCTGGCAAAAACCTAACGATAAGGAAAACTTGGTCGTGTCCTAATGAGCTATCTAACCAAAGCGGTCAAAGTGCCCTTTGAGCTAGTTAAGACCTAATGCACCAGGAAACTTGGTCGTGCCCTAATGAGTTGACTAACCAAGGCTATCAAAGCGGCCTTCGTGCTGGCTAAGACCTAAAAATGAGGAAAACTTGGTTGTGCCCTAATGGGTTAACTAACCAAGGCGGTCAGAGCGCCCTTCGAGTTAGCTAAGACTTAAGAATAAGCAAAACTTGGTCATGCCCTAATGAGCTGACTAACCAAGGCGATCAAAGCACCCTTTGAGTTGGCTAAGACTTAAAGAATGAAGAAAACTTAGTCATGCCCTAATGAGCTGACTAACCAAGGCGGTCAAAGTGTCATTTGAGCTTGCAAAGACCTAAAGACAAGGAAAACTTGGTCGTATTCTAATAAGCTGACTAACCAAGGCGGTCAAAGCACCCTTTAAGCTAGCTAAGACCAAAAACATGAGGAAACTTGATCGTACCCTAATGAGCTGACTAACTAAGGCGGTCAAAGCATCGTTCGAGCTGGCTAAGACCTAAAAATGAGGAAAACTTAGTTATGCCCTAATGCGCTAACTAACCATGGCGGTCAAAGCACCGTTTGAGCTGGCTAAGACCTAAAGAATGAAGAAAACTTGGTCATGCCTTAGTGAGCTGACTAACCAAGGCGGTCAAAGCGCCCTTTGAGCTGGCGAAAACCTAACGATAAGGAAAACTTGGTCGTGTCTTAATGAGCTATCTAACCAAGGTGGTCAAAGCGCGCTTTGAGCTAGCTAAGACCTAAAACATGAGGAAAATTGGTCGTGCCCTAATGAGCTAACAAACCAAGGCGGTCAATGCGCCCTATGCACTGGCTAAGTCATATAAATGAGGAAAACTTAGTCGTGCCCTAATGAGCTAACTAACCAAAGCGATCAGAGCGCCCTTTAAGCTAAGACCTAAAGAATGAACAAAACTTGGTCGTGCCCTAATGAGCTGACTAACCAAAGCAATCAAAGCGCCCTTTGAGCTGGCGAAAACCTAACGATAAGGAAAACTTGGTCGTGTCTTAATGAGCTATCTAACCAAGGTGGTCAAAGCGCGCTTTGAGCTAGCTAAGACCTAAAACATGAGGAAACTTAGTCGTACCCTAATGAGCTGACTAACTAAGGCGGTCAAAGTGCCCTTTGAGCTAGCTAAGACCTAAAAATGAGGAAAACTTGGTCATGCCCTAATGAGCTAACTAACCAAGGCGGTCAGAGCGCCCTTTGAGCTGGCTAAGGCTTAAAAATAAGGAAAACTTGCTCATACCCTAAGGAGCTAACTAACTAAGGTGATCAAAGCATCCTTTGAGTTGGCTAAGACCTAAAGAATGAAGAAAACTTGGTTGTACCCTAATGAGCTGACTAACCAAGGCAGTCAAAGCACCATTTGAGTCGGTAAAGACCTAAAGATAAGGAAAACTTGGTCGTATCCTAATGAGCTAACTAACCATGGCAGTCAAAGCGCCCTTTGAGCTAACTAAGACCTAAAATATGAGGAAACTCGGTCGTGTCCTAATGAGCTGACTAACCATGGTAGTCAAAGTGCTCTTCGATCTGGCTAAGACCTAAAAATGAGGAAAACCTAGTCGTGCCCAAACGAGCTAACTAACCAAGGTGGTCAGAGCACCCTTTGAGCTGACTAAGACCTAAAGAATGAAGAAAACATAGTCGTGCCCTAATGAGCTGACTAACCAAGGCGGTCAAAGCGCCATTTGAGTTGGTGAAAACCTATCGACAAGGAAAACTTGGTCGTGTTCTAATGAGCTGTCTAACCAAGGCGGTCAAAGCGTACTTTGAGCTAGCTAAGACCTAAAATATGAGGAAACTTTGTCGTACCCTAATGAGCTGACTAACCAAGGCGGTCAATGCGCCCTTCGAGCTGGCTAGGACCTAAAAATGAGGAAAACTTAGTCGTGCCCTAATGAGCTAACTAACCAAGGCGGTCAAAACGCCTTTTGAGCTGGCTAAGACCTAAAGAATGAAGAAAACTTGGTCGTGCCTTAATGAGCTCACTAACCAAGGCGGTCAAAGTACCATTTGAGCTAGCTAAGACCTGAAGAATGAAGGAACTTGGTCATACCCTGATGAGTTAACTAACCAGGACGATCAAAGCACCCTTTGAGCTGGCTAAGACCTAAAGAATGAAGAGAACTTAGTCGTGCCCTAATGAGCTTACTAACCAAGGCAGTTAAAGCACCCTTTGAGCTGGCTAAGACCTATAGAATGAAGAAAACTTGGTCGTGCCCTAATGAGCTGACTAACCAAGGTGGTTATAGAGCCCTTTGAGCTGGCTAAGACCTGAAGAATGAAAGAACTTTGTCGTACCCTGATGAGCTAATTAACCAGGACGGTCAAAGCGCCCTTTGAGCTGGCTATGACCTAAAGAATGAAGAAAAATTGGTCGTGCCCTAATGAGTTGACTAACCAATGCGGTGAAAGCACCCTTTGAGCTGGCTAAGACCTAAATAATGAAGAAAACTTGGTCGTGCCCTAATGAGCTGACTAACCAAGGCGGTCATAGCGCCCTTTAAGTTGGCTAAGACTTGAAGAATGAAGGAACTTGGTCGTGCCCTGATAAGCTGACTAACCATGACGGTCAAAGTGCCCTTCGAGCTAAGTATGACCTAAAAAATGAAGAAACTTAGTCGTGCCCTGATGAGTTGACTAACCAAGGTGGTCAAAGCGCCCTTTGAGCTAGCTATGACCTAAGAAATGATGAAACTTGGTTGTACCTTGATGAGTTAACTAACCAAGGCAGTCAAAGCGCCCTTTGAGCTAGCTAAGACCTAAAAACAAGGAAAACTTGGTTGTGCCCTAATGAGCTGACTAACCAGGGCTGTCAAAGCGCCCTTTGAGCTGGCTAAGACCTAAAAATAAGGAAAACTTGGTTGTGCCCTAATGAGCTGACTAACCAAGGCGATCAAAGCACCTTTTAAGTTGGCTAAGACCTTAAGAATGAAGAAAACTTGGTATTGTCCTAATGAGTTGACTAACCAAGGCGGTCAAAGCGCCATTTGAGCTTACAAAGACCTAAAGACAAGGAAAACTTGGTCGTGTCTTAATTAGCTGACTAACCAAGGTAGTCAAAGGGCCCTTTGAGCTAGCTAAGACCTAAAACATGTGGAAACTTGGTCGTGCCCTAATGAGCTGACTAACCAAGGTGGTCAAAGTGCCCTTTGAGCTGGTTAAGACCTAAAAATGAGGAAAACTTGGTCGTGTGCCCTTTGAGCTGGCTAAGACCTAAAGAATGTAGAAAACTTGGTTGGGCCCTAATGAGCTGACTAACCAAGGTGGTCAAAGCGCCATTTGAGCTGGCGAAAACCTAACGATAAGGAAAACTTGGTCGTATCCTAATGAGCTACCTACGCAAGGCGGTCAAAGCGCCCTTTGAGCTAGCTAAGACCTAAAACATGAGAAAACTTAGTCGTGCCCTAATAAGCAGACTAACCAAGGCGTCAAAGCGCCCTTTGAGCTAGCTAAGACCTAAAAACAAGGAAAACTTGGTCGTGCCCTAATGAGCTGACTGACCAAGGCAGTCAAAGCGCCCTTTGAGCTAGCTATGACCTGAAGATAAGGAAAACTTGGTCGTGCCCTAGTGAGCTAACTAACCAAGGTGGTCAAAGCGCCTTTTGAGCTGGCTATGACCTAAAAATAAGGAAAACTTGGTTGTGCCGTAATGAGCTGACTAACTAAGGCAATCAAAGCACCCTTTGAGTTGACTAAGACCTAAAAATGAGGAAACTTGGTCATATCCTAATGAGCTGACTAACCAAGGTGGTCAAAGCGCTCTTTAAGCTAGCTAAGACTTAAAACATGAGGAAACTTAGTCATGCCCTAATGAGCTGACTAACCAAGGCAATCAAAGCGCCCTTTGAGCTGGCTAAGATATAAAAATATGGAAAACTTAGTCCTTTGAACTGGTTAAGACCAAAAAATAAGGAAAACTTGGTCGTGCCCTAATGAGCTGACTAACTAAGGCGGTCAAAGTGCCCTTTGTGCTGGCTAAGACCTAAAGAATGAAGAAAACTTGGTCGTACCCTAATGAGCTGACTAACCAAAGCGGTCAAAGTGTCCTTTGAGCTAGCTAGGACCTAAAGACAAGGAAAACTTGAATTGGAATAGCGCTTCCTGAGCTTACTAAATCCTTTGAAGAAATTTTGAGTCAGGTAACTTTCTGTGAGTCGAACGACTGGGAGTTTAAGAAACTCTGGATTGTGACTACACTCACGAGCTGGCTAGCTCCTTAAGAGATTATAAATTAGGACTGTGTTTTAGGAGCCAGCTAGAAGCTTAAGAAACTTTAGATTGGGGTTACGTTCTATGATCTAGCTAGATCCCTAAATGAAAAAATGAATCTGGATAGCACTCCATAAGCTGACTGAAGCGCTAAAGAAGATATGGATAGGAACAGTGCTCTATGAGCTGGCTATATCCTTAAGAAAACGGATAAAGGGTAAGTACCCTTTGGACTCGCTTAAACTCTATTGACAGTTGAAAGTAAAACTAAGGAACATAGCCAACTAAAAAAAAAACTCTCTGATTTGAGAAATTTACAAACGAGGAATTTAGTGAAAACTGTTTATAATATGAATTGAAAATTTGGCTACTATGGATGAAATGGACTAGAAAATGAATGGAAAAACTTATAACAAGCCTCCACTTTCTCTCTCTCCTTTTCATGTCTTTTCATTTTCTTTTTTCCTTCTTTTTCCTCAAAAGTTTGCTAACGGATACAAATTCCTATTTAAAATGCAAATGCTATAATCATGTAAGGTATCTCATATTTACCCTAGTTTGTAACCTAGATAATGAGGTTCTTAGATAGGCCTTAAACATTCATTTCATAACGAAAAGGTAACTCACGATTAGTTTAGTCGAAGAGGACTTTCTTACGCACTTTCGGTCTGGATTTCACTCTTGATTACTATTCTAGAAATTATAATCCAATTTGTAAGTGATACGCTCTGATCAATCTGTTAGGTCTTTTTGGGTTCAGTATTGTAAATTGGGCTTTTAGTTAAATGGTTTCAAAAGAAGTTAATTGAGAGGGCCTATTTTGAAAGAAGTGCATTTATCCAACCCGAGGGGTATAAGTCAAGAACCCTTAAGAATGAACTAGATGTGCACTTGCCCCAGTTTAAAAAATAATTTTTATCTTAGATAAATTATTCTTCAAAATTGGAAGAGCTTTGAATAGGGAGGTTATGTGGGTGGGAAGGTCTTGTGTTTGAGAATCGAGTGGATAGAAAGAGTTTATGTTCATGATTTGAAGTGTGATTTTGAACTAAATATGGAGTTTTTGGTTTGTGGTTGAGAATATGATTTTGAATGGATATGAGGTTTTATGTTTTTGGTTAAGAATGCGATTCAAGGCCTTATGTTTTTTTAGCAACTTAAGCCTTCTTTGATTGGGGATTTTCTCAAGCCTAATATTTGGGCATTTCTTCATTTTCCTTTTTCCTAATTTTTTTTCTTTTTCTTTTTTCTTTTTTTTCTTTTTCTTCTTCTTTTTTTTTTTAAAAATTTTTCATTTCTTTCCTTTCTCTCCCCCAAAATAACTATCTCTTTTGTCAAGTTTTTGTCTTTGGATGAATCAAAGCCTTAAATCCATAGGTATAGGTTCAGAGTGCATTGGCTTAGGTAAGGTATATGTGGCCTTTGGGGTATTTGGAAAAATGTTATCTCTCCTTTAAAGGGAACAATTTATCAAAAACAAAAATTATCCTTGAATTGTTATTACTGGGGTAAGCACAAATCAATTTTATCCTTCTCTCCTAATTAATGACCCTACCTTTCGAATTGCCCCACTATAGGGTGGTTCTTGATAGGGTTTACATTTGAAATGACTCCAGATTAGTCCAACGGGGTTATCAAAGGATAATTGTGTTTGGGATTTAAAAATGAATTCCTAACTTCATTCCGGTCTGCGTATCAAATTCAAAATGGACCTCCTTTAAGGAATGAGTCCAAAATATCCTCACCATGATGTCTCTCAACTCTCAAAGTGTTTAGGGGTTAGTGTATAGGATATAGCTCACCTCTTTTCATTCAAAACTTTTTAAAAGTGAGTTACCAATTCTTTACATAAGGATTAATTGACCTTAGGGTATTGACCTTACTCCCCAATTCATTGGAACATGCTCCAGTTGTGAAATTTCAAAAACTAAATGCCCCCATGCCCTAGACTTATAGGTCTTAATGCCCTTAAGCTTCTATATGTGATTTTGTGTTAGGTTCTTTAGAGTTCGAATGAGCTAGAACTAACAACTTTTTTAGTGGAAGGGACTAATGAATTACCCTTTTTGTTTGTACTGGGGATCAAGCTTAGGATAGTGTTTCATGGCTTTGTGTTTTGACTCGGTTTATGGTTGGACTTGATGGCTCAAGCCTTGAGTTTGTTCAACTATCTTGATAGGCTAGGGCTCGGGTTTGGTTGGTTATTTTCTTAGGCTAAGTGAGTCTATTTAGGTTATTTGCCTTAATAGGCTAAGTAATTGTTTTTGTCTTAAACCCTATAAGGATTTGTAACCGTTAGCAAATTTCTTTCTTTTTCTTTTCTTTCCTTTCCTTCTTTTTTATTTCTTTTCTCTTTCTTTGTTTGTCTATTTTTTTTTTTTTAAGAGAGAGAGGAAAAGTTAGGGCTTTTGTGTTACAAAGACCGAGTGATGGAATTGTGAATGGATGATTACGGACGATTGCTTTCATAGAATTCTATATACAAGCCTATATAACATTACTGAAGGTCTATTTACAAATGAGGAATTCTAAAGGAAAAAGGCTAAATAAAAATAAAAATAAAAATAAAAATCTAAATCATATTTATTCCAAATGATAAAGGCTAAGGAGTCAATCTATCCAAAAGAATGAATATTTCTAGCTAGTAGAACACAAGGCAAAAAATAACTACTTGAAATTATTTTATAGGTGTGATTCGTTTTGTTTTGTTTCTTTTTTTTTTTTGTTTTTATTATTTTTATTTATTTACTTTGTGAAGGTTGGGCTCAATTGATATAGGCCTAAACGAAAAGTGATAAATTTGAGCCTTAATAGATGTACTAAGGTTTGCAACAAGGTAATATTCATAGAGCTCTTCTATAGGGGCAAGATAAGCCCAATTATGTTCCTAATAAATTCTTACTTATTTGGGCTAAGAAATTGGAATCATATCTAGAGTATCTCTTAAGGCTAATGAGGAGGGTAGACATAGACCTGTTTGGAAGCCCCTTGACTTGATCTAGCCATAGTTATGTTAAAAAAAAAAATCAAAATTACAATCATCACCTATTCTAAACTTTACACAGAATTATTACAAATTATTTACAAGGAAATATTACAACTACAACTTCATAACTAGCTTTATCCATTTAGGTCTGCTAAATCATAGGTTCTTGTAAATTTTTTTTTTTAAAGAAAAGTTTTCGTGTAATGCAAATGGTGGGTTCTAAAGGTTCTTAAGTTCTGCAACCACTACGTTTTCCAAAGCAATAATTCTGTGATCACATCTGAATTTGAGTAGGGTAGCCTGATCAGCCCCAGAAGGTGATTACTCCACAACATCCGAAGCTTACACAATGACCTCCCTCCTAAGGTCCTAAGACGGCCTGGTTTCGACTGTGTCTACCATGCATTTATGATACAAAAAAACAGAATAAAAATAAAGTAAACCCCCAAAGCTACTCTTAGTAAATAAACAACAACAACAAAAAATGTTAGTAAAAAATAAATAAATAAAATAAACAAATAAATAACATACCTAAGTTCTTTTTTATTATTTTTATTATTTCATCTTTTTATTTATTTTTTTTTAAAGAAAAATAATCCTATTTTCGGTAACTTCTAGTGGCTAGCCCTCTAGTGATCTCCAGTGGAGTCACCAAACTGTCGAGCCTGTTTTTTGATTTCTTTTATTTAAAATTGATTGTCCCTATTTCCGATTAATACTAAACCATAACCCATTTAATATTAATCATCGACTAAAGAAATTAAGAAATTATGGTTTTTTATTTAAAAAAATTTTTGAAGTCGCCAACCGACTAGAGTTGGGAAAAAAGAAGAAAACCGTAATCAATTAGGTTGATTGATTACAATTTAGCATACCGATCTTTGATTTCAATTTTAATGAAGAACCAGAGGGTTCCAAGTTCGAAGGCTAACCTATTAAACCCTAACGGGTACCACTATCTATTTACCGAAATTAGGATTATTCCTCTAACTATAATAATTAAAAAATAAATTAATTAATTAAAAGAAAAAAAAAAAACCTAAGTTTCTACATATTTTATCGTTACCCCGAAAATGCTTACGTACCCGCTAGCTGGGATCAAACGATCGTAGTTCTTTCCGAAAACTTTAATGTGTTGGTTTTTTTATAAAAAAAAAAATGATTGGTTGAATTTACGTTTTTATTAACCATTTTATTTTTATTAAGAAAAATCCTAAAAAGCCTAATTTTTATTCCTAATTATAAAAAAAAAAAAACCTAAAAACCTAATTTTTGAAAAGTCCGAAATTAAGATTTTTATTTAAGAACAACTAAGTGATAATTTTTTTTTTATTTTCAAGAAAAACTCTAAAGATTTTATGAAATATGCAATGTTCTACATGATGAATTTTTTATATAGAAAAGATGCTTAAAACATTAAAAAAAAAAAAGAAAAGAAAAGAAAAATTTTCTAATCACCTAAACCATAGAAAAGATGCCTAAACCATAAAAATGATATCTAAACTATGAAAAAAGATATTTAAACCATAGAAAAAAAATCTAAATTATAAAAAAGATATTTGAGCTATAGAAAAGAAACCTAAACAATAGAAAATATATATAAATTATACAAAAAAAGTCTAAATTATGGAAAAGATATCTAACCATACAAAAGATGTTCAAACCATGGAAAAAACATCTAAAGCATGGAAAAGATGTCTAAACTATAAAAAAGATATTTAAATCATACAAGAAAAAATCTAAATTATAGAAAATAAGTCTGAACCATAGAAAAGATGTCTAAATAATAGAAAAGATGTTTAAACAATAGAAAAGATATCTAAACTATGGAAAACAAGCCTAAACTATAGAAAAGATGTCTCACTGTAAAAAAGAAGTCAATTAAAGATTTTTTTTTATTTTATGAACATCAAAATGATTTTTTTTTTTATCTAAAAAACCCTAACATGCCTAATATAATTTTTCTAAATTAATATAATATGCAAAGAACAAGATTTTGTAAAATATAAGATTTTATAAAAAAGTCATTTTGAAAATATGAAATCTAAAAAAAAAACTAAAATTTAACTTAACACATGTTCACTAGACACTAGTGCTATAACTAATTACTAGCAATTAAAGACATGATAAAAATAAAAAAAAAAATTAGTACAAGTCTTAAAAATAACTGCGCATATAAAATAAATAAATAAGATAAGCTATAGATAATAATTAAAAACCACTATTATATACCTGCAAGGCAAAACACGCAAAGCGGATGAAAGGGAACAGATTGGATCCCTAGTCCTATTGCGAGCACAACTATAGAATTGGTTTAAAGAGTAAGTTTGAGCGTATTTTTAACAAATGTATGGTTGTTCTTTTTTGGCTCGCACCATGCAACCCCTATTTATAAAACTCAAAAACAAATCTTTTGAATCGAATTGAATCTAAATCGATAAAGATCCAAAATAGATTCGAATCTTACAAATCTTGATTTTATTAAATTTAACGTCATCGTATCAGATTTTTTTTTTTTGACAACTATTTAGTCAAGATTCCATCAAATTAATTTTTTCGAATTTTTTCTTTTTTTTTTTCTAACAATTTTCTATTTTTTTGTCTTTTTTATCATTTTTAAATTTTTTTTTATTATTTTCTAAATTACAACCTTAAAAAGAAAAATTTTAACTACTATGAGCAAAAATTGAGTGTTTACAAAAAAACAAAACAAAGGATTAGGGTATCTATTTTAAAAGGATAAGGCAAAGGATTAGGATACCTATCTTGAAAAGATAAATCTTTTGAAGAAGAAAATGAAAGGGGTTTAAAGGCATGGCTAATTTTTTTTTTTTTTATCGCTAGAGAATTAATTTTCCTTAATGTAAGATGATAAAAGTTCTTATAGGGAAACTTTCTAAATTCTGAACACAGGATAACTAAAGTTCCCAAAATTGCTAGGATGGCTTAAGTTCTTGGCACGATTACAAAGGTTCCTGAATAATCTTTCCATAGGATGACCTAAGTTGCTCTAAAAATACAAGGTCTTAAATTACATTCTCAAACACGAACATAAACACAAAACCCCATATTCATTTTAGAATCATACTCTAAGTCACGAACAGAAAACTTTTCTGTCCACCTAAATCTCAAACACAAGACTTCCCCACCCATAATACCTCCCTAAAATTATTTTTGAAACTGAGGCAAGTATACATTTAGTTTTTTTCCTAAAGGTTCTTGACTTGTATTCCCAGGTTAGAATAAAAGTATTTCTTTCAAAATAGGCCCTATCATTGTTCCCTTTTGAAACCATTTGCCAAAAGCCTAATTCATAATGTTGAACCTAAAAAGACTTAATAGATTAATCAAAGCATATCACTTGCAAATTAGACTGTAATTTTTGGTATAGTAGTCAAGGGTAAAATCTAAACCGAGAGTGCACAAGGAAGTCCTCTTCGACTAAACTAATCATGAGTTACTTTTTTCCTTAGAAAATGAATGTTTAAAGTCATAGGGCTTATCCCGAAAGCTCAGTATTAAGGCCAAAAACTAGGACGGATACAAGATACCCCATATTGTTACCAAGGAGGGGGATGCTTATAACGCTCATTTCGTAAGAATTTGTATCCGTTAGTAGACTTTCAAGAAAAGAGAAGAAAGATAAAAGAAAGGAAAGGAGGGAGAGAAAGTAAAGGTTTGTTATAGGTTTTTTCCATTTTTTTTCAAATCCATGTCAGCCTTGGTGGCCAAATCTTCAGTTCATAAACAGTTTTCACCAATGTCCTCCTTTGTAAATTTCTTAAATTAAGAGTTTTTTCGAATCAGTCATGTTCCTTAGTTTTGCTTTCAACTATCATATAGAGCTTTAGTGAGTCCGTAAGATGCTTACCTTTTGTCCATTTTCTCAAGGATTTAGCCAGCTCATAGAACGATGTCCCAATCCATATTAAGGTTTCAGCTAGCTTATGGAGCACTGTCTTGATCCATATCTTCATTAGGGTTTTAGCTAAGTCATAGAGTGCAGCCCCCATCCATATCTTCATCAAACTTCTAACAACGTTGTCCTAATCTACTTCCCTTTAAGTTCTTAACCAGCTTAAGAAGTACTTTATCCATTCTCTTTAGAGTTTTAGCCAACTCAACAAGTTCTTTGCCCACCTTGGTTAGTTAGCCCATAGGGCTATGACCAAGTTCTTAATATCTCTTTAAAGTCTTAGCCAACTTAAGGAACGCTTCGCCCGCCTTGGTTAGTCAACCCATAAGGGGCACGGCCAAGTTTCTCAATATCTCTTTAAGGTTTTAGTCAACTCAATGAACACTTTAGCCGTCTTAGTTAATTAACCCATAAGAGGCACGACTAAGTTTCTCAATATCTTTTAAGGTTTTAGTCAGCTTAAGGAGTGTTTCATCCGTCTTGGTTAGTCAGCCCATAGGAGACATGACCAAGTTTCTCAACGTCTCTTTAGGGTCTTAGCCAGCTCAAGTACTTTGGCCATCTTGGTTAGTTAGCTTATAGGGGGCACAACTAAGTGTTTTTTTTTAATATCTCTCTAGGGTCTTAACTAACTCAAGGAGTATTATACCTGTCTTAATTAGTCTTAGTTAGTTAGCCTATAGGGGTATGACCAAGTCTTCAATATCTCTTTAGGGTATTAATTAGCTTAAGTAGCACTTTGCCAATTCATTCAAGGTTTCTACTAGCCTATAAGGGCATTACCTTCACCATTGTTCTTTCCAAGTTTTTTTTGTCACCATATCCCCAACGAACTAGCCTTAGGATAGCTAGCTAGCTAATTGTAACACTTTTTACCTAAGGTAAAAACGGTGTCTATTTTGTTTTTATGACAAAGTTTTATTTAAGCTTCATCATAAAGAGAGCCAATTATAGACACCCAATTTTTGTCCTTCTCGTAGTTCTAAGTTTTGTTTTTTAAATGGGTCCTAATTCAAAATAAAAAATAAATAAATAATAATAAAGAATAAATAAAAAAATTGAAAAATGATAAAAAATGGAAAAAGGAAAAATTATAAAGATTTCTTTTAGAAAAATGGATTTTTGAAAAATAAAACGTTTTAAGGTTAATCGATTTTAATTTTAGCTCAATTTATATAACTTTAAAGAATTATATAGTCTCAGTACAATTTAATTGTATTAAATATTGAGGTATAGACCAACGGCCTAACGATAAAATATTTAAACATTGCATTGCAACTAGCTTAAGATTATAGGTTTGAATTTCATTAGGCACATATGTGTTATCAAATCAGATCTAGGTCAATATAAAATATTCAATTTTATATAATTTAAAATATTTGCTTTCAAACTTTATAAATATTAATCACATGACATGAAAACATTACTCACTCTCCTCAACCCAATTTCATCTTCAACCATCTAACAGCTAAATCCAATTGCGTTACACCAAAAATCGAGACCACAATCTAGCAACCCTATTGTAGGTTCAAGTCAACATTACATCCTTCACAACAGCAGTAGCACTCTATCCTTGGGATTCACTCTACAGGCAACACCAAGCACGACTGAACCCAGTTATCGCTTCGCTGTCCCTTTCCAATCGTCCTCTTCTTCATCCTCATTCATGCCAGAATAACAAACCCGAAGCTCCAACTCTACGCACGGACAACAACAACAATTAGCACAACAAACGACTGCTTCATCCATGGCCGAACACAAAACTGCAACAGCCATAACATATCCTCAAACCGACACCATCCCCATCAAATTCCAACTGAACACACTCCCACGCCTGTAATTGATTGACTTTGCCTGCTGCTGTCATCACCGACAGCAGAATACGCAAGTACGGATCGCCACAGCAGTCCAACGCCACAACAGCCGTTCACCAACGACCATCTTCTCTTCACTACAGAAATCACAACTGCACGTCAATATGTACACAAACTCACTTCTACGATCAGCACACATGCACTATCCATTGATCACTTAGGCTAACTAATACACTCGCCTGACTCATGCACAGCCTCACGCACAAAACAGTATCCACACGACAGCACCCAAAGGTCCACTCACAGCAGTGACACAACAAGCATATGACAGTGACCCATTGCAGAACGCGACATCAACCCCGATCACTCTCTTTCACTCCATGAACGGCACAAACATGCGACCCACTTTGTAGCCAACACCAACTTCCACCATCAACCCCAATCCAAGCATCGTTACAGCCACTTCCAAACACCAAACCAAGTTCACCACTGCATTCCACAAATACCAAAACCCTAGAAACCTTTTTTCCTCTCCGAGGAACCACTTCGCCGTCGCGACCCAAACCCCTACGCGTACACGAACGGCTTGCACCCTCCACTTACGAACAACACCTCCAAGCCACTACAACTACTGCCCTTAGCCTCTTCCCTCAGTCACGATCCGATTTCTTACTTTTTGACCTGAAGATCCGGCCTCGATCCGAGACCCACCGCCCGCGTTCAACTTACCAAAATCTGGTCCTTCTTCTAGTTTCACCTACTGCATTTATTTATTTTTTATTTATTCATTTAATTGATCTACGTTTCTTTAGTAGTTGTTTAAAAGTATATATATATATATATATCTTAGTTTAGGAATTTTTTATTAGTTTTAGAATTTCTCATCTAGAAATTTTTTATTTTAGAAATAAACATGGATAAAAACCCTTTAAAAAAAAACTAGAACATTTCAGAGAGTTTTTTTTTTTATATACTCAAGAATTAAGGCCCTTTTAGATTTTTTTTAATAAATTAAATTGATAAAAACATAAATTTGGTCGGCTGTCAAAAATTAAAATAAACCAACATCCACTACATTGATTTAATCCCGATTAACGAATACATAAGTACTTTTAAGGCAACCATATAAAAAATAAAAAAAAAATTTATTCTCTTTAAAAATTTGTAGTAAAAATACTAAAAAAATTCATTTTAGTTATATTTTGCATATTTGTATATATCTTAGTATTTTTAGAAAACTTACAAAAACAGAAGTCCATTAGTTCTTTATTTTTACATAGTGACTTAGTCTTAATAGGTTAGATTCTAAACTTAGTTTTTTTCGTTAATTTTCTAAAATTATTTTTTAAGAAAATTCATGGATCAGTGGCATTTTTTATCAGTTTAACTGGTTAGCGACTCCAATTTTTCTAAATATTTTTAAAACATTTAAAAAAAATGTTTCTTTACTTTGATGTCAAGTAATTTATATTAAGCAGGTTATACTTAATATAGGTTAAATTAAGAAAAACTGAAATAAGGCTCGATAGAATTGGTTAGAAAAGTTTGAGTACTTAATTGATTATACTGATTCACCTACAGTACATGCTAATAAAACACTTACCGAATTGGGTTCCGAATTTGAGGAAGAAAACAAGCTTATTGCAAAAGCTAAGAAGATAGTTGAGATGGTTAGAATGATTGGAGGTAAGCCTAAACCATTGGTATTTGAGTACCACAACAAGACTAAGAATGTTGAGGAATTGAGTAAGCCTAAGAAATTACTTTCAATGTCTCAATAGCCCTAAAGAATTATAAAGCAGCCCTTTTAGATTACCATATGGTGAATTAGTCAGCCAGAATCAGTAGGCTTACTTGCTCGGGACAAGTCTATGACAAAACGAAGAGGCCAAGAGGAAGACTACCACGGAAGAGGCTTTTAGAAAGATCCTTAAAGATATAGAGGCGAAAGATCAAAATGTTGCTAAGAAGATAGTAAAAGCTAGTGAGTACAGGATTATGGATCAACTGGCCAAATTATTAGCCTGGATCTCCCTAATGGGCTTACTATTATCATCAAATATTTATCGAGAAGCCTTAATCAAAATTCTGAAAGATGTCAAAGTACTTGAAGAGATTTCCACTAAAAAGCTAAGATTGGTGGTTAATTCGATATTTGTACTGGATCATATTTCATTCTCACCAGATGAGTTAGGTAAAGAGGGAGATCGGTACATAAAGCCCCTTTTCATAGTGGTCAAGTATGCAAGGAAAGTGGTTGCTCGGGTGCTGCTTCTTTCTTTTTCCTTTCCCCCATCCCCTAAAGATATGGTGAATTCCCTAACCTTGATATATACGAGTTTTAGCTAATAAGTTTTCTAGTTTTGACTTTGGTAATAAGTTACTTTTGTGTCACCAAGATTGCAATAATTTCCCCTATAAAATTTATCTAGCGATGCTACACCATGTTATGGGTGTTAATAAAGGTAAATGAGTAAATCACTTTTAGAATGATTGAAAAAATTACGATTTTTCTTTATGTAATAATTAATAGTTTCATAAAACCACTCTAGATAGCTTATAATAAACTAAAAAATTACTTATTGGGAAACATTATATCTTTGGGAGGTTATAAGGACTATTTATAAAATGCAGTAGAAATGTGATGACATTAAACATTTTTGACCTTATTCAATTTACACGTCTCTGATCTAAGGATCTCTTCCAATATCATCAAGGGTAATCATTGTAAATATTATCTTTAAAAGAATCATATGGTAAGATTATCATTGAGAATATAAACTAATGAAATAATATGGGGTAAAGTTTGAAAGTTGCATTGCATCTTGTTAAAAGCTGTATTTTGCTTACAATGGCTATGCTATGTAATACGGTGTGTTTGCATTTTATTGCAACTGACATAATTTGAGTACAAAATGATTATATATGTAGGGAAGGGGCAATGATTTTTCCTCTCATTTTGCCTTCTTATCCATGTCTTTATCTATACAAATCCTGACATATGTAGTAGTCATTTATTATATGCATTTGTACTTTATTTATTTTAATCTATATGTCAGTATATAGTTTGCAAAAATATAAATGGATAGTGGAGAAATGTATAACTATGAAAGGATCCTACATGTCAGTTATAATTAGTCGGTATAAGGTTTTAAAAGAGAAGAGAAAAAAAAAATTGCTTGTAAGGAACTAAATTTGCTTGGAGTAGATTTAACTAAGATAAAGCCTAACTCAATTTCAGTAAGGGTTTTTGATGAATCAAAGAGGGAGATACTTGGAGAAATTGGGCTGCAAGTCGAGATCGGTCTATAGATGTTTACTATTCCATTTTAAGTCTTGGATATACCTCAAACTTTCAATCTTCTATTAGGGAAGCCATAGATTCACTCAGTAGGGGTAATTTGATCTAGTCTATATCAGAAAGTGAAATTCATAGCCAATAGGCAGTTGGTTACCATTCTTAGGGAGATTTAGAAAGAGACGGTTATTTCATATATCGAGAGTAAAGAATTAGAGGAACCGGGATTGTAGATTTTTTATGAGGACAACAAGATTGAAGTGTCAAGACAGGGGGCACAGGGTTTTTCAGAACAGCCTAAGTAGTAGATTAGAACATTTGGGCTTAGATATAAGACCACTGAATAGGAAATCTAAGAAATGAAGGCTAAAACTAAAGGTAAGAGAGGAGATTAGCTGTACCATGCTCGTATGGATTTTCCAGACATCCGTCAAACATTCCCAATACTAGCTTGTGTTTAAGATTCTAAAGTAACCAGTTTATCCAAGGCTTTAGCTTAACAATGCAGCATCAGTCTAGATGAGAAGAAAGATATTGGTACCCTAGTTTCCTTATGTAACTGGTTTTCCATTCCTGTTAATAGGTCTCTTTAGAAAAGCAATATTAGATTAATTAGGAGCATTCAATTCAATAATTAGTCAGATTAGTTAGGCCTTTTCTTTTAGACAATTTGAATTCATTTAATAAAATTAGTACATTTCTTTATATCAATTCTTCTTTGTTATTTAGTCATTATCCTTTTACTTTTCCCTTTACTCTTCAGATTTGATAAAAATGATGAATATAATGGATATCTCGTGCCTATAAGCAATGGGAAAGTTAAGGTATGTATCGACTTCCATGATTTAAACCAAGCAAAACCTAAGGATAACTTCTCTTTACCACACATTGATGTATTAGTGGACAATACGGTCGGAAATCATCTTTTCTCGTTTATGGATGGTTTCTCGAGATATAATCAAATCAAGATTATAGAAGAAGATAAAATCAAAACCACCTTCATTACCACTTAAGGAACATTTTGTTATCGCGTGATACCTTTCGAGTTAAAGAACATTGGGGCAACTTATCAGCATACTATGGTTGCCTTATTTCATGACATGGTATATCACGAAATCAAAGTTTATGTAGATGATACAATTGCTAAATCTAAGAAGGGTGAGAATCATGTTGATGTTTTGTGTAAGCTGTTTGAGCGGTTGAGAAAGTTTCGACTAAAGCTAAATCTAGAAAAGTATACGTTCAATAGATGAGGAATTGAGGTGGACCCAAAAAAAGTCAAGGCAATCGTAAACATACCAACATTGAAGATTGTAAAAGAAGTACGAGGATTGTTGGGGAGCTTGAATTATATTGCTTGGTTTGTGTCACAGTTAATCGATAAATGCAAGCCATTATTCAAACTTTTGAGGAAAAATGTAGCAATAGAATGGGATAAAAAGTGTGAACAAGCATTTGCTAAAATCAAGAAGTATCTCATGAATCCTCCAACACTAGTCACTCCTACATTGGGATGGCCATTAATTCTTTACTTGACGATCCTTCCTGAATTGATGGGATGTATGCTAGGGCAGAAAGATGATATCGATAGAGAAGAGCATCCTACATACTACTTGAGCTAGAAATTCATAGAAGGCAAATAGAAATACTTAGAGGTGGAAAGAACATATGGTGCCTTAGTATGGATGATGTATAGGCTTAAGTAGTATACTCTCTATTACTCAGTAGAGTTGCTGACAAAGTATGACCCGTTGAGGTATTTAGCAAAAAAACTAGCATTGATCGAAAGAATATCGAAATGGCAAATCAATTGGCAAAATACTCATTAGAAGATGAAGATGATGGTTCGGAAGCTCAATTTCTTGATGAAAATATGATGGTGACAAATGAACTGAGTGGTGAAAAATTGAAATAGAGAATGTATTTTGATAGAGCAGCTAATGTATTTGAATATAGGATAGGAGCAATGTTGGTATCACCTGAAGGTAACCATTTCCTTATGGCAGCAAAGTTAGCATTTCCATATACAAACAACATAGCAAAATATGAGGCTTGCATTTTAGGGCTCAAAATGGCACTAGACATAAGAATACAAAGGCTTAAAGTGTATGGAGATTCTTCTCTTATAATTCTTCAGATCCTAGGATAATATAAGACAAAAGATGAGAAGTTAATACCTTATCATGAGCATTTAGGGAAGTTGATTGAAAGATTCTAAGAAATTTCATTCACTTACATTCCAAGAACCCAGAATCAATTTGCTAATGCATTGGCCACACTAGCGTCCATAGTGAAAGTCACAGATGGGATAAAAATTTAGCCCCTAAAGATTGAGGTAAAGGAAAAGCTAGCTTTTTGTTTGGTCATTGAAGAGAGGGAACAAAAGAAGCCTTGGTATTATGATATCAAAATGTTACTTCAAATGGGTACATTCCTCGATTAAGCTAATAGAAAAGATAGGAAAGCTTTAAGGAGATTGATTGCTCATTTCTTATTAGTAAAGCTACGTTGTACAAAAGATCATCGGATAAAACATCGCTATGTTGTTTAGATGAAGAAGAAGCTGAGAAATTGATGGAAGAAATACATAAAGGACTTTTGGTCCTCATATGAACGGATACATGTTAGGTAGGAAAATCATCAAGATGGGATATTTTTGGATGATGACGGAATTAGATTGTATTAAGCACAAAAGGCACTATCACCTATATCAGGTATATGCTAATTAAATCAACTCTTCTCCCTAAGAATTGCAAGTGTTGTCAGCTCCTTGTCTTTTCTCAATGTAGGGGATAGATATGATTGATCTAATTTCGCCAACGACTTCAAATAGGCACAGATTTATTCTAGTCATAATTGACTATTTACCAAGTAGGTAGATGCAACGTCATATGCTACAGTAACTAAATGAGTGGTAGTTAGATTTTTGAAAAGAGCTATCATTGCTAAATATGGTGCACTCGAGTCCATTATTACAGACAACAGGTCAAATTTAAATAATAAGCTAATGGCTGAAGTATGTAGCCAATTTAAGATTAATCACAGAAACTCAACTCTATATCGACTTCAGATGAACAAGGTAGTTGAAGTCACTAATAAGAACATCAAGGGAATTGTTGAGAAGATGGCAATCACTTATAAAGACTAGCATGAGCTATTTCCCTTTGCTCTCATGGCTTACAAAACTTTAATTAGAACTTTTATAAGAGCAATACCTTACTCATTGATATATCGAACTAAAGCAATACTACCGAAGGAAGTAGAAATACCTTTGTTCTAAGTGTTGGCAGGAATTCAACTCCATGAAACAGAGTGGGTGAACAAATAAATGAAGCATTTGAACCTCCTAAATGAAAGGAGACTTACAGCAATATGTCATGGTCATTGTTACCAACAACGGATGATCTAAGCCATTAACAAGAAAGTGCATCCTAAGTACTTTAAGGAAGGAGGCTTGGTGTTAAAGAAATTACTACCGATTGCAAAAGACCCTAGGGCAAGTTTACTTTAAATTATGAAGGCCCTTATGTGGTAAAAAGGGTATTATTAGGAGGTACATCAGTATTGATAGAAATGGATGGCTTAGAATTAAGGGGGCTTATAAATTTAGATGCAGTTAAATTGTATTATCTATGAAAAACTAAGTTCAATAAAGATTCCAATTTTTTCTTAAGAATTGTTTGTGGTTAATCTTTCATCGTTTATAAGCAAAGTTGATATCCATAAATTTTCTTGAATTCGGATGGTCATTGATCGACAAACACTTCACCAATAAATCCTTGTACAACATGTTTCTTAGCCTCATACACTTAAACACCAAACAATTACCAATGAATTTCAGTCACTAAATAAATTGAAATCAAATCTTCTTAATGATTTAATCTAGTTTTTTGAAAAGAAATTTATTTTTCAAGAATCATAGAGATATGGAAATTGAGACTTAGTAACGACAAAAGCAAAATCAAGACATGAGCATGGTATGGCTAAAAGATTCATCAGCAAAGTTTCACTCATAAAGAAGACCTTATCCCAAGAGAAACAGAAAAAAAAAAAAAAAAAAAAAAGAAGGAAGAAAAAGCAAGCACAATCTTAAGGAAATGCCTTAGTGATATTCTGTGATTTGAATGAGTGAACATCAAGAGTTAATGTAAGGTATGCTGATTGGTTGCTATTCGTGACATTCTCCATTCCTAAGTAAAATGATCTTAAAAGTCCTTAAAAGAGATATTTAGGAGAATTAAAAGGTTTTTTCTTTTAAATCTCGAAGAGATCCATCTTCTTCAGATTATCCACTAAACCAAAACAAGTTAATTTGACCCCTAGTGGTTTTTATCCCATCCTTCCAAGATAAGTCTCTTAAAACTTTTTCCCTATCTTTCCATGATAGGCATCTTAAAACTTTTGCCCTATCCTTCTAAGATAAGCCCCCTTAAACTTTTACGCTATCCTTCCAAGATAAGGCCCCTTAAAACTTTTGCCTTATCCTTTCAAGATAGGCTCCCTTAATCCTTTTGCCTTATCCTTCCAAGATAGGCATAATAAATCTTTAGCCTTATTCTTTCAAGATAAGCAGCCTAGTTGTTCATCATATCCTTTCAAGAGAGGCTCCTTATCTTTTACCTTGTTCTTTCAAGATAGGCTTCTTTTTGCTACATCCTTTCAAGACAGACTTCCCATTCCTTTGCCTCATCCTTTCAAGACAGGTTTCTCATTCCTTTACCTCGTTCTTTTAAGACAGATTGTTTATTCTTTATATCGATCTTTGAAGTTAGTATCCTTCTGCAAGATAAAACATAGCTTAGTTAATCAATTCGAAGTAAGGTTTGACAAAAATAGGCATCTCTTTTATCTTTGGAGCAAAGTTCTAATTAAACTTCATTAAAAAGAGGGGTAGTTATAAATACCTTAGTTTTGCCATTTTATTTTTGTATTCTTATCAAGCCAGGTGTAAGAAAATGAAAAAGAAAAAGAAAATAAATAATAATAATAATAATAATAGAAAAAAATACATAATAAAAATAAAAATAATTAATTAATTAAAATTTTAAAAAATAAAAATAAAGTGTTAAGTCATATTGAGTCCAATCGTATCGGATCCAATTGTATCGAGTCCAATCATATCGAGTCAAGTCGTATGTCGAGTCGTGTCGAGTTAAGTCAAGTCGAGACATTTAAGGTTGAATCGAATAATGGTGCGTATTCAATTTAATAAGTTCTAAGTTGTTAAAAGAACAGGCTTTATTAAAATACTTGAGTACAATCCGATATAAAGAGGATTTTTATCTAACTTATATTGAGCTAAAATAGACTTAGGATTTATTAAATAAGGATATTAAGCTAAATCCAGTTAGACTAAGTCGGGCTTGAAAGATAGAAAGCCTAAATTAAGATAAGGTTTCTAGAAACTAGGTTAAATCGTATCTAAAGTTTGTTAAGATCAAATCTATAACTAAAAGATACAAAAGATTCAATAGAGTGTATTATAAATAGGAATTCAATAGCAGACTTGAAGACTTTTTTTTAGAATCCCCAAAACACATACCCACAATCCCACAAAACATTCACTCGACTGGCTCATACATCGCCGAACACACACCTGACACCATGTCTCCTCACCTTCTCACTAGCGTCCACAATACATTACATAAGTCACCCCAAAACCTTCACTCCAATCGCTTGACACTAGATACACTTCACAATTGATCAAGTATACAGCAATTCACCATCCCATACTACACATTACTCACCACATACGATTTCCTACGTATGATCACAGTTGCTACTACATTGGAACACTATATCTACGCCTGACCATTCGCTACACATTGATACACACACTATCACCTGTATTCTAATCTCTACTTTACATATGACACAAGCAACACGTAGCACACATGTGCACTTACACACACACCGCACGCAATATAGGCTGCATCACACGATTTACTACTACATATGTACGAGTAATCCCCTACTGACTACGTGAACATAGTTTAAACAATTAAAAACGAGTCAACACGAACACGTTAATCACTTACGACTCAACCTATTTAGGTAATAAAAATTATTTTCTTATTTAATTATTTATTTTGTTTTATTAGTTAAATTAATTATTTTACTAATTCGTTTTTTTAGTGTAGGTTTTTTATTATTATTAATATCGTTGGATATTTTAGATAATTTCAATTCTTTGATAATGTAGTTAAATTGCATTTGTTTGAAAATTGCATACTTTTTAAATCGTGTATCTTTTCTTTGACATCTATATCTTCGAAGAAGATACATATCTAAACCGTATATATCTTGTATATAGGATTTAGAAAAAATTGATTTTGATACGTAGTGAGTTTTTTCTTAAAAATAAAAAATAAAAAAACTTAACTAAAGTCTTTAAAAAAATTTTAGTTAGTTATAAACGTAAATTTGGCTCGATTTTCAAAAATAAAAAAATTCACCTACTAAATATTTTATAGAAAAAAACTACTTTGGTTTAATCCTGATTAACAGATACATAGGCACTTTCGAAAAAACCATATAAAAATATAATTTTTTTTCCTTTTTTCTTGAAAAATTCGTAATAAAAAATAATGAAAAATTTATTTTAATTATATTTTGTATATTTGTATAGATCTTAGTATTTTTAGGAAAAATATAAAAATAAAGCCTATTAATTTTTTTTTTTATTTTTACATAATGACTTAGTTTTAATAGCTTAGCCCTAAAACTCAATTTTTCTAGTTAATTTTCTAAAATTATTTTTAAAGAAAATTCATAGATCAACGGCTAAATTAAGATCTTTCCACTCGAAAACCCTAATTTCATTTTTTACCAGTTTAACTAGTTGACGACTCTAATTTAAAAAATATATATTTTTCAAAACATTTAAAATAAAATGTTTCCTTAATTTATTGTCAAATAATTTATATCAAATGGGCTAGACTTAATATAAATTGAATTAAGGAAAACGAAATAAGACTCGATAATGTAGACTTCTTGGAATCAAGATCTCCAGCCATATTAGCATTTGTAAACCCCTGCAATACTAGCTTAGAACCACTAAACTGCAAACATAGTCTGGAAGTACCTTTGAGATACTTGAGAATCCATTTAAATGTGGTTTAGTGCTCTTTACCTAGATTTGAGAGATAGCAACTAACAACACCAACAACATGAGTAATATCAGGTCTAATACATACCATGGCATATATCAGATTACCAATAGCTGAAGCACATAGTATCTTCTTCATGTCTTCTTTGTCTATGTTACTCTTAGGACACTGCTAAGAACTGAGTTTAAAGTGACCTGCAAGTGGAAAACAAATGGGTTTTGTCTTACTCATGTTGAATCTCTTCTCTATAACACCTTCTTTAAGTATCTCTCCTATGATAACCACAATTTCTTACTCTTCCTATTACGTATAATTCTCATACCAAGAATTTAGCATGTAGGTCGTAGATCTCTCATGGCAAAAGACTTACTCAATGTAATCTTCAAATCTTAAATCTTCTTAGTATTATGGCCAACAATTAACATATTGTGCACATATAATAAAAGAATAACAAACTCACCACTATCGAAGTACTTTATAAAGACACAATGGTTTTATACAGTCCTTGTATAGCCCTAGTCAATCATGAAGGAGTCAAAATTCTTATTCTATTCCCTTAGAGCCTGTTTCAACCTGTATAAGTTCTTCTTCAATCTATAAACTAAATATTCCTTACCCTTAACACTAAAACATTGAAGCTACTCCATGTAAATATCTTCCTCCAAGTTACCATAAAGTAATGTTGTCTTCAAATCTAGCTATTTAATCTCAAAATTCAAACTGGCAGTAATCCTAAGAGTAACATGAATGGAAGACATCTTCACCATTGGTAAGAAAATTTCATCAAAGTCAATACTTTTCTTTTGGCTGAACTCCTTCATAACCAATCTTGCATGCTTTAGTTATGAGCAATTCTCTTCAATCTTCAACCTATACACCCATTTATTTTTCAAAGACCGCTTGCTCTTAGGTAATTAAACTAATTCATAGGTTTGATTCTTGCACAAGAATTCTATCTCTTCTTACATGGCTTTTACCCATTCTTTCTTCTGCCCATTAACATAGCCTCCTCATAACATTCTGGCTCTCTCCCATCTATTAGTATCACATATTCATATAGACTATATCTAGTGGATGGTCCTTGTTCTCTTGAGGATCTTCTCAACCCTATTTACTAATCAGGTTCTTGAGGTGTTATCTCATCTTCAATTGAATCTTTCACATCTCCCCTTTCATCAGTATAATCTTCAAGTATAGACACAGGATGTATATGAATAGAGATCTCAATTGAGGATTTAGCCTTCTCTAACTTCTTTATATCTTTAATAATTTGATCTTCTAAGAGGGCTATATCTCTACTTTTAACAATTTTTTTCTTTATTAGATTGCATAATCTATACCCATATTTAGCATGTGCAAAACCTAGAAAAATACATTGCTTTGAATTTGCATAAAGTTTTTCTCTTTCATCCTTATGAATATATACAAATGCTTTACAACCGAATAGTCACAAATGGTTATAAGAAACATCTTCACTTGCCCATACTCTCTTTAGAGTATTACCGTCTAGAGCATAAAAAGGAGATAGGTTAATTAAGTCAACTACTACCCTCATAGCTTCTCTTAAAATGATTTCAACAACTTGACATGAGACAACATATACTTAACTCTCTCTATAATAGTGCGATTCATCTTTTTTGCGATGTCATTTAGTTATGGGGTCTTGGTACTATCTTCTCAAGTTTAATACCATGTGTTATGCAATAGTTCTCAAAGAGACCTTTGTATTTGCCACCATTATTTGTTTGTACACATTTCAACTGTCTAGCTGTTTCTCTCTCTACTTTAGTGTGGGATTGTTAAAACAAACCTAAAACTTAGTCTTTAGATTTCAAAGAAAAAATGTACAACTTTCTAGAGTAATCATATAATAACTCGAGTTTTTCAACTAATGCAATAACTTTAGGTTCCGAGCAGTTAAATTTAAGATGTTAAGCAACATTATCCGTTTTAATTCAAATTTCACAAAATGACTAAAAAAGTTAGACAAAGTATTCTTGTAAAGTCAATTTCTAAAGATAAGCTATACAAAAGGATTAACTTAAGAAAAATGTCATTTTATTAATAAAACCGATAATTATCGAAAACATAAAATTCAAGCTTTTAGATATAGTAAAATATTAGAGATAAATTATTTAAATTATAAAAATAATAAATGAAGTTGAATTATATATAAAATATATGTATTTACATATGATATGCATTATATGTATTAAATATATAATAATAATAATAATAATAAGGTAAATTATATAAAATCATGGACAATTAATTTAAAAAGTGAATGGATGAATCATCAATAATGTGGCAGCATAGGAAACAATGGAAAACATGAGTCATGATCAATTTAATAGGGAATTATCACCTTAACCTTATAAAATATAGAAAAATAATATGTGTATGCCACATCTCCAATATTTAATGAATCCAATCATGCCACATCTCCAATTTTTAATGAATCCAATCAATTTTTAAATTATAAATAGGACCTAAACACATCAAAAACAACATTTTGAAAATCTAGAAACACAAGAAAAATCACTCAAGAAAATTTAGAAAAAAATAGAAAAACAAAACAAAAACATAGCACAATTTTGGTCTAGGTCAATTTTATAGGGTGTTGAAGTCCTGTTTTGGTGGCCTTTTAGGAATAAAGAGAGGGTGACATGTAAAGCTTTTTCAATAAGGTTGGGGGGTTAAAGGTAGCCAGTTTAAGTGAATCAATTTTCCAGCCAAAACTTTCTAAATTTTCTAAAAATATCCAATAGTCTTATTTAATTATGAAATTTGGTTTTTTGGGTTTATTTCATGTGTAGATTAATTTTGTAATTTTATTTTAATTGAATAATTAGTGAAAATAGGTGCTTAAGAAATTGTCCTATTTGGAAATTCAATTAAATTTTAGAAATATTGAATAATGTCATTTTGAGCTAAATCTTTATACATAATATACTTAATATATGTATTTAATTGCAGTAGCAAAAATTTTATAACATAAGTGAGTTTACTATTTATTATAATAATTTTGGATAAAACTAACAATTTTTCTATTTTGTTGGATTAATTAGTTTATGACAAAATCAATATATGAGCCCTATTTATTATGACTTCTAAAAGTTACAATGATGTTTAGAACCCATGATTTTTATCTTGTAATTAAATTCACTTATTTGCTTAATTTTTACTAATTTTGAGCTAAAATGCTATTTTTACAAATATAAGTGATGAACTAATTTAGTATAATTGATGGTCAATAATTAAACTAAATATTTTTGTGAGTTTTTAGGATTTTTCATGGAATTGGTCGGGCTCATATACAATTTATCACGTATTTTGCTAATATGAGCTTATATATTGACCTAATATATAAAATAGTAAATAAAACTATTACGATAATTGATAAGATAATATAAGACTAGTATTTTAGGTATAAAATAGATGTTATTTAGGTATAATTTTTTGGGTTTTTAGTTTAAAATTAAAGCTTATTCGAGTTAATTACGGAATTATGGTAATGTATAATTGAGTCAATAGTGAGAAAGGGTATTTTTAGGCTTTTAAGCAAATTGATTAATCTTGTTTCTTAAGATATATTAATAGTACTAGAAACGAGCACGACAATATAAAGTTTACTGAAATTAGATAAGGAATGAGTAAGATATGGTCAAATGAAGTTTAAAAATATAGTAATGAAAGCTTATAAAAGTTTAGGTTTAGCTCGTAGTTGACTTAAAGATTGTGTTTATATTTTCGTAGGTGTGATAAGTAATGAAGAACCATGTGGTGAAGTTTCAAATCTTGTATTGCTATTAAGGCCAAGTGGATTTAACCTATACTTAGAGTAAATATATTGCTACTTATAACATTATGTGCTATTTAATGCTATGTTGATTGAATATGGTTGTATCTTGATTAAACTAACATAATACTATGGTAGATGCTGATGTGGTGATTTTGAATACGGTAACTATATCTTAGTTAAACTATTATACTGCTATGTTAGGTGTTGATGTGAAGTTTAGGAATTATTGTACTAACTAGGAAAGTTGAGTGATTACTAACCTAATCTTTTAGGTGTTTACCTAAGTGAACTCTAAGTAAGATACTAGAATTTCACTAAAGAGAGTTCGAAAACTATAATCAGATAACTAAGTTAAATAAAACTTAAAGATTGATTGTGTAGAATGATATACTTAAGTGGTTATTGCATATTATGACATGACATAGCATAGAAAGGGACCAATAGGTCAGAATTTTCAGAATGAGGTTTCCGAGTGATCAAGAAAAATCATAACTTTATGAATTTAGTTTTTGGAAGCATATAGATTCTCATTGCCCAAACAACTTAACTATGTTGATAGTTTAATTTGATAAACTATAGTATGTAGTCTAATTTTGTAAAACAAAATTAGGGGTTCTACTCCTAAGCAGCTCCTTATTGCTTTTTTGATTTGGTAGACTAGAGTATGTAGTCTAATTTAATTAGACTACATACTCTAGGTTCCTACTCTGAAGCAGCTCCTTATTACCCTAGGTTCCTATACATTATATCTAGATGCTCAGCTATGTCAACTAATCGGATGAGATATCGATGTGTGCCATGTGCATGAGCATAGCATGCAGCATGCTGCATTGCTAGTAATAAATATTTAGTTGAGCTAATGTATGAGTGAAGTTGAATGTACTGGTTGTGATTAAATTGTTTTAGTTGTGATATTATCTATATTGTATTATTTGTTATCCACTCTCACTTAGCTTTAGTAGCTAATGAGATAAAATGTTTCCTCGAGTTAACAGCATCATGAAGGACCTAATACTAAGTGGGATGTATATTGAGAACATGAATTGAAGTTAATGGCTTTTAGATAGAACCTGTACTAAGTCGAGAATCCAAGTATTTTAAAGATGACAAAGGAAAAGGATTGTTCATGTTTTGATGTAGATATTAAGTTGTACATATAAATTGTAACCAAATGTCTAGCTAAACACTAACGGCATGTTTACTTCATAGAATTGGAATTCCATTCCCTCCTTATTCCGCTATCAATACGTTTATTTAGTTTTTTATCATAGAATCGCAATTCCATAGGAATCCTTATTACTTGAAATCACGTAATAAGAATTCCTCAATTCAACCAAGAAATCATGATTCCTCATTACTACCGCTGTCGTTGCCCATTGCCACCACTACAGCTACTATCGCCACCACTACACCGCCGTCCCCACTACAACCTCACCGACCACTACCATTATTACTACCAACTATCACTACCCACTACTGCTGCTACTACCACTACTGCTGCTGCCACCACTACTACTGACCACCATAGCCACCTCTACCACTACTATCGTCACTACCACCACCAACTACTATCGCCACCACCACTACTACCAACTACCGTCACTAACCACCACCACTACCTATTATTTTAGGATTAGTTGAGAAATAAAATAGACTGAGGATAATTTAGTCTTTAAAATTATATTACATGTTTATTCCTAAATTACTTATAAATCCAACTAGACAAAATAATTTATATTACACCCTTATTCCATTCCTTATGGAATTCCAATTCCATTCCTTCCTCGTTCTATTCCATAAAATGAATGTACCACAAATGTCTAGCTAAACTCTAATGTAACAACCCCATTATCATATAACTAAAGTTTTTTTTTTTTTAATGAATAAGCAAATTGAGTTAAGTTTTTAACAAGTATTTCTGTATGATGATGCATCTTATACTATGCCGAGATGTGACAAATCATCAATAAAAGTCACAAAATAAAGTATACCACTAAGCGCTCTATCTTTCATGTAACACAGATCAATATGAATGAAGTCAAGTGCATGGGATTTCCTAAGAGATAGATATCTATGAAATGCAACCCTATGTTACTTACCAACAAGACAATTGGTACAGTTTTCAAAGGATTACCTTTCATATTAGGGAGAAGTTGCTTCTTGGCAAGTAGTTCCAATCCTTTCTCTCTCATGTAACCAATCCATTTATGCTAAAGTTCAATAGACGATTCATCAATCATATTCATCTCTCCTTTACTTAACTTTGATGCCATTAAGTAAAAAGTATTACTCTTCTTTTCTTTAGCCGTGATTACAAAACTATTGGTAGGCTTCCATTTACCTTCACCAAAATAGCTACTATATCCTTCAACATCAAGCTTTCCTACATCTGTGAGGTTTAAGCAAATATCCAAAACATGTTTAAAAGCTTTGAAAATGAGCTTACAACCATTGTCAATGTTGAAAATTAATGCTAATAGTTTTAGATATCCTTTCATTTCCCATCCTAACATTACCAAAATCTCCAGCAGTGTAGGATGAGAAGAATTCACCAAATGAAGTCACATGAAAAGAGGTACTAGAGTCAATAACCTAATCATTGTCATGTAATGTAAAAGTAACACAATCATTACCCTAAATAACAACAAGTTCACCATCTACTACTATAGTTGGTGCATATTCAACTTTTCCATCACCTTTACCTTTACATCACCTTTACCTTTACCTTATTCTCTTTTCCACATTTTGTACTCCCTCTTTATATGTCTTGACTTGTTATAGTGATAACATTTAATATTTCTTCTTCTTGAGTTAGACCTTCCCTTGGATTTATCGGGTTTATCAAATGAACCTCTTGCCTTACTTCTCCCATTTCTTTCTTAGTTATTAGTAATAAGTATCCAAATTTAGAATTAATACCTTACTCTTTTTTTCTACCTTCTTCGTTCATCAAACTATATTTTACCATTGCAAGGGTAAGCTTTCCTTCTAAAGTAAAATTACTAACAAATGCTACAAGTGTGTCCTAACTGTTTGGCAGTAACCTCAATAATAATAGCGCATGAATCTCATCATCAAGCACCAACTTCATGGTAGTCAATTAATTTACAAGACCTTGAAAATCATTCAAATTATGTCATATTTGATCCATCCTTATAATTTAAATTTACTACTCTCCTAATTAAGGAAGTTTTATTTAAGGTTGTTTGTTTTTCATCCATAGACTTCAATTTCCTCCATAGAATATCTACTCTGGTTTCTTAAGCAACATGATGATAAACACTCTAATCAATGCATTGTCAAATATAATTGATCGTTTTTCTATGTATAATTGCCTAATTTTGATCAGATTTGTCCTTAGTCTTTGCATTATCACTACCTAAAGGTACACACAGGTTTTTGCAATATAAAAGATCTTCTATTATAAACTTCCAAATCGAATAATTTGATGAATTTAATTTTATCATAAAACCCGATGCTTTCGCCATGTTTATAACATAGAAAAACCAATGTATAAATTTTTTTTTCTTTAATTTCGACTTTAATATCACTTGTTAAGAAAATAATAATAATAAATTAAAATAAAAGATAAATAAAGAACATTAAGATTTAATGTGAAAAAACCCCAATTGGAGAAAAAAACCACAGGTCCAAGCAATGTAAATCTTCACTATCAACAATACTGGGCTTATAAAGTATCCTTCACTAGTTATACTAATGGATAGATAATCTTCACCAATGGTGGACATCAATAAAGTCTCAATATAAATCAATTCGTAGAATTGCCAAAACACAAATTCAACCTAAACAATCGAGAGGGATTTACCAATAACAAAAATAACAAGCTTCTAGAGTTTCGTGCCACGAATTCAATAGGTCAAGTTTCATCACAATCAAGATTCGATAAACCTTTTAATTATGGATCTGAAGTTGCTCCTTTAAAAAAAATTTTCACTTTTCCAATTTGTAAAGGGATGAACTAAGGGATTTGATTTTCAATTAACACAAGTAATCATGTTGTTTCATCTTTTTCTTCAACTTCCTTTCATCTTCTTCTCAATTGCTCTTTCCCATGCTATAGAGGTCTTTCATCATTTCTTATTTCCTTCTTACTTTTGGTGTATATAGATATATATATATACACATACATACATACTAGGGTTTTGTTTTTATATTATTTACTATGGGCCCATATATACGTTGGACCTATAACCTTGGCACAATATATAGAAAAGAAAAGTTATTAACAATTTGGATCATTTCTAGATGTTTTGGTTATATAAGTTAAAATGTGATAAAAATTCATCATATAACTAGATTTATGCTACTTGGCAATCCTTGAGATGTGATAAAAATTAGGAAGTGAAGTGAAGTAGTATATATAACCATGGTATTTTAGTAACATAATTATAGTTATATTTGACTCAAGTGAAGAACATAGCCATATGCCTAACCTATTATTAGTAAAAGGGGGGCTTGTTTCCCATGTAGGCCTAGTGAAAGGGCTTTTTTGCCAAAGCCTATCTAAAGGCATACCGTATACCTTGACTTGTGGTGGTTGGGAACACTAGCCCGAGCAACGAGGCATATTATATAAACGTATGGGGCGGTCCAATATGCGGTGCACAAGGGTTGCCCCTATACCTTTCTAATTCAATCCAGGACTTATCTTCATCATGGTAGCTCTCTGACATTCCAACGTTGGCCGACAAAGTTCCTGTTATATGTATTTTTACATTGAAATATTGTCATGGTTGAACTTAAAAATTTAAGTAAGTGCAAATGAAATATAAGAATGAAACTAGTACATATTCATTTATGGATGCTCATAATTAACAAATTACACTAATCTTCCATTATTACTTGCTACCTTGAAGAACATACAACAAAAGATCTAATCGCAATTTTACATCGTTCCCTTTCCTCTTCTTCTATCCAAACTTCAGGCGGTGACTCTGAGCTATCAATGTTAGATTTACAGGACCAAAACTTAGGTTATCCTTTTCTTCTTCAGCCGACATTATTCCAGTCTTTCAATGTATATGGACATTTTGATGGGCTTCAATTTAGCGAATACGAGAGCAGTTTGAAGATTTTTGTATAAAATAAATTGAGAGACAATGACAAAAGAGCCTCATCCTCATTCAACACCTCTTGCATAACACAACTAGGTAGACATAATTTTACATTGTCAATATAGGTTTAATGTCTAAATTCCGCCAATCACCATCACTCATTGTTTTCGGATTTCCAGCTAATGTCTCCTTTAACCCATTCTAATAAAAAATTTCTAATGTCCGCATTTTCCATAAGTTAAACTTCATGTCCCTATGGAATTCTAAATATCACTTTTGATGCCATTGTAATCACAACCACAACTTTAACATTAGTCTTGTCAAATCCAAATTAACTCGTATAATTTTTTGATCTTAGCTCAACTTTTAGTTGAACCCGATTCTTCTCCTTAATCCTTGATCTTCTCATATATCCGAATCAACCGCTCATAACGAGTTTGACAAAACAACATTGCCAATATATGGAGAGAACTATGTGGACAAACAGACCAAACCCAACGCAAAACCAATGCCAGAATACTAACCTTTCGCTTGTGGCACCATTTTCTATGTGTAATTTGGAAGTCAAAAGTAATAGATGAACACAAATAATGGCAATAAGTAAATACAAAGAGGGAAAGGGGAAACGGAGGGGCACCAAAATTAATGTCGAAACCCCCAATTTTGTGTATAAAAAATCCACACGTAAGACAGAGAAATTTACTAATCCAGAAAAGTAAAGGATCCCGCAGATATCAAAGCACTCTGGACTCTGAAGTGTTTCATGAACACTGCAATGATTTGATTACATGCTAAAACCCTAAGAATAATATATGTGTATGTTATATATAATACACATACGTGTGTGTGTGTATATATATATATATATAGAGAGAGAGAGAGAGAGAGAGACGAAATTGGAAACAAAAGAAGGCACTCGTAAGAGCAGCATTCCCTCAATTGCTTCCCTAATGCTGATCGACTGCCCTTAGTCGTTTCGGTTTCTAGTCCATTGATCGACTTATTCTTCTTCATTAGAAATTTGATGAACTTAAAAATGACCCACTAATTCTCTAAAACTTGTGCTACGTACTTCAAATCTCTAACTATGTTTGGAATCAATCGACAAAGGAATACACAAGTCACTCTGAACATATAGAGATATTATATTTTCCAAGTCAATCGATGCAGTTATGGTAGCATTTGTTTGAGAGCAATGCGACATTATTTGAACTCTTAAACAGAAACATGTAGCGAAACAAATGAATAAAGCAATGTCAGGTGATGTTCTTTTCGACATTGTCAAGCATATTCATATTCGGAACGGTTTAGGAGCGGTTCTTTTTTCAAAGCATCTATATTTTCCCTTTGTTCAAATGAGAATGATCAAAGACACGAATTTGTACTAACACGAACATGTGGCTTTGTATTGCCATGACGTGAACAATTAGTAAATTGGAGATTTTCTCTTTGTTTTGAAATTTAAGCCTTCAATGGTTGGTGAATTTCCAATACCATAGGCCATTCGTTAAAATTTTTTCGCCCCGATGATCGTTACTCTTATTTAAATGATGGCACAGTACTTTATCGCATGTATGATAGTTTTCACTAGTGCTAAAATGCCTCCCTTAGTGTCGCTGCATATATGATACGATAGTTTGATGGATATTTATGGATTATTCTTTCAAATAACATATATTTATAATTTAAAAAAAATTTATAAACTTTTTTCTTTAAGCCATGTGCAAAGCATGATTTCGATTTGATGTAATTGGCTTTTTCCTACATATATGTAGTATCAAATTTGAATCCTCTGCGATGTCATAATGAATCATCCCATAAATGACTTGTTTGGCTACTTTGAAGCTTTCCTAAATTTGGGATGTTTCAATTAAATACTGTTTTCTAGTGAAGAAACTTTAAGATAGTACAACTTATTGGTGTCTTCTAATGGAAAACAAAGGGGGCAAAAGTAGAAATTAGCGCACCTAGACCTTGCTTTTGCTAAGACCTATGACATTATTATGCATCCAATGCGATTGTTTAGAGAAAAGGTATACTTATGTAACTATTATAAGCAATAAGCAGAGAAGAAGATCCCTATGACCTACAAACTTTCCATAATAATTAAGTGGTGTAAAATAACGAAGGGGACAAATTATAGTGGAAAATACAAATATATTAATTTTTTTTTGTCCAAAATAGCCTTAAAACTTTATCTTCAGTACAAATATACCATAAACTTTTAATTATTATAAATAAACTTGGTAAAGTTTGATAAATTAGCCAAAAGTTGCAAATAACCATTGAACTTTAACTTTAAAGTAAAAACACTATCTCAAATTTATCAAAGTGTATTCTAACACCATCTAAATTTTGACTTGAATATATTATGAAAAGAATTACTGAAAATTCAAATATCCTTAATATTATAAAATTATTTATAATATCTCCGAATTATTGCGTGTATCTTTTCATACTTTCAGTGCACACACTTCTAAATGCTTTATATTATCACATTTGCCTATTTTTTTATATATATATTTTTGTACCTTATAGGTGATCGATGGTAAACATCTAAACATATTTTATTGTTCTAAAAATATAGAAAGTAATGAATTTGCAGAGTTTGGTCTATAAGTATTGGATAAAATAACCCAATCATAAACGGCCGTATGAGGAGGCAGGATCTGCAAAACATGAAGCAAACTTGCCAGTGTAAACAACACCAATATTCCCGGTGCTTTGATAGGCAGACAATGGGACAAAATATGTCACTTTGACAAAATTGTTATGTGTCTTAGAATAAACAAGTTTTAGTTGAAAATCATGACATCAACTCAGCATAATATATTAATAATAACTGTACTATGAATCACCCGAATATAGAAAAATTAATTATAAAAAAAATAGGAGTGAAGAATCCAAGTTCCTCTCTTGGAACTATAACCAATGTGCAATTAGGACCTATACTTATTGCTCCCCAACGCTCACGTACAAGCTGTCTTAATGTCTTTCTTGGTTTTATAATTTTATTTCATTAGTTTAGGCAGTTCTACATCAAAACTGTTGGTTTTGTCCTATATCTTTAATAAGATACTTATGATGGGGTTTGTATGATCCACACTATTCTGATTCGCTTCATGCTATGTCGAGGAGGCCTCTCAGACCAGAATGAAACTTACCGGTCTGATATTCAGTTGTCTTGAATTTATATGTGGTTTTTGAGGGAGATGGGAAAATTACAAATTTTGCATTCATCCGTTTTTCAATTTCAATCCTTCGTTTTTATTTTCTTTTTTAATTTGTCTGCTATTTTATTTTGCCATAATAGTAATTTCATTCTCCCTTACTCAGTATGTATTCACATTTTTACTCTAGAAGATTGATAAAAAAATAAATAAATAAATTACAACTATAGAAAATAACTAATAGCTATTCACAATTTTGACCCATGAATAGCTATCCATTACCTATTTTCCCTAACTATTCTTCAATCTTTTTCAACCTACTAAGAACCATGATGCACCACGACTATGCACCACCATTATGATCTAGGCACCATCAACATAAACCCATGCATCAACATCATGAACCATGCACCACCATTGCAAACCCATATGTGCACCACCACTAGAGACCTACACATGTATCACCTCTACGACCCATGCACCACCATCATAGACTCATTAACCATGCATCAAATGACCTACACACCACAAACCACATGACCCATGCGCCATAGACCACGCACCACTACAATCCCATGAACTATACACCACATGATCGACGCACCACGAACCACATGACTTATGCACCATAGACCATGTACCACCAACAAAGAGAATGAGTAGAGAGAGGGAGAGATGAAGAGTAGATGAGAGAGAGAGTAGAGGGAGAAAGAGAGGTGGCTATAAAGACACAAAGGAAAGAGAAAAAGATGAAAGTTATATTACTAGTCTATTTCTTTTTATGTAACTTGTTTGAGTAAATAATGTAATGAGTTCTTACACATCTATTCAACTCCTAATGAATAATAATGCTATTACGAGTTTATTATATCTAGTGAAGTAAATGAGCCTTATATATTTATGTCTCAATTTAGTGGCTTCCCCATGCATAGCTAGCCACCTGAAGTCGAAGAAACTACCGGCCATCACCTATAAAGGATCGTACAACTACTATAATGATCTCACTTCCAATGTAGTCTCATGGAGAAATCAATCAACAATAACACAATCCTATAAATGACTAACCTACCAATAGGTGAGCAAGATATCAACAAACCTAAGCAACCTCAATTAATAAATGATAACTAGCCACCCACACATGATGATGATGACGACTAACCAACCTACCTCCTCTACGTTGATGATGATCGACAAACCCTTAAACTTTATGACATTAATAAAATAACCATCTTACGAATGGAATGCACTAGGGTTCAATTATTATAAGGTGTTGATTAAGTATAGACCTACAAGTAGATGCATGTAGGTTAGTACTTGAAGTTCATTATGTGCTTTTGATGGGTTTATGCCAGTTATAGGATATGTATGTATTACAAGTGTCCAATGCATTTTAATAGGTCAAAGGCTTAATATGGGTAGGTTGGCTTGGAACACAACATATGGCGATCAAGCTTTATTTAATGGTCAAAGTTTGATTGGTTAGACACTTAGTGACCAACTATTTGTTTTGTAGTGATCAACCATATTTATTAAGGCTGAGTGGGTAAAAAGTGGATAAAATATGAGACAATATCCTTATCTTATCATATAGATATGGCATCCTAAATTTTAGAACTAAAACCTACCTTATAACTCTTTGGAATTACCTCAAAACATGGAATTTGTAATCTATAAAACCTATAATATATCTAATGGAACTTATAAATACAAAAAAACAAAAAGAAACTATATTGAAAATACATATATGAAGCTTAAAGTTTTAATTTATAAGGGAAGTAAATTAAAATACAGACATAAAGAATTAAATTTCGATATTTATGAGAAATTAATATATATAACATTTTTTTAGGGAAAAAGGTTAGTAATGTCAAAAAATGAGATAAGAGAAGCTGAAAATAATAGTAAACATAAGGTTTGTAATAGGGAAGAGATGAGACAAGAGCGGTAGAATGTAGAAATATCCAAATGAAATAGAAGAGAAGCAAAAATAAAAACATTTTAAATTTAGGGTTTCTTGTTGATGATGTGTTTAGGTTATAATCTATATGTTTATTCCCTTTTATATTATAGAACTTAGAATATTCAAGATAGAAATATAATATTATTTTACATTTATTATTATTTAATTATTTTTACACGCCCTAGAACTTCTACCTTGAATATCATACAATACAAGTTCTAAGGTTGGTAAAGATAATGGAAACATCATATTTGTATTCTACCCTATAGTATTAAGCTCTTAAAAGCTATCCCTAAAAATCATCATATGACCTTCAATACTCACATGGAACCTACCTGTTGTATGTTGGGTCAATAACCATTATTGTACAATCGATCTAATAATCTTACAACCTCTCACACTAAAGATTCGATATTTTATTTTGTTGTTGTTTCTGTGTTTTAATATTATGGATATGAATGTCCTGTAAGATGTTATGCACCAACAAGAATTGCACTATACTTATCCCATTCGATATTACACATGAATAGATGAATGATTTGTTTGCCATAAGTCAATATGTTGAATTGATGGGAATATGGTTTGTGAGAAGAAACCTTCAAGAAGTTTACATTATTTAATAATAGTGAAGAAAAGTCTACGTGTAACTTCTAATCAATGTAATTAGGGCTAACTAATGACAAAACTGGAAATAAAAATAATAAATAATCCCCTGATCATAAAGGATACATGAACAAAATTACCATTTGTCTACCAGGCATTCGAATGGTATAGGTAGTAGTACCCAAACAACATAACGGGATTCGCTTTTAACCATTCTATTCACTTAAGCATCTGGACGTTATAAGGGATGGCATCCAAATGTTGCCCCTTGTTCATCTTAAACACATTCCAATGACATTCTGATCTACTCTTGTCGAATGGCATTCGAACATCTCCAGACTTAGCATTTAGATATTGATTGCTGAATCTACAATAGTCCTCTTCAACTTGTTCAAACTCTTTAACTTGCTTCCCTTTGCTCTTGGCTTCATTTGTTTTAACCTTTACTCCTTCATCAAATACTTTGAAATGAACCCTAAATTCTTTAATAAAAGATTTCTCATCATCCATGGGCTCTCTACATATAATTCATTGCACTAGATTTTGCAATCACTTAGCTCTTGATCTAGTAGATGGATCGGTCTGCTCTTAATCCTCATCAATGCCTCAAGGGTCTTGAAGATTCACCCTCAAATCTTGAGACTCTGATTCCTCTCGCTCTAACACATATAAGGAAAGATCTCAGACATTGAATGTGCTGATATGTTATATTTACCTTGCAACTCTAACTTATATGCATTGTTGTTTATTTTCTCGAGGACTTTATATGGACCACCTATATGAGGTGCTAACTTATGTAGATAAATAGTTGGAAATCACCCCTTTTTGAAATAAAGAGACACTAGATCACACGGCTTGAATAACATGGGTTTTCTTCCTCTACTTCCCTACTCCTTTTGCTTAGCAACCTATTTCTATATTTGGTCAAATACCTTTGCCTAAAGTCGTTAAATATTCTGAGCTTTGCCAACTCCATTAATGCTTTCTTCTTAGCTAGCTAGTTTAGTAATCAAATCTATAAGAATAGTTAGATTAAACCCATATACTACCTCGATTAGTGTCTTCCCAATAGAATTATGAATTGAGTGGCGATAGGTGAACTCGATTTTTAAAAGATATTGATCATAATTTTGTAAATTCTTTCTAATGTTAGCTTATGGCAATGCTCCAAGTGTCCCGTTTTATCTCTTTAATCTACCCAATAGTCTGCGAATGGAAAACAATATTGATCAACAATTTAGTTCCAAATCTCCCCCATAAAGTCTTCTAAAAAGAGCTTAGAAACATCACATCCCAATTTGATACTATGTTCTTAGGGACACCATGTAGTTTAATCATTTCCTAAAGAAACAAATTAGCAATAAACACTACATCATTAGTTTTGACAGATGCAACAAAACATGTCATTTTGCTGAAACGATCTACAATAACCATAATGAAATCCTTTTCACGCATTGTCCTAAGTAAGCTAAGAACAAAATTCATAGATAACTCCTCCCAAAGTTGAGAAGGAATTAGCAATGGCATATATAGCTTATAGACTTCTCTTGTGCTCTTATCCTTTTTCACAAATATTACATCACTCAACTACTTTATATACATTACTTTTCAACCTAAGCTACAAGAAGTGCTCCTCTAATAACTCCTTAGCCTCCTCTCTCCAAAATATCCTACTAAAACCTTAGCATGGGCTTCCTTGACCAACTATTCCCTCATGGAGCCCTTAGGTGTTCATAACTTCCCCATTTTGAAGAGAAATTCATCTAGTACATAATAATTATCTTTTTTTCTGCCCCCAATACACTCGATAAATATAGGAGCAAAAGGAGCATGAATACTATAATGCTTCATCAACAAACTAAATAGTAACATTCGAGACTATACAACATTAACAAGTACATACCTACAGGATCATGTATTTGCAACAACATTTGTCTTCCCCTATTTATACTTAATAACATAACAAAAACTCTCATAAACTCCACCTACCTAGCATGTTTCTTGGACAATTTGGTCTAGACCTTCAAATGCTTGAGGGGACTTATTATCTATATAAATAACAAACTCTTTAGCAACAATCAGTGCTACCATATAGTTAAGGCTCTAACAAATGAGTACAACTCTTTATCGTAGGTTGAATAATTAAGTGCAACAACCTGTAATTTTTTACTAAAATAAATTATCAATTGTTGCTCTTGCACCAAAACTACTCCTATGTCTATTCCCAAGGCATCAGATTTCAACTCAAAGGTTTCATCAAAATCCGATAGCACTAAGATGGGTGCTATAATAAGCTTCTCTTAATGAACTCAAAACAACATTGGCATGCTTAATCCATTTGAACTCTTCTCCTTTTTTAGTTAACTTCATTAAAGGAGCTATTATAGTGTTGAAATTACACATAAAATGCCTATAAAACGAAGCTAGGCCGTAAAAACTAAGGACTTTAGACATAGACTATGGAACTAATCATTTGGAGAGAGCTTTGATCTTTTTTACATCCACTCTAATGGGAGAATTACAATGAAGGGGATCAATATTTTGGATTAAGTTCAACTAGGGGATTAATGTTTTGAAATTTTCAAATGGAATATTAACATTTCACAATGTAATTCAAATAAGGATTAACGTTTTGAAAAGCCTAAATAAGGGATTAATGTTTCATAAAGTAGTTCAAACAATTTTATGGATTGGCTATTATAAATTGCTTATTTAAACTATTTTGTGAAATATTAATCCCTTATTTAAACTTACTCCTAAACATTGATCCCTTCTGTTATAATTCTCCCCTAATATGATATGAAGTGAAAAATGAATACTGTAAACTAAAATATCATCAAAATATACAACTACAAATTTACCTATAATATATGGTTCGTTAGCCGCATTAAGATCCTTGACACATTGGTTAGCCTAAAAAGCATAATTGTCAATCATATAGCTTATGTTTGGTATTGAAGGTTGTACTGCATGTTATCTCCTAGCCTCATGCAAATTTGATGATATCCTCTCTTCAAATCAACTTTAAAGAAGATATTAGCTCCATATAACTCATCCAACATGCTATTTAATTAAGGAATTAGATGCTTATTGATAACACTTGTTTATCATAGGTATTTTAAGATGATTTTGCATGATTTTGTATATTAATAAAATTAGTTTTATGGTGATTTGGAGTTTAAGTGAAGAAGTGCAATAATCAAGGGATTGAAGTAAAGAAATTCAAGCTAAGGATTGGAGTTCAGAGAGGATCACATGTAGACTCTATAGCCATAATCTTGGCTATAGATCTCTTGTCCTCAATTTTCATTAAATTTGAAGTTTTTTACATAAAGTACGAAATAATGCCTATACTCCATGGTCGTGATCTTGGAGCGTGGTGACTCTATAATTTGTAAATCTTCTATTTTTAACTAGTTTTCTTTGTAATCCTAAGTCTAATCCTTATAAATAGATGTTTAGGTCTAGGTTGTAAAAAGATCCCTATATTTAAGGGTTTCTCTATTTTCTTCTTTTCTTCTTTCCAATTATGTTGTAAATTTAATTGTTTTTAGTAAATCATTATTGGACCCTAAATTCTAATGTGACTTTTGATATTTTCATATTGATATTTATTAATTTCATTCTATGATTTTTTATTTTGTGAACTAATTGTATTGATCAATATCATTCTTTAATTGAGTTTTACTGATGATTGAATTAATGTGTGAATTTACCATAGAGTTCTTGAAATCCTATAATATGACTGATTAATACAATTGGAAGAAACAAACTGACTAAAATGTTTAACTATTTGGTATCTCTAGATTAAGGTAACCTAATGGCGAGATTCAAGGTCATAACATAATCTAGAAATACTCTATTGCAAAAGCGGTTTCAATATAGTATACTCCAAATCAAGGATTAATTAGACATGTGAGTCTGCCTAGTTTATAATAGAAATCTCTACTGTCTAATATTGCAATTGAGATTGAAAAGTCACATAGAACTAGGAAATAAATAATGTAAGATTTACTAAGGATTATGCTTCATCTTAATTTTTATTATGTGTTATTAGTTCTATTGTTTTAATTATTGCTATTATTGTTGCATATTTATTTTGTTATTGTTCTTTATTTTATTAATTATTAAATTGTAATTTTAATGCTAAAATTAGATAATTGGAGAATTTTATGGTAAACATTGCTGATTAATTATAATTTGCTCACATTCATGGTTCTGTATGGGATTGACACTTGAACTCAATCCGTTTATTATACTGTAACTTGATTAGGTTCACTTGTCTAATGCCGCCTTATGTGTGTGTCCATCACCTATACTCTATTGTAATTCAATAAATCATTGACTATCTATATACATATGTGAAGAGCCATCTTTCATAGGCACTAAGAGAGCTAGAATAAAGCACTCAATATACTCTACCTTTCAAAGCCTCACTCAATAAGTTAATCAACTTAATGTTCTAATTCTCTCGCCTCTTCAAGATTTATCATGTAGGTAAGTCTATTATGCAGCATAACTCCAAGTATAAGATCAATCCGGTGTTCAGTACTTCGCATTCAAGGTAATCCCTTTAGAAGGTCCTCAGGGAACATGTCATTAAGCTCTTCCAATCATGTCTATACATCAACTGGTAATGCAACTCCTACTTTTAGGCCTATTTACTTAGCTAATGTGTAACAAAAACATAGACTCACTAGAATTTATATCTACCCTGATGTTAGTGGGTGCCATCAACAATGACTCCTTCTTCCCCCTTAATATAGCCATTTGTATAGCTTTAAGATTGTAACGACCCGACCAAAATTCTTCCCATCGAAGTATTATCCTCTTTAGCGTAGAACACCACACAATTTTATCTGTTAATGCAGTAGCTTCCTAAGAAGTCACCTATGATGGGATTGACTTAACTAGAATACACTTAACTTTGAAGTTCCAATGTACTTCAAGTTATTACACTAAAAGACGCCTCAACGATTTAGATTTCCGCCACCTAACATTTAAGGGTTATTATAATCCACCCTCCTTATAGAACTAATGTCTTCATCAATTTCATTACACAAGTCTAAGAGCACCACCAAATAAGGACTTTACCCTTCTAACTGGTAGACTGCTCTATTAACCACTTGTAATGACCCAACCAAAACTCCTCTCATCAAGGCATTGTTCACTTTGGCATAAAATACTATATAGTTTTGTTCCCTATTACAACAGCTTCTCAAGAGATTACCCATCCTTTGAATGACTTAGCACGAGCATGCTTAACTTCAAAATTATGATGTAATCCAAGTCGCTACACTTAAAGATGCCTTAATGATTTAAAGTTTTACTACCTAACATTTAAGGGGTATTACAAAGATAATTAGCACTCATAAGTTTGGGTTAAATTTGCTAACCATCCTTATGGAAGGTACATGTGTTGAGGCACCCATCATGAAATACACCATGATCAAATAAGCATAGCTTACCAAGAGTAAAGTGGAACATTAATGTGGGGACTACATTATATCGTATCTCATCTTAATATATATGTTCCAAACACAATAATAAGTACTACTACCTATTTAATTACATGCACTATACCTCTATTGTAAACCCTAAAAAAACAGTAGTTGAACCTTAACTCAAGTCCGAGTGCCCTAAACTGTATAATAAATCGATAAGGCTAGTAACAATAAAAGATTATGAAGTTTAATAAATTAAATATAACATCGATAACAAAACCTTAGAAATTGATCGAAACCGTAAATCGCTTACTAAAACCCTAAAACTAGTTTCCGCACCATTACTTAAAATTAAAACCCGAAATTACTCGAAATCCTTAAATTATAAACATAAACCTATAAAATAATTAAATATTACTCAATAGTAATAAAATTATAGTCGATTGCAATTTTCAACTAAAACGCCTATTCGTGCAAAATTATAACGAAATCACTATAATAACTTGTAAAAATTATAATTGTAACTGGTATCAATTAAATTGATAAAATTTCACAAAAATTTAAAAATTAATTTACGAGGAGAATCGTTATAATTTATATGATTCGAAAAATTACATATATTTGTTAATAATTTTTATTTTCCTTCTCTTCTATTTCCAATTTATCTCTTTTCTTTCTTCCTTTCCTTAATTCAGCTTACGTCCTGCACAAACCAAAACTAAAAATCAGCAAAATGAAATTAAACAAGCCGCCCACGTGAAGAAAAGAAAATTGCCAAGTGTTGAATGGAAAATAAAAGAAAAATAAAAAAAAAATTGGATAATTATTTAGCTTAAATTTTAAGCTAACTCACATGTATAAAAGGAGGAAAGAACAAAAGAAAAAAAAATCTGCACAAATTGAAAACAGGAAGCAAACCGTAAGGAGAGAAAAAGAGAAAGAAAGAAGAAAAAGAAAGAAAGAAAAGAAGAAGGAAAAGAAGAAAGAATTAGAAGAAAAAGGTAAATAAATTATTTAGTATAGATGTATGTATATAATATATACATGTATAAATATAGTATTTGTAAGGTATTTTTATACATATAATATTATTAGTACATGTATATATGCATAAACACTTAAATTGAATAATATATGCATGTATTAGGCTATGTATGTATACATGTATGAATATAAGTATATTATATACAAAGAGTATGTATTATGTATTTTTTTAGGAATACATATAATTAGTATTATGTATTTTATTAAATAACTATAGTATATATATGTATATGTGTATACTGTAAACTATGTATATATATATGAACCCATGTATAATTATTACATAAGATGTATATATAATATAGAGTATATGCCTTATGGTATACGGCATAATATATGTATAATATATCGTATACATATTTTATAACAAATATTATGTAAATATATATACCGAATATATAATATAAGAATAGGTATTTGTAAATCATTTATATCTAAGTATTCGGAAATTATATAAGTATATTATTATACAAATACATGAATATATATATGTACATAAGAGTATGGTTATTTTCATAAAATAAGTATATACATACATATAGCGTATAACATATATATGTAATATACCGAAAATATATATAGATATATATATGTATGTATAAATTGTAAAGTACATAAATAATAAGAAAATGAGAAAATTCCAAAAATAGGAAAATTATGCTTAAAATAATAAAAATATCAATTATATGGTTTAAGTAATTATTAAACCAAAATATATTTAGAAAAAGCTAAAATTAGTATTTTATAATTTTTAAACTAAAATAATAAATTTTGAGATATTTTATATCACAACCCAAATTGCAAGTTACAACGTTCAAAACGGATCTTGTTACAAGAAAATAAGTTCAAAAACGATCAAAATGAACTATAAGTTCATAACGATTCGACCTAAAACGAAAAAGTTACAAAATACATAGAGGAAGTCTCATAGCTTACAAATATAAGAAAATAGTTACTCTTAACCCCATTGAGTATGATAAACCCTATAAATATAAGACTTGGGATATATTGAAAAACTAGATAAACTATAGTAGACTTTTAGTTAACTAAGGGAGTTTGACTTTACAGAATACTTATAAGTGTTATTATATTTTAAGTATTCAATATTGAGTTCTGGAAACCCCAAAGGTTTAGAGAATAAGCAATAATCCAGGTGAGGGAGTTCTAATGACCTGCTACTTGCTTGCGCGTGTTACTTATATGATGTTTTGCTGCTTGCTGTTACTTGTATGTTTGAATGACTGTTGTGCTTGTATGCCATCATCTATGTGATCACTTTTTTTTTTAAATTGATAAATATAAATATCTGACCCAAAAACTGGTTCTATTCGTCATATGTCTATGACCCAGTAAATGTATAGATGGAGAGTGCTAGCTTTGCAAAATGTTGAAAAGGGTATTTTTGGAAAAAGTTTTCCTAATCTTAAACATATTTTGTATGATTTTGATAAGAGCCATAGTGCCATAAATGATATTTTATCGTTAAGGCAAATTAGCATGGGTTCTCCATTTGATAGCGAGAAAACTCACTTTATTGTACCTGTAAGGCCTTGGTTAATTTTGGCTTACGAGATGGACTTGCAAATTTAGTTAATTTTGGCTTGCAAGATAAACTCACAAGTTGTGCCTGAGGGGCCTTGAAGGGTGAATAGTCCTAGTTTGAAATCCCCCTATTTGAATTGAAATTTTTTTTCTTGGCTAGGGTAATAGTCGAGTGCAGCTTAGGGGGTGAAGCCCCTAGATAGCCTCATGCGGATAAGTTGAGATACCTTGTGCGGGTAAGTACAAGGGATAATCGAAGTGTAGACGACGTAATTCTATACCTTCTATAGTTCCAGATTCCTATGGATGTGTTACTTGTATTCATCGCGCCTGCATTCATTTTGTATGTAGATAGCTTGTTAGCATGTGTAATAATAATGTGTGATAACTTGCTTGAATGATGGTAGTGAGGAACGAACTCACTAAGCTGTTATATGCTCACTCTCTCATAGTTTTTTTTTGCAGGTTTACTTACATTGGAATTGGGATAAGTCTCGAGTGCCGAGTGTAAGATGAAAATATGTATCTTAGTATTAGGAATAGCTGAGTACTCTTTAGATGATACATAAGCAACCTTTGTTGATAATTTAATTTTTCTTGTATTTCTTTTATAATATTGATATATCCTATCTTATTATTTAGTAGGAGATACCAATTTTCTATGGTTCTGAGGAACTGTGGGATATCGGACACCCATAGTTATTTATCTTTGTATTTTACAGTAAATTATTTACTTAAAAATCAGTAACCTTAGTGATTAATTATTTAGAGTCTTACAATCTTTGACTTGCTAGGCGATTTTTATATTATGGGTATAAACATGTTATGAAAATTTTAGGTAATACTACTAGGCCCCTTGTAGGGTCATGACATCTATCACTAAGTCAATATAGTTTGTATGGCTTAGGATGACCAATGGTGAGAAGTTTTAGTCACTCAGGCCGTTGCAACATTGATATAGTTGCTACTATCCACTATAATAATATAGATGTTTCCATTGACTTTGCACTTAAATATATATATATAAACTTTCCTACCATTGGTTATCTAGTGCAATATCAATAGTCAAAGTCCTTCTAACTACTAAGGCCATAGGATCTCCATCATCACCATCAAGGGCATCTTCTTTATAGTTGAATTCCTTAAGAGTCTCCTTAGCATCTCCTTTTAATTCTACCTCTTCATCATCACTTACCAACTAATCACTCCTAATAAACATCATACGACAATTAGGGCACCAAGATGCCATGTGCCTAAAGCTAAAATATTTAAAGCACTTTGTTTAACTATTCTTTTTCCTAGAAGCTAGTTAGTCTACTCTCTTACATTAGGATTCACTAGAGCTTTACCCTTAATGCCACCTTTCCTGTCTACCTTCTTATCATCTCTCCCTAAAGTGTTCTTCTTGTCGATTCTCCTATCATCTAATGTTTAAGGCCTATTAGAGCCCCCCAGTTTTAGAGATATCATAAGGGTGTAACATTGTCTCTTCTTCTCTATGTTTTTGCCTTCTATGCATATTGGATAGCATCTTGCAGTGAGTTAAGCTTTTGCAATTATACTACCTTTATGATACCCAATTTAAGTCCCATAACAAAACAAGAATGGTCTATTCGTTTGATTGCATCAACTCGCCCTGAATAATGAGCATCTGAAGCTCTTTTATGTACTTATCTATGCTCATCAACTACTATAAATAGGAATACCCCTTCCCCCCACCCCCTTCCCCCCCTTCTAACAAAAGAAAAAGGGTTCGTGCTTGATAATCTCCCCCATTTCTCCCCCTTTTTGTTGGTGGATTATTCTCAACCGCTCTCACTAACTCGAGCATCAAAGTGAACATACCAAAGCTACCTTTAATATCCATGATAGCTTGTGTTTGCTAGTCTTATAGGAAAGCTCTTCCATCAATTCACTTCACAAGGATCAAGACTTCCACTTTGAGAGTAACAATCACTAACGACATTGTAAATTGAGACCATAATTCAATTGTTCAGCAAACTCTACACAAATCCTAATCAATCAAGATACAATATCACATTGTAGATTGAGACCTCATTGGATGTGCATATTTGTATGCAAAATTATAAAGAATAATAAGGGAGTCTTAACACATTCAATTAGCTATATCAATTGCAAGCAGTATGAGTATGTATAGGGATTTCTACATGTGTCTTAATTGTCATGCATTCACATAAGCATGCAATGCATTGTGATACCCCATAATCAAGTAAAGCTCCACATGAATTGTAGGATGAATTGATACTAGTTTATAAAAACATAATAGGGAATACTTTGTCAATGCAAAATTGTAATTTTTTGTCTAAGTGATTAAAATAGGTCCATTAGTATTTATTAATTTGATTATTCACTACCTTTAGCATGAAACATTACAAATGGTATCAGAACCAATCTTTTATCAATAAGTGAACAATTCTAGTTTTGCTCTAGTTTAAAAAAGAGGTTCGAAGAGAGTGAGAAGTGTTGTTAAAGTGATGACTCCTAATATGCTTTTATGATAATCTATAGGTAATATATAGCGTGATTAGCACACCGAAAAGGGGGAAAAACTGGACTCAATTATGAAGTCTTGTAAGAAAAACATCATGTATATAAAGGAAGAAGATTATGATACCTTATGATTAAATAAAGTCCTACAAGAATTATTTGACGAATTACTATTAGTCTATGAGGACATAGCGTTGAATACCTTATTAATATAATATTGTAATTTTTTAATCAAGCGGTTGAAATGAACTCATTAGTGGCTTTGTTATTCACTATTTTTTACTCGAAGAATTGCATGCATTTTGGTGCATAGGCACATGTATTAATAGATTTCGTGAAGAATTGTACCAACCTCTTTCAAATTAATGGATTTCTCTGTCTTGTGAGCCGTGTTTTCTTTTTCCTTTTTTATCTACATCATGTTTTTCCATAAATTTTAGTATTCCTCATTTTTCCATTTTTCCAGTAAATTTATTTTGTGTCATTATTGTTGTGTCTACCTGTGATTGAGTTATACATGACTCTAAAAACAACAATACAATAATGCCACCTAATTATTGATAAAGCGATATTAGCATATGAAGCCTCTAAATCACAGTCATGTCTAATGTAAAAGTAGAGGGGAAAAAAATTATATACATTAGTTATGGATGTAGATATCCAGCGTTATCATGCGAACATGGTACTATCACCAGGGTGGGAAAAGGTTTTAAGCTTTTAGCTTTCACACCAGTTATTTATATTTCATTAGTTATCTATAATAATAAATGAGTTGGGATAATTGAGGCAAAATTTTTGCTTTCGAAGATCTTCTTAAATTTGACATGGCATTTTTTTACATGCCATAACCATGGTTTTTTTTTTTCTACTAACATGAGTAATAATAACTGAGGGGACAATTTACACCAAAATCTGAGTATTGATCGACATGGAACCATTTAATTTAATATTTTTAACTTGGTTTTCTTTACATCATTGGTCAAGTTACTAAACGAGAACTCTGCGAGATTTCTCATTTAGAGAAAATCTTGAAATTATTGTATTCGATTATTATAATAAAACTTAGAAACACGATGTGGAAATTGGCGGTGTATGATTGTACGATGTTTTGGTATTCATGTGCGTCCCTGGTTAACCTCACGGGTGAAGAAAGGAACCTAATACTGCTAATACATAACAAAAAAAAAAAAAGTAAAAAAGAAAGGTTGGATTAAATTGTTATTAGTAACAATGGACATAAGGAAAAGAAAAAAGATAGATTAAGTATTATACGTAATGTTTATATATACAAGTGATAAGTAAGTATTATTAAAATTTAAATATGTAAAACTATAAATAAAATATAAACTGTAGTTTTTTCTTTAATGGATAAGATATATATATATATATATGTAAGTACTAATTTGATATTTTAGAAAAAAAAATGAGGAAACCCATTGTACATTTGAACGGGGGATGAGGTTTTGTCGCGTTATTATTGGAAACTCAGTAAAGGAAAAAGGTGGACCCACCCCTTTCCTGCACATATTTCTGGATAGATTGGTTGCGATCTGAGCGTTCGCTTAGGGCCTAACGTTAAATTTTTTCATGGCCACCAATAATTGGGGGATCACTAGCTATGAGACTCTGACGAAGAAGAAGAAAATGTTGCAAACTGCCAAATACCAAAAGCTGTGTAAAAGACAACATTCATAAAGTTTTTAAAAAATGAAAAAAAACAAAAAAACCCTTAGGACCCACAATATCTCCAAAGTGAGATTAAGATGTGTAATGAGTGCTTTATAACCTAATCCTAAGAATTTAGGGTTTTGAGCCTACGTTGTTGTACTTGGAAATATCATGTCAATCACTGGGATCATCATGTCTGCAACACAGTAGTTTTAAAGATGTTCACATCCATTTTATTTATTGTAATTGGGTCCTTTTTCTATTTGGCCACGAGTAGTTTATGAGTGGATGATATATTCCATGTTGTTCTCTAGAATATATGCTATTTGCCTAGGATTAATTATAGCTCATTCCTATTGTATTCTACAGAAAGAAGTTATGATTGGTTACTCCTTTCGTGCTCTAGGCTTTCAATATTATCCATCACATCTGTTAAATTCATGTATGCTTCACGGACGACAATGCTTTCCACTTTGTCATTCATATACATACATACATATATATATATATATATATATTCTAGGGATTGGTAATGATTATGTGTGTGGATATTCAGTGGTAAAAGTTTTATGAAAATAGTTATAAGATTTCGAAGTTGATCAAAACTACAAAATGCAATTTACAATTTTTATTAGCTAAGTAAGCCAATTTTGTATTTGCTAATAAATTGAAGAGTAGGGAACTTCAACATAGAAGAAAACGAAAGAGTAAGAAAAAGAAAAAAAGAATTTGCTTTCTAAATACACTGTTCTTTGGTACAACTTGAAGGGCAATGCAAATACCTAAAAATAGAGAAATTTGGGACAAATGCATGTGATTTTTTAAATTATAAGCTCGATATCATTACATGTAAAAAAGGTGGTTGATTTTGTTAAATGTGATGACTCAATTGATATTAATATATGTGTGTATTGAACTAAAGGTTCACTAATTGATTTTAATGAGAACAAAATAAAATTGGATAATTAAACTAATTATTATTTGGTTATATTGAGTTAATTGAATAAAGTCATTTAATTTACTTAATGATTAAATATATTAATTCACTCCATAAGATATTTAATTTTTGAATGATGTTCAAACGATTTTAAAATTGGATTGCAAAGAATAGTTGTTTAATTATGTTAAAGTTGATTTTGGGTGATATTTGGCCTATCGGCAGGAAGAGCTAGCTTAACAGTAAAGTGGCTTGGATAAGAAGATAAATTGTATTCTATTCACTCCTCAAGTCAGTATGTCAATACACTTACCAGTGTTCTTGCTTGCGTTCTTACTTGCAGCAATATTGCTTACTATCATGACGGTAAGAAGACACTACCGTCATACTGGTAAGCCTGTTTCAAGTAACCAATGGAAAGAATTTAATGAGTTAATATAAATGCTTAACAACCTAACCAAAAAGCAATTAAGAATTGATATTTCACTACAATAAAAAAAACATTCTCTTACATTCTTTAGCCTTATTACTTACTATTTGTCTCTTGTACTCTTTACTTACAATCAAACAAAAAGAGACTTAGTATATAGTGCTTGAGTGTTCATATATTTTGTAATCTTGAGAGAAAGAAAAGCATTACATTAGAGATTGTTGTATCCAATAGTGACTGTGTAAACTTGTGTAGTTTTTGTAGCATTATATTGAGTGATTAATAAAGTGATATGAAGTCTTAAATTAGAGGCGTTTGTGGGTCTGAAAAGACTAAAGGGTGGTCTAAACTCTACATTATATCCAGGATTGATCTACTCTATCTCTATTTCTATCTCTTTAATTTCCACACTTATTATTAGCTTATTATTGTCTTAATCATCCTTATTATCACATTTCATTTTTAAATATTGAAAAGAATTGCAATTTGTTCCAAGAGCTTGATTCACCACACCCACCCCCCTCTTGAGCTTAACCTAATGTTCTACAATTGGTATTAGAGTTAGTCTCTAATCATTTACTTAATTGTATATTAGAGTAAAGATTATGACATCTAATGTATTAGTCTTTCTAAAGGACAAGTAATAAATAGGCCTCCTCTTTTAATTGGTAACAATTATCCATATTAGAAATGTAGGATACTTATATTTTTTAAAGTACAAAATAGATTATTATGACATATAGTTAACTAAGGACCATTTAAGATAGAAGGGAAAGAAGAAAAAGATTATTTGGATGTTAATTGAAAGTTACTTGATCTAAATGAAGTTGCTATGAATATTTTACATTGTACCATAAATGAAAATAAGTTCAATAGGATATGTACTTGTAAAAATGCTGAAGGAATGTTGGATGAACTAAAAAGCACATATGAAGGAACTAGTAACGTAAGGGATACAAAAATAAGCTTATTATATGGAGAATTTGAAAATTTTATGATGGTTCCAAATGAAATGATTGATGAGATACATAATAGATTTATTAATATCATTAATTCCTTAAGTGTTCTTGAAAAGATATTTATTAATCTTGAGAAAATTTCTAAAATTCTTAAGTCTTTGCCAAGAGATTAAGAAGCCAAGAGAACTACAATCGAGGAAGTATATAATCTCAATAAAATGTCAAAAGAGCAATTCCTTAGAGTACTTGAGACACATGAGATGGTGAAGAAACAAGGAGAGGATTCTAAAAATTAGAAAACTGCTCTAAAAATCACGTAAAAGAACACAAGTGAAGAAAAAAGTGAAGATGATAATGAAGTAGCACTATTGGCAATAAAGTTTAGAAAGTTCATGAAATTCAACAAAATGATTAAGAAAGATAAGGATGGATATAGATCACCTTCTAAGTTTAAGAAGGAAAAGAAAGAAGTTATCAAATACTACAATTGTCAAAAGCTAAGACATATTCAACAATATTCTCCCTTACTTAAGAAGGCTAATAAAGAGTTAAGAACGAAAACTATGATTGTTACTTGGAGTGATGGAGATTCTAGCGACTCCAATAATGAAACTTATTTCATAAATTTAGAAGTATGTATAATGAATTATTGAAAGAATTCATAAAAATGCAAAAGAAAAATAAAATCTTGAAGCAAATGATGAGTGAAGTAGGTAATGACTTTGATATTATCAAAAGCAAATATAATAAAGTAGTTAAGACAAAAGAAGGGTTAGAAGAGGTTAATGAATATTTGAAAATTGAGATTGGGAAATTGATAAAGGAAAATAAAGAGCTAAGTACTAGAAACAATGAATTAATAGATGAAAATAGCGAAGCTAATGAGAATTTTGAAAAGGAAATGAAAGAACTTAAACTTGAGGCAAAAAATGATAAGTGTATGTTTGACAAGTTAAGACAACTTAAAATAAAAAATTCAATTCTAAAATCTAGCTTAGATGTTTTAAGGAAGACAATAGCAAAATTTGTAGATGGAGAGAAAAACTCAAACAAAATCATTAGCTCACAAAGGTGAGGGCTAAACAAAACTAAAATGGGTTATGTTAAAAAAAATGTGTATAGAGCATACAAAGGTTACTTTGTTAAGGCCTTAAATAAAACTTGCAATTATTGTGGAAGATATGGTCATATTGCACATACTTGTGCAATACGTCATAATCTCTCTTTAAATAACAAAGGCAAAATGGTTTGGGTCCCTAAGGAATAAGCTTACATTACAACAACTAATCCCAAAAGATCCAAACTAAAACGGATACCAAAGAAATAACTATTTGTTTTGTAAGGTCTTTTAAGGTAAAAAAAACAAATGGATCTTGGATAGTAGTTGCTCAAGACACATAACGAGAGACACATCTAAGTTTGTATCTATAAACTTGAAGGATGGAGGAAGTATGACTGTCGAAGATAGCTAAAAGGCCTATGTTATTGGAGAAGGTAACATTTGCATTAACAATGATCTTACTATCAAGCATGTGTTACTTGTTAATAACTTGAAGCATAAATTTACTTAGCATTAGCCAATTATGTGATATAAGATACAAAGTAATCTTTCATGCATCAAAGTGTTCTATTGAAAATATTAATAGTGACCAAATCCATTTTAAGGGATATAAACAAAGAAACATTTACAAAATTGACTTCAATATATTTTTATGTTCTCTTAAAACTTGTCTATCTACTCAAAACAATGATAGTTGGTTGTGGCATAGGAAGTTTGGACATGCTAGTATGTATATCTTATCAAAACTAGCCAAAAGGAATCTTGTTGAAGGATTACTTAGGATTAGTTTTGATAAATATTAAACATGTCAAGTGTTAATAGTTAGTTTTTGTCTACCTAGCTTGGCAAGCATTAGCTTTGCTTACTTGTCCATTTAGTTGCCAATAAGCCAGATAATTGACATTCTTGGCATTCCGTTGAGTAACATAGATTCGTTCTTGATTTGAATTCAAGTTGATAATGTGAACAATTATCACAAGCATGGTTATATTATATAACTGTTTCCTCTCCTTACATTTCAAGGAAGGTGTCTAATTAAGAGGCTTCCACATATCTCGACAATTATTCTGATAACTACTCCTTCAAACACTATAGTCTCCTATTAATACGGGAAAGAAACTCTATAAGGGACATTTGATAACTCTTAACCTCTTGACTTTACTTTTCTCATTCTTGTTGATTGACTTAGGCATTAAAGTGGCCGTATTGGATTGGCCCTAGTACTAAGCTATCTTCCTTTATTTTGCGAGATATTTCCAACTCCCAAAATTCACCAACAACATTTGGCATTATATGTTTTTTCCTAAACACACCTACATGGCTAAAACTAAAATCACTAAGAGTGCAGGTACTAGCACTTCTTCTGAACACCTTAAGGGGGGGAATTAGCATACTGATGAGTAACGATAGGTTAGACTCAAGCAACTTTGCCTTGATTTGGCCAAGGAAAACTCAGAGTTAAACAAAAAATATGAACAGATTCTTAACCTCCTCCATAATAGTATTTTTCCAAATCAAAATAAAAAGCATGGCAATTATGACGTTGAGAATAGCAATAATTCAATTTACTTACCCGAGTTAACAAAAAAGCAAGTTGAGGTCGTAATGGGACCTTCGACTCTTGCATTCAAAAAGAATGATAAGGGCAAGCATCCTTAGTAATACACCATACAAGACCCTTGCATGTCATCACCCCTGCTGCAATAAGCAAGCAATTCCAAATCAAGAAAAGTCCCTCTACTCCTAAGATTTTGGAGAAAGTGATACCTTGGTACATCAAGTTGCCACAGTTTGAAACTTATGATGAAACGAAGGACTCTAAAGAACTCTTGGAGTATTACCATATGTTGGCTAAGTTACATGGTTTGAGTGATGCAATAGCCTATCAAGCTTTCCCCTCAACTTTGAGGAATGTGGCCAACACATGATTCAAACACTTGAAACTAAACACCATTTCTTGTTTTGATGAACTAGCAAAAATATTTCTTTAACACTTCCTTGCAAGCAAACTTCCTGTTAAGGATTCCTCAATCCTTAACACAATCAAACAAAGATCAAATGAGTCAATCATAGACTACTTGGCTAGGTTTATGGCTAAGATGGTTCAAATCTTATAATTGGATATGAGTGTGGCCTTCAACGCCGTAATCGATGGAGTTAAGCCCTACATAAACCTTTTCAAGTCTCTCGCAATGAACAAGCTAGAAACTTTTGCCAAGTTCAAGGCTAAAGCTACCTCATACAGTCGTTAGAAGGGTAACATAAAAGCTTAAAAAGAGGCTGATTAGAACAAAGGAGATAGAAAAAATGACAAGAGAAAAAGTGCAAAGGATAGACTCGGTACAAATGATGATCAAAGTTGGAATGTCGAGAGGAAATCGTCCAATTTTTGACATACTGATGGAGGTACATAGGTAGAAAGGCTTATTGCAATGGCCAGAAAGAATGAGAGGAAATCCCTCAAGGAGAAATTCTAATAAGTACTATAACTTCCATCGCAACAAAGATCACAACACAAATGAGTGTATCTAGCTCAAGAATGCGATTGAGGATGCAATTTAACATGGGTATTTGCGAAAGTTCCTAATGCATGATGTCGAAAATATCGAGTAACCGTTCTAGTAGAGACGTAAGGAACAAGACAATGACACTCGGCTAACTATGGTCAAGAGCGATGCAAGGGATGCGAATTCCAATAGAACACTCAATAGAGTGATCAACACCATTGTTAGTGGATCTACTATTGGCCAATCAAGCTCTCTAAGCCTAACTAACGCCAAAAATTACGTTTGTAACATCGAAGGCAAGAAGATCAAGATCGATAACACAATATCTTTTACAGAGGAAGACTTCAAGAGCATCTAAAGGCCACATGATGATGCCCTTATTATAAGTGCAAGAGTCGCCAACTTCATAGTCAAGAAAATTTTATTGACATAGGAAGTTCGGTAAACATCATTTTTCAACATAGGCTTAACTAGATAAGACCTAAGATCAAAGCGTAGTTAAGATCTTATAAGTATGATCTATATACCTTCAATAATCAACCTATCCAAGTAGCCAAAGTAATTTCTTTACCGATACAGATCAATGATGACGAGCATGTTATAGAGGATAAAGTGAACTTCCTTGTCGTCAAATGTTGCTCCCCATACAACATGATAATGGGACGACCGTGTTAGCATCTATTCAGCATTATCCCCTTAACTGCATTCCTTAAAGCCAAGTTTCTTACTCCCACAGGAGTCAACATATGCAAAGGGGATCAGCAATTGGTAAGATCCTTATATATGAGGGCCTTAAGATGAGAAGAGGTATTTTAGGTAGAAACCTATCCGAAAGGTAAGTCGGTTGACATAAAGAATGCCGAGAGTGATACTGAAGAAATTTCTTTAGGAGATGACCCCTAAGAAAACAACTAGGATAGGGAAACCATTGTCAGCAAATATTTGACAAAGTTTGATTAACTTCCTACAAGCTAATGTTGACGTGTTTGCATGATCTCCTTCGGACATGCCGAGTATCTCGAGAGAAGATATAGTACACGAGCTCTAGATTGATCCGAATATGAAGGTGGTCCAATAAAAGAAAAGACATTTTGCACGAGAGAGACAAGCAGCAATAAAAGAAGAAGTCTAAAAGTTATTAAAGGTAAGATTTATCCAAGAAGAGCCTTATCCGACTTGGCTAGCTAATTGTATGCTAATCAAGAAGTCTAAGGACTAGTGGCGAATGTGCATAGACTTCATGGATCTCAATAAAGCCTATCCCAAGGATTGTTTCCTATTGTCGAAAATTGATCAAATGGTAGATTCAATCGCTGGACATGCATTACTTTCTTTTATGGATGCTTTCTCTGGTTACAACTAGATTAAGATGGATAAGGAGGATGAAGTCCATACATCTTTTGTTACCAATTTTGGCACATATTGTTACATGGTGATGCCCTTTAGGTTGAAAAATGCCAGTACAACCTCCCAAAGACTTGTTACCAAGATATTCAAACCCTAAATTCATAGAAACGTCAAAGTATATGTTGATGACATGATTGTGAAGAGTTTAAAGGAGGAATGGTATCTAGCCGATCTTAAGGAAACATTTGCTACAATAAAGAGATATAACATGAAACTTAATCCATAGAAGTACATCTTTGGTACATTGTTAGGAAAATTTTTAGGATGCATGATCACTTAGCGTGGCATTAAGGCTAACCCAAGAAAGATTGAGGGAATAAAAAACATGAAATCTCCTTGTATGGTTAAGGAAGTGCAAGAACTCTTGAGCGAATAGTCGCCCTCAATAAGTTTGTGTTGAGAAGTGTGGACAAGTGCATAGAATTCTTTAAAATCTTAAAGAATTTGAAAGAATTCAACTGGTCCAACGATTGCAAAAAAGCTTTCAGCGATCTCAAAGAATTCCTTACGTCACCACCAATACTCTCGACATCCATCTTAAGGGAGAGTCTATACTCATATCTATTGGTCAACTGTTGAGCTCTTTCTTCCGTATTGGTCTAAATTGATGGCAAAGAGCATCAACTTATTTATTACGTAAGTCATGTTTTGCAAGGGCTAGAGCTTCGATACATGAAAATTGAGAAATTTGTTTTAGTAATAGTTCTTTCGGTAAGAAATTTGAAGCCATATTTTAAGGCTCACCAATTCATTATGCTCACTAATCAACCATTGTGGCAAACATCATTGCAACAACCTGACTCCTTTAGGAGGATGATGAAATATGCCTTAGAGCTAAGTGCCCATGGCATACAATACAAACCCAGAATGGCACTAAAGGCTCAAGTACTGGCAGACTTTGTTGCTGAATTCACTAGTGAAGAGGATAGTGTGGAGTTTGTTGAGAAACCTATTTGGTTCATTTATGTAGATGGTTCTTCAATGAGAGAAGGAAGTGGTGCAAGCCTTATTCTTCAAGGCCCTATAATGTCAAAGTTCATTATGCTTTAAAATTCAGATTCCTAGCCAGCAAAAATAAAGTAAAGTATGAAGCTTTAATTGCCAGACTAAAACTGGCAAAAGAGATTGGTGCAGAGAAACTTAAAGTGTTATTTGATTCATAATTGGTGGCAAATCAAGTCACAGGAAATTACACGATAAGGGAAGAAGAGATGAGCAAGTACCTATTGGTAATATGAACATTTGTAGAAGAATTTCAATCTTTTTCCTTCCATAAGATTTCGAGAAGCAAGAACATTGCGGCCGATAAGTTATCAAAATTAGCTTGTATGGCATTCCCCAACTTGAGCAACAAACTTTTTGTTGGATTTCTTCTACAAAAAAGTTGATCCACTCTTTCGCAAAGTTGTGAGTTGGCTCCTTGCTCGAAAGAAGAATCTTAGATGGATCCCCTAATAGATTATTTAAGAAACGGTACTCTCCTAGATGACAAGAAAGGAGCGCGAAGTTTAGCTTACCAAGTTGTAAACTGCACATTGCTTGATGGTCAGCTATATAAACGTGGCATATCACAACCCTATCTTCGATGCCTTCCTCCATGAGATACTTAGAGTATGTTATCTAAACTGCATAGTGGTGTATGTAGTAACCATGTAAAAGTGTAGACATTGTATGTTCAAGCACTACGATTCAGCTATTATTGGCCAACCATGAGAGAAAATGCAAAGGAAGTTGTGCAGCATTGTCCTTAATGCTAAAAGCATGAGTTACCGAGTCATGCGCCTACAACTGAGTTATGCAGCCTATCTAACTCTTAGCCTTTTGCCTAGTTGGAGTTAGATATTCTCAGAGCCTTTCCAAAATCTACTGGCTAGCGACAATTCATCATTGTTACTGTAGAATACTTTACCAAATGGGCAAAGGTCAAGGCAATAGCAAAGATCACTGAGCAAAAAGTAGAAGCATTTGTTTTCAGTTCCATCATATCAAGATTCGAAGTTCCTTACATGATAATCACAGATAATGGTCTACAGTTTGACACAACAAGTTCTAAGCATCTTGCGAGATGTTTGGCATTCGCTTCAACTATACATCTATAGCACACCCTTAGATGAATGGATAAGTTGACGCTGTCAACAAGATCTTCTTGCACAACCTGAGGAAAGTAGATCAAGTTAGAGGGAAATGGGCCAATGAATTGCCGAATGTCTTATAGGGGTACCGAACCACCTATAGAACTACGATGGGAGAGACTCCCTTCGAGTTAGCATACAGTACAGAAGCTGTGTTGCTGATTGAATTGGATTTGCCTAATCTACGGATGCAGAACTTTGACGCGATGGTTAATCAAGTGGGATTAACAATAAATTTGGACACCATCGATGAAATTAGAGATATTGCAAGAGCTAAGGTCGCGATATACCAGCATTGAGTGGCAAGGTATTACAACCAAAAGGTGAAGCACAAGGTTTGTCAACTTAGAGATCTAGTTTGCCAAAAGACAAAAGCAATTAGTACACGAGTGAGTCAAGGGAAGCTTAGTGCGAATTAGGAAGACCCTATCAGGGTCCAGGAAGTCATTGGCGAAGGGGTATATCGATTAAAAAGGTTAGATGGATCAATCATTCCTTGAGCATGGAATGCCAAAAATTTGAAATTATATTTCAATTGATTGTTTAAATGATGTTTATCTCTATTTGTTTGTAAGGCGACAGCCTACATGCTTGTAAGACGAGTGTTACATTTTTATGAGAATTATGTTTAAAGTCTTATAATGTTTCTTATTCTTTTCATGATTGCTAAGTTAGTAAGTTCTAAACTGTATGGCAAATGAACTGATGTAAGTTCTAGCCTATTGTAGTTAACGAACTGCATAAACTAATCTCACAGTCAACTAATGTGGCTAGCCCACGTCTCAAATGGCTAATAGACATTATCTATAAAGACGCATGAATTGGGTATGTGAAATAAAACATGTCGAGAAACAATTAGATGTATGAAATAAAACATACCAAAAAATAATTAGGTGTATAAAATAAAACATGCCAAGGACCTCTTACCATGTGAAATAAAACACGCTAAGGAATAAGAACAAGTGAAATAAAACACATACATCATACATGGCAAAAAAACGCGATGCATAAAATAAAACGTACTCGAAGCAATTAATATGAAGGATACTTTCCATTCAATAAAGTATTGTTACAAATACTTGGATTAGTAGAGAAACCAATGAACAAAGAATATAAAGGAAATCCTAAGACCTATTCTTAGAGTCAGCTGAAGTAATTTTTGGATTGGAGGTTGGGGCTTTCTCTGAGTAAACTTCTTTCTCGACAAATGAGGTCTTAAAGCCACTAGATTTCTCTTTCCGTCATAAGGGATTAACTTTAATGGATGTTCTTCGTCTTCCCCTAGATCCTCGACATGAGCTTCATTATCACCCTTATTAATAATCTCGGCACCTACCTCATCATCATCGTCTTCGTCGGCACTGTTGACTTTGTCATCGACATTAACAAAGTCAAGGAAAAAGAGAAGCTTTAGGATCTCCTCTCTTGCCACTTGAATCCCTTTTAACAACTTCTTTTGTAAAAGTCTCTTATACTGCCGACTAGGAATGACTATATCGAGAGCCTCTTCTACTAATGGTCTTCTCCTCACAATCTCCTCCAACTCGGTAACATGGATTTGTAAGTTTGTGTTGTTGGTCTCTAACTCTTTAATTTGCATTCTGAGCTTATATTCCTCGTCACTCATCATGCAAAGAGTTCAGCCTAGCCTCCAGTACTCTTTTTTCTTCTTCTGTAGCTCCTCCTTTAGGCATTCAGACTCTTTGTATTACTTTTTTATTTTGGCCTTTAGGCTTGAGACTTCATTAGTAGTAAGGGGATGTGCCAACTTTTCAGTAGCAAGGTCTTCTTAAAGCTTTCTTGCCTCCATCTTAACCCTTATCCTTACATTCTCGGCAATAGTAGTTTGAGCCTTGAAAGTATTATATGCATCCTCGATTTTCTGCAATAATTTCACTTAGTATGATGAGTACTGAAAGTGACTCCACAAAATACATAGACTACTATGGATCTTACCTTCTTAGTTTCTTTATCAACCTCATCCAAAGCTATTAGAATGTGGTTGCTCATTTGAAAAAGAAACCAAATATCAACAACTAAGTAAATTCAACAATTAAAAGATAATTATGGATACTCACGTCGTACAATTTGGCTGTAATATGGGTCTCATTGCAACCGCTAACCCTGTCAACATCCTTCTTGGTAATTGCTTTGTCCTTTAGAAGAATAATTCTTTTCATTAAGGCCAAAGATTTTATCTTGTCTCCTAAGGCCAAGTCAATATCCAAAATGTTATGGCTCCAACATAGGACGAAGTACTCATTGACCTCCTTATTGGCAATGAATTCAGTACTGTTGATGTTAAGAGCTTTGGATTGCATTGCCTCCTTTGTCCTTTCATCTAAACCCTTGGACCTTTTGGCAGGTGGTTGGCCGGCGAGTTCCTTCCCCAATCTCTTATCAACACTTAGTGCTACCTCCACCACCAATGACAACCCTTCAACAATAATGGCATCTTCGGCCTTACTGTGGGGTTGGGTCTCTCGACCACCTTTTCTCGACTCGGTAGCAAGTTGAATACTTTTGACCACAGGCTCCCTAGAATGAGATACCTCGGCTGACATTGTCTTCTCACCCTCCTTCTACCTCTCGGTCGATCAGGAGGTTTTCTTCTATGCTACCACCTGCTTTGCTGCGTCTTCCTTCAACGTTTTCTTCATGGTGACAAGCCAAGTGGTAGTAGTTGCTACAGTAGCTACCCTCTTATTAGTTTTTCATTTCTTGGCTTTAGCTTAGCCCAGTAGCTTGGTAGGATTTATCTCACTAACACTTATATCTGCAATATAAGCAAACACATTAATATTAACGTAAGGGAAAACAATAAACTTATACTCTCCATGTCGAACAAGGCTCTAAGGTAATAATTCTCCCCCTAAGTCACAAGAACAGCTTTCCTCTTACAGCTATGCTCTGCATGATAGTAACTTATTAGCATACGTTCTTTTCCAAAAAAGATTGGCTCTCCACTTTTATAACACTGTATAATTCTCTCAGCATCTCAGAAGAACATTTTGTTCTTCCTCCTCTCTTAAATTTTTCTTACCGCTACGGCATCATTCAGCATTAGTTCTATATCCTTTGTACGCATCAGCTTAGTCCATTGAGTCCAAAAGTCCAACTCCTCATTAGACACTATCAGCATGAATTTGTCATGCCACTTGTGGATCTTAGACTTTAACCCATCCATGAACTTACGCTTGTACCTTGCAACAGTAAAGTACCACCCATCAGGTTACCTCCTAATGGTGAAGAAATACCAAAATAGTTGAGGTGTAGCCCTGACTTCAACCTCTTCATAAACTATCTCAAAAGCCACCAGAAGCCGATATGTGTTTGGTGAGAACATACTTGGCACAACTTGGAAGTAGTTAAAGAAGCCCTTTACAAAAGCTGAGAAAGGAAAGCAAACCCAAAATCTAAATATTTCAAGTATATATGGAATTCGCGCTCCCTTGGGAAACATACCCTCTCCTCTTCTCTCGACTTCCTCAAATTCAATGTTCTAGGAAAGTCTTGCCAATACTGGTTGTATTTCATGACAAGAACTCTATTGACAAAACTGGCAATTCCATCTGGAGAGTTATGGAAGTAAGCTATGTTGTTGTATAGATATCCCATCGAGGATCTCCCTTCTTTGTCTTCAGGATAATTATCTACAGCAAGAGCATTTGTCCAAGTAAGTTTATCCCACCTTTCCTCAATGCTGTCAGCTGACCTACTAGAAGAACACACCATCTCACTCCTTATTTAGGGGGGAGAAGTGGCCTTAATCTCTATTGCTTCGGAATCAAAGAAGACAAGTTCATGGACTACATTGCGAACCATACCTGAGTGGTTATAAGGAATGATATCATAGAAGTTAAAGAATTTGAGAGTAAAGACGAGAAAGCAAACGAAAGTTTGGAGATGCAATTGGAGAAATGTATTTTGATTTTGAAAAGTCCTTTTAATATAGACAACTCACCTTCGTAACTGCAACTTTGTCTCAGACGGTAATGATGTATTGATTTGATAGTAATGTGGATTGTTAACATGTGTTTCGAGACAAAGATCCGACAGTTGACGACTCTCTAACAGTTATTAGACCTATGGCATAATGATGACTGAGGTGACAAGTGTCATGCATCTTACCTTTTTGGTTTCTTGAACAAGTGAGAATTTGAAAGTTGCGACTTTTCAATTAAGATACGAACTATCTTGCTTGACATCTAATGAACTACTCCCCACTTGGCCTCTAATGCATTATGTACTACTCCCTTTGTCGAATTCTTAAATACAAGAATTGGGGGGCAAATGTTAATAGTCAGTTTTCTTCCACCTGGCTTGATAAGCATTAGCTTCACTTACTCATCCATTTGGCTGCCGACAAGCTACATAATTGACATTCTCGACATTCCATAGAGTAATTAACACTCGGCATTTCGCCAAGCAACATAGATCCATTCCTGATTTGAATTCAAGTTCATGGCACAAACAGTTATCACAAGCATGATTATATTACATAACTACTTACTCTCTCTACATTTTAGGGAAGGTGTCTAATTAAGAAGCTTTGACGTATTTAGACAGTTATTTTGATAATTGCTCCTTCAAACATGACAATCTCCTATAAATATGAGAAAAAAACTCTATAAGGGACATTTGATAACTCTTAAGCTCTTGACTTTACTTTTCTCATTCCTGTTTACCGACTTAAGCATGGGAGTGGCTGCACCGGACTGGCCCCGATACCAAGCTATCTTTCTTTCTTTTGTAGGACATTTCTAACTCCCAAAATTCACTAACAACATCAAGCATGTTAATATGGTAAACAAACAAAGTCATCATTCAAATCAAAAGATGTCATCTTAACTTCTAGGCTACTCCAACTATTACACAAGGATCTATTTCGTCTAACCCAAACCTTAAGTTTAAGAGGGAAAAGATATACCTTGGTCATAGTTGATAATTTCATTAGATCCACTTAGACCTTCTTCCTTGTAAACAAGGATGAAACGTATCATGTATTCTTGAATTATAGCAAGAAGGTCTAAAAAGAAAAAGATCTTTCTATTATCTCTATAAGAAGTGATTGTGGGAGAGAATTTGAAAATCATGATATAAAAGATTTTTGTAATAAAATTGGAATAGAACATACCTTTTCAGCACCTAGAACTCCACAATAAAATGGAGTCATTGAAAGGAAAAATAAGACCTTATAGAAATGGCTAGGACTATACTATGTGATAATAATCTACCTAAGTATTTTTGGGTAAAGCCATTAATACCACTTATTATATATCAAATCGTGTTTTTATAAGGCCTATTCTTAAGAAAACCCCCCTATGAGCTTTAAAGAGGCAAAAAACCTAATATATCATATTTTCATCCATTTAGTACAAAGTGTTACATTCCTAATAATGGAAAGGAACAACTTGGAAAATTTTATTCAAAATCGGATGAAAGCATCTTTTTTGGTTATTCATTTGCTAGTAAGACTTGTAGAGTATATAAAAAAAGAATTCTTATTGTAAAAGAATCAATTCATGTTGCTTTTGACAATAAATGTGCATATAGAGAGTCTAATGGTAAAATAGAGAACATTGGTGCTCAATTGGATGGTCTAGGTCTTAATAAGGATCGATCCATTTCAAATGGAAAAGAATCCTCTAGGTAAGATGCAATTATTGACAATTCTAACATAGACTTACCTAAAGAATGGAAATTTGTAAAACATCACTCTAAGGATCTAATAATAGGAGCACCATCTAATAAGGTACAAACTAGAACCTCTCTTAAGAATTTAAGTAATGGAGTTTTCCTATCTTAACTTGAACCAAAAAAAGTAGATAAAGCTCTAAAGGATGAATTTTAGATTCAAGCTATGCGAGAAGAGCTAAATCAATTTACTAGGTATGGGACTTAGTACCTAAACCAAAAGATAAACCAATAATCAGAACTAAATGGGTATTTCGAGAAAAGTCAGAGGAAATCAGAATACTAACAAGAAACAAGGTACGCCTAGTTATTAAAGGTTACAACTAAGAAGAGGGAATTGATTTCGATGAGATTTTTGCTTCAATTGCTAGATTAGAGGCTATTAAGATGCTTTTAGCATTTGTCACATATAAAGACTTTAAACTATATCAAATGGATGTTAAAAGTGCCTTCCTAAATGGCTATATCAAAGAAGTATATGTAGAGCAACCATTATGATTTGAGCATAGTAAATTTCAAGAACATGTATATAAGCTTAATAAGGCCTTATATGGACTTAAGCGAGCTCCTAAAGCTTGGTATGAAAGATTAAATAGCTTTTTGATAGAGAATGGCTTCACTAAGGGGAAACTTGATACAACGTTATTCATTAAGAAACATAATGCTCACATGTTAATTGTCCAAATATACGTAGATGATATTGTATTTGGTGCTACTCATATGAATCTAGTTAATGAGTTTATCCAATGTATGAAAATGAGTTTGAAAAAAGTATAATAGGAGAACTCAACTATTTCTTAGGTTTTCGAGTTAAACAAACTAAAGATTAAACCTTCATCAACCAAGCCAAATGTACTAAGGAGCTCCTAAAAAGGTTCAAAATGGAAAATTATAAGACTATGCCTACTCTAATGAGCATTACTCTAAAACTTGATAAAGACGAAAGTGGAAAGAATGTTGTGAAAAGATGTATAGGGGCATGATAGGAAGTCTTCTCTATTTAACTACATCTAGGCCTGATATCATGTTTGTTATGTAGTTACATACACAATTTCAATCTTGCCCTAAAGAATATCAGTTAAATGTAGTCAAATGCATCTTTAAGTATCTTGCAGGCACCATTGAAATCGACTTGTGGTATCTTAAGTTCACCTCATTTAATCTTATTGGATACTTCAATGCCAACTTCTTTAGTTGTAAAGTTGATCGATAAAACACAAGCAGTATATGTCACTTCCTTGGTAACTCTTTAGTGTCATGGCATTTAAAGAAACAAAACTCTATAGCACTCTCTATCACTGAGGCAAAATATGTGGCAGTCGATAGTTATTGTGCTCAAGTTCTATGGATGAAGCAAATATTGCTTGACTATGGTTTAGAATTCACCAATGTCCCAATAAAATATGATAATAAAAGTGCTATAAATTTGACCAAGAATCCAATTCAACATTCAAGGACTAAGCATATAGAAATTAGACACCACTTTACTCATGATCATGTGCAAAATAATTATATATGCTTAGAATTTGTTGATACTAACAATTAAATAGCTGATATCTTCACAAAACCCTTAAGTGAGGAAAGATTTTGCACTTTAAGAAGAGAATTGGAAATAATCATGCAAGATGAGTGCTAAATACATAAGAACTTAGATAGTGTTTTTGAGTAAAAATGATATATTGAGTAGCTTGACTGGCAAAAACCACACTATGAGGTCTAAGAAATATGATCATATAAATTTCATGCATTAAATATGACACTTAGCATGTTTTGGGTAAACTTGAAGTCATTCATAAGTATCTAAGTTTATATGTGCACAAATTCATCATGTATCAGGTTTCGTGCCCAAAATCAGCCCTCACATGTTCAATTTCATCGTTAAATCACGGATTGATTATTCTCATCAAATATTGATTTTGTACAAATTTGACCTATCAAAACTCCCATTAGACTCTCTATGTTATAAGATAGCTTATTTGCTCATTGTATCCATATTGAATACAACTAAACTTGATTATGGCACTATCATGTCAATATAAACTTTCAATTGTGGTTTGATATGGAAACTTAAGTTATTTTTATTTGATATACTTGCTTAATTTATAGTTATTCATACTCTCTATACTTAAACTCTTAGAACTTAAGTAGTGATTTTCCATTTTGTAAAGCCCTTAAGCTATAATTTGTCTCTATCATGCTCAACTACGTATCTAAACTTTGCTTAAAGTGTTGGTATGCAAAAAAACTCAATGTCTATGCACATGGTTTGCTCATATATGCACACTTTCACTTAAGTCATGAACTCCATAGCTTTTAGGATTTGATTTGGCTCAATCTTAGGAATCAAGTTCAAACTTAAGTTTGACCAATCTTAACAAACTCAAATAAACTTGTTTGAAGTGTTGGAACACTCATTAAATCAATCAAAATGAACTCAAGTTAGCAACTTGGACAAATGAAGTGGACTTAACCCAGTTTCCATAAAATTGCAAACAACTAGCATGACAATACCCCTACATACTAGCATGCCGGTATACTCCTTTAAATAAAAAGTTAGAATCAGTTCTGTTCAATTCACCAGTATAACAATATCCACAATCACCAACATGCTGATATGTTATTTTAAAAAATCCATTCTATTCCACTTACCGATACGTTGGCTTCCCTACTGTCGTCATGCCAGTACCTTCGTTTCCAGGTGTAATTAAAAAGCACCCGATCCTTTTCTCTCTCTTTCATCTTCTTCCCTAAAACCCCACTTTCTTTTCCTCCCTAACCTTAACCTCTCTCTCTCTTTGATCTACCCTCTTCCAACCATCAAAATCCTATTTTTTCCTCTTAAATCATCTCCCCACTCCCTCAATCACTTATTCTTCACATCACCTTGTCTCTTCTCCCCTTCTCTCCTTCTTTACGCTACTTTCTCTCTCTAAAACCACTCATACACCATCATACCGCCACCATTATTCTCCCACCTCTACCGTCAACCTGACTTCCATCACCCACACTCTTTATTTCCTTACCCATTTGCTCCTCTTCCCTCTTCCTCGTCTTCACATACCCTAACCACTATGGCACCACAAACTGCTCGTGGTTTAGTAGCCTTAGCATATGAACACTAACTCTTTCTCTCATGCCAACATGCTCAACGGTTTGAAAAATTTGCCAACTTAGAAGTCGATACTAGCACATTCTATCCCTAGGAGGTGCTCAAGGAATTTCACATTATAGCTGTTCCTGGAGTCATCACTAATCATGTCTTCGACATCCTTCGGCTTCCAAATGAGGTACATGATGACACTGTCAAGTATTTTTATTGTAATATGTTAGATTCTTTAGATGATCAGGGTAGGCCTAAGTTAAAGATGAATCGTAGTGATGAATTGCATCACACTATCCTCTATACTTATATTTATGGCACTTTAATAACCATCACTCTTGAGAATATTTGTAGTCTAATTGGCGCTTCTATTGGAGGAACCTATGTGAATGTAAATTTTTATGGTACTAAGTTTTATGAATGGATCTTTAGATATAAGGGTATTAGAGGAAACTATGGGAGGGCCAAGAATTTAGCAGTTATCTAACTAAACCTTATAACTAAGATCCTCCACCATATTGTGATCCATAACAATAGCCCTCGTCGAGGCTAGTAGCCAAATGTTACCTATCAAGACTTATGGATCCTTTATTATCTCCATATGAACAAATAAATCAAGCTTTTTAGCATTGTGGTTTAATGTTTCAACCATGTTACCAATAACCCCTCTTAAGTTTTCCTAAGATTTAAGCGTATGGTTACATAATTACTTATCCATAAGGGTGTTCAATTCCTTATAACTCCATAGTCGCTCGCATTAAGCATCTTAAACTAGTTGACATCTACCAGGAGGTTTGGAAGAAAACTGGTAACAATTAGGTTAGAAAGAAAACCCTACCTCCACTTGATCTTGGCTCTAAGCATGACCTACCAAACCCAATTACATCGTCTTATGAGCTAGGTAGTCATAGTGGTCATACTCTCTCTGGTGCGGCTTTAATCATACTGCTACTCCTTCTCCTGAAGGCTCTTCTCACCAACCTCCACCTGATTTTAGATTTCCTACATTTAATCTGGTTGCTCCCATTGCATCTCAACATCCCTTCTATCAATACTCCGAGATACACTTCAACCAACTTAGGGAGGACATTCATGGTCATATCCATAGCAGGTTTCAAGGGCTCTACAATCATTTCTAGTTGAATTATCATTATCCATCTTGCCCCTTTCCTCCTCTAACTCAAGATGATGATCCACCTATTGTCTAGATTGTACACTTTAGCTTTTTTCTTATCTTTTTTTTTTTTTTTTGCTTTGTTTTTGGACTTAGCCTTTGGCCACTTTATGTTTCCATTATCTTGTCTTTGATGGACTTTGGTCCTTAATGGCCTTTGTTGATGATGCTTTGCTCTTTGTACTAGACATGGCTAACTTTTACTTGTTTTATTGCCTTATATTGATCTTAGAAGTTATTGCTAGCTATTTATTACTGGATTTCTCCTTTCGAGCCTTGTTATATCTTTGTTGTTCCTTGTTGCAGGGGGTATTTCCTCAAGCTTAAGCCAGGACTCTGTTAGAATTTTGACTTGAATTCTTTTCTTTCTTCACTACCTGGATCCCCTTCTTTTTTATAAGTCCAAAGGAGGAGAAATATTCAAGTCATTAGATAGTCTAAAAGTATATATTGTTTAGTTGATTGGATAATTGTTATCTCATTTTGGCTCTTTGGATTTATATTATAACTTGGCATATCTTAAGTCCTTGTAAAGTTGATACATCCAATATGTGAAGTTATCATTTTAAGAATCAATAATCTCATTTTGTAAGCATTTGCTTAATCTTATTCAATTGTCAAATATCTTGAAATCGAGTGATAAATTAAGGGTGAGTATTAGATTAAGAGAGAGTTCCTAAGTGTATAAGAAATTTGTCCTCATAAAAATGGGGAGATTGTTAAACCAATGGTTCACTAATTGATTTTAGTAAGAACAAAATAAAATTGGATGATTCAACTAATTATTACTTAGTTATATTAAGTTAATTGAATAAGGTTGATTAATTTGTTTAATGATTGAATATATCAATTAACTCGATAAGATATTTAATTTTTGAATGATGATCAAACAATTTTAAAGTTGGATTGTAAAGTGTAGTTGTTCTATTGTATCAAAGTTGATTTCAAGTGATATTTGACCTATCGACAAGACGATAGGTGGAAGAATCAGCTTGATGATGAAGTGGCTTGGATAAGAAGATGAATTGCATTCTATTCACTCCCTTAACTGGCATGTCGGTTCACTTACCAGTGTTCTTGCCTACAGTAATATTGCTTACCATCATGACAGTAAGAGGACACTACCATTATGTCGGTAAGCCTGTTTCAATTAACTAATGGGAAGAATTCAATAAGTTGGTATAAATGCTCAACAACTCCACCAAAAAACAATTATGAACTAATATTCCACTACAATCAAGAAACATTCTCTTACATTTTTTAGCTTTATTAATTACTATTTGTCTCTTGTACTCTTTACTTACAATCAAACAAAAAAGACTTAATGTGTAGTGCTTATATTTTGTAATCTTGAGAGAAAGAAAAGCACTACACCAGAGATTGTTGTATCAAATAGTGATTATGCGAACTTATGTAGCTCTTTGAGCATTATATTGAGTAGTTAATAAAGTAGTGTGAAGTCCTCAATTGGAGGCATTTGTGGGTTTGTGGAGACTAGGGGGCGATCCAAGGCGATCCAATTCCATGTTATATTTGAACTTGATCTTCTCTATCTCTTTAATTTCCGCACTTATTGTTAGCTTATTATTGTCTTAATCATCCTTGTTATCACATTTTATTTTTAAATGTAAAAAAGAATTGCAATTTGTTCTAAGAGCTCAATTCACAACCCCTCACATCCCCTCTTCTCAAGCTTAGCCTAGTGTTCTACAACATGCAATGTGAGTCTTGCACTTTGCATAGCCATAGATGTATTACAAAGAGATGACATGTAAAGAGAATTGGAGAGAATATTCGAGAGAACATATAGACAATCTTAAGGAATCAAACACATAAGTGATAGGTAAAGGAATTTAAAGCATCAACCCTACTACTCTTGAGCCAAAGTGGCTTATTCTTTGTTTGAGCTTTGTTTGATTTTTAGGGGCATAGGTCTTACAACATTATACTATTTATATGCTATTTGAATTGTTGTTAAATGAAGAGGAATAGTTAAGCATTTATAAAGTATGGAGTTCAAGCAGTACATGGGATTACTTTGTTGACTGATGAGATGAGCTCTCTTCTTTCACAAATCATCGCATAAGCTTTCCTTAAGTCTAAGTCCATAAAATGTTGTGTTAAGTGTATGAGCTTACCTAAGAAAAAAAATAGATGGATAAGTCCTAACAGTCCTTAACAAAGCTTAACATGCTAAATCTTTCCAAGTTATTCTAAGACATAGACCTAATCCTTTAGGCCCTACCACTACCTCAACGAATCAAATCTATGTTGCTACTAAACCTAATTGAAATTTTGAGCCAATTTAAGCTCTCTACACTTACTAAATAAGTGGAATATATGAAGGGAAAAGAAGATAAAGAAAACTATCTTATATTTGCAACATCCTATAATCCCTATATGTGCTACAAGACCATGTTAGCAAATTTTTTTGTTGAAATTTGTGCTATAAGAGTACAGCTTAAATGAAATATCTCAAGTCAAGAATATTAAAAAAAATAATAAAAAGAAAAATAAGTAATTAAGTTAAGAAGGGTAATTTGGGAATTTAATAAATCTAAATTTAAATGCTAAGTTTTTACTGAGATAAATAGTGAATTTCCAATTTGCCTCTTTAATAATATTTGCTTACAAGGGCAAATTAGTAATGTGATCCTTTCTAAGCCTATATAAGTTGGTTATTTGAGTTAAATTAGTTACGGTCTTTTTCAATTTGGTTACATAAAGACTAGAAATAATTTTCCTTCTCTATTTTTTGTGTCTGTTGTAACCTATAGGGGCATTTAGAGGCTCCATTTCTGCTTAAACCAATCAATTAAATCCTTCTAAAGTAGATAATGGCTTAGTAAAGAGCTCCAATACAAGAGTTTCAATCAATTTGGCAAGTTCTTGATGCCATAAATTCTTTTAAAGTTTAGAATTTATTAGCGTAGTAACTTCTTTATCTTTTAATTATAAGAAATTGAAGATGTTAAGAAGTAGATCTAGCTTTAGAGGCCTACAAGTAGAGATTAGTAGATTGGCTAATACGATAAATCTTTTCTTGTTTTTTTTTTTTAATCACTTAAACTAGATTGTAGATCTAATTGAATATGCATGGATAACGCAAGGATTTCTTTGGACACTGATAGATATTACAAGTTTGGAATTATTCTAAGCTTAAGTGTGTTTTGAAACATCAAGTGGAGGTAGGTTTTCATAGTTTATGTTTTAATTTGGTAGATCCAAGGATTGATTATGTTCAAGAGCAATAAGAGCAGTAGAAAATTTGATTTTGATTGAGGTTGAATATGTTTAGATGTTAGTAAAAATGTAGTGATGGTTCTATATGATTAGAAGTGTGATTTCTTATCCTAAGTTTCATTATGAATTAATTGTTTCTTATAATGTTGAATCTATAAAGGATTTTGATAATATGTTGTTACTAAAGAGAATTTGGATTTAAGACTCATTAGATATGATTAAGTTTAGGTTATGAGTTTAAGGTGTTTGATAATATGTGTTAGAGACTTGAAGTTTTAAGATATTGATAAGTTTTGTAATTTAGGAACCAGTAAGTTTATAATGATGTGATAGCTTAATGCATGAAATTGTTTTAAATATATATTAGAAAGTTCAAGAAGATTCAAGTATGAGTAAATGATGAATTTTGAGTAATTATGATGAACATGATGTTTTGGTGTTGATTTATATTTTAGAATTTTGTTGATGATAAACTGGTTGAACTAAATTTTTTTAATAATTTTGTGAGAAAAAGTTCGAATTTAGTTGAGTTTAGGATGAATTTGTTGAATTGGATTCTTAAAGTTCATGTTTATGTTCATAAAAAAATTCAAGTTGTTCATGAGTATAGTGGAATCAATTAATAAGATAAAATTTTTGTTACAAATTGGAAATTTTCTAAAAAATTTTATGGCAAATTTGAGTGAGTTAAATAATCTTCAACCTCAAAGATATACAAGTTAGTGATTGATCCTTATAAAAATTAATTTTGCTAAAAAATCTTATTAGTAGAAGTTTTGATCTTCAAAAGTGATTAATTTTCACAAGAGTGGTGCTTTGGGGAAGTAAAGAAATAATAATATTTAAATAAGTAATTGAATATTTAAAAAATAATAATAATTCAAATTGGTCGAATCGATCATATCGGTCTTAGTTTAAACCAATTGTATTTTGATGGTTCAAAAGAAATTTAATAATCGGACATGTAAGACCAATCTATGATAATTAAAAATAAAAATAAAAACAAAGAAAATGATTGGTTAGGTCCAATCGGTCAATGAATCAGTTTCGACCAATTTTAGTTTTGGATCAAACTTTTTTGATAATTTAAATATGTTGATTGATTGATTGATTTTCTTTATTGAAAATAACCAATAAAATATTAGGTGTTGCATTTATTAGAGTGATAAGAAAACTATCTCCTAGAACTTTATGAATTATAAGGAATACTTTTAGTTATATATGTATACAATATTTGAGTTTAGAAAATGGTTTGTCCTCTTAGTTTATGATCGCAAGAACTCGAGATTCATGGTAGCTACTCGTAATGTGTGTACCTATAATTACTAAATTGAACTTGACATAAAATTGGCTAATTGAAAAGTGTAGTTACATCTTCAAGTATTTTGTTTGAAGAAAGCGAGAGCTAGATGCTTAAGCTATAAGTGTGGCTTAATGACTAGTTGATAAGAAGGAATCACATTCATCGGGTTGGTTTGAACAAGAAGAAAGTTATGAAAGATACTATCAATGTTATAGGATATGATGGATAGTATATTATAGATAAACTATGTATGTCAATAGCCAATATGGTGATGAATTTCGTATGAGACTACTATTATTTTGTGCTTTGACATAGTGACTTAACCATCTCCTTTAACCCCCAATTGCTTGTTGCAATGAGATTCAAAAGCCCTAATTGCCAATTTCGAATCATGAGTTGTTACAAATTTTAGGCGCTGAAATCATGTTGTTTATCATCATTAAATAAATATCTTTAATAAACCATGTTTGTTGTGGTAGATTTACAAGTGTAGATGCAGAACAACATAGAATGTGCTTGTGAGGTTGCCGTGTCCTAGGTTTTGCAACTAACTACTTTGAGTTTATTGATTTTAGGTGATGCTATATATGATGAGATTTAATACGGTGTACAAGTTGGAGACTAGGATGACTAGGTGATATTGACACTTAGTTTAACTTTTGCTACAACCAATTTAGATGGTCGACTTTGATATTAGAATTTAATGGTTTATTTTCTACTTGTTTGACATTGCTTTTGGCTGTAGTTGGATTTCTAAACTTTGTGGACTACAGACTTTCATGAATCTTTGATGATATTATCTTGATGGATTTTTTACTGATTTTTTTTTTTTCCAAGTGAAATTGATGAGCATTTTTCTAAATATTAAATTTTTTATTTAACGGAGTTGGAAGTCTTAACCTGTTTTTACTTTACCTAGGACACTGTGGCAGACTTTTATTTTCTTTAGGTTTTCGGTTGTATTAGATGTGGGTATTTGCTTTTTCTTTGTTGAAGAATTAAAATCGGTTGGCATAGCTAGTCCAATGTTGGGAGGATCCAACTGATACACTTTTTGCTGGCCTTTATGAAGACACCCATTTATATTCACTCTAATATGGGGTCCTTATGTATCAATTTTTCTTGTATTTTTTTTCCCTTGTAGTTGTGATATTAAATAAAATATTCTTTTGGAAGTGGAGTATTTCATATTTTCAATTATTTATAGCTCTGAGAGATGTGATTTTCATGGGCCCAGTTTCACGTCACAACTTGTGATCTGACCATGAGGCGAAACTGCCAATTTCCAACTGTTGTCCTCCATGTTTTGCTTCCAATGTTGATGGCATGTCATGCATGAAACGTCTTCAATATGGCCATGTGACCTTTCGAATATCTAGAGCCGTCTGTCTCTTTGTGAATACTACATTGCTTCAAAAAAAATTAAACGAATATATATATATATATATATATATGAAGAAAAACTGTTAATAAGTCGAGATACTTATAAAATCTTAAATATAAAAAAAAAAAAACCTTCTAATTTCTATCAACTCGTGTTTTACTGGAAAGTGTATCAAAATTCCATTTTAAAGCTTATTAGTTACCGGAAATATTCATTAGTAGTTATTCGGAAGTATCGATTAACGGGATACATATTAATATGAATGTGAAAGCAACATAAACCGGTGATGGCTCCCTTCGTGCAAGTTGCTTGTCATCATGGGTAATTTTTTTTTTTTTTTTTTTAACTGAACATCATGGGTAATTTTAGTGAGAAAAAAGGGGAAGATGTCTAATGACACCAATTAGCTTGAACAAACCTCAAGGGCCATGAAATAACTACTTTTGCTTTCAGGATTACAAAATTTTAACTGAAAGGGCACCGAATGACTTAATTTATGTGTTTTAGATTTTACATGAATATTTTTATAAAATATGTTTGTCTATGTAAATTTTTCAGGATTCGATATTCCGTTAGTTTGTATTTTAAATAAGTATGCATCCAAATGGAAATCATTAAAACCATAAACTTGTATTCAATATTTCTATTTTTTCCTCATTTACCCGACATACATAATTTTTTTATCACAAAGAACTTAATATCCCTATTTCTAGTAATTAAATCGAAATTAAAAACTCATCAATCAGGAAGCCTTGTCCTGTACTCGAATTTTGTTGAAACAGCGAATCATGCAAATGGAGATTGATGCAACCCTTCATCTCAAGGGACACAGTGCATCACGTGAAGCTCCGGATCGAGCTAAAACCAAGACCAACCATTCAAAGTTCAGAGATTACCATATCGGAAATCGACAATAACTTACGTTGTGTCCACAAGATGAAATATTTTCTAGATCTTCCTAGTGTTGAATTACAAAATATGGCAACTCACTTGACACTAACTATAAATTTTTGTATGTCTATGGAAAACTGACTCTAATAGCTTAGTATGCTGCAACTTGTTATAGAAAACATTGTAAAAGGCTAAAATGATTTATGGGCTTTACGTCCCATGATAAACTAATCCTGATTTTTTAGGCTAAAATGATATGAACTCTTTAAGTTAAAGTGTATGGTTTAAAAAATCAAATTCATGAATCTTAAAATGGTTCAAAGAGACTTGATATAATGGTCTAGGAGTAGGGATTATTGTACATATCTTTCTATCATCAACATTTTTTAGAGAAGCCTCATGCCATGAGAGTTGAACCTTGGATCTTATGAATAATGAATGCATACGCTTATCTGTTGAGCTAATCTTTTTACTCAACTTGTTAGGCATTCAAAACGCACTTAAGCCTTACATTTCATGTTCCAGACCCATTTGAATTCAATAAATATGAAGTATTATTTTACTTAATCTCATTAAAATATATTTTTTAAATTAGATAAAAACTTATTCAAATATTTTAGTGAATATTTTTCTAATAAAGCCCAAAAATTTTAAGATTCTAAATTTATTAAATCACATATATATTTTTGACCATTACTTTACTTGACTCCAAATAACTGACTGATTTAACTTAACCACTTTTAATACTTTGTATTTTTTTAATATTTTTCAAAAGATTTTATTTTTTCTATTCTTCAATTTTTTTTTGGATTTTTTCAATTTACCAATTTTTTGTAGTTTCAAATTCTTTTTTTATTTTTAAAATAGGACCCTTTTCCTTTATTTTAAACTAAGATTACATGGGACAAAAATAGGGCATCTATAGTAACAAATGTATATGAATAAGGTATTATGCGTATGCTATTTTTTACAATTGTATTTACATCTCGATATGTTTATCGTATGATTATTATCACCTTTATAACTATATCTTGTCCTCCTCATACTTGCGATAACCTTGAAGATTCTACTCATTCTATAGAAGGTAATAACCCTATAGTGATTAGAAACTTATTGTCAATTTTTTTATTATCTCATTAGCTTACCATATAAATAGTTTTGCATTAACAATTCTTTCAACTATTTTATTAAACCGCATTTAGAAATATCCCATATAGTTGCAATAATCCCTACTCCAAGACCATTATTGTACATATCTTTCTATCATCATTATACTGTTAAATAGAGCTTAGAGTGAAGAATATACTACTTCTCTTCAAGAATTGTACAATTGATGTTTTATAGCTCCTACAATTGTCACTAGTGCATTCAAATTTCCTAATATTGCCTACTCCTACTGCTTGCTCTTTCTTTCTAAGTCATCCATTACATATCATTCCACATCACTCCTCTATGGTCATCTATAGCATGAGATATAAGTTGTATACACGTAACTACTTGCAAACCAATCCCCTTGTCTACAAACGCTAACTCCCTTTTCAGTTGCACCTCTTTTTTCTGTCATATATGTAAAGTATGTATCTCATAACATGTAAGACATGCTACATGTCAAAATAGCCATTGACTTTAATGAATCACCTTGTAAAAGTAGGTCGGAAAAAAAAAAAAAAGACCTCATAAGCCTAGTGCATGAGGCATTGAGCCCAATAATCTTCTCTCTAAGCCTATGAGAAGGTCTTCAATCATTAGTATAATCCAATGCATCCAATCTTTCATCTTACCTTAGCACATAAACTAGTTATGCCTATGTATGTATGCCTTGGTTGTCTTTAATAATATCTTGCACTTAAAATAGAGGCCATCATTGTTTTTAGTATTACATTTTCGCCCTTAGCCTTCCAAGGATGAGCTTAGCCCAATGGAGTGTCTATTTAGAAGACAAAGGAGGAAAGGTATTGGACGGATAAGGCAAGGGGGATCGTATCTAAACATGTTACCTATATAAATCTAAGAAACAATAGGCCCTTAAGATCTTCCTTACCATATCGATTCATACTTCCGACTCCTATAAATACTGTAAAACCCCTCTAGGTAAGGGGATTGAAGTCTAGCCTAGCGATACTCTCCTTATTATTATTTGGCTATTTATTCTTGACCACTCCACTAACATTAGTGTTAGAATACATATGCTAGAGATGCCTTAGGCATCTCACAATAACTCACATTTGCTAGTTGTGTAAGCTAACCAAGTGAGACCAAGCTACTTGTAAGCCCAACATCCCTTATCGAGAATATACATTCAATAATTAGCACCCATCATTTGTAGCTTAATAATGAAGGTATGGCTAAGATTCACTCATATAGCTAAACACCTACCCCTCTAACCAACCATCAATCAGACTCTCCACAAACTCATTTAAACAAGGATCGAGAGCTAAAAAAATAGGCTAACCACAAAACGATAATAAATTTACTCTTCTCAAGTGATAAGTGGCTACTTTTCTATAAGAAAACTAGCACCTTAGGATAGAGGTGGCAAATCTTTATGAAGAACTCAAAAATAACCCCCTAACATCATAGAATGGTGACCAAGTGATTAATAACTCCTCCCTTCCTATAAATGCTCCACCTCTAAGAAGTAAGCAGAGTAACCAGGCTCTTGTTGAACAGTCACTTGATCCTATGATCATGCACCTCATCGACATCAGAGGGTCTAAATAGAATGACCTTTAGAACACTTATACAATTGGACAATTTCCTTTTGTGATTTGTCTAAATGATCCAAGATGGATCTTTTCCTACCCAAATATAAATCCCTTAATTGAAATTATATGACAGGACTATGGACCCTACTGCGTACTTATCTTGCTATTGCATTTACATAAAGCTCTTCAATGTGTCTAACTCCATTGTATGTAAGGATTTCTGATAATGAGAATTTAACATACATTTTATATACTTATTTTGTTTTATTTTGAGCGTTCATTTAGTTAATTTTGTGATATTTTGAGTTTATTTCATTTAAATTTTGTTTTTAAGGACTTTAGGTGCATTTTATGAAGTTTTGAAGATTTTTATCACATTTTGAGCTTAATTTGGACGTAAACATTGATCATGGAATGAAGTCAATGGGAATTGAGCAAAGAATGAGGCTTAGTGAAAACCAAGGCCAGGGACCACAACCATGGTCTCTACCTATGTTCCCTACTTCTTGTAATTTCATCAATTTTCAAGATTTCACGCAAAGTGTAAGTACACGTCCATACTCTACAGCTGTGTACTTAGCCTATTAACATTTTATGACAAGTGAATCTTCTATTTTTATTAAGTTTTCTTTGTAAACCTAGCCGTACTCCTTATATATAGACTCTTAGCCTTAAGTTTTTGGAGAGAGCCCCCTTAAGTAGAATTAGAGGCTAGAATATTGTTGGAGGTCTCTCAACTTACTTCTTCTTTTCTTTGAATTATGTTGTCCTTTTAAATATTCTTAATAAATTGTTATTGAAATCTAATTTTTTTTGCAACAATTTATTATTCTATTTATGATTTTATTCTTTAATGATCTAATTACATCAATATTATTGTCATTAATTAGTATTTACCAAATTGCTAATTGATGTATAAATTTGTTATAGAAACACGAGTCCTACAGTTGAACAGACATGTGTAATTAAAAGGAATTGAGTATGTTAAGAGATTAGGCACTTAATTTCTTTATATTAGGGTAACCAAGGGTAGCCAATGTAATAGCAAGATCTAAGTTCTTAATGCGATCTTGCGATGCTCTATTTAGAAGTAATTTGGGTAGAGAGGGTTTCAAGATTAGAAAAATGCCAGAGACGCAAGTCTAGCTAATTTAAAATATAAATTCCGCAAGAATAAGATTAGGCATCTCCACGATCCAAAATATAATTAAGATTGAATAGTTACATGGAACTAAAGAGTAGATAACAACAATTTACTAAGAATTATGTGTTACTTTTCTTAATCAAATTATGCTTGTTTTGTCTTACTTTTGTTTATTTAGTTTCGTTCTTATTTCAATTATTATCCCTTATTCATCCTTCCTATTTAATCATAATTATCTTTATATTGTAAAGTTAGATAATTAAAATCACTAGGGTAAATTGCTAGTAACTTAGATTTTCATACATATGGTTCTTTATAGGATTGACACTCTGACTCACATTTGTTTTAATCTATATTATAATTTGACCAAATGCACTTGCCTAATGCTGATCAAGTTTTTGGCACCATTGTCAAGGAATCAAAAGAGTAACCTAGTTAGAATTAACAAAAACCTTAATTTCTAATTATTTTAACGTTTTTGTAATCAATCCTCCCTACTGTTTCTTTTGACATTCTCTTTATTTGTATGCTTTTTAACCAGTTAAGTATGCAATTATGAGCTAAGGACTCACGTAAAGGGAAGGATTCAATCATCGAGCTAATGATGTAAAACAATAATGCTCCTTAGAAGGCAGCCTAAGTTTAATGTATTTCAATTTTAGTTATTTTGTTTTGTTTATTTTTGTTATCTTATCTTAAGTCAATTCAAGTATCGAACTTTGAAGTACCAGTTACTGTTTTCCCCACTTGGCTAATTTATTCTCTAAAAATAGTTATTGAATTCGTTGATGCAATAGTAAATTGAAAGTTGTCGTCCAATTGAAAGCATTATTTGATTTGTTTTTGTTCTTTAATTCATGATAATTTTAAGTTTTTCAATGGCACTTGTAAGAATCAAGTCAAGAGAATCAAAATTTAAGAACTAGAAAAGAACACATCCAAAGTATATGCCCGTAGACTTAGCCAATGTTCCTCTTGTAAATTATTTTAAGAGGAAAATTGTAAGAAATTTGTGGACGAGAAGTCTACAAACAAGGAGCATGCCCATAGACCTTATCTGTAGTGCTATTAGGTATGTGATAATTTAAAAGAAAAAGAAAAACAAGGACCATGGCCGAGTACACGACTATGGACCTTACCTGTAATCTCATATGAATATAAAAATCATGAGTTAAACTTCCCTACTTCATTTTAACATACACACACTCTCTCTAAATTTCTATTTTCCCTCATTCATCTCTCTACAACCTTGCTAAATCTTCACAATCTCACCATGAACATTATAAATTTAAGGTATATACATCATTCCTATCTCTTTATTTACTTAGATTTATTGTTGATTTACATAAAAATTAAATTTTTACTTAGGGATTCATGAAGAAAACTGTGACTTGCATGTGTAGAAATCTTAGTTTTCAAAATGATTTAGATAATGTAGTGAAACATGTTATCTATTCATTATTTACTAATAATTATTTGAAAAACACATACTTGTTAGAGATTGAAACCATTAAGAACATGGGGTTAAATTGCATAAAGAAGGAAAAGAAGAGAAAATAATGGAAAGTGATGAAATTCATATTAGTGGCTTGTTGACATTGTTATCGGCATGTGATTTGTGGAATTCATGTTAGAAATATGAAAACATGTTGTTGATCAAATTTGTGTGTAATTAGAGTAATCCATAATGTTCATGAATTTTACAATATTGATATGAAATCTATTTTAACATGCTATGAATTTTATGTTAGAATTATGGAATTTGTTGTTGAAACAATTACACATGAAATAGATTATAGAAAACAAGTTTTTCATTAATTATATATTGAATGCTAACAATTGTGTCAATAAAGATTATGAATAGAAATAGGGTTCAATTATAAATTAATCCTATAATTTCATTAATCCATGATTTTAGAAAAGTTAGCATTCCATCATATTATCTATTGCTAAGTTAATATCTTATATCTTACTCGATTGAGTAAACTAGCAATAACTCCTCAATTACTTTTGTATTATTCCTAGATCATTGAATTAGCAATTAGACATGCAACATGAGTTTGACACATAAAGTAAAACACATTCTTTGCTCATTTGAGAGTCTAGCTACCACCATCACCACTCATACTAGCCTAAGCTTAACTTAACTAGGGAGTCAGATGGAGAAGAGTCTGAGGAGGAGGATCAAGAAAAAGAAGAAGATGAAGAGTGATCTTTTCTTTTTCATTTTTAATTTTAAAAACTCAGTTTGCTATTTCTACCTTGGATGACTGTACTCTTTGCTTTTTCTTTAACTGTTTCTACTTTTAACAAATTATAGACTTATAGGAGACTATCATTGGATACTTGAATTTGCAGTAATATTAGTTTTATTAAGTTTATTTTCTTTAGTTGAACTTTTTCTTTTTTCTTTCTAGTCAGTTCATTTTTGTTAGCAGCAAAAAAAATCATGTGCTTAATTTGTAGATGGAATTTAGCTTTTGAACTTCACCTTTTTTAAGGATGAATGCCAAAAACTGGGGAAGTCCCACTTCCTTTTCCTTTGTTATTTTTATTTTCCTCCCACTTGAATTTTGATTTGCATGGTTTTGTACATTTGGGACAATGTACAACTTAAGTGAGGGGAAAAAGTATAAGTTATTTATGAATTTAGAACACTTTGCTGAATTTAAGCGATTAAATCTCTAAGATTCAAAGTTCCCCATTACTTAAGCTTAGACTTAGATTCGAGATTAAAATAATATGAATAGGTTAAGAACTAGTTATTTTGATTTCTAAGCTTGATTTTAAAGAACAGTTATCTATTATTCTTTTTCAAAAAACTTTTAGATTAGATGAATAAAGGAGATTTGTCCTTTGAAAGTCACTTGAAAAATCAAAATAGTAGGAGGTATAAAGTAAATAATTGAATTGATGAAGTGATTGTTGAAGATTGTTCAGGATTGATCTTGGTCCCTCAAAAAAGCAAAACTCTTTCCTATTGCCAATTGCAAAATTAAATTTAATTAAAATTATTAAGGATTAGTTTTGGTCCATCAAAAAATTAAGGTACTTTCCTACTGACAACTACTAAAGTAATTAAAAGGTTTAAATTAGTAAGGATCAGCCTTGGGCCCTTAGAAGAGTGAGGTGCTTTTCTAATGCTAATCAAGCTTCAACAAGAAAATTGATTTGAGTTAACAAGCCTCCTAATAAAAATTGAAAAAGGTAGAGGAACAATCAGAGTATAAATTGATGTAATATGCATCCGATTTAGTTTTTTAAGATAAAAATAATTAGGGAAGATTCCCCTCCTCTTAAGTTAGAGTGAAGAAATTTGTATAACTTTTTTTTAATTGATTTGCATTTATTTTAATCTCTAGTTTAGTATTTGTTTAAGTGATGTATACAACTTTGAGTTATTTAGATTGATCACTAAAATTCAATAGTACCTAAGCGTTTTGAATGCATTGTGAAATTAAGGAAAATGGTGATTTGGAAAGTTTTTTTTTTTTTTTTTTTGCTAAGCTATTTGAATTCGTAGGTACACTTTTCTAAGATTAATGTTGATCATCACATCCTTGAGATATTCTTTCTTTTGATTTTCATTATTTTGCTTGAGGACAAGCAAAACCTTAAGTATGGAGGCATTTAATAACGAGAATTTAGCATACATTTTATATATTCATTTTGTGTTATTTTGAATGTTAATTTAGTTCATTTTATGATATTTTGAACTTAATTAATTTAAATTTTGTTTTTAGAGGCTCTAGGTGCATTTTATGAAGTTTTTAAGGTTTTTATCATATTTTGAGCTTAATTAGGACACAAGCATTAATCATGGAATAAAGCAAATGAGAATAGAGCAAAGAATGAGGCTCAATGAAGACCAAGGCTAAGGACCATGATTGTGGTCCTTGCTCGTATTTCCTACACCTTGTAATTTCATCAATTTTCAAGATTTTACGTGAAGTGTAAGTATACATCCACACTTTACAATCATGTACCTAGCCTGTTGACATCTTATAATGAGCAAATCTTTTATTTTTGTTAAGTTTTCTTTATAAACCTAGCCCCACTCCTTATATATAGACTTTTAGGCTTAGGTTTTCAAAAAGAGCCCCCTTAGGTAGAATTGTAGGCTAGAATATTTTTGGAGGTCTCTCAATTTAGTTCTTCTTTTTTCTTTGAATTATGTTTTCCTTTTAAATATTCTTAATAATTTGTTATTGAAATCTAGTTCTTTTTGCAACAATTTATTATTCTATTTTTTATTTTGTTGTTTGATGATCTAATTACATCGATCTTGTCATCATCAATTAGTATTTACTTGAGTTACTAATTGATGTATGAGTTTACTATAATTAGAAGGAATTGAGTATGTTAAGAGATTAGGTATTGAATTTCTCCATTTTGGGTAATTGAGGGTAGCAAACCTAAGAGCGAGATCTAAGTTCTTAGTGAGATCTTGTAACGCTCTATTCAAAAGCGATTTGAGTAGAAAGGGTCTCATGATTAGGAAGCGGTTAGAGACGCAAGTCCAAATAATTTAGAGTCCAAATTTCACAAGAATAAAAATAGGCATCTCCATGATCCAAAGAATAACTGAGATTGGATAGTTGTATTGAACTAGAGAGTAGACAAAAAAACAATTTACTAAAGATTATATGTTATTTCTCTTAATCGAATTATGCTTGTTTTAACTTAATTTTGTTTGTTTATTTTTGTTCTTATTTTAATTATTGTTCCTTATTCATCTTTTTTGTTTAATCACAATTATCTATATATTATAAAGTTAGATAATTAGAATCTATAAGGTGAATTGCTAGTAACTTAGGTTCTCAAAGGATGGTTCCCTATGGGATCAACACTCAAACTTACATTCCTTTTAATCTTATACTATAACTTGACCAGGTGCACTTGCTTAATGTCAATCAATTTCCTAAGCTACCTAACAAATGCAATCCAAACACGGCAACGAAACCTCTAACTAAACTCGATATCGAACTTTAGGGAACTCACAAAAGTATTCCTTCAACACTTTCTAACTAGCAAATAACCTAAGATGGATAGGTTCACTACTGCTATGATTGAAATTTTGAAATTTGTTATGAATGTAGCTCTCAATGCCATCGTCATGTGAGTAACACTATCAATTCTTTTACTCTACTATAAAGGAAAAACCTAAAAACTTTACTGAATTTCAAGCTTAGGTATTGAAGTACATTAGCTAATAGGACAACATCCTAGCATGAAGATAGGCCTAGCAATAAGCCTCATATAAGAAAGATATAAGAAGGATTGACTATTCACCATAGATCAACTAGACCCCACCTTAATGATACAGGTCAATTGAACCTAATTATCATAATAAGCATACAAAGAAGGCCAACATCTTCCCTTAAAGGAGCATCATCAACTCTTCAAACCATAGGACCAGATCTTAATGAAGATCTAAGACCCTATCATTCTCCTATGGCATGAGAAAAAGCTTAATAACCATATAAGTTGTCACTCTAACAAATATTGCACCTTTCTACAAAAATAAGGGCCACGTTTCCCCTAACTATACAAAACTTAAAAATGCTTTAGAAGATGCCATTAGACATGGCTATCTCCACGATTATGTCTACTCTAACTATTAGGATCCTATAAAGGGCCTAATAGGATTGCCTACAATTTTCATATTATGTGTGCAATCATGATACGAAAATCACTTTACAAGTTAGAGATTGCAAAACTCTAAATAATTTATTACTAAGGTTTCTGAGTTGTTAATTAATTAACATATTATAAAATATAAATAACTATGGATATCCAATATTCCACAGTTCCTTGGAACCATAGAGAATTGGTATCCCTTATCAAATGATAATATCAAATAGTATAAACTTAAAATTCAAACTTATTGAAGTTACTAAATCTAAATATATAAGTGATTTTTACATTTAAAGTTTCACATGAACTAAATAGTCTCTCTCTAATTTTAACCTCTAAAACATCTTAGTACTTGCACTCAACGCTCAACTCATGTTCGATTATCTATCAACCTGCAAAAGAAAAATTAATGGAGAGTAAGCTATAAGAGCTTAGTGAGTTATCTCTCATACTATACTAGCAAGCAGGTTATCAAACAAATTATTACAACCATATGAATACATGTGCACGTAATATGCCAAACAATATATGCAGTTGATTGGTGCTACTTATGATATTGGATTTTATCGCCCTCCGAGGTAAGGGTTAGAGATATATCGACACCAATCATAGCTGAGCTTTAGCACCTAGGTTTTTAACTATAAATTTAAATTTCATATTTCATGAAATACATTTTCATTTCTAAGAAATTTAGTAGTATATAAAATCCCAAGTCTACTGATAAGGTAGCCCCTGCAGTCTACACTCACACCCTACAACTGAGGTCTCTAAACTCGACCCTCAGCCATACAATTGGTATCTCCAGCGCCTAGTAAGCCCGTAGGTTAAGGTAAGGTCATGTTGTACGAGTGTACCGTACTAAAACACTTTAATTCATTATATAAAAACAACTCCCGCATGGCTTCTCTTTACCTCCACGTAAAGTGACGGTCGAAATAAGTAATGCAATATATGGTTATTACATGATCCTTTTAATTTAAGATAAACCAAATATAATTAAGTCAAATTATGGGACAATCAATCAATATTAGCAAACCATCCAAATCATGTAACAGTCAATCATACAATCAAATCTTCAGTTATCGTGTTTAACAATATTTTTCACAGTAATCAATTGATACCAAACACATGCATATCTTAAATGCCCATGCATAAAGTTATTAATATTTAATTTAAGTGTACTAACTACAAGTATAAAATAAGTATAAAGTCATCAGGAATACTTACTTAGCCAAAGTCGATATGACTCCTAACAATCATCAGGCAGCTTGCCTTCTTAATCGATATTTCTTGATAAATAGATATGAAATAACCTAATGAGTATCTAGATGTAATGCTAGAGAACCTAACTAGCTTACTATCTATCTTATGATTTCCGTTCTACTTAAGTATTATATTATTTGTAATTTTTTTTTTCATTTTACCTTGTATCTTTACATTTTTATAGTAGGTTCTTATTAAGTTCAAATATGCTTCTTTAGTGATAAAATTTGATTAAACTTTTAACGTTATTTTACATTACCTAACTTATTTTTTGCAATATTTAGGAAACATTATTTTATCGTATATGTAATAATATCCAATTTAATTATATAAGTAATAATATTTAAATCAGTAACATTATACGAGCTCGAGTTTTCCCTAAATCTTAAATTCCGTATAGCTTTTCGTTTTAACTCCAATATTTATAAACTTATAGTCAATTTTTATCATTTTCAGATGTATATTCACATGATAGGGTCCATTTTGGATGTTAAAGCCCGCATTTTACAATATAGGCTTAAAGTATTATAAATTTTGTCATTTTAGTTTAAATGTTTTTATTTATGAATTTTGGGTTTCCTTTTTGTTAATGTATAATCTAATTAACTTCTAAATTTTTATATTCTTATAATTTGAACTATTATTACAATTATTATTATTATTATTACATATAAGGTTAATATAAATTAATAGATGTATACATAAATGTAATTATTATATTATATTATCTTATATTAAATACTTGCATTATAACATACATATGTACTAATTTTATACTTATGTGCCTAAACATCTTATGTGTATGTTTATATATATGTACTTTTAGTTTATTAATACATGTACTTGTACATATACCTATATGTATAGTACTATTATGCGTATATTTATAAATGTATATACATACGGTTATATACGTATTTTATATATATTTTCATATTTCCCTAGTATACCTTTAAAAAATCTTCGTATAATTCACATATTTGCATGTTATAGGTTCGGTTAGTATACTATATGTATATATACTTAGTATTTTCATTATTTTAGGTTATGTACAGAAAAAGTACTCATGTATAAGAATACCCAAATACATGTACATGTGTTCTTTCTACACTTATCTATATATACATATATTTATACTATGTATTTCTACTTATATACCGAAGTATTTCTATACTTATATGTATGGGTATAAAGATTCCCATTTGTACTAACATATATGTACATATTACATGAAGATTCTAAAGCTAATATAACATAAACAACTAATTATTAATTAAGATGAAAGATTATATGAAAACATACCTCTTTCTCCTTTGCAATTTGTAAGGGAAGTGCTATTATATAGTGTATAAAAAGTTGTTGAAATATGGAAGTGAATTTGAAAATTTAAAGGGAATGAAAGGAAAAGGGGGTGACGGTTGGGAATGGGGAAGAAAATGGGGTTTGTTTGTGTCTTACTTTGTGGTTTATGAATGAAACAAGTTGGGTCCAGAGGGTTCCCCATAATGGACAACAAGAGGGAGAGAAAAGAGGGAAAAAAACATGTGAAAAATGAGGTGAAATTCTTAGAAAAGAGAAGATAATTCTAAAGTAAAAGTGACCCATGTTAACTTAGTCAACATTTTAACTTAGTCAACTCTTGGAAATTTACATGTAATGTATATACATAAGGATAAAATTAAGGATAATTCGGAGAAAAATTAAGGGAATGAAAGGAAATATGGAATTGAATGAAATTAGTAAAAATAGTTATTGAAATCTTCCTCTAGATATTTATATTCTATATATATCATTTACTATGATACTTAGTATAACTATCATGAAAAGTACCATTTAGAATGCTAACATTGACTATATATGGTATTAATATTAACTAAACACATAAATTTACATAATACTAGCTTATTTGTAAAATTATAAGATTAATATGATTTATAATGCAATATCATAGTTTCTAATAAATTAATTTAGTATTGTACACATTTATAAACAATTGGAAGTTATCTTTGATCATCAGTTGATGACTTTATATGATTTAGCATATTGTTAAGTGTTTACATTCAATTAAGGTTTTAGTGTGATTCTAATGAATAAGCACATTGTTTAAGCTTAAAGTTAAGGTTTTAAGGTTTTTTTTTTTTATCACTTTCAAGTACAATCTCTAGTGTTTTTTTACACATTTAGGGTTTAATATGTTTATACACGATTAAGTCTTTGATTATTATCTTAGAGTTTTCATTTTTCTAGTCTTATTGACTCTTATGGTCATCTTGCATACTTGAATTTAATCTAAGATTTAGGTCGGAAATTTTAGGGGTTTACACTAACCAATCTCCAAAATGGGTTGAAATGAAGACGATACATAGTCCTAAGGACCAACATTGGTACAACCTAAGATCTCTTCAATTGACCCATTAACTATTGCTAAACAGATTGCAAAACAAAAATCCTAAGGTATAGTCTCGACATTGTAGCTATATTGCTAATATCGACTATAAAAATTTCAATTTGCTTTCGAAGACAATGCTATCTTAACAAATGAAAAAACCTAGTATGTGCTCCATTGCTCTTTAGCAACCTATGAGCAAACTATAAATAAACATACCCTAGTTCAAACACTTAACTCAGTCGCTCTCTAGTAAGTCACGAACTCTACCTCCTAATAAGTTTTACCCTCTCAACAACCTCATGAGCACTTTTAGCCTCTGCCTTTTAAGAAGGCAATAGATGTAGCCTTTACCTACTTATACATTATGTAAGCCACCTAACCTCTTTTGCAAGTTAAACCTTTCACTATTCAATAGCATGTCAGCTTCCCTTACAAGTAAGCAATAGAGGTAACCTAACTCCAATGTTTATCACATGTCTACGAAGCATCCTTACCTTTTTACAAGCTCAAGAATGGGGTTCTTCTATTCAACTCCATGTCTAACAAAGAACTCGTTGGTCAAGCTTGCATCCTATATTGACAAATTGAGAGATTCCCTTAGTAGGACCAACTCCTAACAAGTGGACACTTCCAACATGAAGAAGGATTGTTGGTCATGCTAAAGATGCTCCACTTACTAGGTTAGTTCCTCACAAGTAAACATTACTGATATGAAGAAATGATTCATTGACACTAACATAGACGATACTCTATTGGCTATTACTTGTGTTTTCCTAGAGATGTCATAAGAATTGCTTACCCTATCACTATGTGCCTTCATACTTCCAATGTACAAATGTAACATCAAGATCTAAAAGAAGAACTTCATTAATCAAATGCTTAGAGACACTTACATTGTTAAATCAATACCTTAGCCAACATTGATATAAGTACAAAAATATATAAAGTAAAGAAAACTAAAATAGAATGTTTAACCCCTAAGCTCTATGCTTAGAAGATCTAAAGTCAAAGAAGCCATACTCAATCAACTACCCTACAGTCAAGGGTTAGCTACAGCATGAAGAAGGACCTTTTGAAGGAAGGATCCAAACAGCACTATGCACGAGATCCAATGGCCTTACATCATCTACATTCACTACTGCAACTTCTTACGAATAAGATCAAGTAACCATAAGCATTGGAGTATAGGGAAGAGTTCCCTTCTCCATCCTCTCTTTAGGTAATTGAAGTCGTAACTATGATACCTCTCCAAGATCAGGCTCTTTAAATAATCTTAATTCTCTTTGCTATATTGAAATGGAGTTTAAGAAATTCAAGACTACTCAAATATTCATTCGAAATGTCTTTCCTCTCCTTATCAATGAATTCCTTTATATCCCTTATCTGCTGATCCGACATCTAGATTCACTCCTTTAACTCATAGATAAGCGCTTTGTAGGTCTTTTCCTCCAAAAAATTCTAGCTATAGTAGGTCTTAGAAATCTATGGAGAATTACACTTGAGGGGATTAACCTTTTGAAATATTCAAATAAGGGATCAACGTTCCATAAAGTAATTCAAATAAGGGTCAATGTTTTGTAATGTTCAAATAATGTTTCATAAAATATAAATCTCTTATTTGAACCACTTTGTGGATCATTGATTCCTTATTTTAATTTTTCAAAACGCCGATCCCTTAATTGAATTTTTTGAAATATTAATCCCTTAATTAAACTTACCTCCAAACATTGATCCCTTCTATTATAATTCTCCCTAAAAATCCAATCCTGCTCGAATATTGACCTCTTACCCTCTTCTTTTCCTGCTAAGCACCATTGTGATAGGAATCTAAGTCCAACCTCTTTGAGTAAGAAGTTAGGCTCTTCTCCCAAGGCTAGAGCTACTAAAAGAGGGCCAAGTTTAGGGAAGAAATTAAGCCTACAAAGTTAGAGAAAGAAGGGCAAGCTTAAACTTGGTTGACATATGAGGAATTCAAACTCTTTCCCTCTAAGACCCAAGGCCAAGAGACTAACTTGGAACTCTTGTTCCTCAACTACCTAAACCCATGCACCAACCCAAACAAGATAGCTTAAATAATTTCTATCCAGCTCAACTTTGTTATGCTAACTATTCCATAGCTTAGATGTCCATCCCGACTTGTTCCCAAGCAAGAATAATGATGGCTGACCTATTAGATAGCTTAGCCAAACACTCAGGAATGTCTAGATACCTACTTTAGACTATCCAGCTTTTGACCCTTTATGTATTGGATCTGACCAATCTCAAGCCAGTACCCACTAACTCATATCCCACTCTAATGATAGCCCTAAGTCCAGCCTCTCCTAGAAGATACGATTTTACTTATATAACTTAGTGTTTTATTGTTCTGGCCTTATTAGCCTCACTTTAGGGTTTAAGGTCTCACAAATATTTACATTTCTACCACTAGTTTTTAGCTTTACTACAAACAGCCATCTTCTTGTAACTAGTAACACATCTTAGATAAATTATTAGACTTGAATACTTCCTTTTTTAAGCATTACAACTTGTATCTAGGATTCCTTTGAGTTCTCTTGATTATTGAGTAAAATCATTTCCTCTTTAATTTGTTCTTATCATTCTTTCCATAAAGTGTGGTGATTTTCTTCATTCGTAGATTCGCATCATATCTTAACCCCATTTGAACCCATGGTATTAGTTTGGAGCTTGTGAGTTACATACATTAAGCCCCATTTCAATCCAAACTTAATTTGTGATTATGTTTGGTGTGTTATATCTACTTACATTCATGTTCATACCCATTAGTTTTAATGATTTTATCATTAAACCCAAAAATACTTTTCCTTTGTTCTTCTCCTTGATCACTATACAATGCATCATTCTTGGACCTTATGATTTTGAAGCATATTATCTCAGTATCAAAGCCTTAGGGAGGCATGCATTTGCAACCCATTTGTTGTTCTTTAAAGTTTCAAAGTTTTGTTGTAGTATTATTGCTATTGTGTTACTATTTCTACTATGTTGAGTCATCAGTGGTATTGTTTAAGTTGTTGTTAGTATCGTGTTGTTTCAGTTGTAAGTTATATTGTATTTTTGTTATTAGAGGTATCAATAGTGGTATTTGTTGTTTAAAGTAGTGGATAGCTATGAATTTGAAAATTCGAGCGTTCTATATGTTGTAAGTGTATTACGTGTTCGATGAAATTCACTAGTAGATAGTATGAAAGCTTTACTAATTGAACATGTTGGATGTTAATGTGAATAGTAATGGTGATAGTCTTCATGGAAGTTTGAGACAATTAGTAGATAACTTGGAGTATCGGATCCAAAACATCATCAACTCAATTCAAGAATTAACCGGGTTAGTAAGAGGCCATAGACACATTGGCCAAGGTGATAGGAGATGAGAGCTAGATGAGCAAAGTGACGATGGCTCTAACAAGCTTGGATAAGATAGAAATTAGCTTGGTAGAAACCATGAAAGGCTTAAGCAAGACCATGGTGAGCATAGAAGAGTATGATGAAGTTCATTATAATGGAAGTGATGATTTCAAGGTGAATTAAAGAGCTTAGAGATGAGGAGATAAGCACCAAGCTATTAATTAAGGTCTTGAAAACATTAAGTTGAAGCTACTAACCTTCACTGGTAGTAGTCGACTTGATGAATATTTAGATTAGGTGCTTAAATAGAGAAGATCTTCCAATGTTATGACTGTGATGGATGCATTAATAATAAATCATAGTGGGACAAGTTGGTCGGCAAACAAGTTGATAAAGGAGAAGAGCCCATCTAATCTTGGAGATTAGTGAAGAGACTGATAAGCTAAGCTACTATAAGCAAGAGATGCTCTACATGTTCCAACACTTTAAACAAGCTCAAAAAATGGTAAAAGAGTACTTACAAGAGTTTGATACCCTCATGATGCAATGTTATATTCAAGAGTCTTAGGGAAATCTTATTAGAAGATTCTTAGGAGAACTAAGAGAAGAAATAGCCAATGTGATAGTTGCAACTATTCAACACCCTCAACAAAGTCATTCACTTAGTTGTCAAAGTTAAGAGACTGTAGAGGAAACATCAAAAGCCACTAACCCAACCTCATTACAATGGTCGGGAACCTAACAAATATGAAGAGAGGAACAAGTCTGAGAACAAAGTAGAGAAGGGAGAGTTTAGCCAACCTGAACAAGCTAAGACCAAGAAGGTTAAGATGGAAAGAGTGCTCGGAGGATAAACCATAAAGGTCAAATGTTTTAAATGCCTCAATTATGGCCATATCACATATCAATGCCGAAATAAGAGAGTCATAATCATGAAAGGAGAAGGACTTGATGCTAACATAAAGAGATAAAGCTATAAGGATTCCAAAGGTGGAAACTTTGAGGATGATGAAGAGACCATTATATGCAAGCCTAACATAGTTCAGGCTCGTTGCTTAGTCAAAGGAAAGACCTGTGTCTCTATTATGGACAGTGGAAGTTACATTAAATGTCATTTTAGCCAAGCTACTAGCCAAGATGAGATTGTCGACCTCTCTACACCTAAGACCATATGGGCTTAAATGGTTTAATAATAAGGGGATGGTGCATGTACTCAAGTGGGCTCAGGTTCCATTCAATATTAGAGAGTACATATATGAGCTAGATTTTGAGGTCATGCCAATAAATGCCATTCATCTCATACTAGGCTAAACTCAGGAATAAGATCGGCAAGTCATCGATGGTAGAGTCTGCAACACTTATACCATAAGGAAAGAAAGGAAGAGCTTTCAACTAATGCCTATGAGTGTTAAGGAGATTCAAAATAACTTAGTTGCCATGGTAAAGAGAAAGGGCAATAGGAACTTATTTGCGATTCAACTCCATGCTTTTGTTTCAAGGTTGTAGGGATTAAAGTCGAGGATGACTTCTTTTCAACTTAAGGGTGATGATAGGAATCCAAGTCCAACCTATTTGAGAAAGAAGCCAAGCTCTTATCCTTAGGCTCAAGCTGCTAAAAGAAGGCTAAGTTTAAGGAAGAAACCAAGTCTACGGAGCTAGAAAAAGAAAGGCACACTTAAACTTAGCAAACTTGCGAGCAATTCGAACTTATCCTCTCTAAGACTCAAGGCTAAGAATCTAGCTCAAAACTCTTTTTCCTTAACTCCCTAAGCCCAAGCACCAATAAGATAGCTCGATCAATTTCTACCTAGCACGAACTCTTGCCATGCTGCCCATTCCATAGTTAGGACATCCATCCCAACCCATTCTCAAGCTAGAACACTAAAAGCCAATTTGTTGGATAGCTAGCTAAACACTCAAGAACATCCAAAGAATAACTTAGACCAATTCATCCAACTCTAACCGATTATGTGCTAGATCCAACCTGCCTCAAGCAAGTGTTGACTAACTCCTATCCAATTTTAATGACAACCTTAAATCTAACCTCTCTTATAACATATAGTTTTTCTTATATAGCTTAATATTTATTGTTCTGCCCTTATAAGCCTCCCTTTAGGATTTAAGGCCTTATAAAAATTTACATTTCTATTATCAAGGCTTTAGCTTTACTATGAATAGCCATCTTCTTGTAATTAGTAGTACATCTCGAACAAATTATTAGACTTAAACATTACATTTTTTGAGCATTACAGTTGTACGCTAGACTCTTTTGAGTTCTCTTGATTATTGAGTGAAATTCTTTACTCTTTAATCCTTTACTCTTATCATTCTTGCCTTTGAGTGTAGTGAGCTTCTTCATTTTTGGATTAGTACACATATCTAATCCCCATTTGAACCCATGGTATTGATTTAAAGCTTATGAGTTACATCGAACCCCATTTTGATCCAAACCTAATTTATGATTGTACTTAGTGTGTCATATCCACCTACATTTGCATTTATTCTCATTAGTTTTAGTGTTTTTATCATTAAACCTACAAACCCAAAAATATTTTTCCTTCTTCTTTATGATTGTTGTTCAGTACTTCATTCTCAAACCTTATGTGTTTGAAACATATCAAGGTTAGCAAACAGCTTGCTAACCCTCTCATTAGTTACTCTACGTCCCTTCATATACAGTTAATCATTCCTTCAATAGCCTTCATTTAGTCATGCACTACCTTCATCTTCGCATCAACATGCTTAGTTTTAGCCTCAATATCCCATATTTGCTAACAAAGCTACTTATTCTCCCACGGAGTCATATTTTGCTAATTTTACAACCAACTTGCATGCTAAAACTCGGCTCATAAATTCAAGGCTAATGCTTGAAAACCATGAAGTGCTTGTGAAATTCAAACAAACATCGAAACAAAGGAATAATAAATTCCTTAAACTACTATAACAAGAACTTAGCACTTACCATATATAAGCTTGAGTACAACATCTCTAAGATGCCTTCCATCGATATCTTCATGAACTTCATCTCTATGTCCTACTTATCCTTGGCAACATGCTCCTAAATAATAGTGAGCACATATTACTTGTCTTTAAAAGTTTTACCCTAACAACACACATCCCAATCAATAACAAACTTGGCCCACCTATCATGATCAAACAAAGAAGCAAAAGGAAATTTAAGCTCCTACTCCTTCCCCCTCTCTCCTTATTCTCTCTTCTTCAAACAAACATTGAAACAAAGGAATAATGAATTTCTTAAACTGCTACAGCAAGAACTTGGCACTTGTCATATATAAGCTCGAGTACAACATCTCTAAGGTGCCTTCCATCGACATCTTCATGAACTTCATCTCTATGTCCTACTTATCCCTTAACAAAATCATCCCTAATAATAGCAAGCACGTAGTACTTATCTTTAAAAGTTATACCCTAACAACACACATCTTAATCAAGAATGAACTTAGCTTACCTATCAAGATCAAATGAAGAAGTGGAAGAAAATTTAAGCTCCTATTCCTTCCCCTCTCTCCTTATTCTCTCTTCTTCATTCTTCTCCACAACAATGGAAGCAGAAGCACATCCAACTTGGTCATTTAGGATTTCAACAACCTTTACCACTTCTATTCAACTACTGAACCTAACTTCTTCAAGCCAGGCCACTTTTTTGGCTTATGCCTCCTCAAGCTTGGGGTCTCTTTCATCACCTAACCTTTACTAAAGGAGAAGATAATGGCATACTCTCTAGAGTAGCCTAGCAATTGGACTTTGCTAAAATAACCTAAAGACACATAAGATTTGCAACTTTAAATCAACCAATATGGCTTCTTCATGCAACAAAAAACTCGTGTAATTTCCTTCACATTCAACACCTTTGGAGTCATCTCTATAAAGCAAAAGTAAAATATCATACATTAATATTGGAAGTTAGCTGATACAACATCCTAGTCTTAGGTCTTCAAGGCCCCCAATAGCTAAACTCTCCATCTTTCTTCTTACAAGGCCCTTACTACATATCATCAAAGGAAGGATACACATTTAGCCTAACTTTATCCAAATACACAAAAGGTTACTGACCAACAAGACACAAAACAAGTAAGCCTACGCAAGTTCTTCCAGCAAAATCTAAGCCAACCCTTCCAACTTGCCCACCAACCTTCAAATGACTCTATGTTCTATCAGCTTAAGCATGTTTCTTTCAGGCATTCTATTAACGTAACCCCATTACAGGGGTACTTACTAGCCTTATGGTTACTTTTGACACCATGCAACAACCCCCATACATTACCACTACTATCCCCTTTATAATAGCCATCCAAACATAGTTGCCATTGTTGGTCGCTAAGGAAGAATAAGCATTGAGGATCTCTAGGATCAAAAGAATTGAAGAAGTTGATGACATTCTAATACCTAATTCAATAACCTATAAAAGACCTTAAGAACATCGAGGGATGATGAAATTTTTCACTAAGGGAAAAGCTTTACGAAAAATGGAGGTTAGAGCAAATGAAATAAAATAAGCAAGTATGGTAGTCCTCTTTTAAAGACAAAGAATGCATTGAGAAAGCAAAACATGTGAAAAGACACCACAAAGTTTAAGAAATACCTTTAATTCAACAATCATCCACATGTCTCCATCACATAAAACCAATGGACAAGATAATCTATATTGTCATCACGTTGTTATAGTCATGACACACATATAGACACATTCAATCCCAGAGTGACATGCGTCCCTAGCAATTAATGTGCATATTGGAGCATATAAGATGAAATCAAAATTAGCCTCATACTACAACCTAAGTGGTTGGAATGTTAAAAGTGTTCAATAGCTAACAGAAGTGCAACCATCACATAAGATGTGCTTATATGATTTGTTTCTCTTAAATCGAAGCGGTAAGCAAAGCAAGGTCTTTATCAACTAACTTAACTACTCAATGACACTCTACACCAAAAGTGTCAGTCTCGCTTAAGAAAAGAACCTAGTTAGCTTCCAACTATATGCCCCCATGACAACTCAAATTCTCTTGTACATATTACTAACCTGACATTATGCCGAGGTCAATACTCCTTTAGACATCTAATATTAAGATACAAATACATTCGACTCAATATGCATATGTTAGGGCAACCTCCAAATAATCATAAGCAGCCTCAAATAGTAGGGGATCAATTAGCCCCCAAGTGACATTATCTACCAGCCCATCTCTCCTTAGCCAAGTACATCCCTAATCACATTACACTAACAGCCCTCGCTCATATCCCTTTAAAGCCTAACCATAAAACACTTAACATTGTTGACCCATTGATTGCTCTACTAACTTGAGTGTTGAAATGCATAGCTAAAGATACCTTCAATATCACCTAATAACTTATGTTTGCTACTTACGCAGGTCAAACTAAGCAATACTATGCTAATTCTAAGCCTTACTTCCCTTGTTGACAATTTACAATTAACAATTGGACTTAGTTTTATCATGATATGTAGTGTTTCTACAAGGTTAAGGAAACTTTATGTATCAATATTAGCAATCATCTTACCCTAAAGAGAGCTATAGATACTGATAACTCTAATTTTAAACATATTTCATATGGTGATTTTATAGCATTTCCCGTACATTTTTGGCTTTATTTAAAGAAATTGATACTTAATTGAGTAAAATGTTGATTTCAGGGTTTAAACGCGTTCTAGGCTCGAAAACGAAGAAAACGAATCAAGTTTCACTCAATTCCGAGTTCAAACGAAGAAGTTATGAAATTTTGAAGTTGTGCAGAAATTTTGCCTTTGTGCAGAAAGTTACACGACCTGGGGATACGGCCGTGTTCCAGGCCGTGTCTGGTGACGAAAATAAAATCCGTGAAATACATATATAAAAGGGGATCTTAGGGTTCAAAAGGAGAGGGAGACATTACAGAAACAAAGAGAGACAAGAGACAAGAAGAGACTTAAGGAGAAACAACATCAAGAAGCGATAACGACATCGATTTCAAGATTAGAGATTGTTCATCAAATCAAGAGGGGTTTTCATGCTTTATTTCATGTTTTTGATGGAACTCGTTTTTAGATTCGTTATGATAGCTTAGAATTCCAGTATTTAGGATTGTGGAACCTAGGGTTTCATGTAATCTTTGGATTGAATTATAATTTCAAGAAAGTTTCTATCTTTTCTTGATTTAATTATGTCGTTTAGTTATGGATTAATAATTCTAGAGTATCAATATATGATATTATGCATGTTGATTGAGAAATTGCATGTATAATTAGATCTTAACATAATTGAAGAGAATTACATGTATACTTAGAGATAAGATACATGTTTCTTCCGGAAAGTTGATTGTTTGTGTGGGAATTCATTAAACATTAATGCAATTCTAAGTTATATTACTAAGTGAAGAGATTCCGGTAAATAATTTAGAATTAGGGTTAATATGCTTGAGAAAGATATTAGCTTTAATTGTGAATCCCTCCGGTCAAGAATTATAGAAATTGAATTGAATATATTTTAAAAGGTTACATGTTAAACACTAAGGGAAATAATTCCTAAATACATTATTGCATACTCGAAGTTGTTAGTAGTTTATTGCTTTCTAAATTGCTTAGTTAAGTCTCATAATTAGTTTAGTTTATTAATTTCAGTATTTTTAATACATTCAACTCGACATAATTTTCCGGTTAGATAATAAAGCTAAAGTTAATATTAGTACTCAAAATCTCTGAGGGATCGACTCGGACTCATATCCGACTATATTAAAATTGATAGGTGCGCTTGCCTCGTATCAGATACCAAACTAACCTACCTACTAGAATACATCATAGCTGTCGAGTCTATGGTTTTCTTTTTAGGGGTCTTATAATAACCTGTCTAAGCCAGGGACAAGTCGCTAGATCTTTGGGGCCCTAATGGGCTGAGGTACAAGTTTAGCACCGCCAAGCCCCTCTTTCCCAAATTTTATCATTTCTTTTGTTTCTCCAATATGTATTGATCAGTATAGTTTTACTAACATTTTTTTTACATATTCTCATGTTAGTTAAAAAAAAAAAATCTCTTTTTACACTCTCATAGTAAAAAGCCAATATATAGAAGGGGAATATTACACTCTTTATGAATAAATGTATGTGGAAAGAAAGTGAAGTACAATGAGAGAAAATGAGGTATAATGCTGTGATGGTAAGATGATGAATCATTTATTTCAAAGTTTGCAATTCATAGATTAACAAGAATTGCATTCTTGTAGCTTTTATTTGATTGTTTTCATGATTGTACCCAACAATGTTGTGAGGCTTGATGTAAGGCTCCACAACCAACCTATAACTAGGTTAGTCCCTCATTAGGTAAGGACTTGTCCCTACAAGATAAGTTTAAGTCAAGCACAAGCTTTATCCCTCTAATCTTATCATTCATTTAATTTCCTGCAAAGATCCTTAAGTTGAATTAGCATTTTGTAGTAAAGTGTTTACATACTTAGGATTGACTACTAGAGAAAGTTATGACACTAACCAATATTGGTTTGTAATCCTATAGTTTTGCGATAATCCTAATTTCTTGAATAGCTAAATTTAAGATGTCCTTCTATTTACTTTAGCTTTATGATGAGGCAACAAAAGCAAGATGAAGTGATTCTATAAGACTCTTTTTTCTAAAATACAGTTTATAAAAATTTTAATTTGATGGAAATAAAAGATTTATCAATTTAGTTCATTTTATATTAAAAGCTTGAAATTCAAGTTTCAAAATATAAAGAGACTCTATGGGTAAATTATTTGACCAATAAAAATAATGTAAGAAATAAAATTCATGTAAAATTAAGTGTACATAGAGAATATTATATATGAACATATATTGATAAATATTAATGCATACTAGCATAAACCACTAAAATATGTGTAAATAATACCCTATAACATTAAAAGTATCTAAAATTAAAATATTAAAAATAATATATTCTAGAAGATCTATGAGGTGGCAACAAATAAATAAGGGAAAATGAGTTGTAATTTTAATAAAATGACACCTGAATGTGATGTTTTAATTAAAAAAATCATCGCATGACACCTTAAGTTAATATTTCATTGCCACCTAACCATTTGAATTGACTTTACCTAGTATAGATACCCTTCAAGGACTTAATTTAGCAATCACAATTGAGGAGAATATGATCAAAAGTGTTGAGTTAAAATTAAGAAAGAAATTAAGGAAAAATAATAGGAAAATCTTGTTTTCTGAGGTTCAATTAGCAAATTTAAATCTATTGTGATGACTATTGGAGGTTCAAAGATGCCCATTGTGGGAAGTTTGGTAGATACACCATCATCACTGATGATGGTTTGGTGACCAATGAGCTACATAGCTTTATTTTATGCTCGTAAGTTCAATTATTTACTAAAAATATCAAATTGACTTGATTTCTTAAAAATTTCGTTTGAAAATTATTTCTACATAGATTACTGTAATATATTTTTTTTTTATGAAATTCATGATTATTATATAGCTTCTTTAATTAAGTGCCTTACTCTTATAAAAATTATAATTAATTCCAGAAATCCTAAATGTTGTAGTTTTGAGATGAATTTTTGTATATGAGTTGCTTAATACTTGATTTCAATTACTCTAAAAAGAATTTTTGAAAAATTACAAGTTTACTACTTATTATAATTTATTTTAATAAACTAGCGATTTTTTAAAAGAAATTAAAATTAATAAATTTTTATAAAATTAATTGATGAATTTAACTTGCTATGGTTTGTAAGGTTTAATAATGGTATTAAGAATATTTTATTTTTTATATTTTATATAAGCTTGACAATTTATGTAATTCATGATAATTTAGTGTAAATTATGATCCAAAATGTAATTTTAGCAAATAAAGGCAATAGGATAATTTGATACTTATGATCAAAAAAATTGAAAGTGTATAATTTTTTGAGTTTATAGTAACTTTCATAAGTTTAACCAAATTTTTATATTATTGATTATATAAATAACTAATTTTTAGCTATACGTTAACTTTATTAGTAATTGTAACTTTACTTTGGTAACATTTGTGATAATTCAATAACTTTAAACGTGATAATTTGAAAAAGAATGCTATAGTTTTGAAACATGATTAGACTATGTATTAAGTGCTATCTAGACCTACTATAGACTAATGTTGCAATCATGATAATTTCAAATTAAGATGGTGATATAGAAAGTGTAAATTGCTAATGTTACGAATCTGGTCTTATTATCTTCTTTAATATTTCCTTAAGTAATGAAGACAATAATATAACATTTGCTTAAAATTAATAAGAAGTGAAGAAGTTATGATCAATAAAAGTTAGTTGTATAAACAATTAACAATATACAATAAGCTTATAATGTTTATGTTAGTCGCTTAATATTGACTTTAGGAGCATGTGTATATAATAAAAGTACTCAAGATTATTAGTTTAAGAGGATTGTGAGGCTCACATATGTATCCTAGGCTTGTTATCTTGTGTTCATATGGTGGTCAAAGATATGTAGCTCATTTATCAATCTCTTTAGGAAGCTGAGGATTTCACTTATGTAGAGTGCATGGTTTAAGTACCAAGTTGAACTGATATTTGAGGACTTTCTATGAATATTGTATATTGTACAATGATTATGTGGTGTACAATGATGTTCATCACATGACAAATTGGAATGCTTACTGCATAATAATGATTTTTTGTAGAAGGATATATATTTGATGATATATGTTGGTAAGAATTCTTTGACTATTTGTGAATATATGGTGGGTATGGCTATTTATGATATGTTCGTAACTTAGAATGTAAGGAAATGTATTAACTTTATAGGATCTCACTCAATGAACTCTTATACTAGACTATACATCTTAATGATGAACTTCTTGATGAATGCCAGACTTATTGAGATTACACAATCAATTTGTGATATTTGATTTATGCCTAACTTATTATATTGTTCTACTAGGCTAAAAGCTAAGCTAGGTTGTTATCATTATGATACATATATGGGATTAATACTATAGTATTCAATGCATTTATGGCATAGCATGGAAAGGACGCATAATTCATATTTTATCTAGAAATGATATAATATCAAGCAAAGTACTTAGATTTATAAAGCTAAGATTTTTTGAGTATATAGAATTATATTACTTAAGCTAGGTTTCACTAAGCTAAAATGCTAGGTTTTGAGGGTGCTACTTTTAAGCTATTTCTAATAGCCAACGTAGTCCTAGATTTCTATCTAGATGCCTAGTAGTGTTAACTAGATGAAGACTAAGCTAGGTTATATATTGGTACCGGTACATGTAATGTCTACTAGCATAGAATCTATATATTGCATCATTGTTCATGAATTTGCTTACATATCAATTGATACTTATATATGATGCTTTATAGATTTTATGTTTGTATATACCTACCTTGTTATGTATTATGGTTTATAGATTGTACTTACTTAGCTTAAAACCTAAGTAGTAACTTATCTAACATCAAGTATGATAACTGTGAGCTAAGATTTGGAAGTTGGGATAGAGAAAGAATGTGATTAGTTACAGGTTTGCATAAAGAGATCAAACTATGAATGAGATTGCTTATCATGAAAAGGATATGAAGAAATAATGTATTTTAGGTTGTATAATGGCATGTAAAGTTGGATATATGTTTTCGCTGAATCAAATCTTTATGGATATTTTGTAATCTTTGATGGAGTTGAGTTATATAATTCCATTATGGCATTAATAAAAGGAAGATTTAAAGGATATGTTTATTTTTGAAGCTAAATTTGTTGCTTGGTTATAGTTAAAGCCTTCTTTTCAACTAAGAGATGGCGATAATGAATCATTTGTAAGCACTAAGGATTTGGAAAATTAAAATAAATAATAGATAAGCAAACGCCTTGGTGGGCAAGTCATTACAAGTTTCCCTTTTAAAAGTAAACACATAATTCTATAGAGTTATTATAAAGTAAAAGCCATATCTAAATTGTGATCTAACCAATAAATAATGTTTTCTACCCCACCATTGACAATGCCCTACTGTAAGCCCCATAATTGAACATTCTAGATCTGGTATATAAAATTTAAAGCAATCATGTAAGTCATCTGATCAAGCTAAAATTTCATAACGTAGTTAGGTGTATTAGTGGAAGTAAACATTATTTTGCTTTTTCTCTAGGGGGGAGGCGCCGCGGCGATGTCATTTAGTAGGAATTGGAAGTAGATTATGATAAGTAACCCTTAGAGAAAAAGCAAAATACATGACATTTGGCATTAGAAATTATCCACCGACCCTCAAATCTCTCTTATAAATTCAGAACACTCCACCTTAGCTTAGTTTAGAAAGTTAGTTTGTTGGGAAAAAATATAGAGAGCCTAAGAGAGTTGTGACATTATTTATAGGAAATTTTATAAAAATACAGTACACTAAGGTTAAATTACGGTGCAAGGAGTTATACACCACTTGGGAAAGAATGACCACCACCACCTGATAGCCAACCTAACTCCTAGGGATGCTGACAACCACTTAGGGGCTAGTGATGGGCAAAACTAGCAGTGATGGTGGGTCCCTAAATTTATTTAGTTTTCATTAAATTAATAAAAATAGAAAATTTTGTTCAAAAATTACTAAAAATTGTATTCTTACATATTTTTGTATTTAGTTTTTAAGAAAAATATTATTTTGATGAAATTAAGTCTCAAAATATATCAACCATAACAAATTGTCAAATCTAAGTTAATTTCGCTTTCGTTTTCAAAAACTCTAATAATATTATTTTGGCTCTAGAATTTTTATGTAAAACATCTATTATATATATATATAATTACTATAAAGATTTTTTCATGAAAATACCATTTTTCATATTTTTATATGATTTTTAGGCCATAAAAATTCTATTAAATTGCCATTTTTCTAAATATACTTAATAATTTTTCAAGAAATTGACTTAGATTCTGATTTGGTGAGTATTTTGACATGTTAGGATGTTGAATGATGTTGAGAGATGCAATTTGTAGAGTGGGGAATATTGGATTTGCATAATTTAGGCTTGTTGTTGATAATTATGTAATATGTGAAGTAAGGTGTGTTAATACAAATTTAGGTGATGTTAGGCTATGTAGTGTACTGTGATTCTAGTTGTGAATAAAAGTCATGGGAATTATGCTAAAACATAGAGTAAATTCAAATCAGAGGCTAATTCAGAAGCTATATCAAAGATAGGGTGCATAGAGTGAATTAAGGAGTTCATCAAAGCATCAATCAGAAGCTCTATACACTTGAGATGAAGTTAGATAAACTTTAGAGAATGGATTGGTAGGTGTTTTTGGGCTTATGAATAAAACTATAATCAAGAGCTGAATCAACCTAAAACTGTAATCAAGAGTTGAATCAAATGCTAATTCAAAACCTAATTCAAAGGTTGATTTAGAACTTGATTTAGAAGGTGAATTAAAGATTAGTTTACAGTGAGCCTAATTACAAGAGACATAAAACCCAATCGAGTAAGTAAAGTATAACCTTAAACTAAAGATAATAACTTTAGTTGTAGGATTAAGCTTATATATAGTAATTGTATAAATATCTAAAATGATATTATTATTATAAGGACTAGCGGCAAAGGCACAACATAAGTTGCACCATAGTGGGCAAGTGAAGAAGTTTAGGTAAGTTTAGGATCAATACGTAACTATATTTCAAAGTACAATTTTATAGTACTATGAAGCTTAAGATTGTATTTGATTTTGTGTATAGGTAACTCACTTGTACGCTTGCTTATATGTCTTTGAGCTTAATTATATATCATTGGCTTGCTATTGAGGTTTACAAATGTTTAAACTATGTGAAATTGACTAATCACCTTAAATTGGACATAATTATATTTGTCATAATACCCTAATCGGTTAAGCATGGTAACTCGTTGGAGGACAATTAGAACTCTTCGACCAAATAGCAATACCTTCAAAGGGGATAGCGTCATAGCATAATGGTCATTTCTTCATCCTTAGTTGAATCAAGTGATAGGAGAGGAGATTGCGATAAAGATGAGGGTAGTAGTTCAAATGATAGTCATGGGAGGAGGGTGTCTCCTTTACATAAGGTTGGGTTTGGTTACGAGCTATTACAAATGCATCGAAACTCCTCAAACTCGGATTAGAGTAGGTAAAATTTATCTAATTTCATGATGGACTAAATAATGTCATGTGATGACATTTATTTGTTATATTTCATTTAATTAACTATTTGATAACCCTCCTTGTATTTGTCATATAGTCTTATGTCTCCGTCCTTATGTCTTCGTCCTTACTTACTGAGCAATTGGTTACTCATACCTTTATAGATCTTTTTGTTGGTGCTAACTAAAATGCCGCATTATAACTACTTAGAGATTGGTCACTTTTAGATTATGGGGAAGTGAGGACTTAAACTAGAAAACCACCAGACTTTTGCAAGCTTCTACTTTAATCTTTTAGTTTTGTGATCCTAACTTTGTAAATATTTTCTTAATCTAAGTTACTAAGATATCTAAATATCTCCTAGATTATCCGAGTTAATATATATGTTTTAAAACTTCGTAATATAATTATTAACATTTTTGGTATGAACTGTGTACTTTAAAACCAATTAATCGTAAACGCCCTATGTAAATTAGATCTATGATAGTGATTGTAAGATCAGCTTCTATTTTAAATTGGTTTACAAGGTAAGACTGTTACTCCTTTACCGCTTTAAGGCATGACACCCACCCCCCTAAAGAAAAAACATATATTAGAAGTGTCTCTTACATGATAATCCACTTCATTATAAACTAATATCATTATATAATTTTGTAGAATGTATAATTGGACAACCAACTTATTTGATGATTTATATACAACATATATAACCCAAAATATCATACAGTAGGGATGCCATTGAGCAAATTATTATAAGGTATTCAACCCACTCGACCCGATAAGGTTTTAAAATGGGTTTTGGGATGGTGTTTAAAATCCTATAAGGTTTTAGGTCAGATTTTAGGAATCATAAGAAACTTGACAAGAAAACTTGAACTTGGTAAAAAAAATTATTAATATATATTTAAAGTACTATATATAAGTGAATAAAAATGACACTTAACAAAATATAATATTTTTTAAATGAAACTCTACTCTTGATTTGAAGAGGATTTAGATGACAAACTATAAGCACATGTTTCTTGTCTTCATATCCATGATGTTATACATCATATGACTATATATTGGTTGCTACTTCCATAATAAGCATCATCCTTCATTTGTGTCTAGTTAAATTTGTTTATTTATTTAATTCACAAACACCTTTCATGATGGGGAAAAGTTAATGCAACGTAATGTTGTTGTTTTAATTCCATTAACTAGTCAAGTTAGGTTTTATTGGGTTTAAATAAACCTTATATGCTTAAGTTCTAGGAACATGTTAAAAACTCTATTTGGTTTTAAAACGGGCTTTGAAAGTCCTATAAGGTAATGGTTAGGTTCGGGTTTTGTAAAACTTATCCCAAACCTATGCCATTAGCATCCCTACCACACAAATATATATCTAAATGAAAAATATCTTTTAGGAATTAGTTGATGCATAATAGGTCATACAGTAATTACCAAATATTCAAGCTTCATACATATATATATATATATATATGTATGTATGTATGCATGCAAGAACATTTATGACAACAATGAGCATTCTAACTATTTTATTCCTCCGCAATAAATGATCCACTCACAAATACAACATCTCTACAACATAAACTTTAAAATACTCTCTTATTTGTATCATGTATGGGACATATTATGAAAATACTACAGTAAAATCTTTATAAATTAATAATATTAGGACCATAAAATTTTATTAATTTAGAGAGGTACTAATTAGTCAATAAATTGATAATTTATTATTTTAAATAATGCTTTTTGATTTAGCAAATATAAATTTAATTACGTAAAAAATAATTATATATCATTAATATATGTCGTAGTTCATGAATTGATTTAAAAAGAAAATTCATTGTGCTTATAAATGTATGGAAATAAATACATAAATGGTATTCATTGTTTTAATAATTAAACAATATTCATTATATTGACAAATTAAATAAAGTCTATTATAAGACACTTGCATCTATAGGTTCATTGTACTAGAACTAAATACATTTAACATATGATGATGAAGAGAACTACTATATATATATCATTCAAAAAATTCTTAAAATCATACTCAACAGTGGTTTCACATCTAAAAGGTATGCGAAAATCAACCATGATCAATCAAAGACATATAGCAATGAAAAAAGTTAAAGACAAAATTCACTTAAATTCAAATTTTAAGAAAAAATACATAACAATAGATTCATATTTTATTAAATTGTTATAGTTATATTTGTAATTTTAGAGAATTATTAACTTATCATGTTGATGGAACTATAGATTTATATAAGGGTCTTTCTAAAAATTATTATTGTATTAATTTATCAAAATTACTAATTTTTACAAATCAAAACCGTTGGGGCCAAAAAAGAAAAATTATTTTAGAGAGGTTATTAATTTACTAAGTATTAATTTATAGAAATTTAACTGTATATACTTATTACTTTTGTAGAATATAATTCTCAAGTTTGATTTTGACTATATACGACAGATGTGATCATATTTTCACACGTTTGATATTATAACCACTGCCTTAAATTTTCTCTCAGTTTGAATAGATCGTCTAGCTCACGTCCCGTGCTTCCATTATTCTTGCCCTGTTTCAAACTTCTCCTCGTATTACTTTTTCCATGAGTGTTTATACCCATTCGACGCGACTTTCTCTATCTCTTTCCATGCTCGTTACGAAAAAAATGATGTATTATGGCCGATCTATTTACGTCATTTTTTCAAATTGATCAAGCCATCATTTTTTGGAAACTCCCTTCAATTTTAGCCCTTCTCATCGCCATCAGCCGTCTGCCAACGGGGATCGTTCAACATAGATATTTTATATTATTGTACTTCCGTGCTATATCTCCTTAAATGGTGTTGTGTGTATGATGAAAATTGACGACTCGTAAAAGCATATACCTAAACTAATATCCTACCACGACTTTACACCTAAATAATATGATCCCGATTTGATTTAGAAATACTCATAATACTGTGAACGTGTAAAATTGTATGAGTTTACTTATGATTTTAGCAACCACGACCAGCAATAACAGTAGAGAGGATTAACGCACAAACCAAAACTCATATTCTCTCACCCAATCTCGCTTTTTTGTTTTTTTTTTTTTTTTATCATTAGTTATTGTTGCTTACAGGTGTGCATTCTAATTCTAACATACGTAAAGTGCTTTTGCTAATTCAATTTAAAACGGGGTTAATCACAAAATCTAGGCTTAGATTTTATACAACCAATTCAGCCCCTCTTGATTGCATATCTACGACATACAATTTTAATTTATTTTAATAAATCTTTTCATCATCTAAAATGGTTTCACTTGAAAAATCCATCCATTCACATTCGTCCATTGTCTATGTGACGTGATTCGTTTAATTAAAAATCTTCAACCATGCTGATCTTGTGTGGTTGCACATGATTATGCATGCTAAGCCCCAATCTTAGGATTTAGGAATCTTGTGGAAAGAAGATTCCCTGGTGCAGCCAAAATCTTTGATAATGAAAAAAATACAAGGAATATCATCTATAAAGCGCTCGTTAATTTTCAAAACGATACCCATAAAGACACCAGAATTATGTGTGCTAGAAAAAGCTGAACCAAGGAACATCTAAACCATTTTCCTATTTATGTTATTCATTCTTTCTTAATGTATTTAATATTTCTCACAAGTGAAGAAAAGGGCATAAGCATCTTCTTCTTATTTGCTCCTTCCACAAGTATTTGGTGGTGCATGTTGGTGCAATGTGGAGCTTTTCTCAACGCAAATACTTTATTCCAACAGTTTTGTATGTATATAATTTAAGAAGGGCATCAAAACATGCAACCATTTAACGTAAAAGACCCTTTTAGATTGTCGGGTAAGGGAAGGGACTATAAGCAATCATTCTACACAGCTTGATAACAGAAGCTAAATACAGATTTGACATATTATGTCAACCTCAAGAATGCAAACATAAGGGTGATGAGATTGAAATGCTGCCATGTCTACTGGGTCATGCCATTCAGCAATTTTTTTTTTTTTTTTTTTCTCTTTTGAAATTCTTTTCGCCTTAAGGGGGTGGTTGTTAGTATTTCATGTTTCAACTACAATGGTGGGTCATTTATTGATTTGATTTGAAATTATTTTAACAGAGAGCGAAGGATGTATGTTTTCTTTTTTTTTTTTTAATATGTAAATAAATGATACATGTCAATTTTATCGGTTTTTGTAATAATACAATTGAAGTTTCAATATGTCTAATTATATACCTAATTAAAGATTTAGTTACCAATATTTACACTTTAATTAATTTTAATTCACACTATTAATTTTATTAGCACAATCAACCCATGTCGTGACTGATTATGATTTTAAGGGAATTATGTGACCCTTAATAGATAGCTGCACGATCACCCCATACAATATAATAGATTGCAATCTACTTCAAAAAAGTGGATTACAATACCTATTAGTGAACATAGGTAGCTACATACAATCCTAAGGGAACCCCTTAAGGCCATAGGTAGGCATCATATTGATTGATTATGTTATTAAAATTAACGGTATAAATTAAAGTTAACTGAGATATAAAATATTATGACTAAATCTTCAATTGGATGTATAATTAGACAAATCAAAACTTTAGGCTTACAATTACAAAATGGTAAAGTTAAAGTGTAAATTATGATATTACCTCAATAAATGATATATGTTTTTATATGGTATGAAAAGAGGATATATTTCATTTATAAACATGTCACATATACCAAAGATATTGTTAATTCCCGATTATATAATTAACTATATTCATTATAAGTACATAATCTATTTACATTTCCCTTATATTTACCATGCATCATCATGCCTATCTTATATTTGAACTTAATGGAAAATGTACATTGTTTGTATTCAATACGTGTCGTAATGTACTAATGAGCTTTTAGGGTAAACTTAGAATAATCATGATTTCGAATTCTATTCCTTTTCTCATTTTTAGAAATGTTACTTAAAAGGATAAATTACAATTATTTGGAAACTGTAATTCTAACTTCAAAGAAGAATTTGATTTCACAAGGTTGAATCTTTACCTCAATTCACCTTTATTAATAATCATTAATTAAAAATTACTTAACTTTCCACTTATTACAACATTTTATAAGTAAGAGAGTCTTTGATAAATACTACTAATACACATTATGTTCTATTCATCATATTGTATAGGGTGTCTATCCATACCTAACTTGATTAAGTAGGTTTGGAATGTGTATTAAAGGTCATATGATAGGTTTTGAGTAGAGAAGTACAAATGGGTTTGGACTCGTGAACTGGCTTTTTAAACGGGTTTAAGCTGAGGTTATTTGGCTTATTTATAAAGTCGATTAAATGAACACAACCCGTTTAACCTGTAAACTAAAGTAGGCCAATTTAAGTTAGCTCATCTAACACAATTATACCTTTGGTCCATGAGTCAACCCATTTAACCCACTTTCAAAATTATTAAACTCATCATTCTACCTAAAATCTTTAAAAAGTCTATAGAATCGAAGCGTAAATTAAAATACAGAAACATAAGTCTCTACAATTAATGTAAAATAGCTCTAAGAAACTATATATATGCTTATAACAGTTATAAAAAAAATTGAATATATGATGGAAATTAAAAAAAAAAAAGAAATTGAGTTCTTTTTCCATTAAAAAATTGTTATTTCATAATTTAAATTCCATAAAATAGGAATAAGTAGAGTCAAAACTAAATTTGTTTTCCATTATTTTATTTAAAGAAAGCAATAAATTAAAGAAAACCAAAATTTCTAACTCGTTTTGAGTTATTAATAGTATAAATTTAAATATATAGTTGTCTTTATAAACTTTTTCTATTAGAGTTAGAACTTGAACTAAGACTATAAATATCAAACAAGGAACTAGGAAAAAGAAAAAGAGGGGAAAAATTGGAATAAAATAGGAAAGATGATTTAGTAGGTGAGTAGAAACCTATTTATATTTTTATTTTTGGTGTATTCAACTTATATTTACAAAATTAGTAAACTCAGTTAAAAATATAAGTTTAACTGAATTTGACATGTAAAATCGATTAAAAATATAAGTTTTTACAATAAAATAATTTTACACCCGAATTAACTTAGAAGGGTTTTCTAAAATTGCAAACTCGTAAAATCACATCAACAGAATCATGATTTTAATAACTATGCTCGCTTTATAAGTTAAGGCTAATTGTTTTGGCTTGTTTAAAAAGCAAGCCAAGTGAAACTGAGCTGTTTAACCTGTAGGTTAAAGTTGGTTAAGTTGAGTTGGTCCTTTTAATCCATTTGCACACCTTTAATTTTAGGTAAAGATTTTCCAAAGCCTCTTCAATGGAGTAAGGTATAGGTAAATGAATATGAGATGTTCTTACTCTACACCTACCTTAGAACATATACTTTGAGTATAAATGGCAGATGTTTTACAGTACCATATATCCATACCACAAAAATCATTAAATAATATTAATATATAAAAATGAATGATAATATTACTTGTTTCTATCATTAAATGTTTTAGTAAAAAGGGAAAAAAAAAAAAAGAGTATAAGACCATAAGTAAATAACCCTAAATGGCTTAACTTAAAACCACCTTTCTCATTTTATATTTTTTTTTCATGCTTTTCCCTTATTCTTTCGCATTTGCTAAAGTGGTAAGATTATTTAAACTTAAAATAATGAAGGTAGAAAAGATTTCTTTTTTTAGTTTCATAAATTTTGCTATAGGATCCATAAGTTTTGCATATGATAAACTTATAATACAATGTATAGATTATTTTTTTTTTACATCACATAAATTTGAAATTTAGAGAGAAAGATAAAATTTACAAATTCTATATTATAACTTATATCATATAGATTTTACGGGACATAAATGTTAAGTTGTTTCGATATGCTATGGAGTAAGTTCAAATTGCAAAATTTGAGAATTTGTATTATATAGAGTAGGGCACCGATTAAATTGTACCCTACTAATTCGCTATACGCTTACCCTTAATTTGAAATATTTTGAAATTAATCATAATTTTATAATGAAATCAATGATTTTGAGGGCATTTATAAACACAATAATAGATTATCTTTTCCATCATAATTCCATTTTATTTCATTTCAACCTATTTCTATCTATCAACGTCGTAAAATTTACTTAAAACCAACATTTTATATTTGTAACCCCTTATGTTATAAGTGTCCCTGTCCATCTTAAGAGCATTCCGTAAAGATTTCGTTCGATTTATCGGTTATTAGTTACGGACTTGATCCTTTTAATTTTTTTACTTATCGTTACTATGCGAAAATGCTTAAAACTTAGCGAGAGAGAGAGAGAGAGAGAGAGTTACAGATACCGGATACCATGTCAAATAGGAAAAATAAATTTAAAAGGGAAAAAAAATCTTAATATCTGTGCATAGGGACGGTATTTGAAATGGAAAAACCCATTCTATGAAACAATATCCAGATTTTTCAGTTTTTTTATTTTCCAATTGTAAGTTTAGTTTTGAATTTTCATACGAAAATCCTATAAACCAAACTAAAATCTAAATCGAATCAAAAAATATTACTATTTCGCATCATATATATCACCAGTGAAATATATAATAGAGTATAAAATCGCGTCATACTACTGTGCTATATATTATAGGACATTTGACTTTCGAAGGCACATTTTGTGAAAACTATTAAATAATCCCTGCATCTGCAATCCTTTCAATAACACGATAAAAGTGTGAAAGCCCCATTCAATAAACACGAAAGCTGGCAAAAGCTGTACTCAAAATTACCAGACGATCTCTGAAAAGAACTGACCTGACGAGAAAACCCTCTGCAAAACTAACCCCAAAGAAAAGAGAAAACAACAAAAACAATTCACGAACAAGACTCTGCTTGCGGGGTCACCATTCAATTAATAAAAATATAATAATTCATTGCTACTTAATATATCACACCTGTTTCGATGAATAATAGAAAAATACGGATAATATATTAGCAATAGTGATTAGTTTTTTAAAATACTATGATTCATACTTTTTCTTTTTATAAATGATTTAATATATTTTTATGTATTAAAATTTTATTTATATTTATATATTAATTATTTATTCACATAACTAGAGTTGAGTAGGTAATCTTATTATACATGGTACCCATTCAAATTCTGTTCAATCAAATAGATTCTAGATAAGTAATTAAGATCATAAGATAAGTTCTAGGTTCAAAACCTATTCACAAAGGGTAAGATATGAGTAAAAAATCATAATACCCTATATCTATCTTAAAATATGTATTTTAAAACGTATAAGGTATGGGTCTTAAGGTTTTCACCTTATAGTAGTAATTAAATAAAATTAACAAATAAATGATACTATCTCATTAAAATAAAGGAAAATTCAACTTATTAGAAATGCCAAATTAGACACTTATTAGTCCTCTCCCTTCTATCTTGGTTACTTGATTGGTGTTTTCCTTTTACTCGAATCATTTGATAAAGTTTAAGAAAAGGAATCTAAATTCTTAGTTTTTACTTCTTACATCACTTGCAAGACACAAGGTATGTCTATTATTATTATTTCTTTTATAGTGAAATAGATTATTTGTTTTAAATTTGATAAAAGATTTGGTATTATTATTACGAAATTTGATTTTCTTAAAGTAGAGGAATATTATTTTATTGATGCATATTCCTTGATTAAGAAAAATATTTTAGTTTCAATTTATATTTTATTCTATTCTTCTTGTTATGTCATTATTTTCCTAAGGTTTATGGTTTGTTCCTCTTTTATTGTTATATCAATAATTATTGAATTATATAATCTTGTAAATCTTTTATTCATGTTTTAATAAACTTTGTAAATCTTACGTTAAGTATAATGTTTATCGCTTTCTTTTTTTAAAACAATATGCTTATTCCCTTAAATATTTCTTCAATATAATTATTACAAAATGAATATTTTATTTACACAATGAATGTTTTGTATAATACTTATGTGAAAATTTATTCATAAGAGTAATGGTTAAAGAACCATTTAGGGGGATAAAGTTGGTTGAAAATATTTTTCAATTAACTTTATTCGTTAGCATTATTTGAAAGATTGACTAAATTAAGTAATTACTTTTAAAAAGGTATAGATCAAGTTTGTTTTATGTTTAGAAAAAATAACCATATTGAAATTTATAAGGAAAATTAAAAAAAAAAATTATAGATTGTATGAAATACTCTATATAATGCACAATTTATAAGAGATAAGGTATATAGTATAGGATGATTAAAAAATACTATAAAATAAGGTATAAATAACAAAATTTTGAAATTTATACCTTCAAATTAGAGTACAAATATGATTCCATAATCTATCAACTTTATACTTACTCATCCCTACACATCACATATTAATACCGTTTAAGCTTTTCTCTTCCTCAACGACTAATTTAATTTTTGCTGGTCGGAGCCCTAAAAAGCTGCCTAATGATCTGCAACTGGGGGCTGAGACACCCTGAGAAAGGCTCATAAAAAGATAGAAGCAACCTCTGCCACGTCACTGCACAGTCCCCTCGAACTTTAACGCACGTGCCATTCCCTAACGTCATCGTGTAACGGGTAAGAAGAGAAAGCTCTTTTAGGCTTTTTCACCTCACGCGTCTCCTCTAAATCCAAACCGCAACTCACAGTCAAAACGTAGAACAAACGAACCCAATCCACGTGCGTTATTAATACGAAAAAGGAATGTTGAAGAAAAAGGAAACCTACTTTCCAAGTAATTAGACTAAATAATCATTTATTTTTCAGAAAATATATAATCGATATTTTTTCTTAAAACCTAAACAATATTCTATGACACTTATAGATTTTCTAATAAATTAGATGGATTATTAATATGAATACGGGAAATTTCTATAATTGCTAAAACTTTTATGTTGTGATTTTTGCCAATTAGATCATAATATAAGGTTGAAAAGGGAATTCTAACCTAGCTTATCTCATTAAATAATCAATGTTAATAACACTTGATTACAAACAGTTTTAGCAACTAATTGGGAGATTGTTATGTGGATATGTGTTAAGTTTACGCTAAGAAGAGTGAAAGATTAGTGATTTTTATAAATGAAATATCATTAAATTAAAACTCTCCCAAATTTAAACTTTGAAAAATAAGAATAGATCTTATAATTAGTGCATCTAGCCTTACCAATAATATCAACAATCTGCACCCTCCTCATTTGCTAGAATAAAACTGTTACAGCTATAAATGAGCTAAGCTTTTACAACCTCAAGCTCAACTTTTTAAAATTATTAAGTTCAAACCAAACTTAACTTTTTATCAAGTTTACAATTAAAATTTGAGCTCGATTTATTTAGATAAATAAGTTTTGTCTTAATTTTAAATTCAATTTGTTTACTAATCGAGCTTGAACCAAGCTAAGTTGAGTTTAAAACGAGCCAATCTTAAGCCTACTCATAACTCTAAATATATAAAATTAAGAAATAAAAAAATAAATAGATTAATGAATAGCAAAGATGGGTTAGATTATATATTATATATCATCCTATAACATATTAAATCTTTATATATATTATATAGATATTAGCATTTAGATTTTAATAATATGTAGGATATAATATATAATATATGTACTATTTGTAATATATATATATATATATATATATAAAGCTCGTAAATTTACTCACGAGCCTAAGTTAGTAAGTTCGCAAGCTTAAACTTAACTCATTTATTAATTGAGTTTGAGCAATATACGGGTAGCTCGATTTATTTATAACCCTATGAACAATTGATAAACTAATTAACGATAAGGTTTATTTCCATATATACTTTCTTACACGTGATGAATATTTTATGTATATGCATTATATATATATATATATATATAAATATTTGTGACATTGTAAATAATATAGTTAAGGATAGATTTATGAAGGGCCTATAAGGACCTTAACCCTCATAAAAAATTATTTTTTAATGTCTTAAAATATATATATATATTAAATATATATTTGAAAGAGTAAATATAAAATGAAACTAAGTATAGTTTTGTGGTTAAGTATTTAGTTTTACAAATATGAGATCTCAAGTTTAGTTCTCATGTTTGTCATGTTATTTTTTCTATATACATTTATTATATCATTTTACTTTTTCTATATGCATTTATTGCTTAAAAGATATTTGTCTTTTTACATTTATTAAACTTTTTAAAATTTTTTATTAGTAATACAACAAAGGAAATAATTACACTATTCATATTATAAATATTTTGGTCTTATCACATAAATCATTGATAAATAATACTATTTGTAAGATTTGTTTTAGTTTTCTTTTTTAAATTAATGTTATGAAAACGAATGTGGATGACTAAATAATTGATTAGATAATAACTTATATTCAAAATGATATTTCTTTTTTTTTTTTTAGCATTGCTAATGGGATAAATAGATAAAGTTATCATAAAAAAGGATATTAGAATACTTATATCTATGTCAATTTGCTTTTTTTGCTATACTACTAATTTCCTACTCAAATATTTTTTATGGTCTATTTTTGCTAAAATAAAACTTATGTAAGTTTTTATATATTAATGCAAATTTTTTTTATAGATTAATAATTCAATTTTATTTAGTATATATGCATGATAAAAAGGTCAAAAATTTATTTTTTTAACTTCTTATAAAGTATACTAATCATCCTTAATTATTTTTTAAAAGAATTTTTCTATTAGGAATTATTGCAAGTTAAATTATTAGCAAGATCTTTTAATATATAAGATGCAATATAATTGAGATAATAATAAGATTTTTTATTGATGATTTTAATATTTACTTAAGTAAGATAAATCTGGTTCCCCTAGTTATATCATCCTAGGTCTGTCTTTGAACATAGCAAACTAGATGTTTGTCAATCAAATTTTATAAAATAAATAAATAATTTTTATGAACACTTACTCAAATGAATAAGATTTTCAACAATAAATCTAAGAAAATAAAAGTATTGCATATTTATAAAACATTCCCTAAAATATGAGACTAAAAAAAATATCCCAAAAATATCTTATATAAAATTGTGATTTTAAGTTGCAAGAAAATCGTAATCCCAGTAATAATATTATGACTTAAAGCCACTGATAATAGCTTTTATGCTTTTTAATCCTAGAGATTTTACATTTAAAAAAGATTCATTAACAAATTAACTAAATCATAAACAACATTTATATCATTTTCACCGCCTTTTCATTCATACCTATACCTTCTCCATAATCCAAATTCATCTGAACTCCATTTTGAACAACATAAAGGCATAAATTCTATGGAATTCAAAAAAATTAACTAATAAATAGAATTTCTAAAAGAAGAATAATTTAAGAAGTTCCATTTATTTTCTTATCATTCTTGTTATATACAATTGATGTCCAAATTACATGTAACATATTAAAAAGATTAAGGATGTGCAAGTAAATCTACTCCTCCCCTTCCTAAATGTTATTATTATCTAAGTTTTTAGCAAAGCATCTAAGCAAGGCTATACTAATTAGTCAATTGTGTCTATCGAACTAAAGGAATTGCACATATGCATTGGAATAGGATTGGCACAATGGGGTAGTTATACAAAGGGTTGTAATTGGTGGTGGTTAGTATATATGGTAATGGTAGGGGTAATAGTAGTGACATTAATAATAACGATATTGTGGTGACCATGACAATGTTCTTTGTAGTAAGGTTGGTGGTAAGATCTCTATTCTTATTGCAATAGTAGTGGTGCTAGTGTAGGGTTTAAAACATATTGATGAGGGTTAATGCTACTAGTTGAGTAGTTTATGGCAATAGTGGTGTGATAATGATAGTGATAGTGCTAAGACGTACAATAGTATTGTAAATTATACATAATGATGGTAGTTGGTGTTAGTATAATGTTATGATAATGGTGGTGATGATAGTACAAAGGTGATGTATTATAGGTGAGAATAAAATTATCATGTAATTATAGTTACTATTTTATATTAAGAGCAAATGACTAATATGGTTCAATAGAAGATAGTTATTATGTATGCTAAAGAGAAAGTTAACTCTCTTGAGAAAGTAACTCCCTGGTCAAGTTTCAAGTTAATAATGGAATTGATGCTTTTATAGGAGTATTTGTTTTGTATCTACTCTAATACGTTGAAGTTAATGTGCTTTTGGCAAAAACTTACAAGTTTTAATGATAGTTCATGGGGCCATAAAGTCATATATTTGGAGTTTAGGATTTATATATGTTTATGCTAAATAATCTTGGAATCAAATTGCAATTATTTCTAGAAAAGCATAATTTGCAAATATACCCCCCTTATGTTTGTTTTATGTGAACTTATCCCCATTATATTTAATGATTTAACATTTACACCTCCAAATCTTAGAACTTTTGACCACTATAAGAATATTTCTGCCTTCATAAAAATTAGAGGGAACATATCATAGAATTATTTTTAGCTAACAATCCCATGTAACATTAGGCACTTTAAAAGCTATGCCAACAAGTTACCTCATCTTCCCCTACAATTTACATTGTTGTAAGAAAAATTGTAGCTTAACATGTCTTCTTAGTCATTGATATTACACATTAAGATAGTTAAGGTTAGTTATGGAAATAAAAGAATTAATAAAATGTAACATGGAGGACAAGAGCATCATTAGATATTTGTTGTTGCTTGTTGGCTGATTGGATAGAGCCCTTAGCTAGTCGAATGGCTATAGAAAATCTTAGAAAATTCTTCGATTTAGAGCACTTGATCGGATGCCTAATATTACTCGTTTAGATGGGTCTTTAATAGCAAGACCCACTTGAATAGAAAACTTGGTTAGTTAGATGGCTAGTCATGAAAACTTCTTTCTATATGCTTTAAATTCTTGCATTCGAATGGATTATGTTCCTAGTCAACTAGACATCCTTTTACTTGCTATTTTTTATTTCATTAAAACTTTAGATCTATGATACCTTATTTCAATCCCAATTCACTCGTTGGCTCTTAGATATATATTTGAAACCTTAATTCCTATCTAATAAGGGTATGGGTAAGCATTACTTGGTAGGGCCATTTTTTCAATCATAGTAATTGTTTCCACATTAACGTAACTTCCTACATCCACTATTACGATAGGTACAATCTCATTCACCTTAACTTCTAATATTTTCTTTAACCCCTACACATTTGATAGGTATTAAGTGGTGTCCTGAAAGGAGTACTCCTCTGTCTCTCCACCTTTAAATCTAACTGAATTATATCATCAAAAGATTTGCAAGGCCAAAGCTCTAAAGCACAATCTCAAACTTCAATCCAGTTTTGAGCTATAACCTATTCTTCCCATTCATTCATCCTACATTTGATCATAAGTATTTTAAAGTCCTTTACATAGTTTTTACACTCATTCTACCTTGTTTTAGCAATTGGACTTTAAGGAACATTTCATGATGGTAGTAGTCAAGAATAATGCACTTTTACAATAGCTACTTAAGTATGCATTAAGCGGTTATATCTTCTTTCCTATCTCTCAACCTATGCAACTTTTGACTTTTCTACTACAGGATATTATACTAATGAATTTGAAAGCCACCAGATGTACTTTAATGTAAGTATCATATTCATAGCACTTAAATGCCTTTTTGATCTTATACTTCCCAATAAGATGTTCTTCGAGTGAACTATTTCCTCTAGAAGATGGGGTTTTTATCTTGATTATATTGATTCCCTGATTGGATGAATTCTATCATAGCCTTATCAAACATTGAAGTTATCATTTTCATACTCTTTAAATTACCCATTTTCTTTGCTCTTCATCTACGCTAATGTACTAAGAGTACTAAGCTTAGATCTTTGCATGTTAACTTGCATAATGAGGGTAAGTATTGACTCTAGAATAGCCCATATTTGTTGTTCCATAATTGTTAAGCGATCTCATCATTTCTTCAATATCCTAATATGTTGTTGTTAATACTTTCATTTGATATATGGATAAACTCTAACATATTACCATAATCAAGCAATCACATAAAAAAGGAACAAAAATTCACATGCTATTAAAATTATTAGTTTTTAAGAAATCTCCTACTAACCACAATCACTCACTACTCATACAACATAGTCACCACTTTGGTCTCCTCTATTGTTCTAAGTCCAATCTCCAACAACACATGCTTGCAACTCATAGCTATTTTCTAATACTAATTATGATGTGCCTAAATCGGAGGACCTAACTTAAGCATAGTTAAGAAATAATTGAACCAAATTAAAATTTATGAATTTTTGAATTTAAGGATGATATGAAAAATTTTTAAGGGTATGATGTACTAAAGAAACAAAATTGTAATGTCCTTAATTTGATATGGCTCATAGATTAGGAATATTAAGTCGTTGACTACTAGGGATGCAATCGGACGGATTATTAAAGGGTACTCGGCCTGCCAAACCGAACTCTATAGGGTTTAGGGTTGGGTTTTGGGATATGATTTAAAACCTTATAGATATAAGGTTTTAAGATTAAAAAAAACTTGATGGGAAACCTAACCGAGTAAAAAAAAAGCATATATTAATAAAAATATTTACTCTTAACCTATACAACATATATATCTTATATAAGTTTTATGTTGTACAATACATTTAATTTTCAATTTTTGTTATTGTGTAAGTTAATAAATATAATTTTAATCCTACTTAATTTCTTCCATTCTATTCTTTACTTAATCTTATATAAATCCTATAACATCCTACCTTTATAGAGTGTTTTGAATCCTATAAAAACTTGCTCCTATAAAGTCAAGAACCTTGTAGGGTCAGGTTTGGAAATAAGGAGTAAAACCCTATAAGGTTTTTATAGGGTTTTGGAAAGTGTTAAACTCTATAGGAATGAGTTAAGGTTTCATAAAACCCATTCCAAACTCACCTCGATTGCATCCTTACTAACTACAATTAGATATTGATACCGAGTCTTCTACCTTCCCTTTGAGAGGGCTACCCTCATGAAGACTCCCTTTTATATCCTAAATATTATGAACCTTTGATATAAATATTTTGTAAGCAATATCACATTATAATTAATAATTATAGTGTAAATAAATGATGAAATCAATAAATTATAAATGATGGAGGATGTTGAAGCCATAACTCCTAAATTTAGGTCTATGTATCCTTGAAATCTTGCTTTACTTCTTCAATATACAACTCTTGCTCATAAAGCCTTGCATTAAGTGCCATCAATAAGCCCTTTGACCAAGTTCTTTACTAGGTAATCTTTTTCAATAACCTAGACATTATTCTCCATGCTTAGAGGCATCTTCACTTTTACTCTTTGAAATCTGCTCTAATACCACTTGTCAAGGAAGTATTTTGTATAAGTACTCTGGTATGTGATACTATACTATAAATGCTATTTGAGATTGTTAAATTAGTCTAGTGTCATATATACTGATACATAGTAGCTAACTGTAGAGAAGTTCCCACATAGCCCATCATCTTGATTACATATCTTTCCAAATATCCACTATTTCATAGGCAAACAAACAATTTTTTCCATCACCAGCTAAGACGAAGAACAATGAAAAAGAGAATGTTATCCACCACTGATATTTAAAATTGAGGGATTATTAAAGTGAATGATGATATATTTGATAGTGCCAAAGAAAAAAAAAAAAAAAACAATTTTGGAGCTAATTAACTATGATGAGAAATGAAGTGGAAGATAATTTATTTAAAGGCCAAAATTCAAAAATTAAATTCGTTAGTATTTTGAAAGTGCAACCAATCTTCTTTTTAATCCTAAATAATGAAAGTACCATTAAAATATCATCATTTTTTTTAGCTCCAAGCAAAGCATTTTGCTACAAATTGAACAAGTAAAGCCAAACTATATCTTTGTTTGATTCTATTTTAGTTGTTCGGTTAATTTAATCATAGTTTCCTACTAAAAGTTGATGTTAGGAATAACATTTTAATGTTCTTCAATGAATTTGTAAGAGCATAAAAAAGTTTGTTTGGACCCTAGTGAAGAATTACCCGAAACAAAATACCAAGAAGTAATTATTCTCAATGCTTTTTTCCTAGGCCTAGTTAGCCCACAATGTACTTAACTGTTTAGGAAATGTAGTGAAAATCAGAGAGTAAAACGATACGGTTACGATATATCTTGAAGGTGTGTGCGACTTGTAGTTTAATATAGATAGGAAGTTGGTGAATGCGTTTAGGTTTTGATTCACTACATTTAAAGGAAGAATAGTAGTAATTGACAATTTTTATCTTTTGTTTACTGAAAAAGGAAGAAGAAAGGCATAAAATGGGTATTTTAACGCCCTTGTCGTGCACATCTATGCATATTAATGAAAGAAATTAAACTTTCCTAATAATTACACTCTTTTGAAAGAACTGGGGCTTTCTGCACGTTTTCAAAGAATAGGGGCTATCTGCACAGAGAGCAAAGATAAGGGAATACTTTTGCAATTTACCCTTAATAGTTTCTAGAATAAAAATATGATAAAATCATAAGAAAGGGGAAAAAAAAAAAAGTTATGATGGCTATATTAATAAGGTTAACTTAAATCTTATTAGTATTAATGACGAAATATTAGGAAGAAATTAAATAAAAAGTGCCAATTCTTATTCTCTTATTATCTTATACTTAATGTAATTTATTATTTTTAGTAAATTTCTTAGTTATCTTTAACAATGATCAAATTGTCATATAAGGTAAGGATCTAGGAATTCTTTGAGATTTACATTATAAAGCTCCTGCAAAGAAAATGAAACATAGTGCATGTAGGAGAAAAAAAATATGACTAAATTTACAATTTATTTTATATCTATATTTATATTATTAAAGTTTTTTGAGATTTAAGTAACCGTCATTTTTAAATTTATCACTTAACCTTTTAATTAAAATTTTATTACGAAATAACCAACTATAAACAAGATTCTTAAAATTATAAAAAATAGATATATTTGTCATAATAACACATGCTTTTACTATTGCCATTCATTAAATGTGCAGAGTCCATTACCCACGTTCTCGGATTCACTTCCTCGTTACCTATGTTCACTACGTTGGTTAATTGTTTTAAAGGATATACTCCAGCTGCATTTTACATTAACTCCAACTACAGTTCATTAGCCACGTTCTTTGAAGTCGTAACTAGGCACGTTCGCTTCCTCATTACTTGGGTTGAGTCTATTGGTTTGAGATGGAAAATAGAAACTATGTGGCTTTAATTGCTTTAAAAGATATAAAAAAAATAATCACACCATTTACAATTCGATTTCTTTCTCCATAATTTCTAAAACAATGTACATCCACTATCCAAGCTACTTTTCTCTAATATGTAATTTTCATTCACTTTTCATGTATTTTTCTTTTATATTTTATATATGCTTTTCTTGGTATTTTTCTTGGCAGGTTTTCTTTGGGGCCATTGGATTGGCATTAGAATAACACTCCTTTCATAAGTGATTTTTTTCTTTATTTTCTGTATATTGATTTTAAGTTTTTATTATCATCCATTCTACTTTATGTTACATTCAAATTTTTTTTTTTTTATCGAAAATTGCAAGTTCATATGTTGCAATATGGCTCTTTCAAATAGTTGATAATCTGCTTTACTATGCTAGAAGATTGCTTATATTTTTTGTTGCGTCAAGTTATCCAAGGCATGGTATAATGTTGTTTTCTTGGCCAGTCCCACTTCAAATATTATTTGTGTTGATTTTGTTAGGTATGGTTCTGCTATTAGTTGTTTGTATTTTTTTAAAAATATTTTTAAGAGCAATTAATGTAGTCATCCAAATGTAAAGTTGTTTTAATATCTTGAAACATTGATACTTTATTTCTATTATGATATGTAAATAGATTAATTCAGTAATTAGTTATATTTTCAATTTTATTATATTATTATATTTAAATTTTGTATATGTATTACAGATACGGTATACTAGTATATATATTATGTTAAGGAAGATACTTGTTAATACATTCTTGCGAAAAGACCAACCTAGCCTTTGTAGCAGCTCGCCATCTTATTATCCCGTACAACCTTAGCATAAATACGTCCTTAAACACCATCTCTCTGCTCTCTCTCTCTCTCTCTCTCTCTCACACTCACACACACACACACACACACAAAAGAACAAACATAACCTAAAGGACCGAGTTCTCTTTTTCTCTGTTTACTCCTCTCTGCTTGAATTGCAGCAAAAATTTAAGTGTGCTTCGTGTACGGTCTGATCCATCGCAGAGACCCCAAATTTTCTGGTCCAATCTCCTCTGTAAAACACCTACCGGAATATTAATGGTTTCCTCGTCCACATGTGCATGCGCTTTAATTTTACCGCTGCTTTCAAGTTTCAAAACCAATGAGAATACCACCCTTTTCTCCCTCCTCCTGCTCACAAAATTTGACTTATCTTCTTCAAAGATCGAAAATTTCAGAATTAATTTCTTGAAAGAAAAAAAAAACCCACCTTTTTGTTCCTTCTTCTAGAGGGTGTAACAGTTCCTTTCTTCTTTTACAGATGCAATGCATGCCTGTTTGAAAGCATCTGGTTCCATCGTGAGCTAAAACAGTAAACCAAAAAAGAAAAAAGAAAAAAGAAAAAAAAAAAAACTAACCTAATACTGTAAAGTCCACTGTTTTTGGGCTTTGAGCTAACATTCATATTCGAAAAACTATCTTTGTTGACTTCTTCAGCAACACCAAATACGTGTTCTCTATATATTTAGCGAGTCCCCCACCATCTCTCTTGTAGGGAGAGAACTAGTTTTACTTCTAGCTTCCGTCCTAAGATGTTCGAAACTCGCCGTGACTCAGACGGTGAATTCAGGGTAGAAACAACCTTAAATTACTGTTCTTCATCATCTATATCGAGCCAGAGTTCAATGAGCAGCAGTTCTAGGGGAAGTTGCGGTAGCTTCAGCCGCTTGTCATTTGACGCAGCATCGCTCGATCACCCCCACCGACCATCAGCTGCTGCTACCGAAGGATTGGCGGTTAAGCCCCACAGGTCCTCTTCGGACTCCGCTTACTCCGCCATGCTACGCCGCGATACCCGGCTTGGGTTCCGGGACTTCCAGCTCCATGAGCGCGTGGGGTGTGGCGACATCGGGAATGTGTTCCTTTGCAGTCTGAAATCACCGGACGGTCGTGATGTGATTCGAGATGGACTGGTTTACTACGCCATGAAAGTTGTGGATAAGGAAGCGGTGGAGAAGAAGCAAAAGAGTCAAAGGGCAGAAATGGAGAAGAGGATTCTGAAGATGGTGGATCATCCATTTTTGCCTACTCTTTATGCACAGTTTGAGGCTTCGCATTTCTCTTGCATTGTCATGGAGTATTGTCCTGGTGGTGATTTGCACTCTCTCCGACATAAACAGCCTCTACAACGTTTTTCTCTCACCTCCGCTAGGTAAATAATAAAATTTTTTTAACCTAAAAATTTTATTTTATTTTTTCCTTTTGTAATAGGCTTTTTGTGGATTAATGGTTGAATTTGGTTTAGGTTTCTTATAGTTTTTTCAGGTTTAGGGTAACAAATCGTGGTTTGCAAATGATTATGTAATGTATGTTGTGCTTGCTTTTTGATTATTTTTATGTTTTGTTTTCTTCTACTTTACCAAGACTGAGATGTTACCATCTTGTCTGTTTTTCTTGCTGCACCAGTTACTCACGAGTCCATTTCTACTAATAGTCTTATTATTAATGAAAAGTTTCCCCCTTCTTTTTAAACAGTTTTTCTAAACATTTGTTTTTCTCAAAATATGGGACTATTATAAAAAGATGTGAAAATTTTTCTGTGTGTGATATATCCACGTTATTGGGACCGCGTGTCTTTTGCTTATTTATTTATTTATTTTTTCGTGTTATATTGAGATAAAATAAATAAATTAAAGTTAATACGTGAAATCACTTTCGTATGGCCTTTTTCTTACTCTGCATCTGAGACTTCATGGGATTATGAATCTGACTCAGCCGCAAATTTCCATTTTATGATTTATTTTTCCGTTAAAACAAATCGATGGAACTGGAATCCCTTTTAACCAAATCAGTCACGTATCTTGCTTTTCACTCACTCCAGTACCTAGAAATCCCACCCATTTGGATGTCCAGCAATATATATTTCCTGTTTTTTTTTTCCCTTATCTTCACTTAGATAATTATAAGAATCAATACAATGGGTAAATAATGGATTAGACGGTACTTTTTTACTAATAATCCAAAATAAAATCACTTGTCTTGATTTAATTTTATTTGAAATTTGATTTTTCAGGTTTTATGCGGCAGAAGTATTGGTTGCATTAGAGTATCTGCACATGTTGGGAATAATCTACAGGGATTTGAAACCCGAAAACGTGTTAGTCAGATCTGACGGTCACATCATGCTCTCCGATTTTGACCTCTCTCTGTGCTCCGACGCAATCCCAGCCGTTGAATCTCCATCATTCACGTCTCCTGACCCTCCTCTATCCTCCGATCCCCCACGCACTTATCCCACTCCTTTCTCTTGCCTCCCCGGCGCTAAACGGCTCTTCCGGTCACGCAAGATCCAGAACGTAAACCCCAACCGGCTATTCGTGGCCGAGCCAGTAACCGCCCGGTCATGCTCCTTCGTCGGGACCCACGAGTACGTCGCACCGGAGGTTGCCTCCGGAGGTTCCCACGGGAACGCCGTGGACTGGTGGGCATTCGGTATTTTCCTCTACGAGATGATATACGGACGGACACCCTTCGCGGCAGCGTCAAACAAGATGACCCTGCGCAACATCATAGAGAGGCCTCTGGTCTTCCCAGCCGACGCACCTTCCAGCACGCTTGAGATGCACGCGCGGGACTTGATTTCCGGGTTGTTGGTGAAAGACCCGACGAAGCGTCTTGGGTCGAGACGCGGGTCTGCTGACGTCAAGAAACACCCTTATTTCAAAGGCTTGAATTTTGCTCTCATACGGTCGTTAACTCCACCTGAAATTCCCGGATCGAAAAAGCGGCAAACGACGTCGTTGTATGGACGACAATTGACCGCGTTCGATTACTTTTGATTTTTAGATTAGGATCTCGGAGGCACGTGACACTCCAGAATTTGTCACTGGCCAGTCACGTGACATAATGTGTATATTTTAGGATCATTTCTATCAAAACGCTTGATGTATGCGCATGTGATAGCAAATACTAATAATATTTGGGCATATATTAATGAAAGTAGATAGGTTTTAGAAAATGAAAAACTAAAAAAAAAAAAGAAAAGGATTTTGATATTTTGATGATTTAATTCATAATTTTTTATTTAGTCTATTTTAGTTTTAAATATTTTCAAGTCATATCAAATAAATAGTTACGTTAGATTTTATTAAATTTTTCGTTAAAGTGAACATGTATTGATATATTATTTGTCATTGTATAGTTTTTAAATAAAACATAATGAAATAATTATAAAAAATTAAAAAAAAAACAAGAAAAATGATAAAAAATTACAAAAGTAAAAAGCCTTTTGTAATGCACATAATAGTTATATATATTTATATACATATAGTTATATGTATTAATATTTATTTTAAAAGAAATTAATATAAAATAATTGGAAACCCGATCGAGTTTTACTTCTTCTTTTAACTACACACACATCACGTGTTGCTAATGGCTCGTGAGACTCACTTTTCAAGGTAAGTTATGACTTATGTTTGAGTGTGGTCATTTTTCGACTATCTCAATGTTAAGGGTTGGTTAGATGTGAATTTTTTATTTTTATTTTTATGTCTTTGTTAATTTATATTAATTTATTTTAAATTAAGCATTAATACATATATACATGTATATAAATATATATTACAAAAAAATATATATATGCATTATTTTACAAATTTATATATATATTTGAAATTTTTATCACTTTTTTTGTATTTCTTATTATTTTTATGAATTTTTATTATATAATATATTATTAGTTTATTTAATTAAATTAATTCAAAAAATAAGATTTTACCATGTATCTATACTTAATGGAAAAATTAATGGAGAGACTTTGTTTTATAAATTTATTATAATGTTGAAGACTAAAATAAACTAAATTAAATATTAAGAATTGATTCATATATATAGGTAAATGTTAATGACTTTTTTTTTGTGATTTCTCCCTTAAAAATTTTACTATCTATATATCAAAAGAGCTAATACATATTTAAAATTTAAAATTATTTATATGTTACTAAACTATTCACGTGATCTTTTTCTTTTATTTTTTTTCTTCGAAAATCAATTTCATAGCTATGAATACCTATATTTGAAAAAACTGAAATATGAAGAAAGTAAATTATTAAGGTCATTATAGCTTGATAACAAGAAACGGTGGTTTTTCAGTGAAATACACCAATTCTTTTTTTTTTTTTTTTAAGTTATAATATATAGTATAGTTGAAGAAAAGAAAGGAAGTAACTAATTGAAAATGATAAATTCGGATGCTGATTAAGTAGGTAGGGTACACGTTGTTGGAAAAAGATTGATGGGTAGCATGGAATTGATTATTTCTTATCATGTCTACATTTTTTGGGTCATAAAAGGTCCACATGACGAAATATATGCCCTAGGGCTTTAGGGTTTGGCATGAAGAATACTACATTTCGACTTGGAGGTGTCAAATGGGAATCTACTTGTAGTCTCCTCTTGTTGACAATAATGAGCTCTAACCCCATCTTAAAAAAACAAAAAAAGAAAAGAAAAGCTCTAACCTTTTAAAAAAATGATTGCACTCTGATTGGTGACAGATAATAGTGGCTGTTCTTTTACCCTACATTATTTGTTTCTGAAAATAATAAGAATGTAGCATGATTATGATATGATCTAATTTGAAAATGCCGCTAGTCGATACATCGGAGAGGGGATTTAATATATATTTTTGGTGTTTCAATATTAATTGTATTATTACATAAAAATGTTAATGTATGGAAAATTAAATATATTTCTTATTGAACACCTTAATAAAATGTGTCAGATCCTTCCTAACATTTTTGTTATAATCTTTTACTCCTTTATCTGTATTTATAAAAGTGTTAAAAATCTCAGTAGATAAAATTATGGGTATGAAAAGAAGAGTGGAACTGACAAATGAAAATTGAAACACTGCTTGCATTATGCTCTTTAGATAGCTTGAGGGAAAGAATGGGAGAGGAAAGGAAAGTAGGAATTCCAAAAGGAATTTCATTATTTAGAGGGGGGGAAGCTAAAGGAAAAAGATTTGGAAGGAAAACATTCCTTGAACCCAAAAGAAACAACTCCAATATTATAGTCATAAGCTACGAAGAAAATTCAAGACATCATCCATCATGTTGAGAATAATTACCACTGTCACATCCTAAGTTTTTATTTATTTATTTATTTTTTCAATACGACGTAAGTTAAATGATATATCACTTCTGGTAAATTCTTTCCATCAATCATTCGGCTATGAACTGTTAAAATATCTACTAGACACATGTAGTTTTCCCAAATTTTCTGGAAGCCGAAGGCATAGTTACTTTGACAAATGTTTCCTGGGGACAATAATTTCAGTTGTGAAACTTCCTATGACCATCTCTTCGGCTTCAGTGTAAAACTAAGGTGTGTGTGCCCCATAAACTCGCCGGGTCATGACAAAAGGAAACTCTAACCGTGCGATTATATGTTTTAGTCAAAAGTTTGTAATAAAACAACCTTATCTTACTTAAACTTAAACTTGAACTTGAACGTTCCTCTATAGTTCTGTTTGTCTTATTATTCATATATTATTAAAGAATTGCATGTATGATCAATAGCGATCTTCACTCTCGTCGTATCATTGATTCTTGTATGGAATGTAAAGTAAGTAAAGACAGCTATTAGTTAAGCCTTCCAAGTGCCACTGTTTGAAGTCAATTATAGTATTGAAGAGAATTATAAGGACAACTACCTTAACCTTATCAAGATGATAGAATAAAACTCCTATGGGGGTAGTTGATGGGATCAATAGTTGGTAGCAGCTTTTTTTTTTTTTTCCATTTTTTATGCTATTTTTTTTATAGTATTTATTGATAGGATAGGTTGTATTGTGTGTTATTAGAGAAGTAATCTATAACAATAGAGGATGAGCTAATGGAGAGAGAGAGAGAGAGAGGAGTTGGTTAGAATTGTCATGAAAACTAGTAAGTTGTTAATTAACTATATAGTAAGAACGAGCAATATATATATATATATATAAGCTAAAAGCCACACATGTGAAAATAAAATAAGCCTAACACCTTGCTCCCTTCAAGATGGAGAGTAAATGTTGATACTCTCATCTTGCTTAGCAAACTCTTAAATTGATCAGTAGTTAATCATTCTGTTAACAAATTTGCATGCTACTGTTTGCTAAGTACATAAATTGGCAAGATAAGACCATTGACTACTTTATCATAAACAAAATGTAAATCCATCTCAAAATGTTTGGTATGCTCATGAAAAATAGGATTACAAGCACTTTGTAAGGTAGATTGATTATTGCAGAATAGTTGGATAGGAAGATGACAAGTAACATAAAATTCCTTCAATAAAGTAAGCAGCCATAAGACTTCACAAGTTGTACAAGTAAGCGCAAGATACTTAAACTTAGTTGAACTATGTGAGAGTTGTTTGCTTCTTAGATTTCCAACTGATAAGAGAATTGCTAAAAAACACACAAAACCCAATAGTAGAACTCCTAAAATTAAGACATCCATCACAATCATAATCACCATATATACATAAAGTAAAATAAGCAACTGTAGAAAAAAATAATCCCTACCTAGGGCTTTGTTTGATATATTGCAACAGCTGATGTAAAGCAAGGAGATGAGAATGACAAGGAAAATCCATGAATTAGTTCAAAATATGAATAGAGTAAGCAATGTTAGGCCGAGTAAGAGACAAATATAACAATTTGCCTATAATCTGTTGATAAGTAATAACATCAATTGCATCTGAACTATCATATTATGAGAGCTTGTGATTTACTACAATAGGAGTCGAAACAGCTTTTGAACTAAGAAAAACCGGTTTCTGCTAAGACCTCAAGAGCAAACTTCCGTTGTGATAATACAAAACCCTATTCGTATTTTGCAAACTCAAGACTGATAAAATATTTAAGCTCATCAAGATCCTTTATTTTAAACTGTGAAGCAAAAAACTATTTGAAAGTAAGAGTAGCATCAAGATGTTTACTAGCAACAGCTATGTTGTCAAGATATACAAGAACAACAACCATATCATCTGTTGTGAACCATAATCAAGAACAGACATGGTCGATCACTGGATGAGTTTAAGCTTGTTGAAAGCTCGAAAAAGGATTAATGAGAAAATGTACGAAAGAGTGATAAAGCAAATGAAACAGTAAGAAAACTTATGAATAGTTCTAGAGAATATGACAAATCAATAAAACTTTTGAGGACTCACGACACAATTCGATATAATATACGAATTGGTCCAATGAGGTTACTCGCCACCTAACTTTACTTAAGGGAAATGATAAGAGTGATGTCGAGAGTAAACAAGAAGTGTTTACATAAGGAAGAAAGTACTTAAGTGTATTGAAGATAATTTGCCTCTTACAACTATATGTACAAGGGTATTTATATCTGTGAGTTAGGATAACTTGACCAAAAGGGAAAAGACAATAAGGATATTTCCTAAAGAAGTAATGTAAATGATACAAAAGGGTAAAAATAAATATACAAGGAAATCAATCATTAGTGCTACAGATTCTCCATACGATACTATACACATGGTGATGCTACATTGGCAAGGTTATTAGCAGATGCAGACAAAAAGTATGGACAGGTGGGCTTATCCGAGTAGGAATTGCTTAGTTAGTCCGGATTCGTTATCTTTTGGCTTCTTGGTAAGGATGATGTCGAGTGATTGGTTGGCTTAACATTAGAGTAGTCATCAACTCAACATAACACAGAATAAAGGGTAGTCATTCAGCATGGCATTAAAGGTGACTCGGCAAGTAAGTACTGGTTTTGGTAGGGGTTGGTTGGAATATAAGGATTCATTATGCCAGCTCCTCTAGTTTTCGGGCTCGACTGCTGGTCAGAGATCTTGTAGCATGATTCCTATCACTCCCTCTAGGTTGTTTCGAATTTGGGATCAAATCCAAATGGTTTTTGCCCAGTTTTTTGTCAGGGTGATATGGACTGAGGTCGACAATATTAAAGGCGTTAGAAATCTCATAGTTTTAGGCAGTTCCAACCAATAGGCGTTGTTATTGATATTTTGGAGGATTCTAAAAGGTCTTTCTACTCTTGCAGATAATTTGTTTTTCCTCTTGTTTGGGAAATGTTCCTTGTTGAGGTGTAGCCATACCAAGTCTCTTAGCTAAAATTGTTTGGCCAACCTATCCTTGGTCCTTTCTCGCATTCTTTTGGTAGTTTGGTTGATAAGCTGAGTGACATTGTCATAGATGTGCTAAAGAGATTATACTATTGTCGAAATGTTAGGGTCCTCTTGTGCAGGTGCTAGTACAAGGGCATGGTCGAGGGGTAACTCGGGATTGAATCCATAGACCACTTTGAAGGGAGTTTGCTTAGTGGTATAATGTACGATCTAGTTATAGGCGAATTCAACCACTGGTAAGCAGACATCTTAATCAACTAAGTTCTTGCTTATTGTAGCTCAAAGCAATGACCCTAAAGTAGGATTAGCCACCTTTGTTTGGCCATCAATTTAGGGGTGACATGAGGTACGGAAGAGTAATTTAGTTCTTAGTTGACGCCATAGGGTCCTTTAAAAAATGGCTCAAGAACTTCGGTTCCCTATCAAAGACTACACTACTTGGTACGCCATGTATCTGCACAATCTCCTATAAGAAAAGAAAAGTAATAGCCAAAGCATTGTTAGTTTTGGTGTAGGCACGAAGTGTGCCATCTTACTAAGCCGATCTACGATGACCATTATAGAATTTTTACCTCGAGTAGTTTGTGGTAGTCTGAGAACAAAGTCCATACTCAGTTCAGTCCATGGCCTCGTCAAAACAAGTAGGGGCATTGCTTTTCTTTGTCTGGCTTGACACTTAGCCTTTTTGCACACTGCATAGCTTTCCACAACCAGGTGCATATCTCTTGGTATTTTTGGCTAAAACAATCGGCTATTCAATAGTTCACAGATCTTCTTTCCTCCAAAGTATCTAGAGAGCCCTCCGCTATGGGCTTCCCTAATTAATAATTCCTATAGGGAACAAGTTGGCACGCACTATCTCCCTCTTCGGAACAAATAGCCATCCTCTACATAATACTTGTCCATTTTCCTCCCTTCTACGCATTGCAAAATTATTGGTCCAAAGTGTGGATCTTCGGAGTACTGTTATTTGATACTCATAAAACTAAACAGCTTGGTCTATAGTTCTGATAACAGCGCATGCCTCCTTGAAGGAGCATTTGCAATTACATTGCTCTTTCCTTGCTTGTATTTTGTCATAAAATTTAACCCTTCAAGGAATTCAACCCATCTCACTTGCTGCTTAGATAACTTGGTCTGACTTCGAAGATACCTTAGTGATTTATGGTCAGTATATATTAAAAATTCTCTTGGCAATAAATAATGTTGCTACACTTGCATTGCTCGGATTAGTGCCAAAAGTTTCTTGTCATACATAGAGTAGTTTAGTTGTGGTCTTTGGAGCTTCTTACTATAGAAGGCAATTGGTCGACCTTCTTGCATCAGGTTAGTATCTATTCCAACACTTGATGTGTTGCATTCCAGCTAAAAAATTTCGTTGAAGTTAGGTAATATTAACACCGAGGCGGAGGTCAACTTTTCTTTTATGTTGGCAAAGCTCCTCTTCTCCCTTTTTCCCTACCGGAAGTTAGTGTTCTTCTTGGTTAACTTGGTAAGTGATACGGTGATGGTGCTAAAGTTCATGATAAACCTTTTATAAAATGAAGTCAATCTATGGAAACTTCTTATGTTGGCACAAGTAGTAGGAGTCGGCTACTCGAGAACTCCTTGACCTTTTCATCATCGACTTGCAAGCCTCCTCCACTGATTACATAGCCCAAGAATACTACTTCCTCTTGGCAAAAGCAACATTTCTTCAAGTTGCCGAATAGTCTCTCAATACGAAAGATATCCAAGATTACTATGAGATGTTCAATGTGACTTGGCATGTTAACACTATAGACCAGAATGTTGTCAAAGTATACCACGACACACTTCCCAATTAGATGTCTCAGCATATGGTTCATAAGTCTCATGAAAGTGCTTGGGATAATGGACAAGCAGAAGGGCATGATCATTCACTTGTAAAGTCCATGTCGAGTCTTGGATGCAGTCTTCTACTCGTCTCCTGACCTCATGCTGATTTGATGGTAGTTAGACTTGAGATTAATCTTGCTAAAAATCTTGGTTTCACTCAGTTCATCCAATATTTCTTCTAGCTTGAGGATCAGATACCCATATTTGATCGTGATTTTGTTCATGACTTGGCTATCAACACACATCCGCCTAGTTCTATCCTTCTTCTACTCTAGAAGTGTAGGCATAGCACAAGGGTTGAGACTTTTTCTCACATAACCTCTTCCCAGTAACTCATTGAGTTGACGTTGGAGTTTAAAAGCTTGGTCGGGATTCATTTGATAAGCTAGCTTATTTGGCAGTGCAGCATCGGGTACTAAGTCAATCCAGTGCTTTATGCTTTAAGCTGAGGGCAAACCTTTAAGTAACTGTTCTAAGAATAGGTCGGCGTAGTCATCTAGCAACCCCTTGATTTCCTGGGAAAGCTTACCCCACTCCTTCATTTCTATCCGTAAGCGAGTTTCATTTGTAGCTTGTAAACTTCTCTTAGCGGCATTGAATTTAGCGTGATCTTCCGGTCATCCTTTTCCAGCATATACGTATTCCTATAGCTGTCATATATAACTCTCTTATCAAACAACCATGGCCTACCCAGTAACATGTAGGAAGCGCACATAGGCAACATGTTGTAGAGGATTTGGTTAGGGTAATTCCTTATGGTGATCGACAGTAGTATTTGCTAAGTGACATGTAATGCTTCTTTCTCACTCAACCAGTGCAACTTGTATGGCCTAGGATGTGCAATAATTGGCAACTTCAGTTTTGAAATAAGATTGGCCGATGCCACATTGGTGCAACTTCCACTATTTACAATGAGAGCATACATTTGATCATTCACTTTGCAAATGGTATGAAACAAGTTCTCTCTCTACTCCTCCACTCGTGAGGATTTCACGTTCATAGTGTACTGGATAATCATGAGTAACTGGTCTAAGTCCTTAAGAAACACGTCCTCCTCAATCAGTTCTTTCTTAGTAGGAACCTCCTCTTTGTTGGTTTCCTCATCTGTACTCTCTACTTCTACTTTCGGGATGTCTCTCTTAATGACCATCGTCCTTCGGTTTGGGTACTGAGCAGTCATATGTCCGATCCCTAGACACTTAAAGCATTTGATCTGGTTGGTTTTTCTGCCAGACTCTTGCCTCTTCTCATACGTTTGGGTTGGCGCTACATCTTCAGTTGGCCTGCTTGGCTTTGACATTAACTCTTCTGCTTGGTTTGATGCTAGACTAAGGTCGATGACTTACCTGTTTTGGTCGGCTAGTCGGCATTCTAGTTGTTACTTAGCTCCTTCTTTGCCTCTCCACTCACTAGGCAATTTTAATAGCTTCATTCATTGTATCAAATTGTTGGAGCTCCACAATATCTTAGATGTCTCCTCTCAATCCGATAATAAACGTCGAGACTATTTAGGTTAGTGGTTTCTCCACTTCGCATCTTATTATAAGCGTTTGGAAGTATTAAATATACTCATCAATAGCTCAGTCTCCTTGTCTCAGCTCCTGAAGCCGAGTCAAAGTATCTTAGAGATACGTTTCTAGCATGAATATGTTTTTGAGCACTCTCTTTTTCTTGGGCTAGGTGTTAATCTCTCAGTACTCCTTTCTTCTTCTCATAGCCTAAAAATTCTTCCACTACATGGTTGCATATCCAAAGAATTCAACAGCAATAGTCCTCACTTTCTTATAATCCTCATATTGATAGTAATCAAATGCACACTCTACCTTCTCTTCCTAATCTAGATATTCGTTAGCATTCCCAAACCCATTGAAATTAGGAATCCAAAGCTTCACATGGTTGGATGCTTTGGGGATTCGTACGTGCTTCTCTTCAAAATACTCTTCTTCCTCCTCATCAAGCTTTCTCAGGTCTATCCTTTGCCTTACTCATCCACTAACTCCTCCACCTCAAATTGGTTGAGCCAGGTTTTGACCTCTAATGAGTTTAGCAACTTATGGAGTGTTTTACATGACCTCAATGGGTCGGTAAGATAGGGTATGAACAGCTTGGGTCAGATTTACCAACAGGTTAACTACCTTATCAAGTCTCTCGTCAGTGCTTTTGGGAGTTCCTTGAGATTATCGTCCATGGTGGACAACTTTACTATCGTCACCAGTACTAACATTCATATTTGGGTTTGTCATTTTTTTCTTTTTCCTCATAGATTCAAAATTTAAGCAAACACTTTAGAAAGTGAACAACTAATAACACAATAGTCAAATGAACATAGTAATTGACATTGTTCCATACACATAAAACAGAACAAAATAGAACTTCTACAAGAACTAACTATAGTTCACACAAAACCTCTGCTCTAATACCAAGATGTTGCAAATTGTGACCAACAACAAACATAGCCAGTCGTTGGATGAGTCCAAGCTTGCTAAAAGCTTGAAAAAGGTTAATGGGCACGAAAGAGTAATAAAGACGAATAAAACAGTAAGTAAAACCTATGAATAGTTTCAAAGGATATGATGTACTAATGAAACTTCCAAGGACTCATGGCACAATTCGATATGACATATGAATTGGTTTAGTGAAATTACTTGTCACCTAACCTTACTTAAGGAAAAGGATAAGAGCGATGTCGAGAGTAAACAAGCAGTATTTACGCAAGGAAAAAAGTACTCAAGTGTATTGAAGGTAATCTGCCTCTTCTAGCTATAAGTACAAGGATATTTATCCTCGTGAGTTAGGGCAACTTACCTAAAAGGGAAAAGACAATAAGAACATTTCCTAAAGAAGCAATGTACATGATATAAGAGGGTAAAAATAAATATACAAAGAAATCAATCATTGATACATGTGGCGATGCTGCATTAGCAAGGTTGTTAGGGAATGTGGATAAAAAGTATGAACAAGTGGGCTTGTTCGAGTAAGAATAGCCTAGTCACTTCGGATTCTCTATGTCTTAGCTTTTTGGCAAGGATGGTGTTGAGTGATTTGTCAGCTCGGCATTAGAATAGTCATCAACTTGGTATAACACAAAATAAAGGGTGGTCATTTGGTACGACATTAAAGGTGACTCGGTAAGTAAGTACTTGGTCTCTGTAGGAGTTGGTTGGAACATAAGGATTTGTCGTGCCAACCTCTCTAGTCTTCGGGCTCAGCTGTGGGTTAAAGGTCTTGTAACTTAATTCCCATCATCATCTCCTTGCCCTTTAGTAAATAAAGAGTAATCACTATGAGATTGACAAAATCCATTAGTTAGCAAACAAGATGTTAGTTTAGCATTCTATTGGTGAGAAGCCTGCTTGAGGCCATACAATGATTTTTTAAGTTTGTAAACCAATTGAGAATTATTATTAGAAGATTGATTAGAAACACCATGTCTTGGAGGGAGATCCATATAGACTTCATCAACTAAGTCACCATTTAAAAAAACATTATGCACATCTAATTGGTGCACATGCTACTTGTTGATAGCTACTAAATAAAAGAAAAGATGAATAGAAGTATGCTTGATGACTGGACTAAACATCTTGGTATAATCAAATCCTTCCTTTTGACTATACCATTTTGTGATTAAATGAGCCTTGTATCTATCGATACTCTCATTAGCTTTTGTTTTCAACTTGAAAACCTACTTACATTTAATTGTATATTTATTAGAGGGCAAAGAAATAATTTTCTAAGTATTATTACTTTTCAAAGCATCCAATTCTTCTTCCTTAGCATAGGTAGAAGGTTCAAAGTGACAATAAAAGAATGAAAGGAAGGGGATTAAGAATCATATGAAAGATATTGTTGAATTGGATGAGAAGTAAAAGAATCTAGAGAAGTACCAACAGAAAATGAAGGATCAGCCAAGAATAAATTGAGCTCATGATGATAATCACTTAAATAACTAAGAATTTTAGATACTCGTATAATATGACGTAAAGGACAATAAGTATGAGTAGTAAGTATTTTAGACACAACAAGAATAGAGTTAACACAATTAGAAGGATCATCATCAAAAATAGACAAATCAATAGAAGGGAAGATATTAATATCAGAAATAGGTTGAAGATGACCATCGGATTGTTGAAAGATATGGTTTGTGAAAGAATTACTAACATAATAAGGCAAAGAACAAGGAATTGAGATAGCACCTAAGGAGACCAATGAAGAAACAATAGCAGGCACTCTAGAGGGAAATATATGGTATATAAAGTGAGTATCTCAAGAAATGACATACCTCTTCTCAACCAAATCAAAGAGTTTACAACATTTAACACTATTAGGATATCCAACAAAAATACAAGGGGAGCTAGAGAATCAAATTTAGTCCTATGCCTTTTAAGTGTAGAGGCAAAACATAATGAATAAAAGACATGCATTTGCGAATAACGAGGAGGTTAATCAAATAACAAATGATGCGGAGTAGTGTTTCCCTTAAGGGCAAATGATGGAACATGATTAATGATGTATGTAGCTGCCAACATAGCATCCCCTTAAAAAGAAATAGGTAAAGAAGATTAAAACAAAAGAGCTTGTGCAATGGACAACAAATGTTGATACTTTCTTTCAACAATACCATTTTGTTAAGGAGGTTCAACATAACACAATTGATGAACAATTCTATGAGATGAAAAGAAATTGGTTAAAACAAACTCTTTGCCATTATCAGTATGAACTATTGTGATTTTTCTACCAAACTGATTAAGAACAAGTTGATGGAAAGTAAGGCATCAAAGAAGCAACCTCCTGTTTGAATTGCATAAGAAAGACCTAAGTAACTCTGGTAAAATCATTGACTAAAGTAGGAAAAGAATGATAGCCATCCAAAGTAGGTGTAGTATACGGACCCCATATGTCAACATGTATAAGCTTAAAAGGAAAAGAAGTAGATTTGACATGTAATGGAAAAGTTCTTCACTATTTAGCCAAAGGACAAATGTAACAATCAAATTTATTATATTGAAAATAGAATCAATATGTTGAACAGTCATTAACTTATCTAGAGGGACGTGACTAAGTCTAAAGTGCTAGACATCAAAACCATTTGGCAAGTTATTAATGACTTGAGAAACAAAGGAAGTTTGAACAGAATTACAAGGATTAGAATGAACACATGAAGACCTGTGTTTAAATAGAAATAACCTACTCTCATCTTTGGCTTGTCCAATCATTTTCTATATGAAAGAGTCCTAGATATAAGCACATTCTTTAGTGAATAAAAGTGTATATTAAGTAGATGAAAGCAACTTAGAAACAGAAATGAGATGAAATTGAAATGAAGGAACAAACAATACATTATGAAGAAGAACATTAGATGTTAGGTAAATAGAACCTTTGTGTATAGCTTAAAGTCTTTGTTCATTAGGCAACTAAACAAAGCAGTTTTATATAGAGACAAAAGTAAAGAACAAATCTAAAGAATTGACCATATGATCAGTGGCTCCAGAGTTTATTATCTAAATAGTGTTAGATGTCATAGTTTTGTTACTTGACATAGTATTTGGCTGGGCAGAAGCAACTTGAATTGTGTTAACATCAGATGATGAAACATCCTGCAGAAATGAGCCTTGAAAAAGAGATGAAGAAGGTGTATTAGATTTGTTGAAATTGGAATATGAAACATTGAGTAAAGACAACAGTTGAAGAACTTGATCTTTGGTAAGATTAACACTTGAAGCTTGAGAACTAGCACCATTCCCTACACTAACCTTAATAAACTTGTTATTTCCAAATTCTGTTGATCAAATATCAGTTGAGACATTTAGACTAACATCTCTTGTCACAACATTATTAACTCTAGCAACTTTTGGCTTATTAATTTTATAATGTGAAGGAAAACCAATAAGCTTATAGCATTTGTCCTTCAAATGTTCTCGTTTTCAACAATAACTACAATGAAGATCATTTCGCCCTCTTTGCTTATTATCATTCATCATAATCATAGTAGATGATTAAAAAAAAACTATTTTTTAGGTCTACTAGCCTTCTAAAATTCATCACGAATCACTAGATTATAGGCTTCATCTAAAGTAGGAAAAGGCTTCAAAACCAAGATTTGTTACCGTATGGTAGAAAAACTATCATTGAGACCATTAAGAAATTTGAAAACATAATCTTTTTGCATCATTTCAATAAATTTTTCAACACAGCCACTATTACAAGCTCTATGTGTACAATGAGGAAGAGGTTAAAAATTCCTAATCTCTTACCAAATTGTATTTAATTCTATGAAGTATTTATCTATAGATCTATTTCCTTGCACAATTGAACTTAGTAGATTGTACAATTGACAAATTCTCGCATCATTTGGTTGTGAAAACCTAATTTTGAGTTTATCTTAAATTTCTTTTGTAGATGTCATATAGATCATAGTAGAAGCAATTTGAGGAGAAACTGACCTAAGAAGCCATGCTATGATCAAATTATTACATCAGCTCTAGATAAAAAACAACTTATCCTTTGGTTTTGGTACTTGGATTAATCCATCAACAAAACTGACTTTGTTACGAATTGATAGAGCCAATAGGAATGATTTACTCTAAGTGTTGTAATTCAATCTAGTCAAAAGAGGCGTAATCGAAATAGAATTCTAACCATCCGAGTGATGAATATAAAACTGTGATGAAACGTCTTCTAAAGTTGAAAGTGCCATTCCTATAAAGAAAAACTTCTATAGAGTAAACAAAATTGAATGTATAATGCTCTAATGCCATAATAGAATAGGTTCTATTATGTGTTATTAGAGAAGTAAGCTATAACAATGGAGGATGAGCTAATGGAAAGAAATATCAAGATGGAGAGAGAGAGATAGAAGAGTTAGTTAGAGTTGTTATGGAAACTGGTAAGTTGTTAATTAACTATACAGTAAGAACGGGCAATATGTATATGTAACTATAAACATGCTAAAAGCCATAGGTATGAAAATAAAATAAGCTTAACATTTATTAGTGAAATGTTATTAGGTATCTTGACATACTTGATAAGAGGGTATAAAATGTTATTGTCTCTCTCTTTTTCCTCTCTTCATCAAATATATAAACATTGAAAGTATGATTTTTCAAATTTCTTAACAAAGATCTAGATACCCATTAACAAAATCCTTTTCCTTTTCACTTGTGCTTTCATATTATGTAATATATGCATTATCTTATTTCACAAACGGATTTTGTTAACAAATATCAGAAGTGATTGTAAGTATATTTAATATAAAAAATATAATGAGTTTAACTAATTAATTACATGTTTCACGTAAAGGCTAAGTACATTGTAATAGGAAAAGTTTTTATGTAATATGTATTAATGAAATTTGTCAAAAAAAAAAAAATAAATAAATAAAGAAAGATTTTCTTAGGACAATCCTAAAACGTAATATTGCTTAGAGTTTGACTGTAATCAATGATTTGACTCATGACAAGGTGAGGGTAGGTCGCAAAAAGTTCAAAATAATCTCCTCAAATTCCGTTGCCTTTTGACTAAACTTAGATTATTTTACTGCCCAAAAGAGGAAATAGGAAGATTAGAGCAAATTATATTTCAAGCATTCAGTCTTTCTTTTTTCTTTGGGAAAATTAACTTGGTGGGACCACAGGGAATACGCTGCGAAGACAACGGGCATAAAATGCATATGGAAAGTAGCAATCATGTGGGGCATAAACTTGGCAATCCTCTACTATATGGGATTTGTTTATTTTTGTATTCATATAGCGTTTTGAGTAATCTATTCGATTCGAAGTCCAGTTAGATAGTATTGCTATTTCGTAATAAATTTTAATTTTTTTTTAAAGAAAACATTTATACTGGCATCTAACTCCATTAGAAGTGGACCTACATTATTGTTGATTAGAACTTGTTTACGGTAAGAGTCTTTGCCTCTTTCAAGATGTGAATTTATGGAGATATCAATCTTTAATCTCGAATTGTAGCATTGCTCAACTTGTTAGTTAATTCAATCCAACTTTTTCTAGTTTTTTTTTTTTAATGGATTCACCAGGAGGCAATTGATGCAACTCAAAAGTGCGATATCATCTTAATGCCATTTCAAAAGCGTATGATGTAATTATAATATTTTTGGTTTGTTTTTAATATACATTCCATCTATTATAGATCTGGATGTAGAAGGCATTGCTAAAAAATATCCCCATGCAATGCATCACTGTCTCAATATATGGGTGCAACATATCACAATTTGAACAACTCTTATATCTAAGAAAGTCTTGTAAATTGGAGAAAAGATTGAATGGGTATTACATGCAATATGTACATAGACATAGTAGGTAGTAACAAATAAAAATTTCACAAGTATGCAGCAAAATGGAAACATTCTAGAACAATTACTGCTTGTATTTTGCATATGATATATATACATATCTTAAAATTTTATTAGTATATACTCACCATATATACATAATAAATAGCGTATAATACTTGGTAAATTTTCTTGACATATTGTGTTTCCAGTGATTGGATTCTTGGTAAAATCAAAAAGCAACCGCACCATCGTAATAAATTTTCAGTTACAACTGCTTAAGTTTCAAACTAAGCAACTAACTTATTTTGCCTATATTAATTGAAGTATAAAGTTAATGATAGAAAACATTCATGTAAATTCACTTCCTTCTTTCTTTCACTTCACATAGGTTTTAACTTAGAGTTAAATTTAAGTACGTAAAATGTAAAAAACTAAAACAGATGTATATGAAGTATAAAAAGGTAAAAATATAACTTCGGTTTTCGGTACTTAGCCTTATGTTAATATGAAATATTACCAAGAACGGAAGATGATGTCTGGGATACCTGTACAAATCAAACAGACTAAACTGTACATTTGAAAGTTCAAAAATGATACTTTTGTTTGTTACTCTCTTCTAAGCACACGCCGAGGATTTCAATGGGCATGTCTTGCATGGAAGACAAATTTGGGAAGACACCTAATTTGTCCTATATTAAGAGTCTAGCGTCTCTGATGCATATATGAAGAAAAGGGTAACCTTACAAATAAGGCAGCAACTAAGTTGATCAAGATTAATTAAATTTATTGAAAATCCAATATAGACTAAAGCATAGGAGTATCTATAATTTTTGGAGTTACTATATTTAGTTGTACAGCACAATAGGAGTAAAGTAAATAGTGATAAAGATTTAAGATTCTAGAGGTATCACTTAGCGAGAATGGCAATCCATTGGCTTAGGAAAAAACATTTGAGAAATGGTTAAAATCCATGAAACTTGAAATGAAGTCTATGCCCATGTATACCAATTGAGTATCAGAGTTGGTAGACTCATCTAGAGGGATAAAACCTAATGGGTGTAAATGAGCTTTAAAAATAAAACTGAAATGGATGGCAAAAACAATACCTATAAGGCAAGATTTGTGATAAGTGGTCTACTCGACCTCATGAGACATTTATAATGAAAATCTTTTGCTTATAGTTATCTTCAAATCCATAAGGATTTTAATTGCTATTGCAGTATAGACTTTTGATTACACTTATGGATTTGAAAACAAATTAAATACTTCCTCTTAGTTCTTTAAGGTGCAAGATGAAACCCATTAACTTTGCAAGAAAATCCTTTTATGAGCTAAAGTAAGCTTTTGAGTATGGGATTTAAAATTCAATGAGATCCCTTTTAAAAAGAATCTAAAGGAACCATGAATTTATGAGAAGGTGAATGAGTATACCAATGTCTCTTGTGTTATATGAAGGTAATATACTTATTATTTGTGGATTTACGGAAAATTGTAGCTTACAGTGATGAAGCTCAATCATGCCATGGAATAGTTGATCGTATGTGCAGAGAGCAAAGGAGAAGAAAACTGTATGTGTTTGGAAGAATGAAGAGTTTCTATTTGATTCCAAAAAGTTAGTTACAATCTGTTACACATTGCCCTTTTATACTACTAATATGTACACTAGGATTGATGAGTTGTACAATATATGGATTGCTGACATGGACAAATCTAATCTGCACAAAAATAAATATGTACTAACACTAACTTCTACATACCCCCCTCAAGTTGGAGCTCTATGAAGTCCTAACTTGAAACAAAATTGTTGCATTTGATGAGCACCAAGAGATTTAGTAAGGAGGTCAACAACTTACATGGAAGAAGGAACAAAAATAGGCCAAAGAAAGCCAGAGTGGATGTGATCATGAACAAAGTAAACATCAATAATGATGTGCTTAGAGCAATCGTGATTGCAAGGATTGTTAGCAATCAACAAAGCTAACTTATTATTGTAACCTAGTAAAACAGGAAGATCAATTGCAATGTGTAAGTCATGTAAAATAAAAGAAACACAAAGCAACTCCTTCGTTGTAGTGGCTAAATTGTAGTATTCTGCTTTAGTAGTTGATGTGGACATAATGGATTGTTTCTTAGTCTTCCATGAGACTAAGGCATTGCCCAACAGCATATAATAACCAAAAACTGATTTCCTATCAAGACTATAAGAGCCTTAATCTAAATTAGAAAAACCATGCAATGTCAAATGGTTATCAAGGGGATAAAAAAGGCCCAAAGTAGTAGTGCCTTTGAGGTATTGTAGGAGATGAAACAAAGCATCAAGGTGTGGTTGACGAGGTGAGGAAAGGAATTGACTCAACTTGTGCACAGCAAAGCAAATATCTAGTCTTGTACGAGTGATATACAAGAGCTATCCAATAAGTTGCGATAGTAGGATGGATCAAACAATAAAGTACCTAACTATTTATCAAGAGACAACTTGGTGGGCAAAGGAAAAGAGACTACCTTGGCTGCAATAAGATTAGCATTGCTCAACACATTAAGGATGAATTTTCTTTGGTTAACAAGAACGCCATGACTTATGCAACAAAGTTCAATGCCAAGAAAAAAACAAGCCAAACCCACATCATTGATAGTGAATTCTTCATCTAATCTTCGTTTGACAAAAGAAATCATGTGCTCATTTGAGCCAGTAAGCAACATATCATCAACATAAAGAAGAATATAGACATAACCACCATCATTATAGCAAGTAAAAAGCGAATAATCATGCTTTGATTAAAGGAAACCAAGAGAAATAAGAAACTTGGATATTTCCAAATTCTATTGTCAAGAGGCTTGTTTAAGCCTATAAAGAGACCATTTTAAATGATACACTTGATTTGGCAAACTTTAGTATACCCATCAGGTGGAATCATGTATATATCTTCATCAAGATGACCATGCAAGAAAGCATTATTGATGTCTATTTGATGTAAAGGCAAAAAAAAAAAAAAAAAAAAAGAAGAAGAAGCAACTGCTATGGCTAATAATATGTGAATAGGGCTAAGTTTAGTAATAAGAGAAAATGTATCATGATAATCGACTCCTTCTACTTAAGTGAAACCTTTAGCCACTAATCTAGCTTTATGTCTTTCAACAGATCCATTAGGTTGATACTTAGTTTTATAAACCCATTTAGAAACTATTGCCTTTTTCCCTTCGGGTAAGCTAGTTAACTCCCAAGTGTCATTAGCCTCAAGTGCATTTAATTCAGTTTGCATAGCTTCTTGTCGAGCTTTAGATTTGGATGCTTCTAAGTATATATAAGGTTCTTAAGTCAGTAATGTAAGCCCCAAAGTTCAGCTAAATAACCGTAAGATTGAACTTAGAACCCAAGGTTTAGGGCGGTCGGCTAAAGGATCCGATCACACCCAAATTATAAACTATTTAACAAGATACCAGTAAAAATGACCCTGTAAACTTAAATTTAAGAAAATAAGTAGTAAAATAGGAGACTATAAAATTTTTAAATTTTAAGCATAATAACTGCTAATTACCAAAAAGGCAAAAAGTGTAATATAATAACTAATAGATTATTAGAGATAGATTATATGTATACTAAAAATTTTAGAATGACCAAAATAATATCTAAGAATGTTCACGTGTACTCTACATGTATTTACGTGTAGATAAAAATACGCGTAATTACTAAAATTGGCCGAAAACTAAGTAAATAATTAAAAAAAAATACAAAATAATTATAAAAAAATCAGAAGAGGATAAGCTGATGCAAGATAAGGTCGTGGCAGGTCCAAAGCTGCAAAATAAAAATTAACCAATAAGAATTTGACAAACTAAAAGCCTAAAATCAAGGAAATGAGGCAAAATCCCATCAAATTAATGTATAATAATTACAAAATTCGTCTATAAATAGCAAGAAAAATTCAGAAGCTCATTTGGACAGATAGAAATCAGAGAAAATTAGAGAGAGTTGAAAATTCGAGAGAAAATTCAGAAAAATAAAAAAAATAAGAAAAACTGTGCAGTTAGAGGTTTTAAAGGGAACCCACACCAAACGAGGAGCTGGGAGTGGACGGCCACCACCACCACACGGTGGTGGCAGCGCCCAGGCCGGCCGACAAGGCCACGGCGGCCCGCGGTGGCCGGAGCCACCTGAACCGGTGAGTCCAAATTCCAGCCCGATTCTTGTAAAATTTTGTAAAATTAGTTATTTTGCCCAGAAAATTATGAAACTTGTTATTCTGAGGTTTTATTGTATTTAGATTTAGGAAAAAATGTTGATTTAGTTTAATTATGTCTGAAAATATAGGGTCCTTAACAAATTGTTCAAAACCGAGCATGATTAAACCGGAAATTAAATAGGCTTAGGGATGTAGTTTAGGGCTCAAAATTTTTCTGTAGGATGCTCATGTGACATAGAACAGTGCTATGAAGCCCTTTTTCAAAAATTAATTTTCGAAATTTTTAGATAATTTTTAGGCTCTAAAAAGAGGCATAAAAAGGGTAATTTAGGGTTAATTATGTAATTAAATAATTAATTTCTGATTTAGCGAATAATTACATGTTTTAGGATGTTAAGATCTGATGGAGTATGATACTTATAGCATTTAGGTTGTTAGATGTAATTATTAGGTTAATTATGTAGTAAATTAGTAATAGAAAAACATAGTAAATTATGAGTTAATTTTGTAAATTAGAATAATTAGGTGTAAAACCTGATCTAGGATGAATTTAGACATTTTAAAGTGATAATTTATGTTAGAGATGGTAATTAGGGTAATAGAAATATTAGAAATGCATTATGTGCATAATATGTAATAATGCATAATGTGTAATTTTTGAAAATATAATAAATAGAAAATATTAGGATAAAAATTGATATTATATAAATAATAGGGATATATAATAAATCTGATAAGAAACTTGAATTTATGTAATTATATGAAAAATGTAAAAATTTCTCACATTAGGAGTAAATTCGGTACACAAATAGGGATTTAAGTGTACCGGATGGAATAAAATACTGACTAGGGGTAATAATGGTATATAGGAGATCGGGAAGTAATGTGATTAATTTCACATTATAGGTTGAAACGGATTTTTAGGGTTGGAATCTAAAACATTACTTAAAAATCGAACTAAAAACCTGGTTCAGAAATCGATGCGAAAACCGAACCTAAACCTAAACCTAAACCTAGAATAATTATAAAAGACTTAATACCTAGATAATTAGGCATAATAAACCGTAAACAAAACCTAACAATAAGCATTATAGGATAAAACGAACCTATAACAGTTATACGAAAAGCTGAAACCACGTTCGTGTTATAGGGATAATCGGCGATGGCCTGAGCAAATCGGACCTTGAGTGAGCGAGCGAGGAGTCGAGGTAAGTTGGGATTAATACGATGCTGTATTTTGGAGGCTTAAGATTATGCTTGGGTGTGCTTGTTAGATAGTTGAATGCGTGCATGTGCTTGATTATGGGTAATGCTATGATTCTGTTTGCTGCTTTAGCACATATTGTATGAATTGTATGTAATGATTGATCACCCTAAATTGGACTTAATCAAATATACGACCAGTAATCATAATCGAACATGCATGGCAACCCGTTAGGGGATTTAGGACTCTCCGGCCAAATACCGACCCCTTCGGAAGGGATAGCGCAGGATTGCAAAATGGTCCCTTCTTCATCCTCAGTCGAACTAAGTGACAGGAGAGGAGGTCGCGGCAGGGATGAAGACAGTGGTTCGAAGGTAGTCGCGGGAGGAGCAAGGTCTCCATTACACAAGCCTGGGTTTGGTCGTGAGCTGTTGCATTAACGGTAACTCCTCAACCCGGATTAGAGCGGGCGCAATTTCTCTAATCTCACGACGGGCCGGACAACGTCGTGCGATGGCATTTGCTCGCACATGCATTGCATCTAATAAGTGATTGAAAACCTTGTTGTGTTTCTGGTATAGTTTTAAGTCCTCCGTCCCTACTTACTGAGCTGTAGTTGCTCACATCCCTATAGACGTCGTGCAGGTGCTGGCTAAGAAGCGGCAACCAATTACTCTGAAGCTAGCAACTGCTGGATCCTGGGGAGTGAGGAAAACATTGAAGAATAAACACATATTTTAAGGTTTAAGTTTTTACTTTAGAACTTTTCATTTCCGAATGATGTAACAACTAGGAAATATATTACGGAGAAATATTGTAAACCCTAATTGCAATAACTGTATTATAATATATATTAATTTCCTCACTTTCTTCGATAAATAATTTATTTAAATGACAAACTGTCTCCTTCAAAGCGGGTTAGTCGTGGACGCCTTGTGTAGATCAGGTCTAAGATAGCGGTTGTAAGGCCAACTTCTATCTTAGGATGGTTTACACGGCGGGGGCTGTTACGACTCTACCGCTTCGGGGCGTGACAAGTAACACATTAGCAAAGGAGGTTACAAAATCAGAAGGATAAGCAAGAAATGTAGACAAATCAAATAAAGGATATGATGGAGAAGTATGAACAGAATGTTTAGTATGTGTAGGAAGAGCTGTAGCAATAGGCAAGTTATGTTGTGCTTGAAAAATGAAATCTTGGAGCCATTGAGGTGGCTATCATACACACCTTGACTTGCATAAAGAGCTACCAGTACCAGCACTAGGCATACTAATTACATCAGAAGTGTCATTGCTAGAAGTCAATTCAATAGAAACATTGTCATCACTAGCTTGAGTACCAGAATTAGTCACTGAGTCAGGAGGTGGGGAAGAGGATGGAGTATCAGTAGTGGTAGGAGTAAGTTGGTTAATAGGAACTGATGTAGCAAATTGAAAAATAGAAGTATCCATCAAACCTTGATTGGTAGGAGATGGTGAAGCATAAATGATAGTATTTGGTGAAGAAATAAAGGATTTAAAAGGAAAATGTATCTCAAGAAAAACGACATCTCGGACACAATGATACATTTGTGAGAAATATCATAAACTCTATAACCCTTTTGTTCATGTGCATAGCTTGGAAAGACTCCTTTAAGTCCTTGTGGTTCAAACTTGTCTCTTGGACAAGGTTGCTTAGTAACAAAATAGAGATAACCCATTACTCGCAAGTTTTCATAACTTGGTGCAGAACCAAAAAGCAGTTCATGTGGGATCTTCCAATTTAAACTAGCTATAGGCATCTTGTTTATCAAATATGTGGTTGCAAGTAAACATTCACTCCAAAATTCCTTAGGTAGTTGAGCATGAAGACGTAGTGTTTTGGAAGTGTTTAAAAGATGTTTGTGTTTTCGTTCAACTTTCCCATTTTGCTAAAGGTTATATGTTGTAGTCCTCTGGTGCACTATTCCTAGGCTTTGAAATAAAGATTGGCACATGGCAGACAAAAACTCTAACCCATTATCTGTTCGTATAAACTTTGGAATGATGGAAAAATGGTTAGACACATAAGAAAAATAGGTTTACAAGATTGAGTAGGTCTGGTCTTTATGATTGAGTAGAAAACTCCAAGTTGACTTAGTGAAGTTATCCATAATTATTAAGAAGTATCTTGCACCTATTATAGAAACTACACTATATGGACCCAATATATCAATGCGTAACAACTTAAAAGTAAACTGAGCAACATGTTGACTTCTATTAAAAGGCATCCTATGAAACTTTGCTTCATGGCACACATTACAAACAAAAGAATCAAAGTCACAATTCTTGCATGTATCCAAATGTCTAAGTTTTGAAATTGAGCCATGCCCAAGTCGGGCATGTAGCAACTGTAACTTACTATCTTCTTTAGAAGCTAAATTACAAGAAACGATAGGTTTATTTTGTGTAACAGAACCCTTTACTACACCTTGATCTTCTTGGCTCAACACATATAGTCCATATATAGCCTTGGCTACTACCACAATTTTATTGTGTTTTAGGTCCTGAAAAGTGCATTGATAAGTATTAAAGATAGCAACTAATTGTTGATCTAACACTAAACTGTGTACTAAAAGTAAGTTGTGTGTGAAGTTAGGAACAAAGAAAACATTGTGTAGGGTATTTGATGAAGTGAGGATAGTAGAACCAAATTTGGTGATAGGAATAATTCGTCCATCAGGCAAGTTAACTTTAATAGGATGGATAAGGTCAGTAACATTGTGTAATAAGGAAAGAAAGAGGGCCATACGATTTATAGCCCCTATATCAACAACCTAAGAACTCAAGTTACTACTTGATGCATTCAAACAAAAAGAAGTGGAGAGAATACCTACAAACTAAATACTATTTGCATTAGCAGTAACACCAGGTCCTTTCCTTTCCCTTCCAGCCTTCATGAATTGTAACCTTTGTTCACAAACATCCTGCAACTTTTGACAATTGAAATCATCAAAAACAATATTATTCGCATTAACCTCAAACGTGCCATCAATCAATTGATCCAAAGGCATGCTTGGCTACTGTAGTTGAGTTGTAAACACATTATTCACTATTAGCTTCCCTTTATTTAACTTCTTCCTTTAAACCATTCAAGGTAACCAATAATCTAAAAACAGTTATCAACACTGTGTCCTTCCATCTTGTAATGTCTACAAACAATCTTACTCTTATTCCTTTTCTTGTCAAATATTGAACCTTTGCCTCTTGTATTAAACACAGCCATCTCAACATCAGCATTAAAACTTGAAGTGATTTGTTTTTGTTTTTCAATTTGCTAGACTAGGTAAAATGCCTTATTTACTGTAGGCATCAGATCCATAAACAGTATTTGATTGCAGACTCCATCATAAACCTCATTTAGACCCTTAAAAAATTGCATTAGTTTGCTTTCTGACTGAAAATCATCCATTTTCTCCTTGAAATCACAAGTACACAAATTTAATCTACCACAAGTATACTCAGGAAACGCATGCAATTGCCCAAGTTCATCCCAACATTTCTTAAGCCTATTATAGTAACTTGCAACATTACTATTACCTTGTTTCAAATTGCTAATTTCATGTTGTAATTGAAAAAACTAGTGGACCATTTGAAACCCCCATACTGTTTAGTTATTTCTTCCCATAATTGCTTTGCTGATTAAGTATATAAGAAACTCTGAGCTATATCTATCTACATGGAATTTATGATCTAACATCAAACCATATAGTCACACCTCAACCACCTTACTAAGTATAAACACCTAATTTTTGCCTCTCTGTAGTTTTAATTTTTATTTTTAACAAAAAGGGTCCTAATTAAAAAAAAATTAATAAAAGATAAAAATAATAAACAAATTAACAAATGATGAAAATACCAAAAAATGATGAGAAAAGGAAAAGTTAAAAAGATTTTTAGATTTTTTTAGGAAGTAAATTATTTTAGAGTCAATTATTTTAGTTTAACTTAGTTAAAAAAAATATCTTTTAGGGAATCGGGTATTTTAAGTACAATTTAATTGTACTGAATGTCAAGGCGCAGGCCAACGACTTAACGGATAAGTATTGAAGTATTGGATTGAATTTAATTTAAGGTCTTGGGTTCGAGTCTTGCCAGGCATCTATGTTTTTTATTTTTCTATATTTTACAAGAGTGAGAGAAATAAACGAGATTCATATCTAATTAAAAACATTTGAATCTAATTTGATTTTATTAAATCGGATTTGAATCTAGTTTAATTATTATCGAATCAGATACAATAGATACGATTCGATATTATATGGTTTGAGTTTATAAAAACACACATTCACTATTTAAAAAGAAAAATAGCTTCACTTCCACAACGGTTTTTTTTTAAAAATCACTTAGCCACAAATCCGAATCTTCGCCTTGCCGATCCAAAATCAATTTGAAGTCTTGACAATATAATTCCTTCGCAATCTCCAAATCCGAGGCGGAAGCCTAACAAGAAAATTCCAATTCCAAATCACCAAATCCAATGCCAATTCCTATGTCCTAACGTCCATAATTCTAAATCACTGGAAACCGAACTCCAATTTCCACCATTCGAAGTCTTGACATCAATTCCGAAGGCGAATCCAATGTTCAGCAATTATGAAGCAAATCCAACGTCCAATTCCAAAGACAATCCGAACAGCAGTTCCATGCCGACAACAATCTAATGCCATCTAAATTTCCAGCAATTCCATCGCTTCACAAATGTCCTCAACCAAACTGAACACGTACTTCACCTACATCCATCGCACGCTGCGCATAACGTCGACATCTAAACTCGACGACCAACAACACATTGCACTCTCTTATCTTGGCTGATCCCCATACTCGTATGCCACAACCAAACAAGATCAAGTCAAGGTTCGGTTTCTTCAATTTTTTTCATTATTATATTATGTTATTATTTTATTAGGTCTTTAATAATTTAAGATAGTATATGTAATTATGTTTATCTAATAGGATATTTCTTTAGTATTAGTTTCCACCATATATATTAGGTATATCATATTGATTTAAGTGAATGTTTATTTAATAAGTAGTAATATAGATATAAAGACATATATATATTAGATAAGGGATTGTTAAGATTGGTTTTTATTACATATATATGTTATTATATTAATTATACTTTATTAGTTAACATAATATATAATATATGTATATGTTATTTTAGGAGTTTTAGTATTAGTTCTTATACCAGTGTATCATATAGAATTAATTTATTTTGATAGATAGTCATATATATTAGTTTAGGGATTGTTAGGATTGGTCATATCTTAAGATTTGGTTTATTACATAGAAAGTTGTTTTTCTTTAAATAAAAATTAATAAAAGACCCTTTTTTAAAAATAGGATTGTTAGGGCATTTTTTTATAAAACAAAAACACTCAAGAGTTAGGGCCCTTTTAGGTTTTATTTGAATAAATTAAATTGGTAACAACGTAAATTTGGTCGGTTTTTAAAAATTAAAATCAATCAACATACTAAAGTTTTCGAAAGAATTACGATTGTTTGATCCTGGCTAGTAGGAACGTAGGTACTTTTGGGGCGACGATAAAATATGTAGAAACTTAGGTTCTTTTTTTCTTTTAATTAATTAATTAATTATTCATTTCTTTAAATATTATAATTAGAAGAATAATTCTAATTTCGGTAAGTAGATAGTGGTACCCGTTAGGGTTTAATAGGTTAGCCCCTGAATTCGGAACCCTTTGGTTCTTCACTCAAATTGAAATAAAAAACCGGTAGCCAAATCGTAATCAATCCACCTAATTGATTACGGTTTCTTTCCTTTTTCCCGATTATGGTTGGGTGGTGACTCCAAAATTTATTTTTAATAAAAAACTGGAATTTTCCAATTTCTTTAGTCAACGATTAATATTAAAACAGGTTAAGGTTTAGTATTAATCAGAAATAGGAAATTAATTTTAAATAGAAAATCGAAAAATTAAGCTCGACACTAAGTCCAGTGAATGTTCTGGTGGCTTATTAACATTTTCATCTATAAATCCAATTTTTAGTTTTGCACTTAGAGCCATTCTTACTACTTTATTCCACCTTAAATAATTGTTGCCATTGAAAATTATATTTCCAATCATTACATTAGGGTTATCTGAACCTAAGATATATAAGAGAATTGAAGGATCATTTATAGATCTAGTAAAAGAGGATGTTGCAATACTCATAATGAAAAGAAGGAAACAAAATAGATCAGTACCTTAATCCTGATGCTTTGATACCATGTAGATTTACAGAAAAATGTAGCTCACAGCGATGAAGCTCAATCATGCCATAGAATAGTTGATCGTATGTATAGAGAGCAAAGGAGAAGAAAACTGTATGTGTTTGGAAGAATGAAGAGTTTCTATTTGATCCTAAAAAGTTCGTTACAAGTTGTTCCACATTGATATATGGGGTCCATATAGTATAGTTTCTATAATGGCTGCAAGTTACTTCTCGATAATGGTAGATGACTTCATTAAGTCAACTTAGACTTTTTTACTCCATAATAAAGACCAGACCTACTCAGTCTTGCAAACCTATTTTTCTTATGTGTCTAACCATTTTTCCATCATTCCAAAGTTTGTGTGAATAGATAATGGGTTAGAGTTTTTGTCTGCTATGTGCCAATCTTTGTTTCAAAGCCTAAGAATAGTGCACTAAAGGACTATAACATATACCCTTTAGCAAAATGGGAAAGTTGAACGAAAAAATAGACATCTTTTAAAGCACTACATCTTCATGCTCAAAAGAACTTCTACTAAGTGTGGGTGGTATTAAGGGTGGGAAGGCTTTATGTTTGTGATGGATAAGGGGGTTTTTTGTTGGTGATTTGGGATGGATATGTAGGGTTTGTGTTTTTGGGCTGGGCATGTGATTCAAGGCCTTATATCTTCTGAGTCTTCTTTGGTTGGGGTTTTTCTTTCACATATAAGCCTAATTTTCAAGCTTTTCTCTTTTTCTTGTATTTTTTCTTTCTTCTTCTTCTTCTTCTCTCTCTCTCTCTCTCTCTCCCTCTCTCTCTTACTATGCTCCATTATTTCTTGCTCTTCTTTCTTTTCTTTGGCCCTAGGAGTCCATTGTGGAGTTTTTGTCTTTAAGAGATTAAAGGCCCTAAATTAATAGATTTCTAGTGTATGGGCTTAGGCAAGGTATGTATAAGTATAGGGTGTTTGAAAAGGAGTTAGCTCTTCTTCAATTTAGAGAAAATAAATTATCAGAAATAAAAATTATCCTCGAATCGATGTCATTAAAGCAAGAACAAACCAATTTTTATCCTTGTCTCTTAATTAGTGACCCTAATCTCTGAATTGCCCCAGTATGGGATGGTTCTTCATAGGGTTTAAATTTGAAAATACCCCAACTTGATTTAAAGGGGTTAGTAAAGGATAACTGTCTTTAGGATTTGAATATGAATGCTTAACTTCATTTTAATCTATGTATCAAATTCAAAATGAACCTTCTTTAAGGAATGAGTCTACAGTATCCTTACCATGATGTCACTTAACTCTTAAAGTGTTTGAGGGTTGGTGTGTGAGATATGGTTTGCCTATTTTCATCCTAAACCTTTTAAAAAGTAAGTTATCAATTCCTTAAGGAGGAATCCATATTTATTTTCCTTGAGGTGGAGATTGACTTTGCCCCTTCGTTTTCTTAAAATATGCCCTGATGTGAAATGATACTTCATTCGATTTGGGTTCGACACTTAGGTTATATTTCACCTTATATTTTAACTTGGTTTATGGTTGGGTTTGATTTTCTTAATGGATAAGGGGTTTTGGCTTGGTTCAACTTACTTTGATGGGCTAGGGTTTGTGTTTGGGTTAGTTACCTTAATGGGCTGAGGGTGAGCATTTAGATTGGTTGCTTAAATGAGCCAAGTGTTTGTTTGGTTTAGCTATCTTAATGGGCCAAGGCTTTTGGGTTGGCTACCTTAATGGGCCAAAGGCTTTCGATTTAAGAATTTGTAATTGTTAACAACTTTTCTTTTCTTTTTATTTATTTATTTTCTTTTTTTTTTTTAATGAGAGAGAAATATAGGGCTTTATTTTATAGAAATCGAGAAATCAAATTACAAATAAAGATGGTGATTTTGGGGTTTTATTTTTAAGTTTATGGAATTTATTTACATTTCCCTAATTGAGAGAGAAAAATGGTTAGATGAATGCAATTGAAGGTTTATTTACAAAAGAAGTAATATTAAAGAATGAAGAATGATATGCTAAAGCAAACTTTACTATCATGACAAAATGAGAGCCTAATTATTAAATGAAAGTTGGTATTTATTCAAAGCTTTTTTACTACATCTAAAATCCCTAATTTAGCTCTTGTAGTTGGGCTGCAATTTTATCCAGCATCTTTAAAGTCCAATCCGTAGTCTTTTCGCTTTTTTTGAGTTAGGCCAATAAGGCTTGATTAGAGGCTTCAACACATCTAACCCTTTGCTTTCAGTAGGTAGCTTCATCTTGTAGTAGTTGTTCATGGATTCTCAGGGCATCTGGTTGCCTATTGACTCTTTGATTATTCACTTGTTGGTTACTTGCCATTATTTGTAGGCCAAGACAATTCGTGGGCAAGAATCATTTATTAATGAAACAAAAGAATGCACATGGAAGCATGCTAGTGCTAGAACCGTTTAGGTTAATACATTATTCCCTAAGTTGCAACCTTACTGTTTGATTTGGTGTTTATAAGAGAATGGGTACAAAAATTAATCACATTTCTAAAACATTTAAGCATTAGTGGAGTTGCAACTTCTAAGAGTAGTGTATTAACTCATGGTTTAAGTGTATGTGATTTAGGTGAGTTCTAAAGGTCCTTAAACTCTGTAACCTCACATATTTTTGAAAAACGGTTCCTTGGTCATATCGTAGTTTAAGTGGGTTAGCTTAATCAGCCCCTTGTAGTGGTTATCCCATAACACCTAAAACTTACACAATAGCCCCCTTCCTAGGGTCTTAAGACGGATTAGGTTTGATTGTATCTATCTTATAACTTTGATGCAATCATTCCCCCCAATATCTCAAGTATGTTATGTTGTTGGATGATTTTAGGGTAGGACTTTGTTCTTATAATGATAAAAAGAGCTAAGTGGTATCAGGGCTAGTCTGGTGCAGCCACTCCGATACCTAAGTCAGTAAGTGTTTTAGAGAGAAGCAAAATGATTAAATATTGAGTTAAGGATCTTTCAAGTGTTCTTGCAATGCTTTCTTTTCATATTTATAGGTGAACGTCAGGTGTCTGAAATGACAATTAATCATTGGTAATAGACTAAGTAGAGATCTCATAATCAAGCTCATGCCTAAAATATAAGAATAGTGGGTGGTTATGTAATGGGATTGCATTAGATCATAACCATTCATGTCACTTTAAGTTCAAACTGGACGTATTAACAAGTCGAGCTCCAAGGCCCATCAAGTGGGTTGAGCCTTAATCAACATTAGCCAAGAATAGAGTTACTTGACATCTCATCAACTAAATAGCCGAATAATGTTTTAGGGTGAAAACCAATCATCAACAATTGCCTTCTAATTCCTGTGGTTGAGAACTCGACTATGGGAGTAGATAAAGCTTAATGCTTAGTTTAGGTAGTTAGATGGTTAAGACCAAAATGAGTTTTCCAAATGCCGATATCATGACCCAATAGTATCATTGTCGTAATAGATTGCCGTATATTGTATGAAGATCTAAAATCAACCCCCTTGTTGATCATAGTCCTTCTATACAATACATAAGGCTCTTTCCACTCTATATTATCATTAGGCCTATAGATATGCGATATTGAGCATATTAACTAAGATTTATCATTTAAATACAAAATACTAAAGTTAAGATGTGGATTCATAGAATTCCATAACCAAATATTACAATGCAGCTAAAATCTTATAAGAGGCTGCATTATGAAAGTCTAACTAGGTAATTAAGTTAAACAAAGTAAATAAATATCTATAAATCATTATTACAAAATTCCCTCTCTGCTTTTTGAAGCTCACAATCCCATCTCGATATAAGACTCACCTCGGGCATTCCTCGGCCCAGATGAACGAAGAGGTGGTTCACAACAAAAGAAATCTATCAGGGTATAAGTTTATGCTTACTGAGTTAATCCCTCCGCCATGCCATATAAACAATATTATTTAATACAGAACATATGAAAGCATGAATACTCTAAATGCCAACCAATATGTGTAGTGACCTAGAAATTACATGTAACTTCGAATTATGCCCCTTATAGTAAGGGTTGGAGATAATTAATTGATACAAACCATCAATTGGGTCTTAGTACTTGGGTTTTTATTCCACTTGCACCAATGTGCTCAAATCAACTCAAACAAATATATAATATATACAAACTTTATTTTTTATATCGAAAATATACTTTTCTTTTCAAAAATCAAATTTATGTCAAAATCCAAGGTCTAGCGATGTAGTAGTCGCCCCCATAGTCCATAAACATACACCCTACGCAAAAATCACAAGAGATGGCCCTGCTCTAATGGTTAGGGTCTTTTGGTGCCTAGTAAGCTTAAACGCTCAAGATAAAGACTCAAAAACATATAAATGGCATACCGTTGCCTAATCCTTGAAGGAGGACCCCCTCCTGTGAGCCCCTTCTCATATTCTGCAAGAGGTGGCGGTTAGTATAGTTAAAATGCAAATATGAGAAATGCATGACTCATTGAGTTCCTTAAATGAATAGTTAATTAATTCAATTTTCGTTGTGATCAAGAAAATTCATTCCATACAACCATACATAACTATCATCACAACAATTTCCATTATTATCTTATTAGCAAGTCATGCCATTTAATCGTAATACAGTACACATGCATTTCCTATATCCTATAGGCAATAAAATTCATTATATAAATTTAAGTGTGATTACACTATAAGCAAAACCAAGCCTAAAGTAATCGAGAATCACTCACTTAGCTATAGTGGATTAGTCGTAATAATCTAGGGATAGGTCATCTCCAATAGTTAGGTGTCTTGAACATTGCAAATATGATAATGTTAAGAGTTTGAGATAAAATTGAAAGGCTAATTGTCGAGCCTGAATTTTCAGTTTTCTATTTAAAATTGAATTCATTTCCCCATTTCCGATTAATACTAAAGCCTAACCCATTTAATATTAACCCTCGACTAAAGAAATCGGGAAATTCTGGTTATTTTATTTATAAAAATTTTTGGAGTCACCACTTGACCAAAGTTGGGAAAAAGAAAAGAAATTGTAATCAATTGGGTAGATTGATTACGATTTGGTTACCAGTCTTTGATTTCAATTTAAATGAATAACCAGAGGGTTCCAAGTTCGAGGGCTAACCTATTAAACCTTAACGGGTACCACTATCTATTTACCGAAATTAGGATTATTCTTCTAATTATAATATTTTTTTAAAAATAAATAAATAAATAAAATCAAAAGAAAAAAAAAGACCTAAGTTTCTACATATTTTATTGTCGCTCCGAAGATGCTTACGTACTCGCTAGCCGGGATCAGACGATCGTAATTCTTTCAAAAAATCTTTAGTGTGTTGATTTATTTTAATTTTTGAAAACCGATCGAATTTATGTTACTACCAACTTAGTTTATTCAAATAAAATTTAAAAGGGCCTTAACTCTTGAGTGTTTTTGTTTTATAAAAAGAATGCTCTAACAATCCTATTTTTAAAAAGGGTCTTTTATTAGTTTCTATTTAAAGAAAAACAACTTTCTATGTGATAAACCAAATCTTAAGATATGACCACTTCTAACAATCCCTAAACTAATATATATGACTACCTATCAAAATAAATTAATTCCATATGATACATTAGTATATTACTAAAATTCTTAAACTAACATATACATATATTATACATTATGTTAACTAATAAAGTATAATTAATATAATAATATATATATATATATGTAATAAAAACTAATCTTAACAATCCCTTATCAAATATGCATATGTCTTTATATCTACATTACTACTTATTAAATAAACATTCACTTAAATCAATATAATATACCTAATCTATATTACAAAGAAAACTAATGCCAAGAAACAACCTAAACTATTATTATTTACATAGACTATGCTAAATCACTTAAGGTTCTAATAACAATATAATTTGATATATGATAACATAGTATAATATAATATAATATAAATGAAAAAAATTTTAAAAAAAATTGAAAGAACCAAACACGGCCGAACCTGAGCTTACCGTCCGTTGTAATGCTGTTTGTTGGATAAGTGGATGTATGCTGCTACTGATCTCGTCTTGGTCATATACTGCTGGACAATAGCTGTGTTGCAGTGATGGTGCAATGAGTGGGTGTTAAAAGTGTGTGCGGCGTTGCTTACTATGTTGCGTGTAATGCTTGGGGAATTTGTCATGTGAGTAGTGTGTTGGATAAGGGGTGTAGTGTCGATTGTAGAAGAAGATTGTCCGGCTATAATTGATGGCTTATTTGTCGTGCGTAGTGAGTGAAGCGGCCATAGTTACTGTGGTTGTGCAAAGTGCAATGTTGGTGAATTATGTCTGGCGTAGGTCTAGGTTGCTACTGTCAGGTGTTGGTTTTTCATGATTAATGTATAGTGAGCATATGTACTGTACAACAACGTAGACAATGCGAGATGTGAATTGTGGCTGTGAAGCGCTAGTTGGTGTGCTCAGCGGTTAGTGTAATTAGGTCATATGACCTAAACTGTAGTTATAGACTTGGGCGTGGTGCTGTTGAATCGTGCGGTGAAGCTTGGAGCTAGGTTACATACAGCAACGGTAAGGATGGAGCAGCAATGGACGGACATGCTGCAGCGTTGCGAATGAGGCCTAACGCTGGAGCATTCCACTGCTGAATGTGTTGGAGTTCTGTTGTGAAGTGCTGTGGGTGTTGTTGTCGGTGATCTACAGTTGATCAAAGGGGATAAGGGATGGTTGGGTATCAGGTATCGAGTGAGATTGAGAGAGAATGGGTAGCTACTGTTCGCTATTCTTGCTTTGGATATCGATCTTGAATGGGGTTGGGGTGTTTGACAGTGAAGACAATGGATGATGTCTGGCGGGGGATGAGCTGGATGTGTCGTGTAGGTTGCATTAAAGATTGAATTCGTGCAGTGGGGTGTAATGTGCTTGCAGTTCAGTCATGGAGTGTACAGCGTACGCAGAATTAGGATTAGCTGAAGAAAACTGGTTTTTTTTTTCCTTATTGGCGAGTGTGTAAATTTATAAACCCAAAACAAATCACATCCAATTATATCCATTCATATCTATTGTATCTGATTTAATAATAATTAAACTAGATTTAAATTAATTCAAATCCGATATAATAAAATCAAACTAGATTCAAATGATTTTAATTAGATATAAATCCCGTGTGTTCAACTTGCTTCTTATTGTAAAAATAAATAAAAAAAATTGAAATAAAAGACATCTAAGTATCTAGTGAGATTCGAACCCAAGACCTTAAATTAAATCCAATCTGATACTTTAATACTTATCCGATAGGCTATTGGCCTGCACCTTGATTTTCAGTATAACTAAATTATACTTAAACCACGTGACTCTCTAAAATAATTATTTAGACTAAGCTAAAGCTAAAGCTAAAACTAAAACTATTTGTCCCTAATATGGGTTACTTCTTAAAAATCTACAAAATCTTTATAATCTTTCTTTTCTTATTTTTTTTGTTATTTTCATCATTTGTTAATTTTTATTATTTTTATCTTTTATTATTTTTTTTTGTTTTTTATTATTTTTATTTTTGAATTAGGACCCTTTTTGTAAAAAAATAAAAAATTAGGATTACGGAAAATTAGGTGTTTACACTAATCTTAAAACTCTTTTAGTTATTCTTTTAACTTAGTTTCATATTTTTCCCTTATTTTACTTAAAACTTTAATCGAGCATAACTTTCTCGTATTAAATTCGATTTTTATGATCTTATGATCGATTTTCATTGTTTTCTAGTATACTTACATGGTGAGGTTAGATTTTTGAGATAAGGCACATAAATATGTCCACTAGTTAGAATAGTAGTGTTCCTCATGGTTTGGTGCTCCTTTAAGCTTACTTTTAGTTGTTAGGCTTTTTATTATCTTAGCAAATCTTTTTGGGCTTGGGCTTAGAACTTCATTTTAAGCTTAAAACACTCTTTAAGGTCAAATTTCTATCTGTGTTATAGCCTTGGTGTTATCAACATTTTCTTGGACTTTCATATGGGCTTATGTGGTCAAATTGGCTTCTTTTTAGTCTAAACTAAAGTTGGTGACTTTATTAGACTTAGGGAGTTTCATATTTTTAAGTGAGTTTTCTAGAGGTTCCAAATCTAGTTGGTTTGGTTTAGGGGCTTCCAACTTGGTTTCTCAACTTTTTTCATCACTTCCTTAAGTTTAGGTGTTAGATCAAGAACCTACACTATTTATATTCCAACTTCAACTTAGCTTCTCTTCCATTATGATAAGCTTTATGCCATGTTTATATTTCAAAATGTTGATTTCTTCATAAAACATCATGTATTGGATTTCTCCTTTACCTGAAGCTAGATTTAAGTATGTTTAACTTAATAGAAGTGAAAATAACACTTAAATGACCTACATATACTCCACATCCAGCATGCTATCCTCTCATTTAGTATATATTTCATGATTTTCTCAACTTAAAATCTCCCGTTTTAAGTATTAGACATGCATATTACAAAATACCAACTTAGTATGCTCATAGTCCATCCTTTATGTAAGTGATTCATAAGCCTATTACTTAAGGTAGTCTAACTATTTTATCACCTTATGCTTATGCTAATATCTTCATGAAAATATAGTCTCTTAATATGGCATACTAGAGCACATAACAAGGAAATAAACTTGTCCTAAAAGCGTAAAAATAGGTAGTTGTGCACTAAGAGTCTACTCTTGGTCCTTGTTTGCCCTTCCTTTTTACAGGCTCTTTTAGTGACCAAAGTCTTGATATTTAAGGTAGGTTTTGGGAATGTTCTAAGGTTTCCTAAAATGGCTTTTGAAGTGGACAATGGAAGGCAACAAAAACAACTTTGTGTTGTGAGATGTGGTTGCAAATGTATGGTGGCAAGTGTAGGTTTTGTGGGGTTTGGTTTCTTCTTTTAGTTTATGTGTTTAGAGTGAGAAAAATGAAATCAAAGACGAGGGAAAATGAGAGAGAGAGTGCTGGTTGGAAATGTTGTATAATGTATTTAACAAGCTCCTTTTTGTTGGCTTTTATCAAGTATATGTGCCATACTTTGACATGATTGGATGATGTACGTAATAAAGGATGAATAGTGCCTACGAAAGACATTGTTTTGATGTTTGATTGACAAGGCATAGCTCCCCCATACTCCTTCCCTATAACCAGCCATTGTATGTCTCCTTAGGGGCATGGTCCTTTTCATTTGACATTTTTAAAATAAGGTTGATAAAGGGTTGTGATAACTTATCTATATGTCATATAAGTTATGGTAGGATAAGGAAATGGTCTTATCACTAGCTTTTGATAAGTTATTAAGTGATAATTGATTCCAACTCTCAATTGATAAGTTATTTAATGTGATTGGTTGGCTTACTTATCTATATGTAATATAGCTTATAAGTGAAAATAAGAAGATTGTCTTATATGTAATTCTTTTAGAGTTTAGTTCTTAAATAAACTCGTAAATTACGATTTACTTCTCATAAAATTTTGAAAATTTTGAAAATTTCTAGAGTTGAATAAAATTATTTAAATTAAATTCATAATTAGTTACTTAGGGTCACGAGTCTTTAATTATCTTAGGGTTTAGGGTTTTGGGTGACTTAGGGCCTATTATTCTTATGTTCGAGTTTTTATCAATAATGAACTTTTGAATTGAAAAACTAAGTTTGTTTTCTAAATATAAACTTAAATTCTTAATTTAGTTTATCCTTAGAAATGATCGAGAAGTACTCTTAGTTGATTCATGTGTTCTTTAAATATTAGGGTTTGCAACCAAGTAATGGGAGAAGTTTTGATTTTCATTTTAAAATACAACAAATCGTATCCCAAATGAAAGGTTGCAACCTCTTAATTTTGCTGCTTATTCACTTTTCATGTTGCTGGGGCTAATGACTGTCAATGACATGATAGTTGTTAGATTTTTGACTCATAACACATGTTATTAATCCATACTTGTCCATCTAGTTAGAACAACATTATGTCAGAAGTGTGTTGGGTTACGAGGGGAAATTGTTCATATATAAAGGATTTTTCTATACTGAAAAAGATTTCTTCACTTTAGTTCTTATTCATATCTGCTATCAAAGTTCTCATTTGCTTTTGAAATCTCATCTTTGTCTTCCAAATTTTCATATAGTTTTTGATTTTGTCATATAGCTTCAATTAGGTATGGTTTGAAGCATCATTCGTCGACTTATACGTTTAGATTTTAAGGCAACTGAGACCGAAGCTACTTCTCCTCCCTAAAAAAGGAACGATTTAGCATGTTCTTTGAGTAGCTAGGTAGACAGGACAATGGAGTAATGGGAAAAACTCATTCGCATTAATGCTCTTTCAATGGATAACTATTTAGATGATAAGGAAGGAAAATCTGTGGCTAAGTACTTGTATAATAATGTTGTTTATTACAATGATTCTCCAAATGGAGTGGTGAGTGGTGAGTGGTGCCGTTAAAACCATCATCTCAAAGTATAACAAATATTAGCAAGATCTTCCTGAGACATAGAATTTGCGTAGGCCAAGGGAGGAAGAGAGGGTATGTTTTTCGAGGGAGCATGAGTTTCATATATACTTAAAATATCTTGATTTTGGATTACGTTTCCCATTTTTGGCTTTTATCAAATAGTTCTTTAATTACTTTCAGGTTACGCTGAGTATGTCTTCATCAAATACCTATTGGCTTCTTATAGCATTTGAGATAATTTGCGAGGAGGTCGAAGTTAGGGCTATGCCTCAATTGTTCAGCTATTTCTTCACAATAAGGAGGTAACTCGATGGTTGGTATTTCATGGTCGTTCAGTACAATCACAAGTTTATGGATGGGTTGGAGTCTAAAATCCGTAAGTGGCATGATAAGTGTGTGTCCATTGTATTGGATGAAGATTTGGATTTTTGGACCTAATGAACTGAACCCATCTACACTAAAGATATTGAATTGATGTCATTACCGCCAAAAAGATATAAGAAAGAAGGAAAAATAAAATGTTCTTTTGGAATGCCTAGAGGATAATAAGGCGATATGAGAATAGGGAGTCAATCTTCTTTGAAAAAGAAGGTAGGTGCTAGAACAGTTCCTATACCGAGTAGAGCTACAAGAGTAAAGCTGTTCTCATGACTTGGAGAGAGAATGGTCACCTTTGAGCTTCGCTTGGCATGGATCTTGTAAGTCGTTGATTTTCCTCTCTTTCCCATTTTTAATATTGTTATCTTTTATTATAAATATGGGTGTAGGCGATGTTGATCTTCCAAGCTGTTAGCTTAAACTAAGGCTAAGAAATTGAAGCTTGATAAAGTTGCTCATCCTACCGAAAAGAGTCAAGTGATTGAATAGACTAGAGTCGTTGAGGCTACACTTGAGGTAATCCCTCTTACGGAAAACATTCCTTAAGAGGAAACGCTAGCTGATTTAAGCCAAGAAATTGGTAGCAATAGTGGCATTGAGGTTATTCCTTATGAGATGGGTAAAGGCCCATTAGGCCAAATGGACAATAATCCAGGTCCTAAGAAAAGGAATGGGAAGGAGCTTGTTGGCTAAACTTTAACTAAGAAATTCAAAGACCAGGATGAGAGGGCAAAAGATTCTATAAAGAATAAGGCTCTCGGCATAAGTAGTGTTGAGTTCATCCCTAATCATGTGGTAGGCGATTACTTTGTCCTATGTTGAAGCAAGATCAGCCTGCACATTGACTCGGCCTTGGGTGATAGGACTAAATCCCTTGCCTTAATGGAAGGAGTCATTCTCCCTAGGGATAAGGAGATTGTGAAGAAAGATGTCAACAATCCTTGGCCTTAATGGAAGGAGTCATTCTCCCTAGTGATAAGGAGATTGCGAAGAAAGATCTCGACTGAGTGGGTAGTTGTAATAAAGGACACATCGCTGCAAAGTTATATGATGTAAGTACCGATCACCTTCTTACTTATGACTCATGTTTTATTGCTGACATAATCTTATATATATGTAGATTAGTAGCCATGTTTTGACTGCTCTAGATGAAGCTGACAAGCAAATAAAGAAGGTAATATCTTCATGCTATTGCCCTACTAAGAAGCAAATGACTAATTTATCTTTGTTAACTTATTGCAGAAGGTTGAGGAAGCATATAACTCCTTAAAAGCTTAGACTATTGCAGTTGACAACGTAAGGATAAAGGTCTAGATGGAGGCCAGGAAACTTGAAGAGGAACTGTCAACTGAGAAGTTGGTACATTCCTTGGTGGTTGATAAGCCTTAAGGCTAAAGGCGAAAAGCAGTATAAAGAGATTGAAGACTTAAAGGAGGGGTTTTGTAAGAATCGAGAGGATTGCTAAGGTTAGGCTAAATAATCAACTTAATGAGTGATGGGGAGGATAGGCTTAGGATGCAAATAAAGGAGTTGGAGGTAAATAGCTCTAGGCTATAGTCTTATATTACCAAATTGGAGGAGGTATCAAAGAAGAAGCCATCAGTAGAGGAAGCGCTAGAAATTGTAATTGCTAGTTGACAATATGAGAAATTGTTTTGGAAGAAACTTTTGCAGGGGCTCCAACAGGCAAGAAAGGAGATTTTGAAAGTTCAACTTGACTATGACCTTTCATGTCTAGACCTTACCGATGTTGATGACAATGATGCCAGCAGTGGCAATGAAGAAGTCAGCGAAGAAGATTAGATTGAGGTTCAAGGGCAAGGTGACAATGATGAAGCTAATGTTGAAGCTTTTGTTGAAAATGAGGAAAGATCGTTTAAGGAGACCCCTTACATTTGCAAGGAGACATCTACCTTCTCCAAAACCCCCAACACCAAGAAAGAAGTAAGCTCCTAGAAGTTCCCATCTTCTTCTAGTCAGGACAATACTTTGGCCTAGTCAAAGAAAAAGAATGCTTTAGATTCTTGAATTTTTGTTGATTTGCACTTTTATTTTTATATATGTTGCATGGATGAAATATGGTCGAGATGCCGATCATTTATTGTAATATGGTATTTGTCTTTTAGGCCCTCATGATTCTAGTATAGTTCATTTCACATGCAAATTATTAGTTTTCGACACATTTTATTTCACGTACAAGTTATTAGTTTTTGGCATGTTTTATTTTACATGCAAGGTACTAATTTTTGGCATGTTTTATTTCATGCGCAAGCTAAGAGTTTTTGGCACGTTTTATTTCACAAACAATTTAATGGATGTCTTTTTGAAGACGTAATGTTCATTAGTCACTTGGGATGTGAACTAGTTTCCTTTTTTGAGCCGTGAGATTACCTGTCGTTAGGCATAATAGAGTTCTTTCTCTAACTTCTCGACCTATTTCTAATAAGAATTGATGTTACTTGTTAATAATTATTAAGTTTGCTAACTATCATAGGCTTGAACTTATTAAATGCTAGTTTGTTTGCTATATAGCTAGAACATTATTGACCCGTTAATCATACATTGATCAGGAATGGAGGTGATGCGAAATAAAAACACAATCTTGAGAAGAACTTTTCATTGTTGAAAAAGATGTAGGACTTCATCTTATAAAATCTAGTAGAAATAAACCATAGCATCAAAGTAACTAAGCAAAATAAAGCTTCAAATTCTTGGCATTCTATGCTTGAGGGATAATTGTGCCATCTAACCTTTCTAACAGATAGGTCCCTTTGCTTACAGCTTCCCGAATCCTGATAGGATCTTCTCAATTTGCGCTAAGTTTCTCTTGTTTATCTCGCATGCCAGTTGCCTCTAACTTTTTACAAACAGGCCGAAAGACCTTATGTTTCACCTTTTGATTGTAATATCTAGCTGCTCTATGTTGATATGCAATAACTCTTGCCCTTGCAACATCTCTTATCTCATCAATTGTGTCTAAATTGGTTGTAAGATAGACTTGATTGGCTATTATAGCAAAGTTCCATGTACGAAGGTTGGGTAAATCTAATTCAATCGATAATATGGCTTTTAACCTATGTGCTTGCTTAGAGGGTGTTTCTCTTATGGAGGTCCTGTAGGTTGTCCTATATCCCCATAAAACATTCAGTAGTTTGTTAGCTTATTTACCCTTAACTTGGTTAACTTTTTAGTTTAAACTATGCAAGATGATTTTATTAACGGCTTCCACTTGCCCATTGGTGTGAGGATGAGCCATTGACCTGTAATTCAGATGAATATCATGTTTCTCATAAAATGCCCAAAATTTATCATTATCAAATTTAGTAATTATCATAAATGGAACCCCAAATCTTGATACGATAAAGTTGAAAACAAAAGCCTCAATCTTCTGATTGGTGATTTTAGCCATTGCTTTAGCCTTCGCCCACTTTGTAAAATAATCCATAGCAACTATGACGAATTGCCACTAGGCTATAGATTTTGGAAATAGTCCGAGTATGTCCAATCCTCCTTGGGTAAAGGGCCAAGGATTGGTGAAGCTATGTAATTCAGTAGAGGGCACATAGTTCGGTGCCTCATGTTTCTAGCATTGTAAACATTGCCGAGTAGAGAATTTTGCATCTTCCTTCATAGTTAGCCAATAATAGTCGAGTCGCAATATGTGGACATAGAGGGTATGACCTTTCATATGGTTGTTGCAAATGCTGCTATGTAATTCAAATAGTATTGACTATGCATCCTTTGGTGGAAGGAAACAAAGCTAAGGTTAGAAATGCTGCATTTGTACAATTGATTGTTTATCACCGTGTAATTTGCGGCTTAATAAATTAACCTCCAAGTATCTTTTCTATCATTAGGAAGAACACCGTCTTTCAAATATTTTATAATTGGGTCCATCCAAGATTTCTCCTTTGGGTAGGGAGCCAACTTGCAGCTTTGCTCAAGAGTTTGTAAGCTATTATTGGGGAGATACTTAATAAAGAGCTTGTTACTTAAATTAGGAAGTGCCATACTAGCTAACTTCAACAACTTGTCAGTAGCAATGTTTCTGCTTCTTGGTATTTTCTCAATTGAAAAGGACTGAAACTCTTCCATGAGTGTTTATACCATCAATACGTACTTGCTCATTACTTTTTCTTTTGTCGTGTAACTCCCTTTGACTTGATTCACTATGATCTATGAGTTGGAAAACACTACAACTCTCTTGGCACCAACTTCTTTTGCCAACTTGATTCTAGCTATTAAGGCTTCATATTCGGCTTCATTGTTGTTAGCTGGAAACTGAAATTTCAAAGTGTAGTTAAATTTCATATTATGGGGCCCTTATAAAATGAGACTTGCATCGCATCCTTATTTAGTAGAGGAGCCATCGACATGTAGATTCTATATGGGAAAACTACACTTTTAGTCTTTGAACTTTATTACTTTTTCTAATTAAGTCCTTGAACTTCTTTTTTTTTTTTTTTTATTTCAGTTCTCAAACTTTCCAAAAGATTGCAAAAAGTCCTCCATTAGTGAATTGTTAGTTTTTTCATTAATGAAGGACTCTTTTGCAAACTTTTGGAAAGTTTGTGGACTAAAATAAGAAAAATAAAAGTTCAAGGACTTAATTAGAAAAAGTAGTAAAGTTTAAGGACTAAAAGTGCAATTTTTCATTTTCTTTCTTTTTCATCCTTTGTTAATTTTTGTAGAAAAAAAAAAAGATTTACAGCTTAATGAATTAGAATAGTTAATTGTGTTGTTAGATAAAATATTGATTAAAAAATTATTTACCTTATCATAAATAGAATCATTATTTATATTTTTCTATTTACAAATGTATAATGATATTCTAATTAACTTTACATAATATCATTAAATTAAATATGATAATTATTTATGATCTCTATTGTTTATATAATTTAATAATTAGAGTAAGTATCAAATAATTTATATAGTTACTTTGCTAATACTAGTTTCTTAAAGAAATAGACCTAATTTAAATTCCTTCTCCCCAAATTGTTGTTATATGTAATGTGGTTGGCAAGGGAAAAAAAAAAAACTATTGTTATATGTAAATTTAAAGAAAAATTATAAAATTAAATGTGATTTGATTTTATTAAGAATGTCAAATCAGATCATTAATTGTTTGAAGTATTTGTGAATCAGAATGGAAAAAGTACATCAAAAGGACTAAAATTTTTTTCCTATCTTTTCATTTTAGGATTTTATATTTTTATTCTTTCTCCATTTCAAGACCTAAATTCTTAAAAATGAACAAAATTAGCATTTTTTTTACATTATAAATACCGCTAAAAATCATGTCCTAAAAGAACAAATATGTATGTATATATACATAAAACATAAGTTGTAAATTAGAACATAAATAAATATATAGATCTTAAAGGGGAAAGAAGAGAAAATTTATATTTTACACTTTTAGTCCTCGAATTTTTCTACTTTTTCTAATTAAGTCATCAAACTTTTATTTTTTCTATTTCAGTCCTCAAACTTTCCAAAAGTTTGCAAAAGAGTCATTTCTTATAGAAAAACTAATGGAGGACTCTTTTGAATAGTTTGAGGACTGAAATAAAAAAAAATGAAAATTCGAGGACTTAATTAGAAAATGTGACAAAGTTTAAGGACTAAAAGTATAGTTTCCTTAATTCCATATCGACTTCTTTTCCATCTCCATGTTGTCCTCTTCACTGGTGAACTTGGCTACAAAATCGGCTAACAACTAAGCCTTTAATGCTGTTCTGGGTTTGTATTGTACGTTATAGGCACTTAGCTCTAGAGCATACTTTATTATTCTCCCTGAGGAGTCTAGTTGCTATAAGGCTTGCTGCAAAGGCTGATCAATAAAGACAATGATTTGATATGCCTCAAAGTATGGCTTTAACTTTCTTGCCTAGAGAATTACCACCAATACAAATTTGTCAATTTTTATATATCGATGTTTTGGAGCTTACAGAACATGGCTCACGTAATAAATTGGTCGATGCTCTTTGTCTTCAATACGAATTAAGATAGAGGAAAATGCTTAACTGCTAAATAAGAAATATAGATACAAATTTTCTTCTAGACATGGTGTCGAGGGTATTGGTGGTAACGTAAGAAACCCCTTTATTTTGTTGAATTCTCTTTCACACTTGTTTGTCCACCTAAAATCTTTTAGATTCTTTAAATTAAAGAATTTCGTACATTTATTAGTACTTTTTGACACAAATCTATTTAGGGTGACTATTTATCCAATTAGCTCCTAAACTTCCTTGATGGTATAAGGAGACTTCATGTTTTGAATTGCATTATTCTTCCTTAGGCTTGCTTCAATGCCACACTAATAGACTATATAACCTAAAAATTTTTCTAAAGTAGAACCAAAAACACTTTTCTACAGATTTAGCTTTATATTATACCTTCTCAGAGTATTGAATGTTTCCTCAAGATCGGCAAAATGCCGACTTGTTGTTGTGCTTTTCACTATCATATTGTCGACATAAACTTTGATGTTATAGTGAATCTGAGGCTTAAACATCTTGGTAACAAGTCATCGATAGGTTACATCAACATTTTTTAGCCCGAAGGGCATCATCGTATAGTAGTACGTCCCAAAGTTGGTGACCAATGGTGTGTAAACTTCATCTTCCTCATCTATTTTGATTTGATTGTAGCTAGAAAATGCATCCATAAAGGATAATAAGGAATGTCCAGTAGTTGTGTCAACCATTTGATCTATTCTTGGCAAGAGGAAACAAAACTTGGGACAAGCCTTGCTCAAATCTATGAGGTCTATGTACATACGCTACTTGCCGTTAGACTTTTTAACCAGCACATAGTTGGCTAGCCAAGTCGAATAAGGCTCTTCTATAATGAACTCTGCCTTAAGTAGCTTTTGGACTTCTTCTTCTATGGCTGCCTATCATTTACGAGTGAAATGCTTCTTCCTTTGTTGAATAACCTTTGCATTAGGATCGATTTGAAGTTTGTGAGTTATAACATCGCTAGGGATGCCTAGTGTATCTGAAAGGGAATACGCAAAAACATCGATGTTATCCTATAACAAGTTGATCAAACTTTGGTAGATGTCTACTGGTAATGGTTTCCCTATTTTGGTCATCTTCCCCAAATCTTTTCTTAGTAGAATATCTTTGTCTCTTCCTTAGCATTTTCTATGTTGACTAAATTTTGTTTTGGACAAGTTTCAACTTGAAAAATTTCTTATCAGTGTAGTGCCTTTATATACATGGATCTTGCTAACTGTTGGTCCCCTTTATATACATGAACTCTAATGAGAGTGGGAAATTTGGCCTTAACATGTGTAGTGGAAGAGACCATGCTAAATAAATGCTGACATGGCTAACTCATAATCATATTATATTGGGACCAACACTTAACAATGAGGAAATTCACCTTATCTTCTACAATATGTTCATCATCTCTAATCTAGATAGGGAAAGTGACTACTTCATTGACTCGAACCAGGTGATTATTGAAAGCATATAAATTGTAGTCATAAGATTTCAATTGCACTTTGATTTTGGGCCTCATCTAATCAAAAGCATGTTAAAAAATGATGTCTACCAAACTTCCAATGTCAACAAGAATCTTTTTGACCTTAAAGTTGACAATTCCTTCACAAATTATGAGTTCGTCATCATAGGGTCTTTGAACTCCCTTAAAATAGTCTTTTGTGAAAGAAATGGAATTGTTGACTTTGACCTTCTTGTCCTGCACATTAAAAATATAATGTATGGCATTAGTCGAGCCCGAAGAGCTAAACGGGCCTAAGGCGAAAGGTCTATCGGGAATAGTATTTATTATACCATTTGGTGCTTTACTACTACTTCCATCTCTTGTATCTTTTTTGGCTTAAGAAGGCTGTATGACATTCCCTTATTCATCACATCTCCATTGAGTTGGTCACTTAATATTCTTGGCATCATGAGTGAGAAACTTGCTTAGATACCTTTGTTGGATTGCATCTTCAATCGCATTTTTGATTTGGATACACTCATCTATTTTATGGCCTTTATCATGACGGAAATTGCAATATTTATTAAAATTCCATCTTGAAGGATTTCCTCTCATCCTTTTCTGACCTTTACAACATGCCCCCTTTGACTACGCACTTCCATCAATATGTCTATGATTAGACGATTAAGTGGCATATGGATAGAATATGTTGGGATGTGTAGCCTCTTTTTTTGGGCATTATATCCTTTGGAACACTGGTCATCATTTGTTCTAAGTTAATCTTTTGCACACCTCTTCTTATTGCCTTTTTAGGCTCCTCTACTTTGATCGGCCTCTCGGTGAGCTTTAATGTTATCCTCTTGGCCGATGTATGATGTTGGCCTTAAACTCAGTAAAAGTTTTTGGCTTATTTTTGGCCAAAGACTTAAAGAAGTCTCCATAGGGTTTAACACCATCAATGACTATGTTAGGGGCGATGTTCATGTCTAGCTTTAGGATTTGGACCACCTCGACTATAAACCTGGCCAAGTAGTCCCTAATAAACTTGTCCGATTTTTACTTAATATTGTTAAGGATAGAAGAATCCTTAATTAGAAGCTTACTTGCAAGGAAGTGTTGCAGGAACACTTTTCCCAAATCTTCAAAACACGACTTTGTGTTTGGCTTTAAATGGTTGAACCATGTACTAGCTACATTTCTCAATGTTGAGGGAAAAGGTTAGCGAGTTACGGCATCACTTAGCTATGTAACTTAAGCAAAGTGTGGTAATACTTGAGATAATCTTTAGGGTTTCTTGTTCTATCATAAGTCTCAAATTGGGGCAACTTGATGTGTTATGGTATTACCTCATCCAATATTTTAGGGATAAAAGGTCTCTTCTTTATTTGGAATTGTTTACTCGTCGTAGTAGGGGTATTAACATGCGGGGCTCCTATAGGTGCACCTGTTGTGGTTGTTTTCCTTTATCACTTTTCTTTAGAGCAAAGGCTGAAGATCTAAGTGTAGATTTAGCCTTCTTTCTTGGTAATTCAAGAGAATAGATTGAATTACCACTATTTTCGGCATTATTGTTGTTGTGTTCTTGGTTTTGACTTGGGTGGGCATTTCTATGGAGAAGGTTAAGGATCTCATCTTGTTTTTTGCTGAGTTCTTGGTTCTCTTTAGCTAAGTTGAGGCAAAGTTGCTCTAGTTTAGCTAAGTGTTGCTTGTCAGTATGCCCATTGATTGGTGATGGGGTGAAGAGCCAATACCTACACTTTTCATCATTCGAGTCTTTGCTATGTGGGTGTAAAATGAAAAATGGATGGTGCTAAATGTTGTCGGATGATTTTGGCTTAGGGCTCTATTTTTGTAATGATAAAAAGAGCTACATGGTACTAGGGTTAGTTCGATGTAGCTACTCCAATGCTTAAGTCAGTAAGTGTTTTAGAGAGATGAAAAATGATTGAATAGTGAGTTAAGGATCTTCTGAGTGCTCTTATAGTGCTTTCTCTTCATATTTATAGGTGAACATTAGGTGTTTGAGATAACAGTCAATCATTGGTAATGGGCTATACGGAGATCTTGTAATCAGGCATATGCTTAAAATATAGGAGTAGTGGCTAGTTATGTAATAGGATAATACTGGATCATAATCGTTTATGCCACTTTCTTAATTTTGAACCGGATGTGTTAACAGGTTGGGCTCTAAGGCCCATGAGTGGGTTAACATTAGCTAAGAATAATGTTACTCAGCATCTCGTCAGTCGAATAATGTTTTAGGGTGAAAACCAACCATTGACATATTACATGCAAAATGGATATAGTAATTAAAACAAAGTATATTTACATAAAAAAGAATCATAACAATAAATAAATAAACAAATATGGGTATTTTGAAGAGCAAATTTAATTTTGAAAAATTTTTAAGTTGCTAGCTCTCTTGACATCTCTAGTGGAGTCGTTAAGCTGTCAAGCTTAAATTCTTCCTAGTTTTTATTTTTCTTAACCCGATTTATATTGAACTCTATACCTATTCAATATAAACCTCGACTAAGAATTAAGGAAATTTTGGTTTATCTTGAAGAATTAAGTTTTTTGAGTCGCCAACCGACTAAGGTCAGAAAAAAGTTAAGTTAGAATCAATCGGTAGATTAATTCTAACTTAGTTACTAATTTGTTATAAATTCATTTTTGAAAAATGATTTTTGAAAAACAAAAAATCTTTTAAGTTTGGTGGCTAACCTATTAAACCTAAATGGGTACTACCTTAACTTTCCAAAATTAATTTTATTTTTCCAAAATACCCTTTTTTTTAGTACAAATCAATAATTCTAAAAATAAGATTAATTCTACTTATACACAAAAAAGAAGAAAAAATAGAATTTATTTACAAAAGGGGAAAAAAATTTTCCTATTTTAAGTTATCCTGTAAATATATACATACCCTTTAGTAGAGATCAAACTTTCCATAGTTCATTTCTGAAAATCTTAAATGTGTTGATTTGTTTTAATTTTGAAAATTGACAGACTTTATGTTTATTCACCATTTTCATTGAAAAAAAAAAAAGAATTTCTGAAAAGGGTCCCAATTTTTCATGTTTTGATTTTTGGAGAAGCTTTAAATAAATCTTAACATTTGCAAAAGGGTTCATTCATTTTTATTTATGGAAAGCAAAATTTCTAGGTGATAAAAATTTTATTCTTATTTATTTTATATTTTTTTCTTGATTTTATTATTTTTTAATTTTTTATTACCAAAGCATAAAAAAAAAAAACAACATTGGGCCTTCCTTTCTCTTTTTGTCTTCTCTTTTGTTTTTTCCTTTTTTTTTTCTTTTAGTTTTTACAACATAATACAACATTAAAGAAAAGAAAAAGTAAAAGAAAGAAAGAGAAAAAGATAAAATAAATAATTAAAAAAATACAACATAACAAATTATAGAGGAGGGCCAGACCAACTTTAAGGCAAGGCGTGTGGGTCGGTGGAGTGGACCAAATTGGAATCGGGTTGAATTTAACTCGTGTGAAGGATAAAGCAACCAATGGGGGGCATATTTCTAGCCATTTCAAGCACCTAAATGAGTGGGCGAGGGGAGTTTTATGTATTTCTAATTGAGATTAGTGGGGGTAAGAGAAGTGCCTCGAGGTTTATGGTGGTTTGAGGTGGTTGGAAATGGAGTACCCAATTGTAGGTAAGTAAGGGTGTTTCGCATGGTGGTTGCTAGAGAGGAAGGAGCCTTAGGTTTTGGGTTTCTAGTGGTATTGAAGCTTGTAGTGTAGTTGTTTTCACATGGGATAGATGGTGGAAGAGCTTCGGAGTAGTGGTGGTAGGGGTTAAGTTGGGGTTTGTTGGTTGTAGTGATGGATGCTAAACAGACATGAAAATCAATTGGAATGAGAAGCTTAAGATGTAGGGAGCTCAGTTGTGTAATTAATTGTGCTCAAGTTGCTTTAAGCTTAACGAAATCCTGGAGAGAAAGAGAGTTTAAGAGCTCGGGGATGAGAGCTTGATGCCTAGGGAAGCTCATGAGGCTCTATTTATAGTGTTTCCATCTTCTACGAGCTTAAAAAGCTTGTTAATAGAGAATTTCTACCATTAATGCTCCTTCCTAAAACATGCGTTTTCTTGATTTTCTAAGGATCAAATAAGGGAATTATATGGATAAATTTAAATGAAGTTTATGACTCAATTTGTAGTGTACCATGTCTAACATACGATTCCACCATAAATTTTGGTGGAATTGTGTGAAAAACACGCTAATAAGTGGCTTGAACACACAGCCCTAGACTTGGGAAAAAAAAGGAAGGAAGTTGGAATTTGGGGGAAGAAAAGAAGGAATGAGGAGGGAGATAGCACCTATACGTACAAGTTGTGCTCCTAGAATGCGTGTAGCGCATATGTGCTACTTAAAAAAGAATACAGGAGCTTTAGGTTTGGTCTATGCTCAGGGCCTTTGGCCTTGTTTGCTCTTTAAGCAGACCAGGTTTTGAACTTGGTCCCACCTACTTCTCTCCCCTTTTTGTTTTTGTAGAATAAATAAATAAATAAAAATTACTAAAACTAAAACTAAATCCAAAATTAAACCCTAAGGTGATGCATTGGCTACTATTTCCACTTATCACGGGTGTAATGGTTAGTGCGTCGGTCGTTATTTCAGGAGATTATGTTTGGTCAGAGGGGCTTTAGTTTGTGTTCTTGAAGTCTTCATGTGCTATGTACTATTGTGATCAATGGATTAGTGTATTGTGGTTGTGCTTAGTGAATCAGGTGACATGCTGTGTTGGATTGAGGATATAGTAGGGGCATGTGTTAGTGCGAGTGGACGTACTATGTTGGATTGTGTGAGGGGTAGGGACTGTCGGTCTTGATGTAGAGTATGTATATTTAGGTGCTGTGTTTATTGCTGTTGGGACGACTGGTGTGAATTATGCTGTTAACTTTGTGCAATTTGGGGGAGACATGGTGGTGTATTGGTTATTCAATCTAGGGTGAAGTGTTTGATTAGTGATCTATGCAAATTGGTGCTGTGGAATTCGATGTTGTATGTTAGGTAAGTGGAGGCAATGCAGTTTGTGTATGTCACGCGTTGGCTTGTGGATTGAGGATGGCAACATGGTTACTACTGTAGTGATTAAGTAAAGTGCGGCTAGGTAAATTGTGTTTAATATGTAGCTGTTAGGAATGTGGAATTGTGGGGAATAATAATCTGTCCTCAATGTCACATGCTAATTTATAAAGCCCAAAACTGAATCTTCTATATCATTTTAAATATAGATTTGATTCTAATTAAACCAAGATATGGAAGATATAATTTTAATTCTTTAAAGATTTGTTTTAGCTTCTAGAAACCCTACTTAGGCTTTCTAATTTCCAAGCCTAATCCGATCTGCTATAATTTAGCCCAATAATTTCTCAATTTGATTTGAGCCCTTATATTTGATGAATTAATTAAGCCCATATCGTCACACAACACGACTCGACTTATGACGCGACTTGCTACAACTTGACTTGATTTTCTTTTTTTTTCTTTTAATTTTCGTTTCTTTATTTTTATTTATTTATTTATTTATATTTATTTATTAACCTAGCTCAATTAATAAAAAAATTTGACAAAAATAGAGTGTCTACAGCTGCCCCTCTTTATAGTGAAGTTCAATTAGAACTTTGCTACAAAGATAAAAAAAATACCCATTTTTGTCAGACCCAACTTGGATAATCTGAAGTGGATAGATCCCTTCAAGATTAAAACTTTGTTTTGGAGAATAATTTAAAGAGGATAGATTTCTTTAAGATTCCTTTTGGTTTAACCTGAAGAGAATATATCTCTTCGAGATTTGTTTTGACTTGTGATTCGAAGAGGATGGATCTCCTCAAGATTCGTTTTGACTTAATTCGAAGAGGATAGATCTCTTTAAGACTTGTTTTGGTTGATCTGAGGAGGATAGATCTATTCGAGATTTGTTTTGAGTTGCTATCTAAAGAGGATAGATTTCTTTAAAATTGATTTCACTTTGGTGAACTAAAGAGGATAGATCTCTTTGAGATTCTTACCTTGTTTTCATTAGTGGATGACTTGAAGAGGATAGATCTCTTCAAGATTCATTTTGACTTTCATGACTAATTTGAAGAGGACAGATCTCTTCAAAATTCAATTTGGTTAATCTGAAGAGGATAAATCTCTTTAAAATTCTTGCTTGGTTAATTTGAAGAGGATATATCTTTTTGAGATTCGATTTGATCAATCTGAAGAGGATAGATCTCTTCATAATTGGTTTTAGTTTATTCGAAGAGGATTGATTTCTTTGAGATTGGTTTTGAAAGCTAGCTTAATTCTTCTAAATATCTCTTTCCAAAGACTTTTAAGATTATTTTTCTTGGGACTGAAGAATTTCTTAGATAGCAATGGATTGGCATGCTTAAATCGAATCTCGATATTCACTCATTCAATTAGAAAAATTTCACCAAAGGACTGTGATTGCTTCTTCTTTCTTTTTTCCTCTTTTCTTATTTTACTTTTTATTTTTTTTTTCTCTTTCTTTGAAATCTCCCGAACTTTTGAGTCATGTAACTAAACCATGCTTATGCCTTGAATTTGCTTTGTTTGGCACCAAATTTCAGTTTCCACTTTTCATGGCTTCTGAATGATAATTCTCTTTTTGAAAGAAACAAAATTAATTTATTAAGAACATTCGATTTCAATTTATTTGGTGATTCAGATTCATTGGTAAGGGTTTGGTGTTTAAGCATATGAGGTTAGAAAAATAGGGTACTCAAGGGTTTATTGCTGAAGTGTTTGTTGGTCAATGACCATCTAAATTCATAAACATTCATGGACATCAACTTTACTTGTAAACGATGAAAGATTGACTGCAAACATATTCAAGAAAAATTGAAATCTTTATTGTGCTCATTTTCCATGGATAATACAACTTGATTGTGTTTGAATTCACTGGTTTCCTTAATTCTGGGCCATCCATCTCTATCAATACTAATGCACCTCCTGATAATACCCTTTTCACCACATAAAGGCCTTCATAATTCGGAGCAAACTTGCCCTTAGGGTCTTTTGTGTTTAGCAATACTTTCTTCAAGATCGAGTCTCCTTCTTTGAAGTGCCTTGGGCGTACTTTCTTGCTAAAAGCTTAGATCATCCGTTGTTAGTAGCACTGACCATGACATATCACTGCAAGCCTCCTTTCATCCAGGAGGTTCGAATGCTCTATTCACTTTTTCACCCACTCTGCTTCATTGAGCAAAATTTTTGCCAATACTTAGAATGAAGGTATTTCTACTTATACTGGTAGTATTGCTTTAGTTTTGTACACCAATGAATACAGAGTTGCACCAGTAGAAGTTCTGACTGAGGTTCTATAGGCCATGAGAGCAAAGGGAAGCATCTCATGCCAGTCCTTATAAGTGATCTCCATCTTCTCAATGATTCTTTTGATGTTCTTATTAGTAGCCTCAACTGCCCCACTCATCTGAGGTCAATATGGAGTTAAGTTTTTATGATTGATCTTGAATTGGTGGTACACTTCATCCATCAACTTGTTATTTAAATTAGTCCCATTATTTGTAATAATAAACTCAGGTGCATCGTATCTCGCAATAATATCTCTTTATAGGAATCTGACCACTACTCCTTTAGTTACCATAGCATATGGTGCTGCTTCTACTCATTTGGTAAAATAATCAATCGCAACTAAAATGAATCTGTGTCTATTTGAAGCTGTTGTGAAATTGGACTAATCATGTCAATTCCCTACATTGAGAAAGGCTAAGGAATTGATAACATATGCAATTCTTGGGGAGGAGCATTGATTTTATTAGTGTATACTTGGCATAGGTGATAGTACCTCATGTGCTTTATACAAGTCGATTCCATTGTCATCCAAAAATACCCCATTCTCACGATCTTTCTAGCTAACATATACTCATTTATGTGAGGACCGCAAACTCCTTCATCTACTTCTTTCATTAATTTCTCGACTTCTTCTTCATCTACACACCTTAGCAGTGTTGCATCTAGTGATCTTTTGTACAAAGTGACCCCACTTAATAAGAAATGAGTAGCCAATCTTCTTAAAGTTTTTCTATCTTTTCTATTAGCATCTTCAGGAAATTCACCAGTCTGAAGTAACCTTTTGATATCATGATAACAAGGCTTCTTTGATTCCTTTTCTTTAACTGTAAGGCAAAAAGTCGGTTTTTCTTCTACTTCAATCTTTAGGAGTTGAATTTCTATCCCATTCGTGACTTTCACCATTGATGCTAATGTAGCCAATGCATCGGCAAACTGATTTTAGATTTTTGGAATGTAAGTGAATGAAATCTTCTGGAATTTTTCAACTAGCTTTCCTAAATATTATGATAAGGTACCAATATCTTGTCCTTTGTCTTATATTCTCCCAAGATCTGGAGAATTATAAGGGAAGAATCTTTGTATACTTCAAGCTCTTGTATTCCCATATCTAGTGCTATAAGGAGCCCCAAAATGTAGGCTTCATATTCTGCTATGTTGTTGGTATATGGAAATGTTAAACTTGCTAACACAGGGAAATGGTTACCTTTAGGGGATATCAATACTGCTCCTATCTTACATCCAAACACATTGGCTGCTCCATCAAAATATGCTTTCCATCTCAATTTTTTGCCACTCAATTCATTTGCCATTATCACATTTTCATCGGGAAATTATGCTTCTAAACCATCGTCCTTATCTTCTAATGGGTATTTTGCCAATTGATCAGCCATTGCCTACCCCTTAACTGAACTTTAACTTACATACTTGATATCAAACTCACAGAGTAGCATTTACTACTTCAATATTCTCCTAATCAACATTGGCTTTTCTGCTAACTACCTCAAAGGGTCATGTTTTGTCAATAACTCTATTGAATAATAGAGAGTGTACTGCCTAAGCCTATACATCACCCATACTAAGGCACAATACGTTCTTTCCACTTCTGAGTGTTTTTGCTCGCCTTTTGTGAATTTCTTGCCCAAATAGTATATAGGTTACTCTTTTCTTACCATTTCATCTTTCTACCCTAGCATGCATCCCATTGACTCAGGAAGGATTGTTAAGTAGAGAGTTGATGGCCCTCCCAATGTAGGAGTGAATAGTACGGGAGGACTCATGAGATACTCCTTAATTTCAGCAAGCGCTCACTCACACTCTTCATTCCATTCGATGGCAGCATTCTTCCTCAAAAGTTTAAATAATTGCTTGCATCTATCAGTTAACTACGATACAAACCGAGCGGTGTAATTCAACCCTCTCAATAGTCCTTGAACTTCTCTTACAGTCTTAGGTGCTGGCATGTTTTCGATTGCCTTGACTTTATCTAGGTCTACTTCGATTCCTTTTCTACTGATTACAAAACCCAACAATTTGCTTGAAGTTACTCCAAAGGTGCACTTTTCAGGATTTAACTTCAGTTGAAACTTCTTCAATCGTTGATATAGTTTATGCAAAATATCTACGTAACTTTCATCTTCCTTGGATTTGGCAATCATATCATCTACGTAAACCTTGATTTCTTGATACATCATGTCATGAAACAAAGCTACCATAGCACGCTAATAAGTTGCCCCAACGTTCTTCAACTCGAAAGGCATTATACGATAACAAGATGTTCCCTAAGTGGTAACGAAAGTTGTTTTGATTTTATCTTCTTTTGCTATTTTAATTTGATTATACCCCAAGAAACCATCCATAAATGAGCAAAAGTGATTCCCGATTGTGTTATTAACTAATATGTCAATATGTGGCAAAGGAAAGTTATCCTTTGGTGTCACTTGGTTTAAATTACAAAAATCTATGCAGACCTTAACCTTCCCATTTTTCTTTAACACTGGCACCACATTAGCTACCTATTCGAGGTAATTCGACACTTCTATGAACCTAACTTCTAGCAACTTCTTTACTTCTTCTTTTATTTTAAGGAGTATATTTAGCCTAAATCATCTAAGCTTTTGTCTTTTTTGTTTTATTTCTTCTTTAGTTGGCAATTTATGAACCACAATAGACAAATCTAAACCAGGAATATCTTCATAAGACCAAGTGAATATGTCTAAATATTTGGATAACAATCGTGACAACTCCCATTTCTAATCATTTGTTAAATTACCACCAACTTTCAAGTTTCGTAGATTCTCTTTTGTCCCCAGATTAATCTCATCCATTGATTCGTTAATAATCACTTTACCCTGTTCATGTCAATTCTCTTGAATTTTATTTGGAGTCTCAATATTATCTTCGACGTCTAACTCAATAAGGTTGAAGGTGATATCGGTACTTTCATCGTTTAAATGCATAAGATGTCCATTACGTTCATCGTTTTTATTGGATCTGAAGAATAAAGGAAAAAAGTAAAAGGATAATGGATAAATAATAGAAAAGAAAGGAATAAATTTTATTGAATGAATGAATTCAAATTGTCTTAAAGAAAAGGGCCTAACTAATTGGACTAATTATCAAAATCGAATGTTCTTAATTAATCTAATTTTGCGTTTCTAAAGAGACTAATTAACGGGAACAGAAAACCAGTTGCACAGGGAAACTGGTATGCCAATATCTTCCTTCTCGTCTGGATCGATGATGCATTGCTGGGTTAAGGCCTTGGATAAACTGGTGACTTCAAGTTCTTAAACATTAGCTAGTATTGGGAACACTTGGCAGATGTCTAGAAAGTCTATGTGAGCATGGTACAGCTGATCTTCTCTCTTGCTTCCAGCTTTAGCCTTCATTTCTTGAATCTCCTCTTCAGTAAGCTCATACTCAAGCTTAAATGTTCCAATATGCTGTTTAGGCTGTTTCAAATGACCTTGTGTCCCTTGTCTTACTTCTTTAATCATATTAACTTCGTCGAAAATCTGCAACCCTAGCTCTTCCAATTCTTCATCCCTAACATAAGGAATAGTTGTTTCTTTATAAATCTCGTAGTCTTGCTTACTGAGAATAGTAACCAATTGCCTGTTGGTTATGAATTTCACTTTTTGATGTAGACTAGATGGAATTACCCCTATTGAATGAATCTATGGTTTTCTTAACAAAAGGTTGAAAGTTCTAGAAATGGAATAGTAAACATCTGTAGGCTGATCTCGACTTGCAACCCAATTTCTCCAATTTCCTCTCTTTTTGATCCATCAAAAGCTCTTACTATAATTAAGCTGGGCTTTAACTTAGTTGCATCGACTCCGAGTAAATTTAGTGTTGCCAATGGACATACGTTTATTGATGACCCATTATCTATTAGAACTTGAGCAACCACTTTCCTTGTACACTTAACCACTATGAAGAGGGGCTTTGTATGTTGGTCTCCTTCTTTACCTAGCTTACCTAGCGAGAATGAAATTTGATCTACTGTAAATATCGACTTCACCACCAACCTTAGCTTCTTAGTGGAAATCCCTTCAAGCACTTTGACATCTTTCAAAATTTTGATTAAAGCTTCCTAGTAAGTATCTGATGATAATAGTAGGCCCATTAGGGAGATCTAGGTTGGTACTTTGGCTAATTGATCCATTATCTTATACTCGTTGGCTTTCACTATTTTCTTGACAATATTTTGATCTTTATCATCCATATCCTCAAAGATCTTTTAAGAAGCATCTTCTATAGTAGTCTTCCTTTTGGCTTTCTCGTTTTGATCATGAACTCATCTTAAGCGTGTTAGCCCACTGACCATGGGTGATGAGGCCCTGACTATTTGATTCACTGCCTGGTAATCTACAGGTGTTGCTTTGTAATTCTCTAGGGCTATTGGGACATTAAAAGTAATCTTCTTGGGCTTTCCTAATTCCTCAACCTTCTTAGTCTTCCCATCATACTAAACAACTAATGGCTTGGGCTCGTCTCCAATCATTCCAATCATCTCAGTCATCTTCTTGGCTTCAACAATAAGTTTGTTTTCTTCCTCAAATTCTGGACCCCATCCAATGGGTGGTGCATTAGCATATACAACAAGTGAACCGACGTAATCTACCAAATACTCAAACTTCCCTAGCTGTTCTCTTAGGGTATCAATCGTCGGATTGCCGACTTCATATCTTTTTTGAAGCTCCTTCTAAGAACTTCTCTTTTGCGGTTTTGGGATTGTCATAGCCATGATATTAGCTTTCTTTGTCATCCCATCCCTCAATAGCTGATATATTGTCAGTCTAGTTTGGGTCCTATCTTTGAGATTCATATTTTGCAAATATTTGACTTGCCTCAGATTCAAAGCTATCTCCACAATAATGATGGGGAGACTATCTAGATCAATCTCTAGTTCAAAAACTTCAGTAATGATCATATTGAGTGAATTTCCATGGTTTGATAGAGGGTTGTTACCCACGTTGGGAGTAGGAGTCTGAATGAAATCCAATTGAATCAATTTTGCGTTAATAAGATCTTGGATCTTATGTTTGACTCTCTAATACTGATTTGTAGAATGCCTCACTTGCCCCAAGTGATAATCACAACGAAGCTCCAAGTTATAATCTCTTGGTCTTTGTCCCTCCCTTAGTATTTCAAATGTTAGAAGATTCTCCTTCCTTAGTCATGTAAGAACTTGGCTTAAAGGAATGGGAATATGAGTAAATGGTCTTCTTTGTGGGCAGTTGTTTTGATTTGGATTCGGTAGGGGATTAGATCTACTCATTATAGCTACCGAGGCTGTAGGTTTGACAAGATTGCTGGTATTAACAATGCTTACAGTGGCTTCTTTGGCTTTGTTGGAAAATCTCATTGGAGGTGTCTTTTTCTCAACTACTTTAGGATTAGGAAGCCTTCCAGTAGCAATAGCTTCCTCAATTTGGCACCCTGAGGCCATAATTTTTGCAAAGTTGGAGGCAAGGTGCTCGACCAGATATTGGTAATATAGGCTTCCAAGAGTATTGATGAAGGCAAAAGTCAAGTCCTTTTTTGCTAAGGGTGGAGTCACCTTAGCTGCTATGCCTTTCTATATCTGAGCATATTCTTTAAAGCTCTCATTAGCCTTCTTTCGTAGATTATTCAGATCCTACATGGGCAGGGCCACTTCGATGTTGAACTTGTATTAGTTATAGAAAGCTTGTACTAACTTATCCTATGTATTAATCTCGTTCAAATCCAATTGGGCATACTAAGTTAAGGCGGGCCTAGTCAAATTGTCTTGAAAAGTCTGGACCATCACCTTTGTCATACTTTGTGTATTTTCCCATTTTCTTGATGTACAACCTAATGTGGAGCTTCGGGTAGCCAATCTCGTCATATTTCTCAAATTTTGGCACTTTAAATCTTTTAAGGAAGTCATAATCTTCATATGTCGACAAATTAATCATCCCCATTTATTCAAACCGGTTAACCATTTCCAGGGTTTTCATTTTCTCGGTTAACTTTTTCATATACTTTCTTTTTATCTCTCGGTGTTTCTCTTTGATCTCCTTCCTCCATACTTTAACCTTAGGAGCTGATCCTTCATCATCCATTTTAGGGGGAGGGGTCATTTTTACATTCTGATTTGCATTGACTTGAGATCCCTGTCTGTTGTTAAGAATCCCAATAACCTGAGTGAGAGCTTAAATCTGTTTGGCCATCTTATTTATGTTTTCTTCCAGAGTTGTTACTCTTGTGTTGGGCTCGGTTTGACTAATATTTTTAGTACCTTGAGTTGACATTTTAGCCTTAGGACGAGTGAATATCGAGCTTCTAGTTGAGTTTGCTTACTTGGATGCTATCTTCGAAATCTTATGCGAAAACCCAAGTTGTAGACTTTTTGGTGAATTAAAGATTTTTTGTTATTTTTATTTTTCTCTTTTTTTTTTATTTCCTTTTTGTTAGCCTATTGCTTACCTTTTTTTTTTCTTTAAAAGTCAACTAAATAAATAAATGAACAATAATAATAGTAAGTAACAGATTGCAGTAATTAATGAAAATTTTATTTACTAAAGCTATAAATTTATTAATCATACAATCTAACTTATACAACAGACTAAAAAAAAAAAGAAAAGAAAAACTCCTAACTAATTTCTTAAATCCTATATCTACAAGAGCTGATGAATCTAGTTAGGATGAGTTTCATCAACTTCCCTCGTAATTCTTTGTACCATAACATCCCTTTCTCAAATCTTGCTCCTTAAGAATTGATTTTCTTCTAGCAGTCTCTCTTTTTCCAACTTTAACTCTTCAATGATTCTCTTACTTTCTTGGAATTGGCCTTCAAATCTGGCCCGTATGGTATTTCGGTAGGCTTGCTTAGTGGGTAAAAGACGTACTGGTTCTGGCTTATGTTTAAATGCATTAGGAGCTTCATACCATATCTTTTTAGTCTTCTCCAACCGGTCATAAATGAACTGCTTGGTGGCTCGGTATTCTTTGACTTTGCCCCTTAAAGTTCCCACATCGATTATATTCTTAACTTCATTCCGTTCCTACAACTTTACGAGTTTTGCTAGTCGTTGAATCAAAGTAGCCGTGGGTAGACAAGGCTCTTGATAATTTATTGTGACGACATCAAAGTAGCTATTTAGTGACATAAGCTAGGAAATATTTGGTACAGCTCGTAATACCGATAAGGGGGACTCCTGCATAGTTAGTGCACCCCAAGACTACTTGAGTGCAGTAGCTCCATCTAGCTATCTACATAAAGTCTACTGGCTACATTTTGCTAATAATTAACACCCATCCATTAAATAGAGCTTCATCCGGTACTTTAAGGTGGTGGGAAAAGTCGTCTATTAGATTCATCCTTTCAATCAGGGACTCTTTGAAAAGATTCCCTCCATACCCTTGTATGTGATTGAGAAACCACACGGCAAGGATTGTAAGGTTACTTGTGAAATAACTATGGCTCTGCTTCTTCAGGTGGGTGATGGTCCTAAATCATTTTGCTAGTAATGCTAGTATATAGGATTTATTGGCTAAGAATTGAGTCACTAGCTTGGCAACCCTATAATGAACTTGACCATATGTGAAGGGAAATAGCACTATTCTAAATACCGCTACAATAAATGCATTGACCCTCTTTTCAGCCTACAATTCATATCCTCCATAGAAGATCTGACGATATCTTTAATAGGCATTTGGGCTTGAAAACTACTCCACTAATCTTAAGATGCTAAGACATTTTAGGCCCTCTAAAGACAAGAATGGTGCTAAGGTTGACTTTTTGACTCCCAACAATTTCATGAAAGCCTTCTTAGGCTGGACTCTAAGATTAGGGATAGCTATGCCTGCTGTGAGGGGCAAAGCACTAAGTAGCTACGAGTACTCTTCTATAGTAGGTGTCAATATGTATGAGCCGAGGTTAAAAGCTATAGATTCTAGATCCTAGTAATGGATAAGGGCCTGAATTAAAGGCCAGTGGAGCTGGACTTACATAAGGGATACGACTGGCTTGATCTTCTTGTAAATGTGGTCTTACTTGGTAAGCGAAAGCTAGTTCAACCAATCAGTTAGGATAGCCTCGAGGAAGGAGTACTTATCCAATTGGACTTTATGGACGGGCTTTAAGTGACACTGTACTGACTCTCGATATCTATATTACAAAAAATATAAACAAAATAAAATGCAGCGATTATTTACAATAAGGCTACTAAATTTAGAATAAAGTTGGATATGATGTTAATAATTTTGCAGCTTTTTCAAAAATTTTCTTAGAAATTACATAGTTGTTCACTGACTAAGGAATGGTAAAACAAAAAAAAAAAGAAAAAAAGAAAGAAGCAAAATACATATAATACAGGGAGATAAAATATTCATAGAGAAGCAAGCATAGTCTAAGATATATAAAAATGAAATATTTTACATACAAATGCAACGTAGTAGGGGTTGTAATTAATAAATTATAAGAAATACGATGAATCCATGGTCAAGGAGTACCCTTATATATAAGTAGGCTCGAAATAGGATATTTTTTAAAAAAATGAAGCTTGCGAATACTTATATATAAGGGTTACTGGTTGTTTTTCTTTGAAGAATAAGATTTAGCCTACTATAGATTAGTTGAGCTTTTTCTATAATTTAAAAATAACTACCCATTTTCTCGAAAAATGATGATGCAAGAGGGTGGGGTTTACAGATCCTAAGCTTTGTAGCTCCAAGGCTTTTCGGAGGGAAGCCTAGTAGGCTACATCGAAGCTTGAGTTAGCTCACTTATCACTGTTAGGCAGGAGTAAAGACCTTAGTGACTTGAGGGTTACACAATGGCGGCCCATTCTAGGTTCATAAGGTAGCTTAGGTCCGACCATATCTAAATACACAGATGGTTACTTAAAAAAAAAACCCCCTATCCCTATGAAGGCCCATTAGGTCAGGCCCTTTTTTTTTTAAGGCCTGCCTGAATCGCTAAAAAACAATTAGTGCAATTATAATATAATACAAAAAGAAAATGAAAATACAAAAGCCCATTAATTTTTTTTTTTTTAACTTTCACATGGCTAGCCCACCAAGCTTTTCCATTAGAGTCGCCAATTCTGTCGAGCCCTATTTTAATTTTTTTAATTTAACTTATATCAAGTCGAGCTCACTTAATATAAGTTACTCGACATTAAATTACGGAAAAGAAATTTTTGTTTTTTTTTATTTTTAAATGAAGTCACCAACTAGTTTAACTAGTAAAAAAGATAAAATTAGGGTTTTTGAATGGGAAAACCCCAATTTGAAATTTGACCACTAGTTTACCGATATTCTAAAAAAATTAATTTAGAAAATTGAACCAGAAAATCAGGTTCGAGGGTTAACCTATTAAGACTAAGTCACTATGTGAGAATTAAATAAAAAAACTAATGGACTTTATTTTTGTCATTTTTCTAAAAATATTTAAAATATGCCTAAATTCATAAAATACAACTAAAAATGATTTTTTATTAATTTTTATTACGAATTTTTTTTTAAGAAAAAGGGAAAATCATTTTTTTTTAATTTTTTAGATGGTTGCTCCAAAAGTGACTACGTACTTACTAGTCGGGATCAAACTGGCCGTAGTTCTTTTTTTTTTTTAATAAAATTTTTAGTGTATAGGTTATTTTTATTTCGAAAACCGAGCTAGGTTTATATTTTTTTATCAATTTATTATTTTAAGAAAAGAAAACTAAGAAGTTCAATTTTTAAGAAAAAAACCCTAACTAACTAAATCTTTTTTAAAAAAATTCAAGTTAAATCTTTTTTTTTTAATTTTTCAAGACCTCTATATATCAAAAAGTATCTTTCCTAAATCTTAACGATTAGATACGATTTAGATACGTTTATTTTCCAAAAAAATACGATTTTTCTTTCAGCTAAATTTATTAAAAATTGAGTTTTTAGAAAACTTATTGTAGACAACTCATTTTTGCCTTTATTAATTGAGCTAGGTTAATAAATAAATAGAAAAAAATAAAAATAAAAAAACGAAAATTAAAAGAAAAAAATGAAAATGAACAAAAGAAAATCAAGTCAAGTTGTAGCAAGTTAAGTCATAAGTCAAGTTGTGTTGTGTAACGATATGGGTTTAATTAATTCATCTAATATAGGGGCTCAAATCAGATTAAGGAATTATTGAGCTAAATTGTAGCAGATTGGATCAATAAATAGGGGCGAGGGTTAAAAATGGGGTGTCTATAGTTCTTAATAGACTAAATCAGTTAATATAAAACAATCAAACTAAAAAAAAAAGACTTGATGGAAATATGCTTCATGGAGACCTAGTATAAGGTTGATTACACCTAGATTAGTTGACCTTGGTTGATTAATCGCCTACTAGTCAATCGCCCATTGACCTTATTGTTGGCCTTCTGTTATAACTTGAGTAAAAGCTGTTATGATAATACCAAAGTATGTGTTAATATTATTAATCAAGTTACTAAGTATGTAGTTTAAAGAGAATTATAATCTTGAAGGAAACATGAGATTATTAGAAAGACAGGATGAAGTTTAATAACTAATGGATAAGGAAAAGACAAGATTCGAACTACTAGAAAGAATTAGTGACCTTTGAATAGGAAAATGAAATATCAACAAAGCACACAGATCATAATTGTGAACAAAAGTTGTTGAGTAGAGACTGACTACATCACTCTATAGATGAAGGAAGAAAAGAAAAATTTGAACATAATAGAAGAAAGTGATCAATAATAGAATATATAATCACAAGACTATCAAAAGTACAAAACATATTAGAAACATGAAGATGGAATGGAAGCAAGAGGCAAATATCAAAATTGAAAAGAATATTTAATAGGTCAAGATCCATCACTATAGAGATATATTTGGATAATATATTTGATCAAGATAAGGGATATGTTACCACAAGTTACGAGAATTGTTGAAGCAATGAAGTATTTGGAGAAGAGAAGTTTCTATGAATAGAAAACAATAGCTAAAGGAAAGAATTGATTACACTTGCAAATGATAAATAAGCAAATTCGAGAAGACAGTAAGACAAAGATCATAAAAATTACAAACTTAATGACTATTACCAAAGATAGAAGAATTGAATGTTAAAACTAAAACTATTTAATGTGACTAAGAGAATAGTAAGGGGGAAAAAAAAAACAAGTAAAGAGAAGAAGAGAAGGGGAGAAAAAAAAAGAAAAGAGAGCACATACATGACATAAGTTTTTTGAATACACTAAGAGTTGAGCTATTATATGTTTTTGTGATTAGAGAGCTAACAAAAAGGTTTGTGAGAAACACTAGCTAAATAGTACTATCTATTGTCTACTAAGCATTGAGCTAAAGTATAAGGAAATCCATTGTAATCTTTACAAGTTATTACTAATCTCTTATGAAATTAGGGAAACTATTTGAAAGAACTTATGAGAGAGAGTTTGTAGATTTGCAACTACTTTTAAGGATAGGAAGTTAGGAGGCAAAGTGAACTTACGGGAACTATTGAGCTTATTGTATAAGTTTCTTTCAAATAGTGAAACTACTGTATCCCTAACCGTGTGTTGAAAGAGTAGACAGATGCATAAAGTGAAACCATTGTATATTGAAGCCTGATCATCTAATTTTTATACTCTTTATTTATTGTTTGCATAATTGGATGAATGCTTGAGCCTAACTAATTTAATTAGAAGCATCATACATAAATTAATATTTAATCAGAAACTTAATAGGATTGATAAGAACCTAAGACAAAAGATTAGATTAGAAGAAGTAATCAATTGACTTTCACACGCATATCATTGATCTAAATTTATTAATATTTTTAATATGTTAGAAGTAAGGAAAACAAATCTAATGTTAAGTAATTAATCTTGAACATTAAGAAGTAAGAATTGGATAGGATTTAGATTTCGATTGACAATGAATTCAACTCCTCCCTACCCCCCCTTCTTGATTGTTTACTGGAACAACTTCTTCTTTTACCCATCCTTTTGGCTACTTCACCTTAGTTAAACTTACTTAATCCACTTCCTTGCACTTTTAGTACCATAAACTCCTTTTTTACTTTATTTATGATCCTGATCCCCAATATCCTTTGAGTTGACAATGATTTACTCTTAAACCTTATTTTTGTCCAACTCTAGAATTAATAACTACCTCTTGTGAGAATGAGAAGCCCTAAAATTTAAGAAGAAAATTTCTTTTTCTTTCCTTTGGATTATTTATAACAACTTGATCTCTTTACACTTCCTCTAAAGTCATAGGCAACTAAGTAAATTAATACTAATTTTGATAAGAATTTAACTTTTGGTCCTATCATAACAGTCGAGTTGTAAGGACTTTAGATACTCACTTGAAGAATCATATACAACCAGCCAAGTGGGGATGAAATTAAATTGGTGCAAGCTTATGAGTGTATCATCTGTTGAGCTGAGACAGTCTCTTTGCAGTCACTTAGGGCGAGGAAGATTTTAAAGGTCCAACTTGGAGTAACTTCATGAGTAGTTTGTATGGAAGTAAGGGTAGCTCAATTGCCTTTGAGTTGCCATAACCTAGTACCAACCTACTACTTAACTTGTTATGCTCCAATAAACTTGCCTTCAAGTAGCCTTTAAACATGTTATCCAATAGTTGACTTGTTCACCTAGCAAGCTTGATCAATAAGGTTAGCCCAATATTGTTTTTGTCCTCTTGTACTATAAGTATAGCCAATCTTGATTCGATGAATGTCTTGTGACAATCAATATTGGCTAGACTCTAGATTATTCGTTTGCTTGATCATTTATACCTTTCAATTCATAAGCATGGATCTTGGACTTATGAGACACATACTTTGTGAAATGGTTCATGCTTGTTTGTTGCTAGGGGCTTGAACATTTGAAGATCTAAGACGGGTCGATATCAATGGTGACTCATTATTTCAATGATCATTTCTTTGAACATAAGAAGATTATGGAAACACTTTGATTTTGTTGGGATTGATGGGATTTGAACTAGTAGCTTTCATCTTGATAGGGTGGTGTTTTGACCAATTAAACTCCAATCCTAGGGAATTAAAAAAGAAATAGTAGAGTTTAAATATTCTTATGATTAAACTTTGCTACATTACCCTTTTTAGATAATACTACATTTGTGTAAATTATGCTTTAAGGGCATACTATTTTCACCTTACATACTATTTTCACTTTTCTTATTTTAACTTAGTAGACATACTATAAATAGTCCATTCTTATAAGTTTCCATATTATTCAATCTTTGAATACGAAATATTCTCCTTGTTTTCTCATGAGTTTTACTCTTAAGTCATCTTCTCTTATCAACCCTTAGCAAAGGTTGTGATGAAAAAACCTTAGTTATTACTTTGTGAATTATAACAATTATCAAAGTAATGATTAGGTTGTGAGGTGGTTTCTCAATGTGTCATATCCATTAAATTAGTTACTTTTAGCTAAAACCCCACTTAAAACCATTATTATTTCTTCCATATTTAGAAAGACCAATTCTTATGTTGGTTCTTGAGATTGATGTCCTAGTAATAAACTCACTTAGGGAAATTAGCTTATTTTGGTATTGAGCACAAGGTTATAGAGATGGAAGTAAGTGCTCGAGTTGCTTCTATTCTCAAAGTGTTGTTGGTGTTTTGCAGGTTTGTTGTTTGCATGTTTGTGAGTGTAGTTGGTGCTAAGTGCTATTGTTGTTCAAGTGAGCATGTTGAAGTTAGACTACAAGTTGCATACTTTGCTAGAATTGAGTGTTGTGAAGATTTAAAATGAGTTATTATGGAGGTTCTAGTTGAAGAATGGTGAGAAATTGGCAAACCTAAGTGTTAATGGTAGAGTTGAAGATTATGAAAGCGATGCTCTAGGGCAAGGAAGGAATGTTAATTAGGCCCTTAGATCTACTAATGATTAGATATAGGAGCTTACCATTGTAGTGCCAATTTTGTAGTTACAATAGAAAAATTGGTGGAGAAATGACCTATTGATGCCTTCTAGGTAGATAGGCAAGTGAATCTACGGAGAGATGGAATGCATAGAAATAGAGCTTAGATAAACATATTTGAAGATGAGGAAAGAATAAACCCAGCTTAGAATGAAAGAGGAATTGAAGTTAGACAAGATTGAAGAGCATGGAGGTAAGTAGAGTTAAAAGAAACTAAGGAAGAGGCTGAAGAAATTTTGAGAAGTATGATGTAAGCATAGTATAAGCTTTGAGGGATTAGAAAATGTCAAGATGTAAATGCCTTTATCAATGGCTAGTGGAGATGTAGATGACTACTTGGATTAGGTAGAAAAAGCAAACAAGTTGTATGAATACTAAGAGTATGATGAGGCTATGAAGATGCGAGTAGTTGTTCTAGAATTTCCTAGGTAAGCCATCCTATGATCCTAAGATGGAAGAACTTGTTGAATACTCAAAGGAGAAATGATGAAAATTAGATTGTAGGTTAAGGTGAAAATAATCTTGAGGAGGAGATTTGTTCTTGAATACTGATATGAGGCAAGTGCACCTATCAATTTTAATATAGCGGATGTGAGTCCGAGTCGATCCCTCAGAGATTTTGAGTACTAATATTAACCTTAGTTTTATTATCTAACCGGAAAATTATGATAAATTGAATGAATTAAAAATACTAAAATTAACCATCTAAACTAATTATGAGACTTAATTAAGCAAATTAGGAAGTAATAAAACTACGAATGACTTCAAGAAATTAATAACGTATTTAGGAATTATTTCCCCTAGTGTTTAACATGTGACCGCTTAAATTACATTCAATTTAATTTCTATTATTCTTGACCGGAGGGATTCACAATTAAAGCTAATATCTTTCTCAAGCATATTAACCCTAATCCTAAATTATTTACCAGAATCTCTTCACTTAGTAATATAACTTAGAATTGCATTAATGTATAATGAATTCCTATACAAATAATCAACTTTTCGGAAGAAACATGTATCTTATCTCTAAGTATACATGTAATTCTCTTCAATTATGCTAAGATCTAATTACACATGCAATTTCTCAATCATCATGCATAATATCATATATCGATACTCTAGAATTATCAATCAACAATTAAACAACATAATTGAATCAAGAAAAGATAGAAACTTTATTGAAATTTATAAATTAACCCAAGGGTCACATGAAACCCTAGGTTCCATAATCCTAAATACTCGAATTCTAAGCTATCATAATGAATCTAAAAATGAGTTCCATAAAAAACATAGAATAAAACATGGAAAACCCCTTTGATTGATGAAAAATCTCTCCAATCTTGAAGTTGATGTTGTTCTCCTTTTTCTTCTCTTCTCTTGTATCTCTCCGTCCTCTCTAATGTCTCTCTTCTTTTGAAACCCTAAGTTATCCTTTTATATATGTATTACAAGGATTCTGTTTTTGTCACCAGACACGGCTTGGGACATGGTCGTGTCCCCAAGTCGTGTAACTTTCTGCACCTAGGCAAATTTTTCTACATAACTTTAAAACTTCATAACTTCTTCGTTTGAACTCCGAATTGAGTGAAACTTGATTCCTTTTCTTCGTTTTCGATCCTAGAACGCGTTCAAACCTTGAAATCAAAATTTTACTCAATTAAGTATCATTTTCTTTAAAGAAAACCAAAAATGTAAGGGAAATGCTATAAAATCATCATATGAAATATGTTTAAAATCAGAGTTATCAAATTTCCCCACACTTGAGCATTTGCTTGTCCTCAAGCAAATAAATCAAAATCAAACTTTCGGGACAAGAAACGCTAATCAAAATTTATCACTGTTTAGGAAACCGGTGAACGAATACACTTGACCCGAAGAAAGGTAAGAAAATCATTCTTAGCTAACTTGCAATAATAAAGTCAACCAATTTCATCTGACCATATTCGAATGCTCCAACAATACTTAATACTAGAATTCACTAGTTAATTTATGAGAAGGCTTTGATTCTAAGTAGAGTTGAGCTTCGAGAAGTCATTAAGTCTAACATGCCGACCTATTTGTTGGTTAAGAAGCTATTAGAGTTGAAGGAACAAGTTATGCTACCAGAGGAAGTCCAAGAACTATTGGATGAATATGCTAACTTGTTTCTAGAATAGTTGCTAGAAGGATTACTCTCTTTTTGAGGCATAGAGCACCGCATTGACTTGATACCTAGTGCTACAGTATTGAACAAGCTAGCTTATTGGATGAATCCCGGATAAGCTATCGAGCTCCAAAGATAAGTTAATGAGTTATTGGAAAAAGGGTATGTGAGAGAGAGTCATAGATAGTAGAGCTATGAACAAGATTACGATCAAATATAAGTTCTCTATTGCAAGGCTAGACAATATGTTAGACGAGCTGGGTGATGCTAAAGTATTTAACAAGATTTACTTGAAGTTAAAATACCACTAGATTTGTATGAGGTAAGGTGACGAATGGAAAATTGCCTCAAGACTCAACATGGTTTGTATGAGTGGATGGTCATGCATTTTGGGCTATTAAATACCTTAGCACTTTTATGTGATTGATGAACCATGTTTTGAGAGACTTGATGGGAAGATGTGTTGTGGTCTACATCGGCGACATCCTTATCTATAGTACAGAACTAGCAAGTTATATTGACCATCTCCGAGCTGTTTTCAATGTCCTCCAAGTAGAGAAATTTTTTAAAAACATTAAGAAGTGTTGTTTCTATCAGGGAGAGGTGATCTTCTTAGGCTACAAGGTTAGTTGAGGATGATTAAGAGTTGATGAAGAGAAAGTTTGAGCCATTGTTGAGTGGCCAACCCTAAGTTCATGTGTTCAGGTGAGAATATATATATATATATGTAAATAAATTGCAAATATACCAGTAAGTATACCGGGTTGGAATCAAGTAATACAGAGCAAGTAAGGTTGTTGATTCCTTAAGGACTATAATATTACTAAACCTATGATAGTTCTTATCGATATTCAGGCAAACAAAAATAAATTAACTAATCTAATAATTATACTAAAATTATCGAAAAGAAAATAACTATAAAATTTCTAAAACTAAGCAACCAATTGAGAATTGTAGGAAAAATAAAATCTACCCTAGATTATGCAAATCAAATTGTTATTATGTTATATAGTTATTCAAGTGAAATTATTATGCCTTTAAACTTAAGGACTTAAACCCCTAATTAATCATTCAGCTCCCACATCACCAATTAATAGTGGATGCTAAATTGCAATCATATATCTCCCGATACTGTAATTGTCTAATATCCTAAATCAATTATTCCACATGTCTTAGTGAATAATCAATCGCCAAACATTGCATTAATCTCTAGCTAATTTCTAATTAATTCAATTAACGTTGCATCCACATTAATTAATCAAATTAACTAAGAATTTTTATCAAACCCTATATCAACTCCCATATTACTAGGGTTTCTAACAATTATTATCAATTAAATAACTATAATTAAAATCATAGAAGTTACAATCATTAATCATCCCTATATCTATTAATCCTATAATATGAACACAATCATCATCTTAACTATCTAGGGTTTCATCAATTCCCACAAATAAATTTAGCCAACCATAGAATTTTAAACAAAAGTACAACTACTAATTGAAATTGCAAGGAAATTCATAATTGAAAGCATAAATAATTAACATAGTTGTATAAATATAATTAAAATAGATGTCACCAATTCTGTAATTGGAAAAGATAAATTTCAATTGTAACTCCAAAGCAAAATCTTCTCAACGATCTAAGCGATTCTATAGAAGAATTCTTCAAGAACTATCTAATGATTATTTTACGACTCTAAGTGTAAGGAAAGTATGTGTGTCTCCAAAAAAAGTCTCCTGAACGACGAAACATAAGGCTATTTATAAGAAAAATCAGGATTGGCTCTCATAAGGCTTCTTTTTCATGAAGGCTAGCAGTATATGCTTTAAGGCTGGCGGCGTAGGCTCCAAAGGTCACCGGTGTAAGTGTAAGCCAGCTGTATTGAATCCCAATCGTGCCATAGCTCATTTCGAGCTTCTTTGTTTACGTAAAACTCTTCTAAATCGTCCATATTTCCACTTTGAATCCTCCAATTCCTAAATTGTCCAAATGAAAATAATTAGAAACCATTTCTTAATGATTTCTATAAAATCAATAATAATTCTATCTAATTTGCACATTAAAACATGAAAAATATACCTTTATCAACTCCCCTACACTTGAACTTTGGGTTGTCTTAAAGCAAAATAAACAGAACTAAAGAAACCTTATCATTGAAAATACAAATTTTCTAATTGCTAATCCAAGACATCTAATATTTCACACTTTCAAACTCATTAATTTATAACACCTATCGCTCAAACTAAACCGAAATATGTGATCAAAGTACTACAGTTGAAATTAGCCAACTATTCTAGAGAAAACAAATTTTAATCCAAGCGTTTAACCTAAGATTTCTATTTCAAATGTAGATATTCAGTCTTAAAAGGAAAAACACCCATTTAATGTTCATAGTTGTTAGCAAACATATTATCCTTCTAATTATTTCTACAAATAAGTTAACAAAGTAGTGAAAGCATATGGTATCTGCTCTATCCCTAGGTTTTCTTCCTTTTTTATTACAAGCCTTAATTCACTTCTTGAATTGCATTCAAAATTTCCATTTTCCGTTCCCATTCTTTTTTCTTTTCTTTTCTTCTTCTCTTTTTAGTTTAGATACTGAACTTTTGCCTTTTCACCCTTTTCGTTATAGTGAGTGCATTAAGTCAGCACATCTTGAGCTCATCACCAAAGTGACCAGGTTTTAAAGGGACCCTAATAAACTCTTCTTCACTCTAACATTCAAGTTAGGATACTCTTAACTCAATTTTTTGAGTTATTGGAGTAAAGGTTCTCATTTCATCACTTTTTGAATGCTTACTAAAATTTTTCAAACTTCTTTTATAGGAATCACTAAGTTCAAAGCTTCACTTACCTCCTTCACTAAGTGTTAAAGTGCCATTAGAATAACTAAAAAGACCATATACTAACTAACTTTGCATAAAAGTAAACTTATTTACATTTCACTTAAGGACTCAACCGACTCTTAAACTTTAAATTCTAAGGCTAAAAACTTGGTAAATTAGGTTCCTAAAGATTTGACTAATTAATTTTAACTGAATACAAAAATCTCAACATTGGTGAGTAGGGCACCTTAGTGAGTCAATTATTCAAATCATAATCAATTGCTATCAATAAATTTTTTCTTTGTATAATCTCTAGATTTTAAATAAGAAATTCAAAATTTTGAAAAAAAAATTGGCCTAAACATTGCCAGATACTTAAGAACAATTAAAGTTCAAGCTAATAGGAAAGTATAACTATTTGTAAACAAAAACCAGCACTAAAATTGATATTCAATTTAATTCAAAATCCATTTCCTATATTTCCTTCCCCCCACTTTAAAATGGACAGTGTCCATACTATCTTCTATTCAATATTCAAGAGGAAATAAAAATTCACAACAATAAGAAATAAAAAACTGGTACTCCCTTGGATTCAAATTTTCAACAATAAGGAAAATTCTAAGCATAAGATCATTGCTAGCATAGAATTCAGATCTGACCTATCTCATCAAATGCAAAGAAACGTGAAATAGCAATCATAGCATAAAGGTGCACTCATGAGTACATAGTAGAGTTTATGATCCAAAGTTACCCAAATAGATGGATACTAAACAAAAATAACCTAACAGCAAAGTAAAAATATCTAACTGTCTCAGTTGGTGCTGCTACTCTTTGCATTGGAAGTCTCGTAATGAAGCTTCTCTGCAGCTATTGGTTGGAAACATAAAATAGCAGACTTTAGCATATTGAACATAGTAGTCCAAAGCTTCTTATTCTTCTTCCTTTCTTTCCTCATTTCATTTCAAACTTCTCTAATTTTAGCACTTAACAGCTTAAAACTACTAGTTAGAGGATGATATGAAGTAAACACTCTAGCAATAGGATGATTGTTAGGAATATCCTCCTCATCAATAGGATGGGCCCTATTATTTATCTTAACCAATCCTTAACCCCTAAAGGGTGTAGCAAAAATAGGCTTACATGAAATACTATCGTCCCCCTCCAGTTCATGAAAAAGCCCTGTACACTTCAATAATACTATAATGTACCCACCACAAAAGATAACTTGTGTCCTGGTATCATCTATCTGTATATAGATAAAATTTGTTATTTCTATTCCCAAATCTATTTAATACCTAGAAATCATACTGTATAGATAAAACCAATCAAAACTGGTTACCTTGCTATGGCTAGTCTTCTTACAGTTGAGAGTATGAGCAAGAATATGGTAAAGCAACTTATTCTCCACTGCTGAGAAAGTTGTGGTCAGTGACTTTGACCGTACAAAATTGTCCCACCTAGGATGAATCTACTAAAACCAAAATCTTTCAGTAGTCATATCACTAGGCCAGGAGTTAGGCAAATTGACTTCCTTCTCATCAAATAAACCTAGAAAATAACTAATTTGACTCAACTGAATTACATGAATTTCTCTATAAACCTAAAATGTGAAAGTAGACATTCACCTACTTCTCTCCAACTATAAGGTAGACAAAAAACCAATGGCTATATTTCTAAAAGTGGTTTCTTTTATCTCAAATAAGCAAAACCATGTTTTATCAGGATCCATCTATTGGATTCTATCATCCTTTCCATACTCTTGTAAAAGAGTCTAATTTATATATTGTTGATTCATGAACATCATTCATTATAACTTCCTCCTTCTTTCCTTAGCATACTCCTAATGTGAAAGTAGATCATTACCTAAACTTTTGGAAGATGAAGCGGCTGCCGTCTTTTATTTCTTTTGCTGAGGTTGCATCTTCTTAGGCAACATGGTGAATTATGGATCTAAACTATAAAAGTGAAAATGGGTATGGAAAAAAGTAAAGATAGTGAGTGAATGTAAGATGGAGTAATGAAAAAAATGTGTGTGGGAGATAGGTTGATGGAGAAGGAGAGAAATTAGGAAGAAAATGAGTGAAGAGAGAGAGAGAGAGAAAACCAACAGTCGTGCTTTAAAAAGCACTGTATGTGGGCTCTTTCCTCTATATGCTAGTGGTGTACATTGCCGGTATATATGAGTAGGCTAGTAGCCTTAAGTTCAAATTTTCGCGCTTTTCTCTCTCGCTTTTTTTTTTAGGCCGATAGCCTTGATGCTAATGGCTAGCTCTTCTTCTTCTTCTTCTTCTTCTTCTTCTTCTTTTTATAAATTAAAAAATAAAAAATTAATAATAATAAATGAGATAAAAAATTAGTTTAGTTAGACATGGGTTACCTCTCATGAAGCACTTAGTTTATAGTTGCTAACCCAACTTTTCCAATCTTATTGAGAGTTCTTGCTCACCACCACAGTGGCATCACTATCCATGTTTTCTCCTTCAAAATAGTGTTTGAGGAGATGACCATTTACCTTGAATGTGTGATTGCTCTTACCTTTAACTCAACTATACCATAAGGAAACACATTAGCTATTTTAAATGGCCCAGGCCATCGAGATTTTAACTTACTTAGAATAGGTTCAGTCGAGAGTTATATAATAACACTTTCTATTTAGTTACGAACTCCTACTGTTGAATGTTCTTGTGATGCCATCGCTTGGCTCTCTCCTTATAGATCCTAGTGTTTTCATAAGCTTCCTTTCGGATCTCATCTAACTAGTTCAATTGGAGTAATCTCTTTACGCCTGTAGCTTGTAAATCAAAGTTAAGGTATTTTATGGCCCAATAGGCCTTGTGCTCGAGCTCTACAAGTAAGTGACATGACTTACCATAAATGATTTTGTATGGGGACATTCCTATAAGGGGTTTTAAAAGCTGTCCTAAAAGCCCATAATGCATCATTAAGTTAAAGACAAATCTTTCCTAGATGCATTGACAGTCTTCTCTAGGATACACTTTATTTCCTTATTAGATACCTTAACTTGTCTACAAGTTTGTGGATGATACGGGGTGGCAATTTTATGAGTGACTCCATATTTTGTTAATAATTTTTGAAATTGTCGATTGCAAAAATGCAACCCTCTCATCACTTATAATAGCCCTAGGTACCTTAAACCTAGAAAAAATGTTCTTTTTAAAAAATTTAATAACCACTCTAGCATCGTTAATTTGTAGAGTAACTACTTCTACCCATTTCGACACATAATATACTAATAGAAGTATATATTTGTTTGAAAAAGAGAAAGAAAAAGTACCTATGAAGTCTTTTCCCCATACATTAAAAAGCTCAACTACTAGAATACTATTTTGTGGTAATTCACGTTTCTAAGAAATATTCCCAATCCTTTGGCATTATGCACAAGACATTACATAATTCCTGCAATCACTAAATAAACTAAGCCGGTAAAATCCATGAGATAAAATTTCAGCTGTAGTTCTTTCCACACCAAAGTAGCCTCCTACTTCTTTAAAATGACAGTGTTGAATTATACTAAGTTGGTCTATTTTAGGCACATAACGTCTAATTACTTGATCAACATAACTTTTAAATAGATACGGTTCATCCTAAAAATAAATTTCACATTATGTAAAAACTTCTTATTCTTTTGAAATGAGAAACTGTATGATATGATTTTACTAACCAGGTAATTGACTATATTAGCATACTAAGGTAACCCTTAGATCTCTACTACATACAATTGTTCATCAAGGAACTTTTCATTAATGGGTGGCTCTAAACACTCAAATTGTAAATGGGATAAATGATCAGCAATTACATTTTTAGTTCCCTTTTTATCTTTAATTTCAAGGTCAAATTCTTATAGTAATAAGATCCAATGAATTAACTTAGTTTTAGCATCAGCTTTAGCAAACAAATATTTTAAAGCAGCATGGTTTGTATATATATGATCTTAGAACCTATGAGATAAGGCCTAAACTTGTCACAAGCAAATATAATCGCTAAAAGTTCTTTCTTTGTCATGGCATAGTTTATCTATGCCTAATTCAAGGTTCTACTCGCATAGTATATAACATAAAATAACTTACCTTTCCTCTGCCTAAGTATTGCTCCTACAGCATAGTCACTACATCATACATCATCTCAAAAGGAAGCTCTCAATCAGGTGCAAGGATCACTGGTGCCGAAGTAAGCTTTTCCTTTAATAGATTGAATGCCTACAAACAATTGTCATAGAAAACAAAGGTAGAATCCTTTTTAAGTAAATTACAAAGAGGTCTAGAGATTTTAGAGAAGTCCTCGATAAATCACTTGTAGAAGCCAGCATGTCCTAGGAAGCTCTTGACTCTTTTGACTGAAGTAGGTGGTGGTAGTTTCTCTATTATCTCTACTTTGGCTCTGTCAACCTCAATCCCCTTTTTTGACACCTTGTGACCTAAGACTATTCTCTCTCTTACTATAAAATGGCATTTTTACCAATTTAGAAGTAGATTAGTCTCTTTGCATCTTTTGAGCACATAACCTAAATTAGTTAGACATGAATCAAATGACTTCCCAAAGATAGAGAAGTCATTCATAAATATTTCAATAAAATCTTCTAATATGTCATAGAATATAGACATCACGCATCTTTGAAAAGTAGCAGGTACATTATAGAGACCAAAGGGCATTCTCTAAAGGCAAAAGTGTCATAAGGACATGTAAAGGTGGTTTTCTCCTGGTCCTCGGGTGCTATATGAATTTGATTGTAACTACAATATCCATCTAAAAAACAATAGTAATGATGCCCTGAATGTTTTTCTAACATCTGATCTATGGAAGAGAGTGGGAAGTGGTCTTTACAAATAGCATCATTCAGTTTTCTATAATCTATGCAAACTCTCCACCTAGTTACAGTGCTAGTAAGGATTAGCTCATTATCTTCATTTTTCACCATGGTCATACTACCTTTTCACAGTATGAGTATGGCTTCATAAACATTAAATGTTACTTGATCAACCATAACTCTTAAAGTAAGCTTACCCTGTTTCACATCTATCAACACCTTACCTGTTGCAAGAAACAGTTTGCCCAAGATCATGGGTACCTCTCTATCCTCTTCCATCTCTAGGACTATAAAGTCATTTAGGAAGATAAATTTGTCTACCTTCACCAGGACATTTTCAACAATACCCCTTGGGTAGTTGATACTCCTGTTAGCAAGTTGCAAGGTGACATGAGTCTCCTTACAATCTCCAAGTCCTAGCTTCCTGAAAATAGATAAGGGTATTAAATTTATACTTATACTTGAATCAATAAGGACCTTATCAAAGTGAAAATTTCCATCAGTGCAAGGAATAGTAAAACTCCTTTGATCTCTTTGTTTTCTAGGCAGGGTGGATAATTTTTCTGAAGGATCATGGAGCACTCCCCTGTAAGTATTACCGGTTCATTCCCACCAATCTTTCTCTTCTTGGTGAGCAAATCCTTCATGAATCTAGCATATGAAGGCATCTGTTGAAGTGCCTTTGCAAAAGGAATGTTGATTTGCTACTTCTTGAAGACATTTAAGAATTTGGCTAATTGAGCATTTAACTATTGTTGCTTTAGTCTTCCTAGAAAAGGTACTAGAGGAACATACGATTTCACTTCTAGTGACTTCTGCTTTGGTTCCTCTTCTACCTACTTTCCTTTTTCTTCCTTTGGAATCTCTACCTTTTCTTCAACTCATCTATTAACTGTTTCCACTGCTTTTCCACTCCTTAGCATAATAGCATTGACACCTTTAAGATTTTCTTCAGTATTACTAGGTAAAGATCCTGATGGTCTGTTACTCAACTGTTGGGAGATCTAACTAATATAATTTTCTAAATTCCGAATAGTCGCCTGTTGATTCTATAACATGGTGTCAGTCTTTTGCATATAGCTCAACATGAGCTTAACATTCTAGACTGATTTTATTATGGTGGAGCGTTTTGAGTAGGACCTTGCTTCTAGAATCTAGGTGGTGGTTGAAATGCATTGTTCTCATTTCTCCATGAAAAATTTAGATGATTACGCTACCTAGGATTGTATGTATTTGAATATGGTCCTTAATTGCTGCATTGAAAATTGTTGACAAAATTCACTTGATCTCTACTGGTTGGAGCTGAGTGATTTCCAATTAGGCACTCAAGAGTCGAATGTGGTCTTGAACATAACTCACAAAACAATAGGATTACCATTAAAAGACTATGTTGAGGTAAGTTTACTTACCTGAGTAGTGAGAGATGCAATCTGAGTTATTAATTGAGATACAGTGTTATTGTCACTAGCAGCTGCTACTCCTAACTTACTTCTTTCGTTTTGCTAATTATGTGCACTAGATGCCATCTCTTTTATTAGTGCACTTGCTTCATTATAAGTCTTACCCATCAAAGTATCTCCAACTGTAGCATCAACTAGGGACCTCAATGTCTCATCTAGATTGAGATAAAAGATCTCAATCAGGAGATTATCTGGTAAGCCATGATGTGGGCATTTTCTGATTGACTCCTTGAATCTCTTACATGCCTTATAAAGTGACTCACCACTAAACTTGGCAAAGTCGGTGATGTCATTCCTTAGTTTTGCGGTCCTAGCTGATAGGAAAAATCTCCTTAAGAACTTCAATGAAAGATTAGCCCAGGTGGTGATAGACTCTTATGGTAGTAAGTGAAACCAAGATCTGGCTTTATCCCTTAGCAAAAAGGGAAAGAGCTGTAATCTAACAACCTTGTCGGTCACATTGTTTATCTTAACTATATTTTGTTAGGACTTTCATTAGGGTATCCTCCAAATCAATTCATCTAAACCATTTGAATGAGGGACGGCTTCAACTCAAAGTTGTTATATTGAATGATGGGCCTCCTTATAGCCGAACCCATCACCGTAAGTATTGTATAGTCTCGTAGTACTCCTGAAACTCCTTGTATCTGATTATTATCCTCGTTACCTAACATCTCTTCTATCCTTCTTCTATTCTCTCGCCTTAACTGATGCAAAGTACACTCTATTTCAGAATCTAGTGATAGAATTTCAGCACTTTTACTCTTGTGCATAAAACACATGCAAAGAGAATAAAAATAACACATGTCATCAAGTGTGCCTAAATTACCAACAAAACTAAAAGGTTTAATATTTCTAGTCTCCGGTAACGATGCTAAAAACTTGATTTGCTTAAATTATATATATATATATATATAATAAATTGTGAATACTCTAGTAAGTATACTATGGCAGAATTAAGTAATACAAAGCAAGTAAGGTTGTCGATCCTTTGAGGACTGTAATATTACTAAACCTACGATAATTCTTATCGATATTTAGGAAATAAAAAATAAATTAACTATTCTAATAATTATACTAAAACTATTGGAAAGAAAATAACTATGAAATTTCTAAAATTAAGTAATGAATTGAGAATTGTAGGAAAAACAAAATCCACCCTAGATTATGCAAATCAAATTGTTATCATATTATATAGATTATTAACTATATGGTCATTCAAGTGAAATTATTATGCCTTTTAAAACTTAAGGATTTAAACTCTTAATTAATCAGTCAGCTCTTAAATCTCCAACTAATAGTGGACTCTAAATTACAATCATATATCTCCTGATACAATGTTTGTCTAATGTCCTAAATCAATTATTCCTCATGTCTTGGTGAATAATTAATCCCTAAACATTGCATTAATCTCTAGATGATTTCTAATTAATTCAATTAATGCTGCTTCCACATTAATTAATCAAATTAACAAATTGAAATCATAGAAATTATAATCATGAATCATCCCTATATCTACTAATCTTATAACCCAAACACAATCATCATCTTAGCTATAAGGTTTCATTGAATCCCACGAATAAATTTAGCTAACCATAGAATTTGAAACAAAAGCATAACTACTAATTGAAATTGCAAGGAAATTCATAATTGAAAGCATGAATAATTAACATAATTGCATAAATATAATTAAAATAAATGTCACCAATTCTGTAATTAACTTCAATTGCAACTCCAAAGCAAAATCTTCTTAATGATCTAAGCGATTCTATAGAAGAATTCTTCAAGAACTATCTAATGACTATTCTACGACTTTCTAAGTATAAAGAAAGTATGTGTGTCTCTAAAAAAGTCTCCTAAACGGTGAAACATAAGACTATTTATAAGAAAAATTAGGGTTGGCTCTCGTAAGACTTCTTTTTCATGAAGGCCAGTGGTATATGCTTTAAGGCCAGTGGTGTAGGCTCTAAAGGTCGCCGGTGTACGTGTAGGCCAGTTGTGATGAATCTCAATCGTACCATAGCTCATTTCAGGCTTTTTTGTTTGCGTAAAACTTCTCTAAATCGTCCGTATTTCCACTTTGAATCCTCCAATTCCTAAATTGTCCAAATGAAAATAATTAGGAACCATTTCTTAATGATTTCTATAAAATCAATAATAATTCTATCTAATTTGCACATTAAAACATGAAAAATATGTCTTTATCAAAGTTTCCATGGATTGACATCCTTCTACCGACACTTTATCCAAGGGTTTAGTACTATAGTTACACCCTTGACTAAGCTAACAAAGAAGGACATAGAGTTTAAGTAGGGAGATAAAGAGGAGAGAAGCTTTATCGAGATAAAAGAACGATTGACTTCTGCCTAGTCTTAATTGTACCAAACTTTGAGAAAGTGTCCATGCATGAATGTGCTACATTAAGTATTGGTATCGAAGTGGTGTTGACGTAAGAAGGCCTACCTATTGCCTATCATAGTAAAATGTTAGAGGAGCACAATGGAATAATTTCTTATTTGAAAAATAGCTCTTGGCATTAATCTGAGCTATTTGAGTATGGCAGCATTACCTTCTATTAAAGGAATTTATCATATATACAGATCATGAGTCCATAAGGTATCTATAGAGCCAATCCAAGCTTTCTAAGCACCAAGCTCGATGGATTGAATTTCTAGAAGGATTTAATTTTGTCATCAAATACATGTAAGGAAAGAGTAGTGTAGTCATCGATGCATTATCAAGAAGACATGTTCTTCTTACCAAGTTGCAAATCAGATTGTTAAGGTTTGCAAGTAGTTAAGAATTGTATCAACATGATTCTCACTTTGGTCCGATATATAGAAGCTATAGAGAAGGGAGAACGTTTAATGAATACCATGTAGAAGATGGTTATTTATTCCAAAGTGGCAAACTATGTGTGCCGACCTGTTCTTTAAGAGAGCTGTTAGTGAGGGAATCTCATAGTAGAGGGTTCTTTAGAAATTTTGGAAAATAGAGGACATATGAGTTAATGAGTGGGTGGTTCTTTTGGCCTAAGATGAGATGACATGTATATTAAGTTGTTGAAACTTGCGCTATGTGTAGAAGGGCCAAATGTTGAGTTGAGTACAAGAAAATAATGCCTTTACCCATCCCTAAGGCTAGGCAAAAAAATTGTGAATCGCAGATTGAACTGTAAGGCAAACCAAATCAAATCAAAGAAAAGGTTTTTTAAATGAACCATTTGGTCATAGTTTAGTTTTATTTATGTATAAATAGTTTGCAGTTTAGTTTGGCGAAGTAAACTAAATGGAACCATTTTGAATCATTTGGTTAAACAAAAAAATTTCATGCAATTGTTTTATTATTTTTTATTCGCCAATCTTTATGGATTTCATCAAATTTTTCAAATCTTTTTCTTCTTTGTCTTATTTTGAGATAAATTATTAAGATTATGTTGAGTGGGTTCTATTTGAAATTTCACATTTAGAAAATTTTCTTTTCTAAATTATTGTTTTCTTATATGTTTTCAAATAAAAGGTCTCACCTTAGTACTTTTTGCTCGTCTCTCGTTTCTTTTCCAATGTTTAGTGTATCTCTTTTGTTTTCTTCATATCATTTTTTAATGGTTATCTCTACTTCTCCCTCATTGTTTATTCATTAAAATACAGTGTTTTATCCTTGTTTAATCAAGTTAAGTTTGTTATGATCTTATGTAGCTTTTTATTAAGTATCATTACATATGATAAATTTATGAGAAATTAATTGGAAACATATGGAAGTTTAAAGAAAAGGAAAATATGTTGTTGGAGATAAAAATGTTTAACGAAAAATTGACATAGATTGAATCAGTTTTAATTAGGTTAAAAAAATTTATGAACTGAACCATATGGTTAGGTTAGATTTAAAAAAAAAAAAACTTAACTATTATATTAGGTTTGGTTCAATAAAGAGCAATGAACTGTATCAAGCCAACCCTTACTTATTGTAGACACTTAATTTTTGCTCCCTTTACTTGTTTTTTATTTATTTCATTTTTATTATTTTTCTTTCTTTTCTCAGTAGGCCCTAAATTAGAAAAAATTAAAAAATAGGGAATTAAAAGAAAACCCCCAAAAAATTAAGAAATTTAGAAAAAATAAGGATCATTGAAAAATACAAAAAATTTCAATAATAAGAAAAAGCACCAAAAAATATATAAATAAGAAATTTCAGAAAGAAACCCTAAAAAAGATAAAAAATTAGAAAATGAAGTTTAAAAATTTAGAAATTTGAAAAAATTACAAAAAGGTAGAAAAATTAAATTCAAATAAAAAATTTTGAGAAAATAACATGTTATTAGGATGGATTTTAATTTTGGTTTAGAATTTAGGCTGTTGAACTTGGGATTTGATTTAAATCTAGCTCAGGTTGACTGAGTTCATATGTACCATTTGATTGCATATATAGATAAGACACAGGTTAACGACCTAATGGTTAAACATATGGACTAGCAATGAGTTTGAGTATGAGGTCTCGAGTTCGAAACTTAGCAAAGGCAGAGAAGTTTTTTTCTTATTTTTTCACTTTTAATCATATCAGGGACTGCCATGTGTCAAGATTTGATTGCACTACGTGTCCTGACACATCGCATCTTTGGATTCGACGGCCCTACTAACGTAGCACCACACAGCATCTACTAGTGCGTTGGGGTTGGCTAGTACAATTGACATAGCTCCACGTCAACATACTTTTACCCTTCCCTTCTTTCCTTTTCCCTTCGTTTTCCTCTCTTTCCCCCTCCTTCCTTCATTTTCCTTGGATTTCCAATGCTTTTCTCTTTAAACCGCCTACTTCAACATGATTTTTGGACCCTATCTTGTTGCAATTTTGCTAAATTAATGGCGAAATTGCAAACTAGACATGGCTTAGTGTTAATAGCGATCAAGAATACATCCAGATTCATGCATTAACTTAGTCAAACCGAGCTCCAAAAATTGGAGAAAAAACTTAAATTTCAGTTTTTTCTCATTCAACTCTAATTTGAACTTTCCATGTTTTTGAGCTAATTTTGAGTATATAAAGGGTGTCGGGGGTGATCATAGAGGACACACAACCATTTACGAGTAACTCCTAATCCCTCTCTCTCTCTCTCATGGTCATTTTCTCTCTCTAACCTATTATCTTTCTCTTTGACTCTCTCTTTCTAGCCACCTTTAAGCTACACCATTACCCTCATTAACTTCCCCACTATGTAAGCTTCCAAACATAACTACCCCTACGCTTTGTAGTGCCCCGTAGCAGCGCCATGAACAACTACCACCCAAACCCTAACCGTTGCCGCTCTCTCTATTCGAACCACCGTCCTCAACTACCCTCGGCCTAAATCAAACCTATAATTAAACTCCCCACACTCTAAAAAGCTTACCCCAACCGACCAATCTCACCTAGTAAACCCTATACGGCCGGACCACTATCGCTACCCACGGCTAACTTTTGAAAACTACTAACCCGAGCTCATTTAGTTGCAGCACTTTGCCTACCCCCCATAAACCTAATAAAATACTCACAAATCCACCTTTACCCCCAAGAAAGTCTGTCCAAATCATTGTAAACCACCCTAGTTGCCATCATCGAAGCTTGAAGAATAGGAGTTTGACTTGACCGACCTACCTAGGTCCGACTCGTACGTTTAAACTTATCTAAAGCCATTTTTTTAATTTTATTTTGTTTATTTATTTATTTGTTTGTTTTACTTGTTTATGTAAATGTAATCAAATAGAAAAAAAGGGAAGAAAATAAAAAGAAAAAGAACAAAAGAAAAGAAAAAAAGTATATTTTTTATTTTATTAAATAATATATAATAAGTAAAAATAGATTAGGTGATAAAATAGGATAAAGAAAAAATAAATAAAATAAAATTAATCACTTAGAAAAATTGATTTTCTAAAAGTAAGTGAAAATAAATAGATCTCTTTCCAAATTAGGACTATTTTAGAGTTTCCAAAAAATAAAAAACCGATTAAGACATTTTGGGAAATTTTCTTAAATAAGTTAAAACTAAATAAAATGTAAACTCAATTGTTTTCAAATTAAAATAAAACCAATCCACTAAAGTTTTATAAAAAAAGAATTACATACGTCTGATCCCGAATAATGAGTACATAAGCACCTATGGGGCGAGAATAAAAAAAAAAAACCTAATTTTCCTTTTTTTTTTTTTAAGTTTAGATTATTTCATTTATCCAATTAGAATAGTTAAATTGAGTTCCATCTTATAAAATAAAAAGGTGATTTTTAAAGATTAAAGTTAATTTTGGAATGTCAATGATACCCATAAGGGTTTAAAAGTCATAACCCCCGAATTCAGATTCTCTGGTTTTCAAAAAGCCGTTTTATAACTTAGTTTTTTTTTTTTTAAATTGATAGACCGATAGCTAAGTTATAATTAGTCCACTCAATTGGTTATAACTTAATCCCTTTTTCTAACTTTGGTCGGATGGTGACTCTAAGTTTTTTCAAGTTGAAAAAATGGTTTTCTTTAAACCCTAGTCGAGAGCTAGTATTAAATGGGTAAAGGTTTAATACTGGTCGATTTAAAAAAGACTTAATTTTATAAAAAGAACCAGGAGGGTGAAAAACCAAGCTCGACAACTTAGCGACTCCACTAGAGACCGTCAAGAGGGTTAACCATTAGACTTCCCAAAAATTAAAAGTAATCTCTAAAACACCATCTTTGTGTAATTCATTTACTTATTTGTCCATTATTTATACGATAGTTGAACTAACATTTTCTTTACAGGTTTAGATTTATTTACTTAATTTTGGCAGAATTTATTTTATGTACCATAAATGCATGATGAATGCGGTCGAACTTAGACCGTCTTAGGACCTTAGGACTGGGGGCTATTGTGTAGGTTTTGGGTGTTGTGGTGTAACTACCGCTTGGGGTTGATTAGGCCATCTCCACTTAATCTTGATGTGACTAATGAAAGTGTTCTTTAACAAGTGAGGTCGTACAAGTTTAAGAACCTTTGGAACTTATCCTCTATGCATTCACAACATCTAGAATAGACGAATAATCTAGCAAGATGGAAATAAAAATAAAAAAAATGGGTTGGAGTTTCCTTGATTTCCCTTGTAATTTATACGTATTATAGAATTACTATAAATAGGTTTTGTCGTTATCAGACAATCTTGTAACATAGTTTCTCTTTTGCAACCTAGAAATGGCCTGTTCATCATCTAACTCTATCTACTTCAAAGAAAAATTTGTAGGCAAGCCCATCTACCCTAAACCCATCCTGGACCAATGGTTACAACACTTCACTCTAAGGGAACAAAAGACCATCTTCAATAAGATCAGGCTCATTCTATCACTTCTCAAAGTAAAGATAGAGATCAATTTGATTAGGGCTTTGACCAACTTTTGAGAACCCGAAGAAGTGGCTTTTTGAGTTGGGCCCCACTTAATTAGCACAACACTTGAAGAATATACCCAATTACTCTAAGCCCCTTCTTTGGAAAGCATATATACCCCAAATTTAGAAATGGATCTTGTGAATGCCTTCTCAAGATGCCTGGGTATTAGAAAAACGGAAGTGAACAAAGCCCTTAGAAGTTGTGACGGTAACTGCATCAAACTAGAGGACCTAAAAGCATGGTTCTTCACTGAACTTAAATCCAACCAACGAGATATCTTCTATGGTAATCTTAAAGCTTAGGGACAGAATAGAATAAAATCATTTATCCTGGTTGCATTCGAGACCTTCTTATTCCCTAATGGAAAATTCCTCTTACATTTTAGGGTCGCTGAGTTAGTGGGCCAATTTCTTGAAGGCAAATCATATATCCCGGCCCTCCTTGTAGAATAGATCAGAAGCCTTAGTATTTTGAAAGAAAAGAATGATGGTATACTAAAAACCAGCATGGCATTACTAACAGTATGGTTCGTGAGCTACATGAAATGTTATGGGCTTGACCTAATCCGAGGAGAGTTTGCTTACAACATCGATCTAATCGATTCATTCATTGATGAGGTCCATCTCTCAGAAGGAAAAACCATATACTGTTAGGTGGAAGTATTGAGAAATTTCCAAGTCGTTGATATCCTATGGACAATAAGATGGAGTAATAACAAAAGGGTAAATCTAACTTGCAAAAATTATCTAGCGGTACCCCTAATCGGGATGAAGTTATGCACAGGATATTACCTTAACAACATGATCAGACAATTTGGAGGTATCCAAGATATAGTTTATAAACCTCTATTGGATATCATGACCTTCGATTACGAAGATCTTCAGATTTCATTACTACAAAAAATGTCCAAACTTAAGGCAATCAAACAGTTATGGGAAACAAAGACTATTAGCCCAAACATCAATTTAGGAGAATGGCTAGGAGAAGTAGACAAGCACTGAGTTACTAAAGAATATTTGTACGATCAGCTCTATAAGGCTAGAGAGATCCAGTATCGAGCATTAGAGGTCATCCAACCTGCAGTAGTTGAACTAGATCCTGAAGTCAAGACCTACATGGACCAAGTATAAGCCCTAGTAGAAATAATCTATGAAGAGCGAAACATGTAGGAAGATCTCTTTCGAGAATCAAAACAATGTTCTAGGGCCTTAGAATATCAGTTGAGGATGACCCAAAAGAAGCTTAAAGAATTTGAGGAAATGGAAGAGCCTAATTCAGGATAAAGGAAGGGATCACCAACAGGGTCTAGTAAGTAGAAAAGGGGAACGGCTATCAAACGTTAGAAGAATATTTAAGAAATAGGAATAATCTCTTTGAATCTATTTTTTTTTCTTTTTTTTTTTTCAAATAATGTAAAAGGAATACTCCATAAAGCCATAATGAAATAAATAAAATTTCCATCTTGCTGGTTATTAGTCAATTTTGCCTCTCTATATCCATGTGTTAGGCATTTCTTAGTTTCTCATTTATCCCTTTTAAAATATTGGTCTACTAACTTATTGAAAAGTAACCTTACTCAAGTTACTAAGATATCTCCCAAACGTCAAATCTTCTAGAGAAGTCCTATCAGAACTCGCTAAAAAACTAAAATGGCTAATTAAGGAAACAACAACAACAACACCAACAATGGCAACCTTGAGGTTATTGACCTAACTGAGTTGAAGTTCCAATCTTTGGAATGAACAGTGGGAAAGATTGTAGATCAATTGAGCTTTTTTGTTGACAGCATCTCTATGCTTAAGTCTATGGCTCCATTGAATGAAGAGAGTTCCAAAGCTCGATATGGAAAGAATACTGAAGCCCTACCCCTTGAAACAGAAGAAGCCTACCTTAAAGTCAATCAAGGCTTTGAATCCTTAGAAACAGAAGAGGTATTTCCAAAGGCCAACCCGACTTTTGAGCCAAATACTTGCTCATTCTCGATCAACCCAAAGCCTGAAGCTGACCAGGATAAATTGAAAGAGCTTGAGAAGTGGTTAACTCATCAAATTACAGAAAAAATGAAAATGCTCAAGGGATATGATGGATTCGAGTACGCTAGCATAACAGACTTCTCTGCATATGATTATGGAAGCTTTCTAGAAAAGTTCAAAGTACCTGACTTTGAATAATACAACGGGATTGGATGCCCCAAGCTACATACCCGGATGTACATATGCAAGATGGGCAAATATACATAGTATGATCAACTTATGGTCCAGACCTTTCAGGACAGCTTGACTAGCCTTGCCTTAACCTGGTATACTTAATTGGACTTGAATCAAGTGAATATATGGGAAAAGCTAGCTAGAGCATTCTATGAGCAATATAGATTTAATGTCGAAGTGGTGCCAATAATGATGGATTTGGTTGCCCTAAGGAAGAGGTACAACGAATCCTTCAAAGAATATGCTCAAAGGTAGAGGTCCCTATCTCTAAGGCTATCTACCCCTGTAATTGAAAAAGAGCTAATTGCAACTTTCATTAACACTCTTGAGAGGCTCTACTTTGTTCACCTAATTGGATAAGCCTCTTTTAGCTTTGCAAAAGTAGTGGCAGTAGGGTGTCGAATTGAGAGTGCCATTCCTTTGGTAAGCTGCAAGAGACAGCACATAGAAGACTACCCTTTGCTAAACCTACCACCAATAAGCCTAGAGAAGCTACTGTCAGCATGGTCAACTTGAATGCAAGACCTAACGCTCGAGTTTCTTTTAGGACGAATACCCTACCAGCTCAACTATAGTATAGAAGCCAACTGCAAGCTAGTAGAGCTTCGAAACAGTTCACTAGAATACCCATTCCACTCAATCAAGTGCTTGAGAAGTTAAGAAGAGATAATTTGCTCCATTTTGAGGCCCTAATAAAAGGTATAGGCCGAGGTTCTTTGATCCCAATGCAAGATGTCAGTATCATCTAGGGTAAGTGGGCCATTCAATTGATTCATGTTGGAGGTTGAAAAACAAAATCAAAGACTTGATTGATCAAGGTACAGTACAACTGGATTTTGTAGAGGCTCCTACCCTATACGTCAACAATAACCTACTACTAAACAATAAACCCATCATCAATATGATATCTGACCACTTAAAATCCACCATTAACATGATCGATCTAAACCAAGAACCAAAGGTTTATTGATTCTACAAAAAAAAGGTCTTACAAGCTAAAAGGTATACCTTCCACGTACTTGTGGCCCCCGAAAATTATAAAGCTACCCCCCTTAACTACTAGGCAATAAACCGGGGGTAAGCAAGCTCGCTTATAGGGGGTATCAGTAGGGGGGATCACTCGCTTTGGTAGAATCTATGATCCAAAGGAAGACTTAAAAAAAAAGAAAAGGGTGTACTAAAAATGCTAAACACCGAACAAGCTGAACATGAAGAAGGATTAACTGCCTTCACCAAGATGATCAAGTCTAGCGAGCATAAAATAATAAACCAACTCGCTAAGACTTTAGCATAGATATCCCTTATGAGTCTATTGATGGCATCAGACCCACATTAAGAAGCCTTATTTAGAACATTAAGGGATGTCAAGGTCCCTCGTGAAATCCCAGTTCAAAGGATTGGCTCTATCACCAATTCCATCCTCACCATGGATCAAATTTCCTTCTCGACTGAAGAACTGGGTGAAGAAGGCACCAAGCACACAAAGCCTCTATTCATAATAGTGATGATAAATAACATCATCACAATAAGAGTCCTCATCGACAACAGGTCATCTCTAAATGTCTGTCCTTTGGCCACCCTGGATTTATTGGGCACTGATACAACAGCTATTAAGCTGAGTTTAACAGCGGTAAGAGCTTTTGACAAATCTAGGAGAGAGATAATAAGGGAGATTGACTTACCAGTTGATATCAGCCCACAGATGTTCCACATCACATTCTAAGTTTTAGACATTCTAAGGACCTTCAATCTATTACTAGGAAGGCCTTGGATATATTTAGCAGGGGCCATACCGTTAACTCTTCACCAGAAAGTTAAGTTCATCTCTAATGGTCGGGTCATCACAATTCTAGGTGACTAAGATTATGAAATCTATAAAGAGATGGCTATACCCTATATTGGTATAGAAGAACAAGAGGACTTTGGGCTCCAAATGTTTAATGAGGTGTGCATGATCACCAATCGGCAAAAGGAAGAGAGGCTAAAATTCAAAGAAGGCAAGTTTAGGACTTATAGGTTAAGATACATTCTAACCCCGATGGAAGAATTGCAAAGAATGCAAGCCAGAGGCAGAAAAGGTGAGAGGTTGTATCATGCTCCAATGACCTTCCCTCCATTGTTAGAAACTTTCATCAGGGTCGAAGCCTAAAACTCAAAGCCTACTAAAGAAGGCACTTCCAACAAAAATGAAGGGGGTTAGCCTATTCAACAAATCCCAGAACATAAATAATTGGTTCTCTATCCTTGTAAATAACGATAAGTCTTCCTTAGGGTAAAGGATGAATCATGATCCAGCATTTTATGGAATATTTTAATAAATTACCTCTATTCTTCAAAATGATTGTACTTGAAAGAGAGTTCCCTAAAATAAAATTAGTTTCTTTTCCCTTTACTCTTGCCTTACTTACACTTTTCCTTTTGCATACTTTTCTTTTTCTCTAGACCCTACGATTCAAATAAAATCCATGGATACCTCGCGTAGATAGGTGATGAAAATATTGATATCACTTTCAGCCTTATTAGGTTAGTCGTCGAGAGTGATATCGATGATCATAATGATGTGCAAGAAAGCTGGCAAAAATATAAAATGAGTAGAATTTCCATTGATGAGCTAAGAGAGATAATTAATGTCAGGACCAACGACAACCTTAAGGTGTTGAAGATTGGGGGGAATTTAGAAGAAGACCAAAAGGTAGAAATGACCACATTATTATTTGAATACAAAGACGTATTCGCACGATCTTATGAAGACATGCCCGGGTTAGATCCATCTATCGTAGTCCATCGTTTACCTACATGAGAGGATATCAAACCTAAGAAACAAAAGTTAAGAAGGTTCTGACTAGATATCCTGTTGAAAATCAAGGAAGAAGTCAAAAAACTATTGGAAGTCGGCTTCATTGAGGTGTCTGATTATCCTAAATGGATAGCTAACATAGTACCAATTATGAAGAAGAATAGAAAAGTCAAAGTGTATGTAGACTTTTGAGACCTTAATTAAGCAACCCCTAAAGATAATTTTCCTTTGCCCCATATCGATGTATTGGTCGATAACATAGCCGGAAGCCATATTTTCTCTTTCATGGATGGATTTTCCGAGTATAACCAAATTTGAATGGATGAAGAAGATAAAGCCAAGACAACGTTCATCACAACTTCGGGCATGTTTCACTACTAACTAATGCCTTTCGGACTCAAAAATGCCGAGGCAGCTTACCAAAGGGCCATGGTAGCAATCTTTCATGACATGATACATAAAAAAGTTGAAGTATATGTTGATGATATGATTACTAAGTCCAAAGAAGGAGAAAATCATGTGGGAAATCGAAGGAGATTGTTTGATAGGTTAAGAAAATTCCGACTGAAACTCAACTTAGAGAAATGTACTTTCGGGGTGATTTTAGGGAAATTATTGGGTTTCATAATCAGCCAAAAAGGCATCAAAGTGGACCCTGATAAAGTTAAAGCGATAGTTGACTTACCCTCGCCATGTACACTCAAAGAAATTAGAGATTTGTTGGGCTATTTAAATTATATGGCCCAATTCATATCTCAACTCACGGACAAGTGTCGTCCTTTGTTTAAGTTGTTAAAAAAGAAAGCCAAGATCAATTGGGACGAAGAATGTGAGTAGGCCTTTACAACAATCAAAGAATACCTCATGAACCCTCCAATTTTGGTAGCTCCTAAACTCGAGAAGCCTTTGTTCTTATACTTGACAATATTACCAAAGTCGATAGGGTGTATGCTTGGCCAGAAAGATGAAGGAATGGGTTGTATATTACTTGAGCAAGAAATTCACTGAAGGGGAGTAGAAATTGAAAGAAATTGCTATGCTTTAGTCTGGGTAATGCATTGGCTTAGACAATACACACTTTACTACCAGGTTGAATTACTAGCTCAATACGATCCCCTGAAGTACTTGGTAGACAAACCAACCCTAATTAGCAAAATCTCAAAGTAGCAAATATTGCTATCAGAGTTCGACAATCGGAATTTGGTCAAAGGGCAAGCTTTGGTAGATTAATTAGAAGAAAATCCCTCTGATAGCACTCCCTAAGAAATACAAGTCAATTTCCCCGATGAGGGTGTCTTAGTAGTTGAGGGAAACTTTGATAAAGGAGAAGATGATGAGCCACCAAAATGGGAAATGTTCTTTGATGGTGCAGCCAATATGTTTGGGTGTAGAATTGGGGTAATACTAATATCCCCTGAAGATACTCAATATCTTATGGCCATAAGGCTCATTTTCCCATACACTAATAATATTGTTGAGTATGAAGCATGCATCATGGGACTTAAGATGGCCCTAGAAAAAGACATTCAAGAATTATAAGTGTGTGGAGACTCGCTCATTATTGGCCAAGCTCGGGAGAGTACAAAACTAAAGATCGTAAGCTGGTACCTTATCATTGGCATTTGACTAAATTAATGGACAATATCAAAGAAGTTACCTTCAATCATGTACTAAGGACTCAGAATCAATTTGCTGATGCCTTAACTACACTAGCATCTATGATTCAGATATCTGGTAGAGTCGAGATTTAGCCCCTTACTATTGAAATTGAAGACAGGCTTGCCTTCTGCCTAACAATTGAGGGTATGAATGATCAAAAACCGTGGTACCATGTTGTTAAAACGTTCATACAACAAGGTACATACCTTAAAGAGGCTGAGAAAAGAGATAGAAAGATGATTAGGAGATTAGGCACTCAATTCTTAGTAAGTGAGTCCACCTTATACCAACGCTCATTTGATGGTACACTCTTAAGGTGTGTGGACAACAAAGAGACTGAAAAGTTAATGAAAGAAGTACATGAAGGAGTATGTGGCTCTCACATGAATGGATACATGCTAGCGAAGAAAATCATGAGGTTAAGGTATTATTGGTTAACAATGGAAAGTGATTGCATCAAACATGTTAGACACTATTATTTATGCCAAGTTTATGCAAATAAGATAAACACCTTACCTCAGGAATTACATGACCTCTCAACACCATGGCCTTTCTCAATGTAGGGCATAGATATTATTGGCCCTATCACTCCAAAAGTGTCTAATGAGGATCGCTTCATATTAGTCACCATCGACTACTTCAGCAAATGGGTAGAGGCTTCGTCTTACTCGAATGTTACTAAAGGGGGTCATAGTTAAGTTCATTAAGAGAGACATCTTGGCTTAGTATTGGACTCCTGAAACAATCATCATTGATAATGGTACCAATCTCAACAACAAGCTTATGACAAAATTGTGCCAGCAGTTCCAGATTGTTCATAGGAACTCTACTCCTTTTCGATCCCAAATGAATGGAGCCATCGAAGCAGCCAATAAAAACCTCAAAAGAATCATTGAAAAAATGACTATCACATATAAGGACTAGTATGAGATGTTATCCTTCACACTCATAGCCTATTGAACTTCCACCAGAATGTCAACTGGGGCAACACCATACTCTTTAGTATACGTCACTGAAGCAGTGTTACCAATAGAGATCAAGATCTCGTAGCTTAGGGTACTATCAAAAACTCATTTAGACGAAGTTGATTGGGTAAAGAAAAGCATCGAATAGCTAAATTTGATTTGATGAAAGGAGATTGACAGCCCTATGTCATAATTAGTGTTATCAACAAAGGATGGCTCAAGCCTTCAACAAAAGGGTATGACCCTGGAACCTCAAAAAAAGAGATTTGGTGTTAAGAAAAGCTTTCCCTAGTGCACAAGACTCCAGAGGGAAATTTTGCCCCTAATTATGGGGGTCCTTATGTTGTGAAGTGAGTATTATCGGGAGGGGCTTTGATTTTGCCCCAAATGGATGGTCTAGATTTGAGAGGCCCTGTAAATATCGATGCTATAAAATTGTACTATCCATAAGAAGTCAGTGGAAATTTTGCTCAAAACACGAAAATGCTAGTCATTTTGAACGTCGTTATGGTGTAATTTTCATTATCTACAAGCAATTTAGTATCCTTAGCTGTTGTCATTGTTGGAATAATCACCTTCTCCTTAGAAAGCTCTAATTCCCTTTACCCCATCTAATCAGACCCATACACTACAAATACGAGAGGAGTTAAGGAATGAGATTTAGAATATTGGTAATTAACAAAATTCTTTAAAATACTTTATTATAGAATGATCCCCCTCAATGGGGAGTTTTATTGTCTATTTTCTCAGGGGAATGCGAAACTCAAGTTAGCAATCACGGTAGATGCGAATAAGGCTTTTGGGTACATAAAAGTTCTAAAGAGACAAAAACAATGGGTGGTTTTCCTATATCGGGCTAATTTCTAGAAGGAACTAGCAAATTCTCGAATGATGTATGTTAAGAACATTTGGGTTGATAATAAGGGACTAAAACAAAAGTTAGTAATTTTTTGATGGGGGCTTTTTAAAAAGGTTTGATGGTTTGGGTGCTATCAACAAAGACTGGGTAAGTATTTTCATATAGTGTTAGCACACCAATTTTTTCTTGCACTTGCATTTAGACCAATTTTTATTTCCAACAATCCTTTTTATCCAACCTATAAGGCATTCACTTTTTGTATTTAGTGTTTGGCCAACCTACGAAGATACAATCCTAGCTCAGTTCATCCTTCTAATCTATAGGGTCTCTCTATTCACCAGATTTCTTTTAAGCAAGCCCATGCATCATTTCCCCTCTATTTACCAAGTCGTGTAAGGCTCTTTTCCTCATAGTTTACGATTGGCACAGCATTATCACCAATTTTAGGGATACAAGTCCTCGAGAGATGCTCTCGCCTAGGTTAGTGAGCCTTATGAGGTACAGCCAGGTTTTAGATCGATCCCTAATTTTAGGGTTGCTAGTCCCCGAGAGATGCTCTTGCTTAGGTTAGTGAGCCTTGTGAGGCACAGCTAGGTTTAGATCAATCCCCATTTTAGGATTGCTAATCCTCGAGAGACACTCCTACTTAGGTTAGTAAGCGTTGTGAGGTATGGCCAGGTTTTAGATCGATCCCATTTTAGAGTTGCTAGTCCTCGAGAGACGCTCCCGCCTAGGTTAGTGAGTCTTGTGAAGCATGGCCAAGTTTTACATTGATCCAATTTTAGGGTTACTAATCCCCAAGAGACGCTCCTACCTAATTTAGTAAGCCTTGTGAGGTACGATTAGATTTTAGATCAATCTAATTTTAGGGTTGCTAGTCCCCGAGAAAAACTCCTGCCTAAGTTAATGAGCCTTCTGAGGTACAACCAGGTTTTAGGTCGCTCCCATTTTAGGGATGCTAGTTCTCAAGAGACGCTCCCGCCTAGGTTAATGAGCCTTGTGAGGCAAAATTGGGTTTTAGATCGATCCAATTTTAGGGTTGCTAATCCCCAAGAGGTGTTCCTGCCAAGGTTAGTAAGCCTTGTAAGGCACAACTAGGTTTTAGATAGATCCAATTTTAGGGTTTCTAGTCCCCGAGAGACGCTCCCACCTAAGTTAGTAAGCTTTGTGAGGTACAACCAAGGTTCATTTCTTCATCCAAATCGATTTTAAGAGAGCTATTTAGTCATCTTAGGGGCAAAAATAATGTTTGTTTGGTTTTTGTAGTAAAGTTTTACTCAAACTTCACTACAAAGAAAGGCAGCTGTAGATATCTAATTTTTGCCCCCTTTACTTGTATTTTGTTTATTTCATTTTTATTATTTTTCTTTCTTTTCTCAATAGGCCCTAAATTAGAAAAAATTCAAAAAATAGGGAATTAAAAGAAAACCCAAAAGAATTAAGAAATTATTAAAAAAATAAGGATCATAGAAAAATAGAAAAAATTTCAATAATAAGAAAAAGAACAAAAAAAATATAAATAAGAAATTTTAGAAAGAAACCTTAAAAAAGATAAAAAATTAGAAGATGAAGTTTAAAATTTTAGAAATTTGAAAAAATTACAAAAAAGTAGAAAAGTTGAATTCAAATAAAAATTTTTTAGAAAATAACATATTATTAGGATAGATTTTAATTTTGGTTTAGAAGTTGGGCCATTGCACTTGGACTTTGATTTAAATCTAGCTTAAGCTAACCGAGTCCATATGTGCCATTTGATTGCACATATAGACAAGGCATAGGCCAATGGCCTAACAATTAAGCATATGGACGAGTAATGCATTTGAGCATGAAGTCTTAGATTCGAAACTTAGCAAAGGTAGGGAGGCATTTTTCTTATTTATTTTTATTTTTTTGTTATCAATCACATCAAGGACTACCACATGTTAAGATCTGATTGTGCCATGTGTCCTGATACGTGGCATCTTTAGATTCGATGGCCCTACTGATGTGGCGCTACTTGGCATTTACGTGGCATATCAGGGTTGGCTGGCATAGCTGACGTGGCGTCACGTCACGTCACGCTACTTTTTCCCTCCTCTTCTTTCCTTTTCCCTTCGTTTTCCTCTCTTTCCCTTCTCTTTCCCTCTCATTCCTTCATTTTCCCTAGATTTCCAACACTTTCCTCTTTAGATTGCCCACTTTAACACGATTTTTGGACCTTTTCTTGTTGCAATTTTGCTAAATCAATGGCGAAATTGCAAAATAGACATGGCCTAATGTTAATAACAATGAAGAACACGTCTAGATTCATGCATTAACTCAGTCAAATCGAGCTCTAAAAATTGGAAAAGAACTTAAATTTCAGTTTTTCTCATTCAACTCTAATTTGAACTTTCCATATTTTTGGGCTAATTTCGAGTATATGAAGGTTATCGGAGGTGATCATGGAGGACACACAACCATTTATGAGCAACTCTCAATCCCTCTCTCTTTTACAGTCGTTTTCTCTCTCTAACCCACTCTCTCTCTCTAGCCACCTTTGAGCCACACCACTACCCTCATTGACTTCCCTAACATGTGAGCTTCTAGACGTGACCACTCTTACTCCTCATTGTACCCCCTAGCAGTGTCACCAATAACCACCACCTAAACCCTAACTGCTGTTGCCCTTTCTCCTTGAACCACCATCCTCAGCTGCCTTCAGCCCAAATCACACCTACAATCGAACTCCCTACATTCTAAAAAGCTTACCCCAATCGACCAATCACACCTAGGAAACCCCATAGGGCTGGACCACTACTGCTGCCTATGACCGACTTTTGAAAACAACCAACCCGAGCTCATTTAGTTGTAACACTTTGCTTACCCCCCATAAACCTAATAAAATACTCACAAATCTACCCTTACCCACAAGAAAGTCTATCCAAATCACTGTGAACCACCTCAGTTGCCATCATTGAAGCTTGAAGAATAATAGTTCGACCCGATTTGATCGACTTGATCTAACCTACCCAGGTTCGACCCTCATGCTCAAACCTGTCTAAAGCCCCTTTTTTTTTTCTTTTATTTTATTTTGTTTTGTTTTGTTTATTTATTTGTTTGTTTTTTTACTTGTTTATGTAAATGTAATCAAATATAAAAAAAAGGGAAGAAAAGAAAAAGAAAAAGAAGAAAAGAAAAGAAAAAAAAAGAAAAAAGAAGAAAGTAATTTTTTTAATTTTATTAAATAATATGTAATAAGTAAAAATAGATTAGGTGATAAAATAGGATAAAGAAAAAATAAAAAAGGAAAAAATAAATATAAGATTAATCACTTAGGAAAATTGATTTTCTAAAAGAAAGTGAAAATAAATAGACCTCTTTCCAAATTAAGACTATTTTAGAGTTTCCAAAAAATTAAAAACTAATTAGGACATTTTAGGAAATTTTTTTAAATAAATCAAAACTAAATAAAAGGTAAACTTAATTGTTTTCAAATTAAAACAAAACTAGTCTACTAAAGTTTTACAAAAAAAGAACTACCTACAGGTGATCCCAAATAGCGAATACGTAGGTACTTACGGGGTGACGATAAAAATAAAAAAAAACTACTTTTCCTTTTTTTTTTTTGTGTTTAGATTGTTTCATTTGTCCAATTAGAATAGTTAAATTGAGTTCCATCTTATAAAATAAAAAAGTGATTTTAAAGACTAAAGTTAACTTTGGAAAGTTAATGGTACCCGTAAGGGTTTAAAAGTCCTAACTCCTGCATTCAGATTCTTTAGTTTTCAAAAAGCCATTTTATAACTTAGTTTTTTTTTTTTTTTTTAAATCGATAGACCGGTAGCTAAGTTATAACCAATCCACCTAATTGGTTATAACTTAACCCCTTTTCCCGACTCTGGTCAGGTGGCGACTCTAAATCTTTTCAAGTTAAAAAAATGGTTTTCTTTAAATACTAGTCGAGGGCTAATATTAAACGGGTAAGGGTTTAATATTGGTTGATTTAAAAAAGACCTAATTTTATAAAAAGAATCGGGAGGGTGAAAAACTAGGCTCGACACCTATCCCAACTAAGCATTGGTTTAATTTGAGTGTAGACTTTGTTCTCAGATTGTGATGAAGTACCTAAGAAAAAGATGTGGTAATGGTCGTCATAGATAGACTTAGCAAAATGGTGCACTTTGTGCCCTATTCAAAAACTAATGATGCTTCGGCTATTGCTTTTCTCCTTTTGTAAGAGATTGTTTGTTTGCATGGCATATCGAGAACTATGGTATCAAATAGAGATTCAAAGTTTTTGAGCCATTTCTAAAGAACTCTTTGGTGTCATATAGGGACTAAACTACTCTTTAACACTGCCTATCATCCCCAAACAAATGGCTAAATAAAAGTAGTCAACTATACTTTGTGATCATTACTCCGAGCTATATGGGAAAAAGCTTAATTGATTCGGATGTCTGTTTGCCTATAGTGGAATTTGCTTACAATCGTACGATATACGACTTTACCAAACAATTACCCTTTGAAGTCATCTATGGCTTTAATCCAAAGCTACTCCTTGATTATACTCCAACACTCCTACCCTAACAAGAAGACCCTAAAGCAAGAGCTCAAGCACAATCTATTTAGTAGATCTATTACAAAGTTGCATGGCAGATTAACCAAGTTGCTAAGAAGTTGAGAGAGAAGAGAAAAGGAAGGAAAACAGTATACTATCAACTCGACAAATTAGTATGTCTACATTTAAGAAAGGAGAGGTTTTTGAATAGGAGAAAAAGTAAATTGTCTACTCGAGTTGAAGGTCCTTTTAGAATACTTCAGAGGATTCATTACAATGCCTATAAGCTAGAATTACCTAAAGATTACGGAGTTTCTAACACTTTCAATGCTGCCAACCTTAGCCCTAATTGTCTTAAAGGAGAATTGAACAAAGATCAGTTGGATTTGATCTTAAATCCAAATCAACCTAGTAGGGATGATGGGAATTAGGCAAGTGAACCCTTGACCTAAGCCCAAGCTTAAGGGCTTAAAGGACTGAAGAAGTGAATTCACTCATTTCAGCTAACTCCAGCCAAGACCGAGCTAATCCTCATTATCAAACAACTTCATTTGTCGAGCCGAGCTGTTTTAGTTCTGCCAACCATCATATGGTAACCTAATTCATATTTCCCTGATTATTTGGCCAATCTAGACATAAGCCTTACTCTACTAGTACCGATCGCTAACTCGGTAATACTTGAGTTGAGGACCACAAAACACATCCGAGCCAACATCTCCTTAAAAGAACCCTAACTTTTCTTGACAACTCCTAACTTGATCGTATAACTTGTTTGTTTCTGCCAAAAATGCCCCATTGATTGATCGTTATGTGTCCACTACCCACCCTTCCCCCTCTACCCAATCGTGAAATGATTTGCTACACCAATCATTAATTTCTTTGAATTTTCATTTATATCTAATAGGAATCAAGCTATTAAGCCTTTAGCCCGCAATCGATCCCAAGGATTGGAAGGGCTGGTAAGGTGGATCCTCCTACTAAGTTGACTCTTACCAAAGCTAAGTATCTCTTTGTTGACCAACTCTGCATGTCGAGTTGAATAACTACCTATTTCTCTGTAATTATGTGCTAAGAGACAGCATGCTAAGACAAAAGCTCATCATCACCCTATCACACTCATGCCGAGCCGACCACTTGCCTAGCTTCACTCTTACCGAGAGGCCAAAAGAATGATATCAGACCAATCCTCAGTCATGCTTGCCCAGATAAGCAATCTACCCTTACTATTGTCTGCATCCTCTAATGGCATTGCCAATGTATCATTGCTACGTGTATAGAATGCTTGAGCTGACCACTTGACTAGCTTCACTCTTGCCGAGAGGCTGAGAGAATGACATCAAACCAATCTTCAATCATGCTTGCCCTGATAAGCAATCTGCCGGTACTTTTGTCTACATCCTCCAATGGCATCGCCAATGTATCATTGCTACGTATATATGACTACGTGTAGAATCTGCTCCACTAACCATTACTTTTCTTGAGTATTTATTTTTACCCTTTTACATTCTTGTATATTACTTCTTTAGGGTTCCACTTACCCCCCCTTAATTTTTTTAATTTTTAGTATAAGTTAAAGGGTCCTAAATTAGGAAAAATGCAAAAAAAAAAAATAATAGAAAATTAAAGAAAACCCCTAAAAAATAAGAAATTTAGAAAAAATACAAAAAAATAGAAATATAGGAAAAAGACAAAAAATAAGAAACTTAAGAAGAATGCAAAAAATGGAAAAATGTAGAAAAATACATAGAAAATTGAAAAGTAGAAAAGAAATATAAAAAAATTGAAAAAGATGGAAAATTTAATGAATTTAGAAAATCATAATTTTTAGATAGTTTAAATATAATAGATTTTTTTTTTTTAAATTGAAATAAGAAGAGGACCGTTAGACTTAAGCTTAGTTGGACTTGGGCTTAGATTTGAATCTTACCCAAGCTAATTTTAGATTTGAATCTAGCCTAAGCTGATCTTGATGTGAATTAGGCATAAGCCAACGGCCTAATGAAAAAGCGATTGGACTTGCATTGGATTTGCTTTGGGATCAAGGGTTTAAATCTCACTGGTGGTATAAAAATGCCTTATACCCTTTTCTTTTTTCACTCCTTGTGCTACCATATGTCAAGGCATCATTAGGCTATGTATTTGATTGCGACATGTGGCGCTTTATGATTAACCTTGACAACACATTTTATTTCCCCCCATTTTCTTCTCTCCTTTCCTTTTCTTCCCCTCACTTTCTCATTATTTCAAAAAAAAAAAAAAAAAACCAGACATGCAAGGTATAGGGGTTCCATTTTCGATTCACACACACATTTAGGGGGAAGTGGGTCCACTTAGAGAAGAAACTTACAGATCTCTCTCTCTTAGCCTCTTCTCTAACATCACGATAGGACCTTCTCTCTCACTGGCTTCAATCTCCCTCCCTTACATAAACTCACTACTAAAGACATACATACAGGGACACTACCCTATCTCTCACATAACATAACACGTTCTCTCTCTCTCCCAAAGCCATAAACACACTTGACCCCGGCTCCCTCTTTGAATACCATCACACATACACACATACAAATCCCTCACTCTCGACCTCTTCTCTCTCTCTCACTCACTAAGCACCTACATACAAACACACACACAATACAAAACTCTCTTAGTTACCTTCGCCATCTCTCTCTCTTGGAAATACTTCAACCCTAACATACTCTAAAGCTTCTCTCTTGCCCATCCTTCACCCATACTCTTGCACGAACCAATAGTAGCATCGTACCCACCCTATGACCTCTCTCTCTTTAGAACCTACAAACACGCCTACTATCCTCTAGCACATCACACAAACAAATCAAACTCACCCTCTATCTCTCTATTACCACCCTCTCACTTTCGTCTACTTTGCAAACCACCTAGATCCGCTACCTTTACCATCTCCCTCTCTTGCCCCTCAATCACTCATAGCCACCGAGCATTGACTCAACAACACAAACCACACCCGACCAATCTCTCTTCTTCTCTAAACACAAACATATACGCAAACAAGGGGCGCTTAGACACATCATCCATAGACACATACGACTCACTCCCTCTCTCTCGACTATTGCATCCCCTCTCCCTCACTCACCAAGCCGAACATGAAACAACACTCATTAGACCCTCTCGACCAAACCAAACCCAAGAACCTATACTCTCTCTAAATTCTCACATACATAAACACCACCTCCACCACTACTCTAACTTGAACACCACAAACCACCTCCACACATTATGACACTTTCCTTACACCCCTTAAACCTAAACAAAAACATACAAAATCACCCTTTCCTACTCTTTTTGGTGGATAAATCACCCCAGAATACGTCTTGCTGCCGTTGCTAGTAGAGAAGGTTTGAAAACCTACCTAATTCGTGCTCCAAACATGACTTGACTCGATCCAAACCTAAGTCCAACCCAACTATAGCACCTAGACCTGATTCGCTTAGCTTGGTTCAGCTTTCACTACTTTGGTTTATTTTTTTAGTTGTATTTTTTATTATTTATTTATTTATTATATATTAATGTAATATGTAATTGTAAATTAAAAAAAAATTGAGAAAAAATAGAGAAAGAAAAAGAAAAAGAGGAGAAAAAAGAAAAAAAAAAGAAAAAGAAAAAAGAAGTAAAGAAAAACAAAAGAAAAAAAGAAAGAAATGGTTTAGTTTTATTTTATTTATTTATTTATGTTAAGTAAAATAATAAATATTAAAAAAAGGGAAATAAAAAGTAAAATAAATAAACAAATAAAATAGAATAAATGAGCAAATTAAATTCATTTTATCACTTAGAAAATCAACTTTCCCAAAATAAATAAAAATAAATGGACCACTTCAAAATAAGACATTTTTTAGAACTTTATAAGAAAATAAACCAATTTAGGACCCTTTAGGAATTTTCTTTAAATAGATCAAAACAGGTTACTCGGCCTTTTTTTAATAACTAAGATCAATTTCAACTGCTAAAGTTTTCGTGGAACAAACTATAGAAGTTTGATCTCGAATAGTAGGTACGTAGGTACTCATTTGTAAGTATAGGATAACTTAAAATGTGGAAAATTTTCTTTCTTTCATCTTTGTGGATATTTGTGAAAATTAATTAAATTAAGTCACATGTAATATGTTTAGTTGTTTAGAAATAAAAAAAAAGGGTATTATTGAAAAGCAAATTTAAAATTGGAAAGTTAAAAAATGGTACCCATTTAAAGTTTAATAGGATAACCCCTTAAATCTTGATCTCTCGTTTTGGAAAACTATTTTGTAAAATTGGTTTTCTTGTTAAGACCATTAGCTAAGTTATAACCAATCTACCCAATTGGTTATATCTTAACTTTTTTCCCAACTTTAGTCAAGTGGTGACTCCAAAGTGTTTTCAAGGTATTAAAAAATTGATTTTCTTTAAACCCTAGTTATGGGTCAGTATTAAATTGATAAGGCTTAATACTGATCGGTTTAGAGAAAATTAATTTACAAAAACAGGGAGTGAAAAACCAAGCTCGATAGCTTGGCGATTCCACTGCGGATGTTAAGAAGGCTTGCCACTTAAAAACTTTTTGAAATTAAAATTGCTTTTCAAAATACCTATGTTCTTTAGTTGTTTGTTTATTTATTTATTTGATTGTAAATTTATTTGTGTGTTTGTTATTCACTTCATGTGTATATTCGCTTTGATTATCGTATTTATTTTGCATATCACATACATCGGGACATGGGGGAATGTTTACATAAGGGATATAAGGTAGATACTGTCAAACCCAAGCTGTCTTAGGATCCTAGGATGGGGGGCCATTATGTAGGCTTAGGGTGTTGTAGCATAACTACCGCTTGGGATTGATTAGGCCACCACACTTAAGCTTGATGTGACTAATGAAAGTGTTTTCTAAAAACAAGTGAGGTCATAAAGTTTAAGGATCATTTAAAACTCACCCTAGTTATATATACTCCCCTTCAAGCTTGAGTCAAAACATTACCCTTAAGAAATTGCAACCCTACCAATTATTTAAGAGTTTTAATGTAATCAACAGTAGGGTTACAGCTTAAGAAGTAATGCATTAACCCAAATGATCTTAGCATCTACATATTTCCACTTGCTTTCCTTTGCTGCATTCATGACTGATTCTTGTCCAGAAAATGTATAAACCTAAAATAGCAGACAACTAAGCAAAAAATTAGGGGAATGACAAGCTACAAGACAAATCTAGGATTCGCGAGTAGCTACTGAGGGATGAAATCACCTATTTGAAAGAAAAGCTTGAATGTTTTGAGGCTCACAATTGGGCCTTAAGTCCCTTTTGGCACAAGTCATTAGGGATACCTATGAGATGATAAAGAACCTTAAGGCTCGTATACGTGACTTAATGTATGGTTTTTTTCCATTTCACAGAGCTTAGAATAAATATTGAGTTTCAGAATAAATGTTAGGTTCTCTACATTTCTCTTCTGTATTTTGATTTTTCAATTAATAAAGTCCTCTTTAGTTCATTGTTGCTCATTCTCTAATATTCCTTTCTTTGTAAATAGTCCTTTAATAAACATTTATCTAACCACTATTTCTTCTCATTTAGGAAAATGTAAATAAAATTCATAGACTTGTAAATAGAAACCTAAAAATCACTATCCTTATTTGTAAATTATTTTATGAAAATAAAACTTTATCTTTCTCTCTCTCTAAAAAAAATTGAAAAAATAAAAATGAAAAGAAAGGTTGCTAACGGCTATAAATCCTTATGGGCTCAAGGAGCTAACATAAACTTAAGTCTCTGGCCCACTTAAGTAACTAACCTAAATACTGGGTTCCCAACCCACATAAGGCCCCTCGACCTATTAAGGAAACCAACATGAGCCCTTTGGCCTATTAAACCCAAACACTAACCACTTGGTTAAGCATTCAATCCGAACACCAACCTTAAGCCTATTCAACCACTTGGCCAAACAACTAATTCAAACGCAAACCATAGCCCATCAAGATAGCTAATCGAAACACAATCCTTAGCCTATAGAGGTAACTAAGCCAAGCCAAAACCTTTAGTCTATTTAAAAAGTCAAGCCCTATCATAAACTAAGCCAAAATACAAAGTTAAACACTGGGCCATGATTTGAGAAACTGAAGGGCAAAGTCAAATGAAAAGTAGACTCATCCTTAAGAAATTGGCAACTTACTTTTAAAAAGTTTATAATGGAATGAGGCAAACTATATTCCACACACTAACTTGAAACACATTGAGAGTTAAGTGTCATAAGGGTGAGGATACTTTGGGCTTATTCCATAAAGGAGGTTTACTTTAAATATGATACGTAGATTAAAATAAAGCTAGGAATTCACTTTCAAATCCCAAACACGATTACCCTTTTTTAACCTTATTGGACCAATTTGGAGAATTTTTAAATTTAAACCTTATCAAGAACCACCCTACTATGGGGCAATTGAGAAGTTAGGGTCATTTGATTAAGAGGTAAGGGTAAGATTGGTTTATGCTTGCTTAAGTAATGTTAATTCAAAAACAACTTTTATTTCTAATAAATTATTTTTCTTTGAAATGAAAAAGAGCCAATTCCTTTTCAAATACCTCAAGCCCATACTAGAAATCCATGGATTTAGGGCCTTGAGTCATTTAAATAAAGAAAACTCGGACAATCACTTTTGTGGCCAAAAGAAGAGAGAGAATAGTAAGAGATAATGGGGCAAAGCAATTAAAAAGAAAGAAGAAAAGAGGCCAAAAGAATTAGGCTCGAGTGTAAGACAAAAGCCCTAAGAAATATTTCACATCCTAGTAGGGGTAGCCAAGTTGAATCAAAATTGTAGGAGTTAAATCCCAAATAATCCCAGAAACACCAGGCCCTAAATTACATTCCAAAGCTTAGAAACCTAAAATCTCTATATCCACCCTGAAGCCTTTCTTACTTATGTTGAATCACATAAGGCCTTCCTATCTACATTACCATCCTTACGCAGTAAAAGCTACTTCAATCTTAAAAGATAATTTATCTTTAATAAAAATTGTTTTCAAAACTGGAGCGTGCATACTTCTAATTTTTCCCTAAGGTTCTTGACTTGTACACTTAGGATAAATAAAAGTATTTCTTTCAAAATAGACCTTCTCATTAATCCTTTTTGAAACCCTTAGACTAAAAGCCTAAATTCATAATGTTAAACCCAAAAAGACCTAACGGATTGATCAAAATGTGTCATGTGCAAAATAGATTGTAATTTTTAGAATTGAAGTTGAGAGAAAAATCTAGATTGAGAGTTAGCAAGGGAGTCCTATTTGACTAAACTAATCATGGGTTACCATTTCCTTAAACAAGGATTGTCATGAAATCATAAAAGCTTCATGAGAAAGCCCTTAGGTTAAGAGCACTGAGAAACTCTACCAAAGATAGGGTTGGTTATAAGCTTATTCCTTAAATAAGAATCTATACTTGAAGGCAAAACTTTCAAAAAAAAAAAAATGAAAAGAAAAGAAAAAAAAAAGGAAAGAAGAAGAAAGAGAAAGCAAAGGCTTATCCAATTCATGTCAGCTCGGGTAGCTAAGCTTTCAACTCATGCCATTTCGTTTCCTTTTCAAATTGGTCACACTTTTTTATATTTACCTTAGTAATCTAGATCATTTTTCCTTAATTGCAGTTTTTAATGTCCATTAACAATTTTTTAAGTTAAGGGGCCTATCCTTATTTCTTTTTTTCATAAACGGGTGTTTTTCAACAATTTCCCCTATAAACACTTTTCCAAGTCAAGAAGTCTTTTAAAATTAGTTGCTTTCCATGCTTTCTTCACTTTACTTCTTCAATCCTTCATCAACTTCTCTTAGGGTTCGAGCCATCTCTTAGAGCACCATCCCCTTTTCTATTATTTTTAGGGATTCAACTAACCTTTAGGGTACTATCTCGTCTCTCATTCTTAGGGTTCTAGCTAGTTCTAAGAGTGATGACATACTCTATTATTCTTTTTAAGGTTCCAACTAGCCTTTAAGGTGCTGTCCCATCTTCTTAAGGTTCTAGCTAGCTCTTAGAGTGCTGACCCGCTCCTTTATTCTTTTCAAGGTTCCAGCTAGCCTTTAGAGCACTATATCATCTTCTTAGGGTTCTAGCCAGCTTTTAAAGTGTTGACCTACTCTTTCATTCCTTTTTAGGGTTTTAGCTAGCTCTTAGGGCGTTGACCCACTCTTTTGTTATAGTTTACCTTTAGGGTATCGTCCCATCTTTCTTTTTGGGGTGCTAGCTAGCTTCAAAGCTTTACCCTTGCCATCATCAATTCTCTTCAAGGTTCAAGCTAGCTCTTAGTGTGTTGGCCTATGCTTTTAATTCATTTTTTTAGGATTCAGCCAGCCTTTATGACACTATACCATCTTTCATTAGGGTTCTAGTCAACTCTTAGAGTGCTATCCTTTCTCTCTTTTAACCTTTTTCTTAGTTGTTAGTTAGCTTCTAGAGTGCTTCCCCCTCTTCTTTTCTTTTTAAGGTTCAAGCCAACCCTTAGAGTACTATCCCCTCTTCTATTCTTTTTAGGGTTTAGCCTGCCTTTAGGGTGTTGCCTCATCTTGCTAAAGTTCTAACTAACTTTTACCCCCTCGTTCATTGATTTCTCTTAGTAAGCCCACAGGGTACCTCTCTTCACCAATTTCTCTCAAGCGAGCCCATAGGGCACTTCTCCTCATTAAGTCCTCTTAGCAAACCCAAAGGGCACTTCCTTTCACCATCAATTTCTTTTAACAAGCCCATAGGTTCATCGATTTCTTTTAATGAGCCTATAAGGCGCCTTTGTTCACTTAGTTCTTAAAAAGCCCAAAGGGCACTTCCTTTCATCATTGATTCCTTTTAGTAAGCCCAAAGGGCACTTTCTTTTGCTAATTTCTCTTAAGCGAGCCGATAGGGCGTTTCTCCTCATTAAATCCTCATAGTGAGCCCAAAGGGTGCTCCCTTTCATTATCAATTCCTTTTAGCGAGCCCATAGGGTGCTTTCTTTTACCAATACCTCTTAAGCAAGCCCAAAGGGTGTTTTCTCTCATCATCGATTCTAAAAGTTAAGGTTGCTAGTCCCTGAAAGATGCTTTGGCCTAGATTAGTCAGCTTAAAAGAGCACTACTAGATTTTAATTCAAGGTCTTAGCCAACTGTAAGAGCACTTCATTCATTTTACCTAGGATAGTCAGCTTAAAGGAGCATTACTAAGTTTATCTTGAATCGATTCCCAAAGTTAGGGTTACTAGTTCTCGAAAGACACTACTGCCTAGGTTAGTCAACTCAAAAGAGTACTACTAGGTTTTAATTTAGGGTCTTAACTAGCTCTAGAAGTGCTTTACCCATTTCACCTAGGATAGATAACTCAAAGAAGCACTACTAGATTTATCTTGAATTGATTCCAAAAGTTAAGGTTACTTGTCCTTGAGAGGTGCTCCCGCTTAAGTTAGTCAACTCAAAGGAGCACCATTGGGTTTCAATTTAGGGTTTTAGCCAGCTTTAAGAGCGCTTTACCCTCGAGAGACACTCTTACCTATGTTAGTTAGCCTAGAAGGGCATAACTAGGTTCTCCAGATTGATCCCAATTTAGGGTCTTAGCCAGCTCAAGGAGTACTTTGCCTGCCTTAGTTAGTCAGCTCATTGGGGCATAACTAAGTTTTTAACATCTATTTAAGGTCTTAGCCAGCTTTAGGAGTGCTTCACTCATTTTACCTAGGATGGTGAGCTTAGAGGATACTACTAGATTTATCTTGAATCAATTCTAAAAGATAAGGTTGTTAGTTCCCAAGAGACACTCTCGTCTTAGTTAGTTAGCTCATTGGAGCACGACCAAGTTTTCTTTATCTTTTAAGGTCTTAGCATACTCAAGGAGTGCTTCGTCTGCTATGGTTCGTTAGCATATTAGGGTATGACCATGTTCTCTCATTCTTTTAGGGTCCTAGCTAGCTCAAGGAGCACTTTGCCCACCTTGGTTCGTTAACTAATAGGAGTACGACTAAGTTCTCTCTTTCTTTTAGGGTCTCAGCCAGCTTTAGGAGCACTTACTTGTTTCATTTAGTTTAGGGCCTTACCTAGCTCAAGAAGTGCTTCGCTCACCTTAGTTAGTCAGCTCGTTGGGGTATGACCAAGTTCTCTCATTCTTTTAGAGTGTTAACCAGCTTAACGAGGGCTTACCCATTTTATTCAATTTAAGGCCTTAGCCAACTCAAGGAGCGCTTCATCGATCTCACCTCAATTCATTAGCTCATAAGAGCATGACTAGACTTCAATTCTTATTTCAGTCTCTTGGCCATCTCTTAGAATGTCACCTCTCTCTTCACCAAAATTCCTAATGGATTGGACTTAAGATAGTTAGTTGTAGCACTTCTTGGGATGAAATCTACCCTTGAGGTAAAAATAATGTCTGTTTTGTCTTTATGGTAAAATTTTGCTCAAACTTCACCATAAATAGGGGCAGCTGTAGACACTCTATTTTTGTTCACTTTTTATTTTTTAATTTTTAGTATAAGTTAAAGGGTCCTAAATTAGGAAAAATGCAAAAATATATAAATTAAAGAAAACACTAAAAAAATAAGAAATTCAAAAAAATACAAAAAATAGAAAAATAGAAAAAAGACACAAAAAATAAGAGACTTAGGAAAAATGCAAAAAATGGAAAAATTTAGATAATAATAATTTTTAGATAGTTTAAATATAATAGATTTTTTTATAATTTAAATAAGGAGAGGATCGTTAAGCTTGGGCTTAGATTTGAATTTTGCCTAGACTAACGTTGTTCATATGTGCAATTTAATTACATATATGAATAAAACATAAGCCAACAGCTTAATGGATAAGCTCTTAGACTTGCATTGGGTTTGGTTTGGGATCAAAGGTTTGAATCTCACTAAAGGCATAAAAATGCCTCTTACCCTTTTCTTTTTTCACTCCTTGAGTTGCCATATGTTAAGGCATCATTGGGCTATGTGTTTGATTGCCACACATAACGTTCTACGATTAGTTATGATAATACGTTTTATTTCGCCCCTTCTTCTTCTCCCTTTTCCTTTTCTTACCCTCACTTTCTAACTTTTTTTTTTAAAAAAAAAAAAACATACACACGCAAGGGATGGTGGTTCCATTTTCAATTCACACACACATATAGGGGCTAAGGGGTCCACTTGGAGAAGGCACTCATAGATCTCTCTCTCTTAGCCTCTTCTCTAACATCACAATAGGACCTTCTCTATAGCTCACTTCATTCTCCCTCCCTTACACTAACTTATTGCTAAAGACACACATATAGGAACGCACTCTCTCTCTCTCTAGCCTCTCTCTCACTAAAAAAAACACACACTCTCTCACCAAATCTACATACACACTTGGCCCTCACTCCTTCTCTAAACACCATTACGCATACGCATACACAAGTCCCTCACTCTTGGCCTCTTCTCTCTCTCTCGTGCATTGAACACCCATATACAAACGTACACATGATACACAACTCTCTCGGCCATCCTTATCATCTCTCTCTCTTGGAAATACTTCAACCCTAACATACTCTAAAGCTTCTCTCTTGCTTATTGTAGGTACCTCATTTTTGCCAATTTTCATTTTTTTCAGCCAAGTTAATAAATAAACAAAAAAATAAAAAATAAAAAAAGAGAGAGTCGCGTCGTAACAAATTGAGACTAGTCGAATTATCTTAAGCTAAGCCGTGTTAAACTGAGTCATGACAGATCATTTAAAATCAAATTGGGTAATGTATGTGATTAATTAAGTCATTCGAGAAGTTGGGCTTCATTAAAATAATTTTGGTTCAGTTTGATATAAAATAGATTTTGTATCTAAATTATATCGGGTTAGATTAAATTTATAATTTATTAAGTGAACTCTTTGACTAAATCAAATTGGATCGAATCGGGCCCGATAAATAGAGAGCCTAAATCAAATAAGCTTTCTAAAAACTAGGTCAAATTATTAAAGAAGCGTTATCATATCTTCCGTATCTTGGAATCGAATCTATTTTTAAAAATACGATATGAAAGATTCGATTGGAGGTTTTTTAAATTGATAGGTAAAGTTAATGAGAGGGGATTTTTTTTTTATTCATATAATTTATTCACTTAAATCACAAATTCCATAATTCATTCAAGGGAACCCCATTCGGAAACACTTCATACATAATCCGATATACACGACAGCGACACTTATGATTTGATGCATAGGTAAATTTTTTATTTTTAATTATTTATTTGTTTTATTAGTCAATTTTATTGTTTTTTTTTTAATGATCTATTTTTTTTTTAGTATAGGTCTATTATTGTTTTTGCATTACGTCTTTATTTTCTAAATGATCTTAATTTTCCTTAAAATTTAGTTAATTGAAAATTGTGTTTTTTAATAAAAATCATTTTTTTAAACGCATCTTCAGCGTATCTTATAATTAAGATTTGGTTGAGATATGTATTGAGATACATATCTAATGGTTCAGATTTAAAAAGATACGTATCGAGATACGTACTTTATGATGGGGATTCAAGAAAGATACGTATGAAGATACGTGTCTAACCGTATCTTTAACATATTTTATAGTTAGGATTTAGATATGATATTTTTGACACATAGTGGTTTTAAAAATATAAAGGATCTTGAATTGAGTTTTTCAAAAAAATTTAGTTAGTTAGTTTTTTTTTAATTTAGAAAAATTAGACTTCTTCGGTTTCTTTAAATAATAAATTGATAAAAAAATTGTAGACTTAGCTCGGTTTTTAAAATAAAAATAAACCATCCACTAAAAATTTTATAAGAAAGAACTACGATCGCCTAATCTTGGTTAGTGGGTATGTAAGCACCTTCGGGGCGACGATAAAATATATAAAAACTTAGGTTCTTTTTTCTTTTGATTTTATTTATTTATTTTTTCTTTAAAATATTATAATTAGAAGAATAATCCTAATTTCGATAAATAGATGGTGGTATCCATTAGGGTTTAATAGGTTAGCCTCCGAATTCGAAACCCTTTAGTTCTTCATTAAAATTGAAATCATAGATCGGTAGCTAAATCGTAATCAATCCACCTAATTGATTACGGTTTTCTTCCTTTTTCTCGACTCCGAGTAGGTGGCGACTCCAAAAATTATTTTTAATAAAAAACTAGAATTTCTCAATTTCTTTAGTTGAGGATTAATATTAAATGAGTTAGGGTTTAGTATTAATCGGAAAATGAGAAATTATTTTTAAACAAAAGAAATCGAAAAATAAGCTCGACAATTTGGCGACTCTACTAGCCACGTTAAAAGGGTAGCCACTAGAATGTACTGAAGATAGGATTATTTTTTATGAAAAAAAAAACAACAAAGGATGGAAAAATATAAAGACAAAAAAAAAGGGAACTTGGGTATTTTATTTTATTTATTTTATATATATTTTTATATTATTTCTTTTTTACTAACTTTTTTTTATTGCAGTTTATTTAGGAGATAGTTTTGGGGGTTTACTTTTTTTTTATTTCTCTGCATCATAAACGCATGATATATACGGTCAAAACCGGGCCATCTTAGGACCTTAGGAAGGGGTCCATTGTATAAGTTTCGAATGTTATGGGACAACACCTTTTGGGGCTGATCAGGCTACCCCATTCAGGTTCAGAAGCGATTACAGAACCGTTGCTTTAAAAAAACGTAGTGATTGCAGAACTTGAGAACCTTTTGAACCCACCCTTTGTATTACAAAAAAACATTTTTTCAAAAAAAATTTACAAGAACCTATGATGTAGCAAACCTAAATGGACAAGGGTAGTTGTGAAGTTATAGTTGTAATATTTCCTTGTAAATAATTTGTAATAATTTTATGTAAAGTTTAGAATACCTTGTAATTATAATTTTGATTTTGATTTTTATCAGTCATGGCTAGATTAAGTCAAGAGCCTTTTGAAGACATTCATGTCCACCTACCGCATTGGCCTCAAAACTGCTTTAAACGTGGTTTCGACTCTTCAACCCAGATAAGCAGGAGTTTATCAAGAATAAGATTGGGCTTATCCTCTCTTTATAGAAAATCCTTGTGAACATCACTCTAGTGCGGGCCTTAGTCTACTTATGGAAGCCCGAATCCACCAGTTTCTATATGGGCCTACATTAACTAAGCCTAACTTTAGAAGAATACTCCCAATTGTTGTGGGCTCCTATAATCACTGATGATGTCTATGTCCCAAACTTGGAAGTTGTAGCACCAAAGATCTTTAGCAAGTTGTTAGGAATCAGAAAAATTGAAATAAACCGGGTTCTAAATCAAGGAAAGACCATTCGATTAGAGGATGTCATAGACTGGTTTTCTACTGAATTGAAGCATAGAGAAAAACGAGAGGTTTTTTTGTGCAAATTTAGAAGCATGGCACTAGTATCGAGTCAATACTTTTATATTAGTGGTCTTTAATACTATCTCGTTCCCTGATGATAGATGTCGAGTCCACTTCAAAATTGTGGAACTTGTAACCCAATTCTTTAAAGGGAAATCATATGTTCCGGCCCTTTTAGCAGAGCAGATTTGGTCGCTGAACCATCTCAAGAAAAAGAAACGAGGAGATTTAAAGACTAATATGGTCCTACTGGTGGTCTGGTTCGTTAGCCACATAAGAAGTTATCAACTTGATTTCAATCGGGCTAAGTTTACTCAGCAATATGATCTCATCAAATCTTTTGAAGAAAGAATTGAGTTTCCAGAAAATATAGCTAGCCGCCATTGGGTCCAATACTTTCAGTGTATGAAAGTGGAAGAGTTGTTGTTGACACCCAGGTGGTTTGCAAGCAAGGAAATGATAAAATGGTGTGAAAACTTCAAGGTGGTCCCTCTGATTGGCTTCAACCTCTACACCGGATACGTCCTAGCCAATGAACTCATTGAGGACATGATCCCCAGACCATCATTAGAAGTTGTCTCGTTGGACTTCCATAACCCTGACATGATGGTGACTGACAAAGTAGCCAAACTCTTGAGCATTTGAGCTCTTTGGTGCATAAGAAAGACTACCCCTACTACTAAGGGGATAACAGCCAGGAGCCAAACAACCAAAGGATTTCTTTATCACCAACTAAAAGGGTTGAAAGATATGGAAGACAACAAAGAGAAGGGAGAAGTTCAAATTGAACCCGAGAGAACGAGTAAAAGAGAGCAGGAGTTGGAAAACCGTTGTAAGGAATATCATCAGAAGATAAAGGTATTGGAAGCACAATTAAAGAGGACTAATGGCAAAGAAGAGCTGGCTCCTAAGATCTGAAAGTGGAAAAAGACGCAAGATGAGCCTACTAGCCACCAGGAGATTAGACTTTAGATTTTAGGTTTTTTTTTTTTTTTAATATTTTCTTTAGAATTCTGTTTTCAAACAGAATGAGAGATGTAAAGCTTCACAATTGCAAAAAATTAATAAAAGTTAATTAGGTTTTGCCACATCAAAGGTTTCTTCCCAATTCTTGATTTTTCATTGCACTCGTGTGACATGTATCCTGCATTTATACGTTTAACAACTCTTTCTTAGAAAAATGTAATATATACTAACCCTTTGTTGAGTTGGCATCAAAATCAGGTAAAATTTCAAGGTAGCTCCCAAATGTCTAGTCTTTTAGAGAAGTCCGATTAGAATACGTTCCTAGACCAGGATGGCCATTACTCAAGGAAATGACATAGACCTTGAGATCAATGATCCCTCCGAGCTGAGGTTCCATTCCATAGAAAGGGCTATGGAGAAGATAGCAGAACAAATGAGCTTCCTAGCAGATAGCATTGCTTTGTTACGAGCCATAACACTGGCTATTGAAGAAAGCTCCAAGACCCGTTATGGGAAGAATACATAGACTCCTGAAGCAGAGCATAAATATCAAAAAGACCCATTCAAATCAAAAGGAGTTTAACTGAAAGACAACCTGACCTTCGAACCTGACACGTATTGATAAAGCTAATTTAACCCCTGTTTTATTAGTGGCAATTCAATGATATCCTAAAGATTTATGTGCTTAATTGAAAGAATTGACACTTAACAAGTTAATATATTTGCCTCAGGTTCAATTCAGTACAAATAGGAGAAAAGGAGCTAGAAAGAGTGCATTTGGAGCATGAAAACACAGAGGAATGAAGACTTTTTGTAAGCAAGAAAGGATCTACGACTGTGGCTAAAACAGCCAATGAATAGCAATGGAAATGAGATGATCAGTGGAGCTTATGACCTTGAACCACAGCCGTGGTGGTGGTGACAACCATGGCTTTATACACGGCCGTGGTCCACCTAGTGTGCACGAAAAGAAAGAATTTTTATTGTATTTTTCGTATGGATATATATATAGAAGAGAGGAGAGAGAATGGGGACGGTTCTAATAATTTGATACTTTTCCTTTAGTTGTTTTCCTTGATATTGAGAAGTTAGGGTTTAATATAATTGGAGAGATTACACCGTGAGATTTATGGAAGATTGAAAAATGTTTGCTTGGATTTCAATTGAGAGTTTAGCTATTGGAATTTCTTGAGAAAAGTGCGCACAAACCAGTATTTTCATCTATATAAGGAATCGGTGAGATCGTTTGCATTTCTTGTTTATCATAGAGAATTGTGTTGCAATTGTAATTATATTGAATCATGAATTCTTTCATACATAATTATGTTGATGCTATGAATTCCATGGCTAACTAATTTATTAGATGGGAATGAGATAAACACTAGAATGCTAAAACGATTGTGGTAATTATGTTATAGGAGTAATATAAATATGGCTTATTTCAGATTGCAACTCTTTCTATTTCAATTATGACTTTTCTAAGTTATGATTGTTAGAGGTTATAGACATGGGAGTGTTTATAAACTCATTAGGAGTTCTTGATTAAAGAATTCAGATAAATGCAAAAGTAGTGTCTAATTGTTTAATCAGAGATTATTGGGAGATTAATGCAATATCTTAAACTAATTAATCACTAAGGAATTAGGATAATTGGGTTGAAGATATTAGATTATCATATCATTGGAAGATGTATGATAATACTCTAGAATCCACTATTGATTAGAAAGCGGAAGCAGACTAATTATATTAGAGGTTGAATCCTTAATTTAAGGAATTATAATCTCAATGAAATAACCATACATATATTATTCTATATAACTCAATGGCAACTTGATTAGTATCTCTAGGGTGGAATCTCGATTTCCCATCACTTTTTCATTGATAAGTTTTTCAAATCATCTTTTGATCTCATTGTAATTGAGTTAAGTTAGTTTTAATTTTAGTATAAAAAAGAGAAACCATTCTTGATTTACCTAAATATTAACTAAAGCTAGCACAAGTTTAGTACTCTACTTAAGTCCTCGTAGGATCGATACTTGTTTTCAACATTATACTACTTGATATGATCTAGTATACTTGCTGATATTGTGCTCATTTTTTCTAAACACCTTTTCAGCATATCACGTATGTAGCCCCGAGACCTATTGACCAAGGGCTTAGCATGGACAACTTGAAAGAACTGGAAAAGAAATTGACGCAACAAATAACTGAGAAGATGAAGGCACTTGTAGGGTATGATGGATTTGAATAGGCGGGTATCACCGAATTTTCCATGTACAACATAAGATCATACCCTAAGAAGTTTAAGGTAAGAGAATTTGAAAAGTATAATGGGACAGGTTGCCCCAAGCTCCACACCAAGTTATACGTCAAGAAGATGGGTAAATATGTTCAATATGATCCACTCATGGTATAGACATTCCAAGATAATCTTACTAGACCGGCCCTACCTTGGTATGCCCAGCTTGATTTGAACTAGATAAATACATAGGAGAAACTTGCTAGAGCATTTTATGAACAGTATAAATTCAACGTAAAAGTAGCCTCAACTATGATGGAACTAGTTGCCCTACGGAAGAAGAATAATGAATCGTTCAAAGAATATGCTCAAAGATGGAGGTCCTTAGCTGTAAGAATCTCTACTCCTACGATCGAGAAGGAGCTCACATCAGCTTTCAGTAATACCTTGGAAAGGCCCTACTTCTCCCATCTCATCAGGCAGGCCTCATCTAGTTTTGCTAAAGTAGTAGCGGCAGGGTACAGGATTGAAAGCACCATCTCTTTCGGTAAGTTGCAAGTGCTAGCAGATAGAAGACTACCAGTGTCATCATTTGGTCCTAGACCAGCCGGTAGCAAGCCTAAAGAATCTACGGTCGGTATGGTAGATTCGAATGCTAGATCAAATGCTCATGTTGCTTTCAGGATGAATCCTCCTTCAACTTAGCAACAGTTCAGAGACCAGCCTCAAGCTAACAGGACTTATAGACAATTTACTAAGATACCGGTCCCTTTAAGTCAAGTCTTTGAGAAGTTGCAAAGGGATAATTTGATATGGTATGAACTTCCTAGCGATCGATACTGATCAAGAATCTTTGACCCTACAGTAAAGTGTGAATACCACTGTGGACAAGTGGGGCATTCAATTGATGTGTTCTAGAGATTAAGGAACAAGATTCAGGGCTTGATAGATGAAGGGACAGTATAGTTAGATTTTGTGGAAGCCCCGGTTCCTAACGTTAATAATAATCCCTTACCTAACCACGGGCCGATGATTGGTATGATTTTTATGACTATACCATCAATGTCATTGATTCAGATAAGAAGCCTAAGGTTTTTTAGTTTTATACTAGCAACCAGACTCCAAAAGTGAAGAGGTACACATTTTACGTACCGTTGCCACCAGTAAATTACAAGGTTGCTCCATTTAACTATCACCTAGTAAATCAGGAAAAACTAGGTCCTCTAGTAGGGGGCATTACTCGATCGGGAAAGATTTACCACCTAAGAGAGGAGCATGGGAGGAAGGTCATACTAGGAGAATTAAACAATAGGACAGTGGCCGAACGTGTTGAAGGGCTATCGGCCTTTACCAAAATGATCTAGTCGAGTGAGTATAAGATTATGGATCAACTCAGTAAGACTCCTGCACAAATATCGTTGATGAGCTTGTTAATCACATTTGAACCACACAAGGAGGCTTTGTTTCGTACTTTAAATGAGGTGAAGGTCCCTTGTGAAATTCCAACTAAGAAGATGGGACTGGTTACTAATTCTATCCTTGCAATTGATCAAATTTCTTTTTCAGCTGAAGAATTAGGCAAAGAAGGGAACAAACATACAAAGCCACTCTTTATCATGGTAAGGAGTAACGACATAATCATCACTAGGGTGCTCATTAACAACAGATTATTGTTGAATGTCTGCCCATTCGCGACCTTAGATTTGCTAGGCATCGACACATCTGCAATTAGGCTCTCTTCTACAACAGTTAGGGCCTTTGATGGTTTTAAAAGAGAGATTATAAGGGAGATTGATTTATCTATGAGTATTGGCCCTCAGCACTTTACTACTCGATTCCAAGTTATGGACATTCCAAGATCTTTCAATCTACTCTTAGGAAGACCTTGGATTCATGCAGTAGGGGCCATACCCTCGAGCTTGCACCAAAAGTTGAAGTTTATCTCAAATGGCTAGGTAATTACAATTTTGGGAGATCAAGATTATGAAATCTATAAGGAAACGACTATACCCCACATAGGAAGTGAGGGACAAGAAGAGCTGGGTTTTCAAATGTTTGAAGAAGTAAGCATGATTATCGGTCCCTACAAAGAAGATGATAGAAGAATAGAATTCAAGGAAGGCCAGATTGGCACCTACGGTCTTGGCTATAATCCTACCCCGGTAGAAGAATTCCAGAAGAAACAAGCAAGGGGCAAGAGAGGTGACATATTATACCATGCCTCGATGACCTTTCCACTGTTAGCTGAGACATTCATACGGGAGGAGACTGAAGCTCAGGAATCTGGCCAAGAAGGATCAACAAGCTTGCCACATAAGTTCCAGCATCATTTGAATAACTAGTTCTCCATCCCGGCAAATGGTAGCAAGTGTTCCTTAAGGTAAAGGGTGACCCGTAGTTAGTAGTTTCTGAATTTTTATTTTCAATAGTCATCATTGCAAATGTATCGTTGAACCTTTCATTCAAAATTAGTTAGGCCTTTATCTCATTTGAGTTCCACTTCCATTTATTCAATGAAATCTTAGTTCGTTTCTTTCCTATATTGCGTTTTAGTTCTCTTTTACTTACATACACTTTTCCTTATGCATTCTCATTCAGATCCAATGAACCAAGCGAAAACCAAGAATACCTCGCACAGGTAGAAAATGAGAATATCGATATCGCTTCCGGCCCTACTGAGTTTGTTGTCGGGAGCGATGTTGATGACCACAGTAATATATAAGAGGAATGACAAAAACATGAACTGGGTAGAATCACTATTGATGAACCAATTAAGACAATTAATGTAGAGAACAAAGAAAATCCTAAGAATCTAAAAATTGGGGCAAGTTTAAAAGAGAAACAAAAAATAGAAATGATTACGTTATTAGCCAAATATGAAGACGTGTTCACTTGGTTCTATAAAGATATGCCTGGGTTGGACCCATCGATTGTAGTCTACCATTTAGCCACACAAGAAGATGCTAAACCAAAAAAGCAAAAGTTAAGGAGATTTCGTCCTGACGCCTTGTTGAAAATTAAAGAAGAAGTGAGGAAACTACTAGAAGTTCGATTCATTGAAGTGTCGGATTACTAGGAATGGGTAGCTAATATTGTTCCGGTAATGAAGAAGAATGGGAAAGTCAGAGTGTATGTAGACTTTCAAGATCTCAACTAGGCAATGCCTAAAGACAATTTTCCATTGCTTCACATTGATGTCTTAGTGGATAACACGGCCGAAAATCATCTATTCTCTTTCATGGATGGTTTTTCGGGATACAATCAGATCCGGATGTCTAAAGAAGATAAGACAAAGACAACTTTTATTACAACTTGGGGAACGTTTTGCTATAAGGTGATGCCATTTGGGCTTAAGAATGCAGGGGCAACATATCAGAGGGCCATGGTTGCAATTTTTCATGATATGATGCATAAAGAAATATAAGTGTATGTTGATGATATGATTGCAAAATCTAAGGAAGAGGAAGATCACTTAGAAAACCTGAGGAAGCTGTTTGATAGACCGAGGAAATACTACTTGAAGTTGAATTTAGAGAAATTTACCTTTGGTGTGATGTTAGGAAAATTGTTAGGATTCATAGTCAACCAAAGAGGTATCGAAGTCGATCCTGATAAAGCCAAAGCCATAATTGATATGCCTCCTCTACAAACACTTAAGGAAGTACGAGGATTGCTAGGGTGTTTAAATTACATAGCCCGTTCATATCACAGTTAACAAACAAATGCTACCCTCTTTTTAAGCTATTAAAGAAGAACGTGAAGATCAGTTGGAATGAGGAATGCAAAGAGGCTTTCACTAAAATCAAAGAATACCTCATGAAACCTCTAGTTTTAGTAGCTCCTAAACCTAGAAAGCCGTTGTTTTTGTACCTGACCATAATGTTCGAATCTATGGGATCCATGCTTGGCTAAAAGGATGAAGAAGGGAAAGAGCGGGTCGTTTACTATCTAAGCAAGAAGTTCATAGAAGGGGAGTAAAAATACTCAGTAGCCAAAAGAACCTGTTATGCATTGGTTTGGGTCATGCATCGGCTCAGACAATATACACTTTATTATCAAATTGAGTTGATCACATAACACAATCCTTTAAAATACTTAGCTAAAAAACCGGCTATCATTGGTAGAGTTTTAAAGTGGTAGATGTTGCTGACAAAATTTGACATTAAGTATGTGAGCCAAAGTTCAATCAAAGGGCAAGCCTTGGCAGATCAATTAGCAGAGAATCCCTCTAAGGATACCCCTTAAGAAGCATCGGTTGAGTTTCCTAATGAAAGTATGCTTGTAGCAAGAAATGATTCTGATTGTGAAGTAGTTGGAAAATCTTCAGGATAGAAAATGTTCTTTGACGGAGTAGCTAATGTGTCTGGATGTGGAGTCGAGGCAATTCTGGTATTGCCTGAAGGTACACATTTTCCAATGGCTGTAAAACTAGCATTCCCATGTACTAATAATACTGCAGAATACGAGGCGTGTATTTTGGGACTCAAAATTACATTGTTTAAGGAGATACAAGAATTGTAGGTGTATGGAGATTCTTCGTTGATCACAGGCCAAGCTCGGGGTGAGTATAAGATGAAAGACCCTAAATTAGTACCTTACCGCCAACACCTGGTTGAGTTGATAACCAAGTTCGAAAAGATTACATTTGTGTATATACAAGGGTTCAGAACCAATTTATTGACGCTCTTGCTACTTTGGCATCAATGATCTAGATATCGAGAGGAGTGGAGATTCAACCACTTAAAATTGAAATTGAAGAAGAGCCCGCTTTTTGTTTGGCAATGGAAAGTTCATGTGATGAAAAGCCTTGGTATCATGATATTAAAACGTTTATACAACATGGAACGTACCCCAAAGAAGTAGAGAAGAAGGATAAAAAATTAATTAGAAGATTGGCAGCTCAGTATTAGATAAGTGATCTACATTGTACCAACGATCTTTTGACGGTACGCTTTTACGTTGTGTAGATGAGAAAGAGGTAGAGATGCTAATGAAAGAAGTACACAAGGGAGTATGTAGCCCTAACATGAATGGCTACATGCTTGCCAAGAAAATCATGAGGATGGGATATTACTGGTTAACTGTAGAAATAGATTATATCAGACATGTTAGACACTGCCATTTATGCCAGATCTATGCGAACAAGATAAATGTTTTACCTTAAGAATTGCATACACTATCAGCACCATGGCCTTTTTCGATGTGGGGAATAGATATCATTGACCCGATCACTCCAAAGGCATCTAACGAGCACCGATTTATATTGGTAGCTATTGATTATTTCACCAAGTGGGTTGAAGCCTCATCCTACTTTAGTGTGACGAAGGGAATAGTGGTTAAGTTCATTAGGAGGGACATACTGGTGTGATATGGTATGCCAGAGACAATTATTATTGACAATGGTAAGAACCTAAATAATAAATTGATGTCAAAGTTATGTCGACACTTCAGGATCATTCATAGAAATTCTACTCCTTATCAGCCCCAAATGAATGGAGCCATGGAAGCGGCCAATAAGAACATCAAAAGAATTATTGAGAAGATGGCCATTACGTATCGAGGTTGGCATGAGATGTTACCATTTGCACTCGGGGCCTATAGAACTTCTATCAGAACATCAACAGGAGTAACCCCCTATTTGTTGGTATATGAAATGGAGGCTATACTGCCAGTAGAGGTCGAGATCCTATCTCTCAGAATATTGTCAGAAACTCAGTTAGATGAGGCTAATAGGATAAAGAAGCGTATTGAGCGATTGAATCTAATTGATGAGAGGAGGCTGGCAGCTTTATGCCATAACATCTACTATCAGCAACGAATGGCCAGGGTTTTCAACAAAAAAGTACGACCCCGAAGTTTTGAGCAAGGAGATATGGTGCTGAGGAAGACTTTGCCTAACATAATTGATTTGAGAGGAAAGTTTGGTCCAAACCATAAGGGCCTTACATTGTGAAGAAAGTATTGCCTGGGAGAGCTATTATCTTGTATCAAATGGATGGTCCGGACTTGAAGGACCTAGTAAACACTGATGCATTGAAGATGTACTATCCTTGAACATCAATGAAATTTTTGTTCAGATTATCAAATGCAAACAATCTTACTATTACTGTGGTCTCATTTTCATTTTCTACATGCAAAGTTGGTATTCCTAGTAGTCGTTAGCATTGGATAATATCCTTAGCCCCTTTCTCATTCCACTAAAAGACCCTGTTTCTCACTCTATCCTCTATCCAAATAAACCTTACACACAAGAAGCATAAGAAAAAATAAACACTTAACTTGAAGCGATGCCTATTGATGAAAATTCTTTTAATACTTCATTGTGGTTAACCCCCCAAGAAAAGGAGACTTATTTCCTATTTTTCAGGATAGGGCCATATTTAGAAAGAGTAACGTATGGCACATAAGTAAAAATATGCTTGAGAACAGATGTTTACACGAAAAGCCGATGTTTGGACTGGAAATTCAACACAAGACATCTTCTTTCGAAAAATGAATATGTTTTACATTCGTTTCAGGCTTAAGTTGCTTTTACAGAAAGGAAAAAAAGAAAAATAAAAGAAGAAAAGAAACAAGAAAAAAGAAATAAAAAGAAAAAGAAAAAGAAAAAAAAAAGGGTTGGAAAGAGATGGAAGAAGAAAGAAGAAGAAGTGCAAGAACAAGAAAAGGCTATGGTATGCTTCAAAATCGTTGATTCTAATTAGAATGCTTAATAAGACATTTGACTACTTAGGAACTATCACTAAAACCAGGTAAGTGGTTCTAAGCCTGATAAAACATTGCATTTGCATTTGGTTTCCCCTTAAGATTGAACTGCTCAATAAGACATTTGACTACTTGGGAACCATCACTAGAACCAGGTAAGTGGTTCTAAGCTTGATAAAACATTGCATTTGCATTTGCATTTGGTTTCCCCCTAAGGACGACAGCTTGTTTTTCAAAAACAATTAATTATTGGGATGGCTGGTTCTTAGAGCATAGTCCTAATTTATAATCTCCTAACGAGCCAACTAGCTTATAAAGCATGGTCCCAATCCAGAGTTCCTTAAACTCCCAGTTATCCAACTCATAGAATGTTATTCGGCTCAAAATTTCTTCAAGGGATTCAGCAAGCTCAAGAAGCGCTACCCCTATTCAAGTTTCCTCATTTTTAGGTCTTAACTAGTTCAAAGGCCGCTTTGATCGCCTTAGTTAGTCAACTCATTAGGGCACGACCAAGTTTCTTCATTCTTCAGGTCTTAGCTAACTCAAAGGGCGCTTTGACCACTTTGGTTAGTCAGCTCATTAGGACACGACCAAGTTTCCTCATTTTCAAGTCTTAGCCAGCTCAAAGAGCGCTTTGACCGCCTTGGTTAGTCAAATCATTAGGGCACGACCAAGTTTCCTCATTTTTTAGGTCTTAACCAGCTCAAAGGGTGCTTTGACTGCCTTGGTTAGTCAGCTCATTACGGTAAGGCCAAATTTCTTCATTCTTTAAGTCTTAGCCAGCTCAAAAGGCGCTTTGATCAACTTGGTTAGTCAGCTCATTAGGGTATGACCAAGTTCTTCATTCTTTAGGTCTTAGCTAACTCAAAGGGCGCTTTGACCGCCTTGGTTAGTTAGCTCATTAGGGCACGACCAAGTTTCCTTATCTTTAGGTCTAAGCTAGCTCAAAAGGCGCTTTGACTATCTTGGTTAGTCAGCTCATTAGGGCACGATCAAGTTTCTTCATTCTTTAGGTCTTAACCAACTCAAAGGGTGCTTTGACTGCCTTGGTTAGTCAACTCATTAGGGCACGACCAAATTTCTTCATTCTTTAGGTCTTAGCTAACTTAAAAGGTGCTTTCACTGCCTTGGTTAGTCATCTCATTAAGATACGACCAAGTTTCTTCATTGTTTAGGTCTTAGCTAGCTCAAAGGGCGCTTTAATCATCTTAGTTAGTCAGCTCATTAGGGTATGATCAAGTTCTCATTATTGTTTTTAGGGATTTTTGCTAACCCACAAGTGCGCTACCTTTGCTATTCTTCGTTTCAAACTAATCGTAGTCAAATGTCTTAACGTTCCTTAAGATAGCATCATCTCGATGCAAAAATGGTGTCTCTTTTATCTTTGTAGTAAAGCTTTACTCAAACTTCACCACAAAGAGAGGCAGCTGCAGATACCTCATTTTTGCCAATTTTCATTTTTTTAGCCAGGTTAATAAAAAAAATAAAAAAATAAAAATTAAAAGAAAAAATAATAAAAATGAAAAAATAAAAAAGAGAGAGACATGTTGTATCGCATTGAGTCACTTCGTATCACATCGTATCGTATGATATCGTGTCACGTTGTATCGTGTCGAGTCGCATCGTACCATATAGAGTCGCGTCGTAACAAATCGAAACTTATCAAATTATCTTGAGCCAAGCCATGTTAAACCGAGTCATGACGGATCATTTAAAATCAAATCGAGTAATGTGTGTGATTAATTAAGTCATTCGAGAAGTTGGGCTTCATTAAAATAATTTTGGTCCAGTCCAATATAAAATAGATTTTGTATCTAAATTATATTGAGTTAGATTAAATTTATAATTTATTAAGTAGACTCTTTGACTAAATCAAATTGGATCAGATCGGGTTCGGTAAATAAAGAGCTTGAATCAAATAGGCTTTCTAAAAACTAAGTCAAATCATTAAAGAAGCGTCATTGTATCTTTTGTATCTTGGAATTGAATCTATTTTTAAAAAAATGATACTAAAGATTCGATTGGAGGTTTTATAAATTGACAGGTAACATTGATGAGAGGGGATTTTTTTTTATTCATATAATTCATTCACTTAAATCATAAATTTCATAATTCATTCAAGGGAACCCCATTTGAAAACACTTCATACATAATTCGAAGACAACGCCAGAAGCCATCTTCCATCTATAATCCGAACGTCCACAAAGTTAATCTAAATTTCCTCCATGTCGAAGTCAAATTTCCAAATCCCGACTTTGAAGTCCAACTCCACGAAGCAATTTGAAGATAACTCCCCTTTGCCGCAAGTTAACGAATCTAAAGACCACTTCAAGTTGCCGCAACGCCAACAAATCCAAAGTCCAGTAAATCCAAACACATCCCTAGCATCTGACGTCTCCCAATTCATGCTGATTTGATCAATTGACCAACGACCAGCCAATGTCCTTCGAAGTCCAACAACGCCGTATGCTCTAATTTACTGATCAAGCATGCCATCGATCCAATGCATATAGCACACTAACCAAATCACATGACACTCACCGAGCCGTACATCTTATACCCCTACTTCCTTACATGTTTAGGACAGCTCCACACTGTCACGTAATCCTTACGCACGACATCCAATGAAGCACACGCAATCCAAAGTACGATACACACGACAGAGATCACTTGTAATTTGATGCGTAGGTAAATTTTTTATTTTTAATTATTTATCTATTTTATTAGTCAATTTTGTTTTTTTTTAAATGATATTTTTTTTAGTGTAGGTCTATTACTGTTTTTGCATTACGTCTTTATTTTCTAGATGATCTTAATTTTCCTTAAAATTTAGTTAATTGAAAATTGCGTTTTTTAATAATTTTTTTTTTAAAACGTATCTTCAGCATATCTTATGATTAAGATTTTCTTGAGATATGTATCAAGATACGTATCTTATGATTTGGATTTAAAAAGATATGTATCGAGATACGTATTTTATGATTGAGATTCAAGAAAGATACGTATGAAGATACGTGTTTAATTGTATCTTTAACATATTTTATAGTTAGGATTTAGATAAGATATTTTTGACACATAGTGGTTTTAAAAATATAAAAGAACTTGAATTGATTTTTTCAAAAAGATTTATTTAGTTAGTTTTTTTTTTAATTTAGAAAAATTAGATTTCTTTGATATTTTTTAAGTAATAATTTGATAAAAAAAAAACGTAGACCTGACTCAGTTTTCAAAATAAAAATAAACCACCTACTAAAAATTTTACAAAAAAAAACTACGATTGTTTGATCCCGACTAGCAGGTACGTAGGTACTTTTGGGGCGACGATAAAATATATAGAAACTTAGGTTCTTTTTTCTTTTGATTTTATTTATTTATTTTTTCTTTAAAATATTATAATTAGATGAATAATCCTAATTTCAGTAAATAGATAGTGGTACCCGTTAGGGTTTAATTGGTTAGCCTCTGAATTTCGAACCCTCTAGTTCTTCATTAAAATTGAAATCAAAGACCGGTAGCTAAATCGTGATCAATCCACTCAATTGATTACAGTTTTCTTCCTTTTTTCCCCACTCCGGTCGGGTGGTGACTCCAAAAGTTATTTTTAATAAATAACCATAACTTCTCAATTTCTTTAGTCGATGATTAATATTAAATAGATTAGAGTTTAGTATTAATCGGAAAATGGGAAATTAATTTTAAACAAAAGAAACCAAAAAAATAAGCTTGACACCTATCCTTCACCACACTTTCGTATGAACCAATATCAGCATTGCACCTACCCTCCAACCTCTTTCTCTTTGGAACCTGTAAACATGCCTGATGTCCTCTAGCACATCACATAAACTAATATAAACTCACCCTTTCTCTCTCTATTATTGCCCCCTCACTCTGGTCCACTACTGTAAACCACCAAAATTTGCAACCCTCACCATCTCCCCCTTTCGCCCTTTAATCACTCATAGCCATCAAGTACTAACTCAACAACACAAATCACAACCGACCGATCTCTCTTCTTCTCTGAACACAAACATACACACAAATAGGGGGCTCTTGGACATATCACGCACAAGCACACATGACTCACTCCTCTCTCTTAGCTACTACATCCCCTCTCCTTCACTCACTAAGCCAAACACAAAACCACACTCATTGGACCCTCTCAACCAAACCAAACCCAAGAACCCATGCTCTCTCTAAATTCGCATACATGTAAACACCACCTTCGCCACTTCTCTAACTCGAACACCATAACCCACCTCCATATATTAAGACACTTTCCCTATACCCCCTAAACCCAATAAAAAATACACAAAATCACCCTTTCCCGCTCTTTTCGATGGCTAAATCACCCCATAATATGTCTTGCTACCGTTGCTGTTAGACAAGGTTTGAAAACTAACTCAATTCATGCTCCAGACCCGACTTGATCCAATATAAACCCGAGTCTGACTCAATCATAGTGCTTAAACCCAATTTGCTCAGCTTAGTCCGGCTTTCATTGCTTTAGTTTATTTTTTCAGTTGTATTTTATTTATTTATTATATATCAGTATAAGATGTAATTGTAAATTTAAAAAATAAAAAAAAGAGATAGAAAAAGATATAAATAAAAAAAAATTAAAGAAAAAAAAAAAGAGAAAATGAAAGAAAAGGTTTAGTTTAGTTTTATTTAATTATTTGTGTTAAGTAAAATAATCAATATAAAAAAATGGGAAAGAAAAAGTAAAATAAATAAACTATAAAATAAATAAATAAACAAATAAAATAGAATAAATGAGCAAATAAAATTTATTTTATCACTTGGAAAATCAACTTTCCAAAAATAAATAAAAATAAATGGACCACTCCAAAATAGGACATTTTTTAAAACTTTCCAATAAAATTAAACCAATTTAGAACTTTTTAGGAAATTTCTTTGAATAAATCAAAATGGGTAAAGAATATAAACCTGACCTTTTTTTAAGAACTAAAATCAATTTCTTTGAACTATGGAAGTTTAATCCCGAATAGAGGATACGTGGGTATTCGTACATAAGTACAAGGTGACTTAAAATATGAAAGGTTTTATTTTTTCCATCTTTGTAGATATTTGTGTAAATTAATTAAATTAAGTCACTTGTAATATGTTTAGTTGTTTAGAAATAAAAAAAGAGTATTATTAAAAAGCAAATTTAAGATTAAAAAGTTAAAAAATAATATCCGTTTAAGGTTTAATAAAATATCTCCCCTAGATCCAGATCTCTCATTTTAGACAACTGTTTTGTAAAATTGGTTTTCTTGTTAAAACCAGTAGCTAGGTTATAACTAATCTACCCAATTATTTATAACTTAACTTTTTTCTCGACTTCGGTCAGGTGGTGACTCCATAGTGTTTTCAAGGTATTAAAAAACTGGTTTTTTTTTTTAAACCCTAGTCAAGGGTCAATATAAACTAATAAAGTTTAATACTTATCGGTTTAGAGAAAATTAATTTACAAAAATAGGGAGCGAAAACTAGGTTCGATAATGGTAATATCCTTTTTGTTTTTTCTCTTTTAGGAAAATTACCCTAACTTATTGAGTATAAATACCACTTATATTTGTAGCGAAAAAGATCATTAGATTAACATTAATATGTTTAACATTTTCCTCTCATAAACACTATTTTGTTTACTCTCGTTTAACTCTTATCCTAACCCTTAAGTAAGGCTAGGTAGCGAGTAGCCTTATCGAATCAATTCATGCGACATATCAAGTTGTGTCGTAAGTCCTCGTAAGTTCAATTGGTACATCACATCCATTGGATCTATTCATAAGTTTGCATAATTTTTCATTTGTATTTGTTCTTTTACACATTCCCTACTACCTCCTTTTCAAGCTTTCGATAAACTTGGACCTATTCAGCAATCGGCCTTATTTATTCCTGGTCACGATTAGAATCATCTTAATATCAGAGCGGAAGTTTTACTTGAGTTGTAGTTTGTTTTCAAAGTTCTATTTATACTCTATTTTACGTATGTAAAACATAGCAAGTTACTATGTTCATCTTAGTTGCCATGTTTGCTGGCTATCTGGTTTTTGGTTTAGAGAAATGATGGATTTAAGTATTGATATTGGGGTTGGAGATGATAACAGTGGTGTTGTCCATCATAGTCAACAATCTCATGGTACTTCAAGAAGCACTAACGAGAGACTTGATGAGGTAGCTAACCTCTTTGTGGATTTAACCTGAGCTGTTTACATGTTGGCTTATTGACCTGCTGAAGTCGCGCTTAACACCTCAGAAGTTGCTTAACCTATTAGAGGTCAGAACTTAACTCGACTAATTCAAGGTGGAGGAGTAGGCGGATGCGTAAGATGAAGGATAGACCTGAGAAAACTGGATGAAGAGGATAAGGAAGAGTATTTTAAAGAAGAGTGACCTCGAGTCCCTAAAGCCTTTGACCATGTGAAACTTCGGATTCTGAGTTTCCTATGGGTTTGGAAGTGCTAATGAATATTTAGAATAGGAAGAGAAAGTGGAGCATATTCTTGACTATTATCAGTATGAGGAGTACAAGAAAGTAAGAACCGTCGCTATTGAGTTCCCTAGCTATGTTGTCATGTGGTGTAAGAACTTCCAGGCCATACGGAGGCGAAAAGGCTACCAACAGATTAATACTTGGCTAGAGATAAAGACAATACTCAGAAACAGATTTGTACTGGATACTTATCTACAAGACACTTTTACTCGGCTTCAGGAGTTGAGATAAGGAGGCTAAACCATTGATGAATATGTCCAGGGATTTTAAATGCTCATGATCTGATGTGAAGTGAAGGAACCACTAGTACGAACAATCTTGAGGTTCCTCATTAGATTGAGAGGTGACATGTGGGACATTGTAGAACCCTAACGATTCATAACAACAAATGAAGCCATTCAAATAGCTCAACGAGTGGAGAGGCAGAAGAGAGGTCGAGTACCAACCAGATTACCAACTAACTGACTTAAATAGATAAGTTACCGAGCTTAGTCAAGTACCAAGCTGATAAAAAAGGTAGATGTTTGAGTCGAGTAGAAAGCTTAACTTGACAATGACGTATTGACTCAAACATATGAGAAAGGGTAAAGATCTGGTAGGAAAACAAGCTAGATCAAGTGCTTCGAGTACCAAGGGTTTGAACATATGGCTACTCAATGCCTAAACCGAAGGATTATGGTCATTAAGAGAGACATCCCGAAGCTAGAGGTAGAAAGTATTGATAAGGAACTTGAGGAGGAGGAGAGCACCACTGAGAAAGAAGTTGTTGAGAAAGATCTGATTGAAGATGATGTGTTTGTCAAAGACTTAGACCAATTGGTCCTAGTTATCTGATGCGCAATGAACATAGAACCCTCACAAGAAGAGTAGAGGGAGCACTAAATGTCACTTGGCAAGTATTACTGCCAGGTGAGTGCATTAATTGTAGATAGTAGAAGCTGCACCGATGTAGCATTGATCGATTTGCTCACAAGGTTGAAATTGCTGACTATTGCACACCCGAGGCTATACAAGTTGCATTGGTTAAGTAAAAAGGGAGCACTACACACCACTTCGCAATTACTATAAAAAATTATTTCGACGAGGTTCTCTATGATGTGTTGCCTATGTATGCTTCATACATATTGCTTAGCTAACTATGATTGTTTGATAGGAGAGTTATTCATGACGGGTACAAGAACATTTATACGTTCAAGAAAGATGGTCGAATGATTACATTGAACCCGATGCTACTAAGAGAAGTTAACAACTGTAGACAAAACTTACTTGCAGATCAAAGAAGGCTTTGATGATGAGTAGAGCTGAACTTTGAGAGCCCATTAATGCTAGCTTATTTTTGTTAAGCACCTGTTAGAGATGAAGGAGTAAGGTGAACTATCTTAAGAAGTGAGAGCACGGCTAGATGAGTGCATCGACTTATTCTTAGTGCAGTTACTTGAAGGACTACCTGTTACGCCCCGAAGTCACGAAGTCGCAACAGTCCCGCCGTGTAAACCATTCTATGATAGAAACTGGCCTCACAGTTCCTACCATAGAGATAATCTACACAAGGCGTCGACGACCACTCGCTTTGAAGTAAACAGTTTGATTAATGATTATACTACAAATATGATAATTATCCCAAATTACTATTAAACATAGATAATTATATAAATAAGTCCACAGAGCTTCCCAGGAAGATTTACAAAATCACCACAGTCTACTAATTACAGAATAAATATCAGTCTTTAACCTTTAACTACAAGGTTAGTCCAGTTACACATTTTACTAAGTATCTCGGCCCTCACTCCCCTAGCTTCAAAAAGACTAACCTCTGGGTAATTGTAGGGCGGCATAATACTTGTAGTGATCACAAATCAGAACCTGCAAAAGGATCTATAAGGGTATGAGCAACTACAGCTCAGTAAGTTGAATTGGAGACTCATGAATGCATACAAGCACAAACAGGGTTATCAAACAATTATTTTCATGTAATGCAACATTCAAGTGTCAATGCACAACGTAGTCCGATCCGTTGTGAAATCAGAGAAATTTCACTTGCTCCGATTCGGGTTGAGGAGTTACATGTTATGCAGCAGCTCACAACCAAACCAGGCTTGTGCAATGGAGACCTCGCTCCTCCCGTGACTACCTTCGAACCATTGACTTCACCCCCGCCGCGACCTCTTCTCATGTCACTTAGTTCGATAGAGGATGAAGAAGGGACCATTTTGCAATCCTGCGCTATCCCTTTCGAAGGGGTCGGCATTGGGTTGGAGAGTCTTATGATCCCCTAACTGGTTGCAATGCATGACATTTTCGGTTATTAAGGTCGACTAAGATTAAATTCTGGTTAGAGTGTTCAAACAAGTTCATACCAATTCAATCAGTCACAAATTCATTCACAGTACAAATTCCAGCACATATTCAGATACATCAAGCACATGCGCAAACTATTTACAAGCACATGCGCAAACTATTTACAATCACAAGCATATACAAGCCTAAGTCTCCGAGCACTACAAAACTAGTACTCTATTACAATAAGCAATAACCCAACTTACATGAATTTGCTCGATTGCTTGATCCTCAAGTTGCGAGCTGATTTGTTTCTGGGTGTCCTATAATGCAAATAGGTCCTTTTAGTACTTATATTTTATGGATTCTTATTCTAATTCATAATGTAACTTATTTTCCTCCTGTATACCTATAATGTATTAATAATTCGTTGTATTCTATTTCCGGGTTCGGTTCCTAAACTAGATTCTAGTTTTAATTCCTAAGTCGTAATTAAGCTCGAATCTCAATGTGACATTAATCACATTATGCTCGGTTATTCAAATATCCTATTGGGTCGTAATTTTGGTATTATAAACTATTCGGTACACGCTAACCCTAATTGTGGTATCGGATTTATCCCCGATGTGTAAAAATCTTACATTTTGAGATATTTACTTAAAATTAAATATTATTTCAGATTTATTATTTTTCTGATTTCAATTATAATATTATCTAAATAACCTTATTTTTTTAGATTTATTAATTTACACTTTTACATATTCCTAATTTCTTATATTCTTTACCTAATTTCCCTAATTAACCATACTTAGTACCTAAAGGCTAGGATTGGGGTTCCACTGCAGAGATTAACTTCCCTAAACATCTAATTAAGATCCAAATCAGTAATTAACATCCTAATCACCTAATTAATCCTAAATCACCCAATTTTACCATCATTTTAGGGCTAAAAATTAACCTAAAATTTTCGAAAATTAATTTTAAAAAAATGGCTTCATAGCACTATTCTACATCATATGAGAATCCTACAGAAAAATTTTGAGCCCCAAACTACATCCCTAAGCCTATTTAATTTCCGGTTTAATCATGCTCGGTTTTGAACAATTTGTTAAGGACCCTATATTTCTAGACATAATTAAACTAAATTAATATTTTTCCCTAAATCTACATACAATAAAACCTCAAAATAACAAGTTTCATAATTTTCTGGGCAAAATAACTAATTTTACAAAATTATACAAAAATCGGGGTGAATAAATGACTAACCGGTTCGAAGCTTTTTGGCCGTCCAAACCCGGTCCAAGGCTATCAGCCGGTCCAGGCGGTGGTTCTAATGTAGGGTGGTGGTGGTGGTTTGGTCCCAGGTGGTGGTGGGTGGTGGTTTTAGTTCACCTTGCTAATCTGCACAGTTTTTTTTTTTCTGGATTTTCTCTCGATTTTTTTTGTGTTTCGATTTTTCTCAGATCACAAACTAGCCAAATGACTTCTGATAATTTTTTCCTTATTTATAGACAAATGTAGTAATTAATGTGCATTAATTTGATGGGATTTTGCCCCATTTTCTTGATTTTTGGCTTTTTATTTGTCAAATTCTTATTGGTTATTTTTTTTTCTTTTTAGTCCACGACCTGATCTTGTTGCAGTTATCCTCTTCTGATTTTTTCTGATTTTTTTATAATTATTTTGTATTTTTCTTTAATTATTTACTTAGTTTTCGGCTAATTTTAGTAATTACGCGTATTTTTATCTACACGTAAATACATGTAGGGTACACGTGAACATTCCTAAATATTATTTTGGTCATTCTAAAATTTTTAGTATACATATAATCTATCTCTAATAATTTATTAGTTATTATATTACACTTTTTGCCTTTTCGGTAATTAGCAGTTATTATGCTTAAAATTTGAAAATTTTATAGTCTCCTATTTTACTACTTACTTTCTTAAATTTAAGTTTACAGGGTCATTTTTACTGATATTTTGCTAAATAGTTTATAATTTGGGTTTGATCGGATCCCTTAGCCGATCGTCCTAAACCTTGGGTTTTAAGCTCAAACCTATGATTACTTGGCTTGGCTTTAGGGCTTACAATTCCACCCCCCTTCAAAAAAGTTTTGTCCTCAAAACTTCTGTACATCTAATTTACACTTAATTGACTAAATACAATAACTTGTATACTTTTACTAACCTGGAAATCAGAAAAGCCATGGATACTGCTCCATCATCGCAGCTTTTGGTTCCCAAGTCATCTCGAAGTCTGGACCTTCATTCCATTGAATCTTCACGTACTCCATATCTCTATTCCTTAACTTCTGAACCCGACTATCCAATATCTTTATGGGTTGTCTCACCAGTTGAAAATTCCTTGTTAACTCCATTGGCTCTATTTCCACTATTGCATTCGGGTTCTTAATGAATCTTCTCAACATGGATACATGGAATACATTATGATAGCCTGATAGACTTGGAGGTAAAGCCACCCGGTATGATACATTGCTAACTTTCTCCAACACTTCAAATGGACCAATGTATCGTGGGCTCAGTTTTCCCCTTGAACCAAACCGTCGGAGTCCTTTAAATGGGCTTATTTTAAGGTAAACATGATCACCCATTTCAAATTCCAATGGTCTTCTCTTCAAATCAGCCCAACTTTTATAACGGTCCTGAGCTTCCTTCATCCGTTGTCGCACAATCTTAATCTTCTCACTCGTTTGATTGATCATGTCTGGTCCAATCATGGCATACTCTTCATGATCCCAATACAGTGGCGATCTGCACTTCCTCCCATATAATGCTTCATATGGCACCATCTGTATCGTTGCATGATAACTATTATTGTAGGCAAATTCTATCAACGGTAAATATTTATCCAAATCACCTCCAAAATCCAACACACAAGCTCGTAACATATCTTCTAAAGTTTGAATCGTTCACTCAGACTGCCCGTCTGTTTGTGGGTGATAGGCTGTACCAAACTGCAACTTTGTACCCAAAGCTCTATGTAAGCTTTCCCAGAATTTGGATACAAACCGACTATCTCGATCAGAAACAATACTCTTAGGAACACCATGTAGCCTTATTATTTCTCGGACATATAGTCTAGCCATCTTTTCTATTGAATCACCCGTCCGATAAGGTAAGAAATGTGCACTCTTCGTTAATCTATCCACAACTACCCAAATGGAATCGTATCCAACTTGAGTCCTTAGTAAGGCTACTACAAAATCCATGGTAATATGATACCACTTCCATCGCGGTATTTCTAAAGGTTGTAATAATCCACCTGGTCTTTGGTGTTCTGCTTCGACTTGTTGGCATGTAAGGCATTCCAATACATATTGTGCCACTTCTCTCTTCATCCCATTCCACCAATACATGAGTTTTAGATCTTGATACATTTTATTTCCTCCCGGGTGCACAGTATAACCTGTAATGTGTGCTTCATCCAAAATTTGCTTCTTTAAGTCTGCATCTTGTGGTACACATATTCTTCCTCTAAACTTTATTAAACCTCTATCATCTATCTTAAAGTCAAGGTCCTGTCCGCTACTTAATTTCTCTTTTATCTCCATCAGACCCTTGTCTTCCTCTTGCTTTTGTTTTATTCTCTCTAATAGAGTAGGTTGTAATTCCCAGTTCATTAACTGGCTATTAGGTTCACACCAATCAAACCCAATTTGCATCTTCTCAAATTCATGCACTAATTCACGTTGAGGTGTTAACAGTAAGGCTACCTGTTCATAATTCTTTCGACTTAATGCATCTGCCACCAAATTGGCCTTTCCAGGGTGGTAATTTATATTCAGATCATAATCTTTAATCAAATCTAACCACCTTCTTTGCCTTAAATTCAACTCCTTCTGAGTAAAGAAGTACTTCAAACTCTTATGATCAGTGTACATCTCACACCGTTGCCCATAAAGATAATGTCTCCAAATCTTCAAGGCAAACACCACAGCTGCTAACTCTAAATCATGAGTCGAGTAATTCCTCTCATGTGGCCTCAATTGTCTTGATGCATATGCAACAACTTTTCTATCCTGCATTAATACACAACCTAATCCATTTCGTGAAGCATCATTGTACACATTATAAGGTTTATCCGGATCAGGCAATGTTAATACTGGTGCTATAACCAATCTTTTCTTTAACTCTTGAAAACTCGTTTCACAATCTTCAGTCCATTCGAACTTTACATCCTTCTGGGTTAATCGAGTCAAAGGTTTGGAAATTTTGGAAAAATCCTTTATGAATCGTCGATAGTATCCAGCCATACCTAGAAAACTCCTTATCTCAGTCACTGTGGTTGGTTGCTTCCAGTCCATTACTGCTTTCACTTTATCAGGGTCTACAAAGATTCCTTCACCAGATATAATATGACCTAGAAAAGCAATCCTATCCAACCAAAAATCACATTTACTCAACTTGGCATACAATTTATTCTCTCTCAACTTCTGTAATGCCAATCATAAATGCTCTGCATGCACCAGCTTGGTTTTTGAGTAAATCAAAATATCATCAATAAACACCACAACAAACTTATCCAAATATGGTTGATATATACGATTCATCAAGTCCATGAATACAGCTGGAGCATTTGTTAAGCCAAATGGCATCACCAAAAATTCATAATGACCATATCGAGTTCTAAATGCAGTCTTATGCACATCTTCCGGCTTAACTCGTAACTGATGATATCCTGATTTCAAATCTATTCTAGAAAACACAGTTGCACCTTGGAGTTGGTCAAACAAATCATCAATGCGAGGTAACGGATACCTATTCTTAATGGTAACCTTATTTAACTCCCGATAGTCTATACACAATCTCATAATACCATCCTTCTTTTTCACAAACAATATGGGTGCTCCCCATGGTGAAACACTCGGTCGAATAAACTTCTTATCCAATAGCTCCTGAAGTTGTTTCTTTAGTTCCTGAAGTTCTATGGGTGACATCCGATATGGGGCTTTAGAAGTAGGTTCAGTTCTAGGAACTAATTTTACATTGAAATCCAACTCTCGGGGTGGGGCTAAACCTGGTAAATCCTCCGGAAATACATCTGGAAACTCATTCACTACCCGTATGTCTGCTACCTTGGGTATTTCCTTCTTTGCGTCCACAGCAAACACCCAACAAAATTTCCAATCATCAGCTAGATCTAGCCTACCCATCTCCCCTTCGAAATAACAGTTGGCTTTTATAAATTCAGGAAGTTTATTTACCTCTTGAGGTCGCTCCATTCGGTGTTCAACTTCTTGAGGTCTCCTATTGCCCACATTACCACCAATCAAAAGATGTTGAATCAACATTCCTTACTGCCTCATCATTGTATGCATACTGGCAAGTATTTGTCCAATAGGCATATTCTCTTGTGAAGGAGGTGGAGGTAAATCTTGTCTATTCTGTTCCCTTGGTGGCGATGGTGCTCGTGGTGGAGGGTTTTGATTTCCTTCAGTTTCCCCTTGACTACTTCCGTTTCCAGCTTCAGCCATGATCTCTTAATAATTTAACTTATAACCCTGCATTCATACATATCTATAAGTTATCCCTACTTTTGTTTAAAGAATGTTAATAAATGCTGGCAATGAGTACTCATATCAAATAGTAAGGACAATATCATTGAAGTCAACATACTTAGTAGTCTAACTTCCATTATATATTTCATCCAACCTTACATCACCACTATTACAACTTTAAAACAAAAGATACAACTCGATAATCTTTCAAATACATACATCAAATTTACAACTCGATTACATCATTACTTACATCATCTAATACAAACTCGATCTTTACAACTGTACAAGACATACATCAAACTTAATTACAACATACATCTAACTTGATCCAGAAGCTAAAAAGTACATCAAAAGTCGAAATACATCAAAAGATCCTAAAATACATCAGTTTCCTTAGGGAGAAAAGGAATAGAGGAGTTTTGCCAAGGTAAATGAAAGATTGACCTCTACCTTAGTATTAGTTTTACTTGATTTTGAGAAAATATTTAAGTTAGAGTGTGACACGTTAGGCATTGAGATAGGCGCTGTCCTAATACAAGAAGGCTGACCGATTGCCTACTATAGTGAGAAGCTTAAGGGACTTTAACTAAACTACTCTGCATATGATAAAGAACTCTTAGCATTAATCCGAGCACTATAAGTATGGTAGCATCACCTATTACCATGAGAATTTGTCATCTACATTGATCACAAGTCTCTAAGGTATCTTCTAAGTTAGACAAAATTATCGAAGTGATAGGCGAGGTGGATCGAATTCCTTGAAGGGTTCAACTTCATAATAAAATACAAATAAGGGTAGAACAACGTAGTTGTAGATGCTCTCTTGAGGAAGCATGTACTCCCGATTGAACTATAGACCAAATTATTTAAGTTTACAAGCATTAAAGAGCAATACTCGAAGGATCCATACTTCAGACCCTTATTTTATATTGTATCGATGGAAGGACAGGGGACAAGTATTATACAGAGAAAGGATACTTGTTCCGAGGAAGGAAATTGTATGTGCCAACTTGTTCACTTTGGGACCTATTGAGTAGGGAAGCCTATGGTAAAGGATTGTCTAGACATTTTGGGGAGAAAAGGACATATGAATTGTTGAGTGGCCGATTCTTTTGGCTAAGAATGAGGTGAGATGTGCATCAAGTTGTTGAAAGTTGTACCATTTACAAAAGAGCTAAGTGCCGAGATAAATAAGGAAAAGTAATGCCTTTGCCTATTTTGATGAAGCCATGGATCAAATTGAGCATGGACTTTGCTCTCAAATTACTCGAGGCAAAGATTCTATAATGGTTGTTGTAGATAAATTTAGCAAGATGGCACACTTCATGCCTTATTCCAAACTAATGACGCTTCAGCTATTGCTTCTCTTTTCTTGCAGAAGATCGTACAATTACATAGCGTATTGAGAAGTGTAGTCTCCAACAAAGACCCGAAGTTCTTGAGCCACTTCTAGAGGACCTATAGCATCAGATGGGGACTAAATTGCTATCCAGTACTTCCTATAATCCTTAAATTGATGGTCAAATAGAGGTGGTTAATCGCACTTTGGGATCACTACTCTAAGCTACAATAGGCAAGAATTAGGTCGATTGGGATGTTTGCTTGCTAATGTCGAATTCACTTACAACCAAACAATACATAACACCACTAAGTAGACCCCCCTTTGAAGTGGTCTATGGTTTTAATCCTGAATTACCCTTTGATCATAACCCTATACCTGTGCTCACGTAAGGGGACCTTAACGTAAGAGCTAGAGTAAAATCCCTTCAGTACATCTATGATAAAGTCACTTGGAACATTAATTAAGCCACCAAATGTATGTGAGAGAAGGCCAAGGGTAGTATGGCAAAACATTTTCAGCTAGGAGAGTTGGTATGGCTATACCTAAGCTAAGAGAAGATTTTGAGCAAGAAGAGGAACAAACTATCCTCTAGAAGATCAATGACAATGCCTACATATTGGAGTTGCTTGAAGACTATGGTGTTTTTCAATACCTTCAACGTTGCCAACCTTAGTTCGTATCACCCTAGCGGAGAGCTGATCGAAGACCTTCAGATTTGATTCTAAATCTAAATCAACTTAAAGGAAATGATAGGAATCAAGTTACTGAGTATTTGACCCATAGTCGAGCTTGAAGATTGGAAGGGCTAGCAAGGCGGATCCTTCTACTATAGCTAGCTCTTGCCGAAGTAGAGTATCTCCTTACTAACCAACTTTGCATGCTGAGCCAAATGACTACTTATTTTTCGATGATTGTGTGCTCAGTGACAGAATGCCAAGAAAACAGCCCATCCTTGCCCTCTCATACTCATGCCTAAGCTAACCACTTGCTTAGCTTCACTCTTGTTGAGAGGCCGAGAGAATGACATATAACCAATCTTTAGTTGCACCTGCCTAGACAAGTAATCTGCCTGTACTTTTGTCTGCATCCTCCAATGGTATTGCCAATGTATCACTACCACGTATATGGGACCACGTATAGAATCTGCTCCACTAATCATTGCTTTTCTTAAATATTCATTTTTACCCTTTTATATTCTTGTACATTACTTCTTTAGGGTAATACCCTTTTTATCTTTTCCCTTATAGGCAATTGCCTTAACTTATTGGATATAAATACCCTTTGCATTTGTAGCAAAAAAGATTATCAGATTGGCATTAATACACTTGATATTTTTCTCTCGTAAACACTATTTTGTTTACTCTCATTTCACTCTTATCCTAACCCTTAAGCAAGGCTAGGTAGTGAGTAACCTCATCGAACCAATTCATATGTCATATCGAATTGTATTGTGAGTCCTTAAAAGTTTCATTGATACATCACATCTATTGGAATTGTTCGTAGGTTTGCTTACTTTTTCATTCGCGTTTTTTTTTTTTGCACATTCCCCACTACCTCCTTTTCTAAATTTCGGTAAGCTTGGACCCATTTAGCGACTAACCTTATTTGTTTTTGGTCGCGGTTCACATCAATACCCTTTATTATTCCTTGTACATTATTTATTTTAGATAATACCCTTTTTTTTCTTTTCCATTTTAGGTAGAATAGGCTAACTTTTTGAGTATTAATACCTTAGTAAATATAGTCGCAATATATATCTAATATTGAATATACTTCACTATTCCCATTTGTAAGCTAGTGTGCTAACTCTTATCCTAACCCTTAAGCAAGGTTAGGCGAAGATTGACCTCACCAAGCTGCTTAAACGTCATATTGAACTAGTTTTGTGAGTTTATAGAGTTTTACCCAATACATCATATCTTAGAAGGCGTTCGTAGGTTTTTCTTGTGTATTTCAATGTTTTTGGGCATTTTTCTATCCTTTTTTTTTTAGACCTACCCTAAAACTCTCACCCTTTATTTGCCCTTAGCATGGCCTATCATTTGGCATGATCAAAGAGAATCTTTGTAGTCTTAACAATAAGTTACAGAATTTTTTTAGATGGTTTTCTAGAGTTGTCAAAGATAATTCATGTTCTTACTATTATCTTAATATATTCTATTGTAAAAGTGAATCGGTAGATTATAGTTAAGGTTAGGAGTTAGTATGTAAAATAATTCGTATTAACTCACTAAAGGGAATTTTTCTAACTAATAAAACTTTGGAAGGAATTGGATACTTTTGATTGTTGCATGTTAATCTCTACGTGAAACAATGTCTTGATTTCCATGTTGCAATTTTAGGTTTTCTTTATTCAATTGTTCTTTCTTTAAGTAAAGTTTAATTTGGTTTTTCTTTATTGTTAGAATTTAATTAAGTTGTGATTTAGTTTTAAGTCAATCAATTTTACTGATTAGATAATATAGGTATAGTAACTATTAGTACTTGCAACTTCTAAGGGATCGACATCTAAACTCAAATCCACTACACTATAACTTTATAGGTACACTTACCTCCCATCAACTGTTGAGAATGGCCAAATGAAGAGACTAAATCATGGTGGTTATAGTTTGATTCAATAAGATGACTTACTTCATTCCTTGCCATAAGACTAATGATGCTTTATCTATTGATGACCTCCTTGTATAAGAGATCATGTAATTGCATGGAGTCCTGTATAGCGTTGTTTAGGAATGAGAACCCAAGTTTATGAGCTTCTTTTGGAAGATGCTATGGAAAAGGCTTACCATTAAGCTAATATTCATCAAGTTGTGCTACCCTTAGATGGATGGCTAGATTAAGGTCTTGAATTAGACTTTAGGTACCTTACACTAAGCAAATGGCAATAAGGACCTTACCGATCAGGATTTATGCTTTCTTATTATTGAGTTTTCTTACAACAGGCTTATACATAATTCAATTGGTAATCTCCATTTAAGGTTATATACGGGTGTAATTCGACTTAACCCCTATATACACTCTTCATCTTTGGCTCAAAGGAGAAAAGTTTAAGTGGTTTTGAATTATGGGAGATTCAAAAGCTATATCAAAGGGTGTCTTATGTGCCTAGGAGTTGAGTCAATCACTAGGACTTACCATAAGGAAGATAATAAATGGGTCCTTCAAGATATCGAAGGAAAGGAGATGGGTTAGAAAACACAATAGCTTCTATGAAGCTACTCATTAGATATGATGCACCAATGAACATAATACGACTTAGTACTTCACTTAATGCGATGCATAGGCTAATACAAAGGTTCATTGGCTACTAATCTCAAGCTACTTAAGAATATTAGATAAGAGTGTAGGTAGCTGCTCGAAGAAGGTATCTTATAAGAATAGGGAATAATATGTAATGTCTATATTAAAAATTAATTGATTGTCTATAGCTATAATTGAAGGACTATTTATAGCAAGTCCCTTAGGGTAACAATACAATAATGGAAATTATATAAAGGATAATGTACGAAAAAGATTCCTAGTACAAACAAAAAGGGGCAAATACGACAAAGGACAAAAGGAATATAATACAAATGTCAGAAAAATAAAGGATAGGTGGCAACTTATCATTGGGTTCGTGTTTTGGAATCTTGTGGCATTATAGCCGAGTTGGACTAGTGTTGGGGTTGCTCGATAAATTGGTGCTCAGTAGCTCAACAGGAGGAAAGGGTAGGGATGTCATCCTTCAAGTCTTCAGCATTGAATTTTAGTGATGGGGTTCTTGACATTCGACAAGTTAGCATTTAATTGCTTGGTATCTGAATAAGAAACTGAGTAGACTAGCGTATATTTGAGTAAAGCACTTAAAGTCTTTGCCATCTGGCCTTCCTAATAGATGAGCTTCGTAGGATTAAGCTAAGCAACTAGAATTCTCCTGGCCAAGCTCTGCAAGCCTTAAAGTTTGGCTCAAGTAAGGGGTCTAGTGGTTAGTACACCATCCACTCCTTGAGGTTGTTGAAGATTTTCCCTCAAATCTTAGTTAACTTCACTTTTTGGCACATAGGGCATCAAATCAGATACATTAAAGGTAAGGGATGCCCTATAGCCTTGAAGCAACTCTAACTCATAAGGATTGTCATTTATCTTCTATAGGACTTTGAAGGGGTCATTTGACTTGGAGAATAGCTTATTTATCATCCTTCCTATGAATTGTTTCTTGCTGAGGTGAACTTAAATAAGGTCTCCATGGTTATAAATGACATACTTTTGTCCTCTATTCCCTTGCTCTCGTTGAAGAGCAACCGTTTTAGCTAGTTGCTCAGCAACCTTTTGATGCAACCTTTAAAATTCCTTAGTGTATTGCAGACTTGACTAACTTCTCCTAAAGAGGTTTGGCTAGCCATCATATCTAGTGGTAAAGTCGAATTAAGTCCATAGATAACCCTAAAAGGCAAATTTCCCATTGAGCTATAGGTAGTGCAGTTGTAAGCAAATTTTATGACTAGTAAATAGAGATCCCAATTACATAGATTCCGATAAATAGTAGCTCAAAGCAGGTTACCTACCACTTTGTTTAAAACCTCTATCTAGCTATCTATCTATAGATGGAAAGAAGTATTGAATAAAAGTTTAGTGCCAAGCTTCTTCCATAGTGTTCACTAAAAGAAGCTTGTGAACTTTGAATTATAATATGAGACGATACTCCTTAGGATGCCCTATAGCCACATAATCTCCTATAAAAAGAGGTTAGCAACTAATAAACTATCATTAGTTTCATGGTAAGGGATGAAGTGGCTCATTTTACTAAACCAATTGATTACAACCATAATAGAGTTGTGTTTAGAGTTGTGTTTAGGGCCATTATAGTTAGGTTGAGCATGAAATCCATGCTTAGATCTGTCTATGGCAACTTAAGTATAAGTAAAGGAGTATATTCTCTATATAGCTCCTTTCTTCCCTTAGCTCACTTACATACCTCACAACATTCAAAAACTTTTTGCAAATCCCTCATCATCCCAAGCTAATAGAAGTGTTCCTTTAATAGCTCAGCAATTCTCTTCTTCTAAAATGGCCGCCTAAGCCCCTAACATGGGCTTCCTGCATAAGTAATTCCCTAGTAGAATTGTTTGGTACACAAATTTGCTTCCCCCTCATTAGGAATCCTTAACTCAAGTAGAGCCCTTCCATTACTCCTCTAATATTGCACTGGGCCACTAAGGTTCCAATGTATGGATCATGCTCATATTGATTAAGTATAGTACCAAACCTAAGTATTCTAGCCTATAATAATGTAATAAGAACATGCCGACAAGAAAGGGCATCGACCATAGTATTTGTATTTCCCCTCTTGTACTTGATGGCATAGAAAAGGTTTCTAGGAATTCTACTCACTTGGCATGACGTCAAGAGAGTTTTTGCTAGCCTCTAAGATGCTTAAGAGATTCATGGTCTGTATAGATTAGGAACTCTCTTGGTAGTAAATAATGTTGTCAGTTTTGAAGTGCTCAGATAAGGGTATAAAAATTTTTGTCATATGCTAAATAATTCATAGTGGCTCCTCTAAGATTCTGACTAAAGTATGCAATTGGTCAGCACTCCTACATAAGAATAGCACCAATATCTACTCTGGATGCATCGCACTCTAGCTAAAAAACCTTGCTAAAATCAAGCAATAATAGTACTAGGGTGGAAGTTAACTTGAATTTGATCTCTTCAAAACTACTCTAAGCTTTCTCGAACCACTTGAATTTAGAGTTCTTCCTGATCAACTTAGTCAATGGGGATACTATGGAATGAGTGTTTTGAATGAATTTTCAATTAAACGAAGCTAGACCATGAAAACTCCTAATTTTAGTAGTACTGGTTAGCGTTAGCCATTTGAAAATATCTCTAACTTTCTCATTATCAACCTTGATACCTCTTCCTAAAACAACATATTAGAGGAATACTACCTTGCCTTATCAGAAGGTATATTTCTTTAAGTTGCCATACAATTGCTCAATACAGAGGATATCAAATACAAGCCTCAAGTATGTAACATGAGAAATAAGGTTGGCACTATATACCAAAATATCATCCAAGTAAACAATAACACATTTACTAATTAAAGGTCTATAAACATGGTTCATTAATCGTATGAAGGTACTTGAAGCATTTGTAAGTCCAAACAACATTACTAATCACTTAAATAGATCATCCTTTGTCTTGAAAGTAGTCTTCCATGCATCTCTAAGTCTCATCTTGATCTGGTGGTAGCTACTCTTCAAATCAACTTTTGAAAGTATCTGTGCACCATGCAACTTATCTAACATATCATCCAATCATGGAATTGGATATTAATCCTTGACTACGATCTTGTTGATAGCTCAGTAATAAATATATATTCTCTATGAGCCATCCTTTTTCGACACTAAGGCAACTCATACGATGTAGGGGCTCATGCTTTCTCTAACATACCCATGTTCAATCAACTCATCAACTTGTCTCTTCAGCTTAGATGCTTACTCAAGATTGAGCCTATATGCAGGTTGGTTAAGTAGGGTTGTGCTAAGCTGAAGGTCAATATAGTGCTCAATGTCCCTAATAGAGGGTAAGCCTTCTAGCACCTTAGTAGGAATCAGGTCAGCATATTCTTAGAGCAAGGTTTATACCTCGATAAGTAATGCTCCAATCCCCTCTAACTGAAGAAGTCTTCTGACCAATAAGAGTACAAATTCCTCCTTCTTAGCATCCTTAGAAAACTGCACTTGGGAAATCACCAAGGACTTGTTCTACAAGGATTAAGAAAAGTTAAGTTGGGATTCCTAAACTTCTCTCACGCTCATAGGAGTTAGTATGACCTTCTTCCCATCTTTTTGAAATATAAGTATTCCGAGATCCATCGTGGAGCACTCTCAAATCGAATAGCCATGGTCGGCTAAGTAGTATCTATGAAGCATACTTACGTAGGACATCGCATAATACCTCATCCTTGTATTTGTCATGAATAATGATCAACACTTTGACTTGCTCGAAAATAGGTAATCCTTCTTTCTCATTAAGCCAATGAATCTTGTAAGGTCTAGGGTAAGAATAGGTTAGCAACTTCAAAGCCTTCACCACTCCTTATGCTATCACATTGGTATAACTCTCTCCATCGATGATCAAAGCACATAGATTGCCATTCACTCGGTAGTTCGTATGAAAGAGACTCTGTCTCTGTTCATTCTCATCAGAAGTAAAGGTACTAAGAGATCTTCGTATAACCATATAGTATTCTCCCATTTTAGATTGGATGAAGGTGTCAAAATATTCTTGAAAATCATCCAACAAATTATCAACACCCACATCTTCTTCTCCTTCACTTATACTCTCCGCTTCGATCTATGGGGTTTCACCGTTGATAGTCCTCATACGTCTATTCGAGCATTAACTAGCAACCTATCCAAAGCCAAGACACTTAAAGCACTTTATCTCTCTAGTCTTCCTTCTTAAGCTTTAACGTTAGTCCTTCTTGACCTTAGGCTCTTTGGTCTTAGTCTTACTACAGTCCTCATCAAGTCTACTTCAAGCTTGATTTTGGCAATTTACCGTGGGACTATAATGGGCTTAATTATGTTTAGGTCTACTCAATACATAGTTGTCAAAATTGTGATTTTACCCATGCAATTCTATGAGTTTACGATCATAGGAAGCTTTTCTGAGTTAACTCAGGTGTAAAATTTTTTTTTATATAAAAACTTACGTTTTTAACCGAGTTTACCAATTATACATTTCTAAGTTAAATGGACTAAAAAATTAAAGAAAAAAAGATATAACTAGCCTTTTATAAGCTATCAAATATTAAGGCATTACAATATTTGTTCTATCCTATTTCAATTTTTTACCACTTTCTTTCTCTCCCAATTTGTTATTTTATGTTAGTAGCTTTTATCTAAGTTTAAACTCTAATAACAAAGTTTGCAAAGAAAACAATATACTTTATTTTATACCATAAATAACTTAAAACGAGTTAAAATGTTTGGTTCTCTTTAATTTATAACTTTTTTATAAAGAAAAATGGGAAAAAGTTTTTTTTTTTTTTTTTTTTCAGCTCTATTTGTTCTCCTTCCCTATATGTTAGATTATATATTAAGAATTTTTATGAAAAAAACAAAAAGCTTAATTTCTTCATTTTTTTTTTAAATTTTCATCGTGCTTTTCAAGTTTTAAATAACTGCTATAACTATATCCATAATTTTTTAAAGTTATTTTATAAAAGTTGTAGAAACTTACATTTCGATTTTACAGACCCTCTTACGATTCTAGGTGGAATTGCGACTTTGATAACCTCAGCTCAACATACTAGTCTTGCTTCGCAGGCCAGGTTTGTTGTTTGGTGCTTGACTGAGCTAATTCTGCCTCTACCTTTCGACTGTCAATGCTACTTGTATAGTCTTATCTGGATTCCCAAGGCCATCTACTACTATATTACCAATCTCAAGTAGTAGACCCATGATGAACCTTACTACTATTCACGCTTTTAGCTCACCAACATCACAATTGAGCATTAGGAACTAAAATTCTTGAACATACTGGTCTACAAATCGGCTACCTTACTTAAGCTCTTAGAGATGGTGGAAAGTGTCCTATTCATGGTGTTTTGGAACAAATATACTTCTTAGAACTCTCTTCATTTTATTCTACGTTCGTATTTCTTGTCATGATCTTTGACATGTGGTCTGCAACTTCTTTCACCACATGGCTGTATAACTAGAAATCTCTAAAGCTGTTACATCAATACGTATTAAGTCTTCAAAATCATAGAAGTCAAATATCTTTTCAACCTTCTCTCCTTAGTCTAAGTATTCATTGACACTATCGATTCTAAAGAAGCTTGGAATCTGCACCTTAATGCACTCAATTCCTCTATGTGCATGGAGTTAAAACACATCAAACTCAGGAAACTTTTCATCCTCATCTTCTAGCTCAAGTCTTCATCATGCATGCCCTTTAACTCAAATAGGTCATATGGTAGGCCTCTTTATGGTAGAAACCATAACTGTAGGTACTATATAGTCTTGAAGTGCTCATGAGACTCCCTATATCTGATTATTATCATTGTTGCCTGCCATCTCAACTTCTTACACTTCTCTCCTTCTTTTATTCTCTCTCCTCAACTGATGCAAAGTGTGCTCTATTTCAGAACTATTGGTAGAATTTCAATACTTCAACTCCTGTGCATAAAACACCTACAAAGAGAACAAGAAATAACACATGTCGTCAAGTGTGCCTAAATTACCAACATAACTAAAAGGTTTAATATCTCTAGTCCCCAACAACAGTGCCAAAAACTTGATCTGCTCAAACTATATTTATAAAATTAAATCGCGAATACTCCAGTAAGTATATTAGGTCAAAATCAAGTAATAAAGAGTGAGTAAGGTAGTCGATTCCTCGAGGACTAAGAAAGTATTAATCTTATGATAGCTCTTAACAATATTTAGGCAATCAAAATTGAATTGTGAATTAACTAATTTCTAATTACCCTAAACCTATCAAAAAGAAAAGTAAGATAATATATCTAAAACAAAGAAATCAATTAAGAATGTGAGAAAAACAAAATCCGCCCTAGTTATGCAAATCAAATTGTTTATCATGTTATATAGATTAATAGCTATATGGTCATTCAAGTAAAATTATCATGCCTTAAAACTTAAGGATTTAAACCTCTAATTAATCAGTTAACTTTCATATCTCTAATTAATAATAGACTCTAAATTATAATCATACATCTACCGATGCTATGATTGTCTAATGTCTTAAATCAATTGTCTCTAATGTCTTAGTGAATAATTAACTCAAAACATTGCATTAGTTCCTGGATAATTTCTAATTAATCTAATCTAATTAACACCGCTCCTACTTTAGCTAATCAGTTTAATCAAGAATTTCTAACAAACTCTATATCAACTCCTATATTAATAGAGTTTCTAACAATTATAATCAATTAGAGAATTATAATCAAAATCATAGAATTTGCAATCATGAATCTTCCATACATCTATTAATCGTATAACATGACTACAATCATCATCTCAACTTTCTTGGGTTTCATCAAATTCCAACAATTAAAACCTAGCCAGCCATGGAAATTAAAACAAAGTACAGATAATAATTGAATTCGCAAAGAAGTTCATAATTAACAGTAAGAATAAATCACATTGTTGCATAAACATAAATAGAATAGAGATCACAAATTCTATAATTATAATAAGTAAACTTCAATTGCAAACTCTAAGGTAGATCTCCACAACAAAAGTAAAGTTTTCTCAACGATCCAAGAAATTATAAAAAGAAAAACTCTTCTAAAATAAAACCTAATTGCTTTTAAGACTCTCTAACTCTAAAGATGAAAAAAGTCCCTAAACAATCAAACACGTGTCTATTTATAAAGAAAATTAGGGTTGACTTTCGAATGGTTATTTCTTCATGAAGGGTGGTGGTGTAGTGTTCAAGGCCGGTAGCATAGAACTCCAAAGCCACTGGTGTAATGTGTAGGCTAGCTGCCTTCAATTCTAACGTGTCATAGCTTGATTCGGGCTTTGTTTGTTTAGGAAAAACTCTTCTAAATTGATCGTATTTCTACTCTAAATCCTTCTATTCTTAAATTTCCAAATGAAAATACTTAAGTACCAATTCTGAATTATTTCTATAAAATTAATAATAATTCTATCTAATTTCCACATTAAAACATGAATAAAATATGCCTTTATCAACAAATGGCACATTAATTGCACTAAAAGCTTAGGTTTCCACACCTTATCCTCTTGGCCTACCTCTCATACCATACCTATGTTCAACATTTCCTTCTTGAGGCTAAGCCTCCACTAACTGTTGCAGAGTTACACTTAGTAACTCTACTAATAGTAACCAATAGGTCCTTTGAGATATCGAAGGGGGAGGAGATGGGTTGCAAACATAATAGCTTCTGTGAAGCAACTAGTTAGATATGATACACCAGCAAACATGACACGACTTAATACTTCACTTGATGTGATGTACAAGCTAATACTAAGGTCTACTAGCCACTAATGTTTGTATTAAAAATTAATTGATTGTCTACAACTACAATTGAGGGACTATTTATAGTAAGTCCCTTAAGGTAACAATATAATAATGAAAATTACATAAAGAATAATGCACGAAGAAGATTTCCAGTATAAACAAAAAGAGACAAAGATGATAAAGGATAAAAGGATTATAGTACAAATGTTGGAAAAGTAAAGGAAAGGTGGCAACCAATCTTTGGTTCGCATTTTGAAATCTTGGGGCATTGTGGCCAAGCTAAGCTAGTGTTAGGGTTGCTTGGTAGATTGATGCTCAGTAGCTCAGTAGGAGGAAAGGGTAAGGATGTCATCCTTTAAGTCTTCTACATGGGATTGGTTAGCAATGGGGTTCTTAACACCCAATAAGTCAGTATTTGAATGAGAAACTGAGTAGACCAACATGTGTTTGAGTAGAGTAATCAAAGTGTTTGCCATTTAGCTTTCTTGATAGATGAGTTTGTCAACACCAAGCTAGGCAACTAGAATTCTCTTGGCTAGGCTCTACAAGCCTGAAAATTTGGCTTGGCTAAAGGGTTTAGTGGTTGGCATACCTTAAGTAGCCGAGACGTTACCAAAGTCAGTTAGATAGCAAGAGAAAGGATACTAAGGGAGGAAGGATGTTAGTTCAGACTAAAAGACTTAGTATAGATTCACCTAAAGATAGATATCCTAGCCATAAGGCCAACAAGTTATCTTTTCCCCTAGTAGATGGTCAATTCAAGATCCATCAAAAAATTAACAACACCACCTATGACCTAGAAATCCTTAAAGGCTTAGCATATCTTTGACCTTTAACATTAATGAATTAACTCCCTATGTTTCAGGTGTTGAAGAGCTTCAAAAACCTCTTCATTTGAGGCCAAATCATCATACTCGATGAGATGATAAGAATTTGACCTTAGGTCCTACTATAAGAGCTAAGTTGTGAGGACTCCAAAAGCTTACCTAAAGAATCTTGTCGAATCAACCAAACTATTAGATGAAGTTACTCTCATGGAGGCCTACAAGCTATATCATCCATCGAGCTTAGGCAGCCTCCTTATAGTCATTTGAGTCGAGGAACACTTTAAAGGTTTAACTTGAAGTAACATCATGAACTTTACATAAAAGTACATATAACTCGACCGACTTGACTAAAGAGCCTCCAATTGCATGACCTAAAGTTGGGATGCTATCTAACTTGCTCTACCTAGCATACCTACCTTCCAATCACCCTTAAACAAGCTACGTAATAGTTAACTTGCTCACCTTATTGACCTAATCAATTATTTCAACCTAATGCTATTTTGTCTTCCTCCACTATAAAAGCACTACTAATCTTGATTCAACATATGCCTTTAACGACTAACATTAACTAACCTCTAGATTATTCCCTTTGTTTAGCTTTACTATTTCACCTGTTTTAGACAACACTACATTTTTATAAATTACACTTCAAGATTACTATTTTCACTTTTCCTATTTTATCCTTGAACCTAGTAGAGATGCTATAAATAGTCCACTCGCTGTATGCTACCATATTATTGAATCTTTGAATATAGAATAATCTCCCTCTTTTTTTTTTTTTTTTCTTGTGAGCTTTACTATCAAGTCATCTTCTCTCATCAACCCTTAACAAAGGTTGTAGCAAGAAATCCTAATTACTACTTTGCAATTCATATCAAAGCAGTGATTATGTTGTCATTATATCCATTAGATTAGTTCACTTTTAGAAAAAAATCCCACTTAAAACCATCAATATTTCTTTCATATTTAGAAAGAGCCATTTTTGTGTTAGTTCTTGGAATTGATGTCCTAGTGATGAATACTCTTAGGTACAGCAGATCCTATATGAATGAGTTTGTATTCCTAAATACATCGTAGGTAGTAAGCCTTTCAAACTACAATGGTCTCTTATGTGGTACGTTTTAGCATTCATAGGAACTATATCATAGGTAATTTCAACGGTATAATTACCAATAGAAAATGGAAAACAAACATGAATCTAGACATAAATAATTCCTTGATCATTTAACTAATGTAACCTATTTTTTCAACAAAATTAAGAGAAGTTACATTCATAAAGTTGGCTCCATCAATAATAATATAACAATTCTTTCCCAAAATCATGCACATAGTATGGAACCAATTCCCATATTGTCATGTGTTTGAAACTATTAAATATTCAATGTTCTCTTCACCACCATCCCAAATAAAGGTCTCTCTTTAGCCTTAAGCTCTACTGTGCCATTACTATCATTAGTCTCTTTTCCTCCTCCTTACTCTTAACCCCAACCTTAGGTATCACTCCTTTAATGACTAGCACCAAATCATTAAGTCACTAAGCTACCAAGTACCTAAAGCCTAAGAATTAAATGAATTAAATATCCCCACCATGCCTATGTTAACACTTTATGGAGTTTTTGCAATCATTTATTTTTCCTATTTTTACTCAACTCTCTCTAATTTCCATTCAATGGAAGGATTTTTCCCATTCTTGCTATGATAAAAATCATTAGATTCTTGTTAGTCTCTAGATAATTTTTTCCCTCTATATCTCTAATGCCTCTCTACTTTAGCTACCAATTTAATCATATCCTTCAAAATTTAATAGCTGCAACTCAGCTATATTACAGATCTCAAATTTGAGTCTATTAATTAATCAAGATATTGATTCCTTTGACAACTCATCAATTTTATACTTGGCCAGCAGCGTTTCAAACTCCTTCACATACTTCTCGGTACTCATCTTCCCTTGTCTTAGAGTTTATAATTGCATTGACATCTCTTACTTAATATATTCAAGAACAAACCTTTTACATGTCAATATCTTCATTAAGTTCTAAGCCCTCACTCTCTCTTCTCCTCCCATCTACCTATTTTCATCAACTTATCCTACCATAGACTTGCATATTTAGTGATTGGTAGAGATGTCATCTTAACTTTTGTTTATTCATGACAATCACAGTATTCCTTTATCCAACTGCTATTCTTAAAAGTAAAAATCATTAATTTATATTTTCTAATTCCCTATCAACTTTACCTCCACCAAGTTCCCTTCTTCTTTTTCCATCAAAATTATCAACTATAGATCCTCTACTACTCTTACAACTCCTTTGATCATCTTTCTTATGTGCATCTAACACTCATTTAATATTAGTCAATAATAATACAACCTTCTTCGTAGACATAAACAATTATTATTATCCTTTTATTCGATTAAATGGCTTACCTAAATATCATTTTTATGTTTTTCTAAGGACTATGTTGAAGTCATCCAATAGAATAACTGTGAAGTTAAGATTTCCACTCCAATCTCCAACTCTCACATTCACTCCTCTTGCAACTCCTTGGACAGGACGGGCCTTAGAGTTATCAGCTTTAATCTGGCTAGTGTCCTCAGTAAGCTCTAACCCCAACCTTTCCACCTCAGCAACTCATTCCTAGCCTAAGGCTTCAATCCAATATCAACAAGTAAAAATCAAAGCTTCAAATCAACCTCATTAATCTCATACTGAGCACCTTGCTAAACCCTAGAAATGTAAATCTTAAAATCTAACATAAAGAGATTGCATACTTACTGCAATCTTGCTAACATATATCATTAACTACTTTGAGCCAATATGATGTGAGTTAGTTGGTGCATTAACCTAGATCTTGATTAATCAACAACAATCAACAAATTATGTTTAGGTTTTTTATGCAATTGATAAATAAAAAAGTTATTTTCATAGGTTTTTGTATGTAATTGAATAATGAGCAAAGTAAAGGATATGAGCGAATTGAAAATTGATATGACACATTATTATTGAAATGAATTAAGGGTGATTTAATCAATAATTGACATAACAAACCCCAATTGTTACAATAGTCAATTTGTTAAATAGAATCTAATATGACCTATTGATTTCAAACACTTTGGTTCGCCATAATCGATAATCAATCAATTGATAAGAACTTAGGAATATAGAAAATTAGAATCTTCAATATTTAATAAAAAGAACATAAGGTCTTTCAATATTCATTTAATAAGGAAAATTTATGAATTGAAAAGAGAAATAAGATTAATCCTATTTATTAAGCTTCAAGAAAATAAACCTGAACTTCTTACAAAAAATTAATATAATTAATTGATTGATTAGGTCCTTAGTAAACTAAAAAAATTAATATAAGACAACATAATTAAATAAAAGACTTAATAGGCATAAACTTCATAAAGAACTCAGCTTAAGGTCAATTGTATCTAAACCAATCACCCTAGGTTGGTCAATCATCCATAGGTTGATTACCCATTTGCATTATTATTATCTACTTCCAATTGTCCTTTTAGGTAGCCTTGCTTTGGTTGAACTTACTTAATCTACCCTTTGCACTTTTACTACCATAAGACCTCTTGGACTCCTTTTATGACCCCGATAAATCCTCGTCACATATCATTTTAGTGGAATTATGAGCTTTTGTGCATAATTTTAAAAGCTTAGTAATTTATTAATTCTATGTGATTCTCCTAACAACATATATTCTAATTTTTAGTAGAATTATTGGTTTGATAACCTTACTTATGACAAACGTCCTTATAAAGACCTATACTATGGGATATTAAGAATAATCCTCTCCTAAAATTTATGTCAATATATGATGGATTATGAATGAATTCTTGACCTCAACCTATTCTAATGTAAAAGAATCTCCTAACATCCTTTGAACCAAGCTATTTAATCTTTTTGTTCTCAACCTCATCGTCAAATTAGTACTACAATTCTAATTTTGCTTTTGATCTTCAATTTTCTTATGTTCCATCTTCTAATATTGATTCCCATCACTCTTTAGGCTATTTAAGGTTTGCCCTCAAATCTTTGGTTGTCTCTTCTTGCTTTTTCTTTCCATCATCCTTTGGGTGATAAATCCAACACATTAAAGGAAGTTAAAACTCCATATTCTCTTAGTGGCTTTAACTTATACACATTATCATTGTCATTTCATTAATCTTCATTACAATTTTGATTAGGCTATCTACTCTAAGAGCTAGCTTTTGAAACTTCTTCCTTAGGAATTTCTCGTTACTCAAGTGTACCGATACCAAGCCTCCTTCTTATAAAGCCTTGCTCCTCCCTTCCCTACTCCCATAATGCTATTATTTTTCTACTCTTTACTTAAGCTTGTTATAAACCTTCTAATGAAGCCTCTAAAGTTTCTTAACTTTGACGACTCCTCTAGGATTTTCATTCTTTGCAACTATTACATATAGTAAATCCATAGGTATAGTAAAGTTATAACTATACACTACATCGAATGGAGAATTTTTAGCTGACCTATAAGTAGATCTGATGTAAGCAAATTCATCAATTTGCAAACATAGGTCTTAATAAGTGAGATTCTTCTATATAGTAGCTCTTAATAGGGCAACTAGAATACTATTCACAACCTCAGTTTATCTAATTATTTGTCAATGACTTGAACTGCTAAGCGTCAACATAGTTTCTAGCCTCCTTTAAAGAGTCTTTTGAAAGAAACTTAGTAACTTAATGTCCTTATTAAAAATAATACTCTTTGGTACACAATGAAACCTACCAAGTTCTATGATGGGAATATCAATAATGAACATTGCATCATCTATCATATGGTATAGAATAAAGTGTGCCTCTTGCTAAATTTGTCTACAATGACCATAATGGAAATCAAACCTCTAATAGTTACAAGGTACGAAAAAGGCCATAGTAACATTAGTCCATGGTTTCACTAGTATTAGTAATGGCATGTAAGTACCATAAGCTTCCATTTTGCTTTTTGCTTTCTTGCATTCAACACACCTTTCTATTGCCTTATGTACTTCTTTCATCATTCTTAGATAGAATAAATACTCTTTCAACAATAGATATGTTCTCTTTCACCAAAATATTCAAACAACCCTCTAGAATGGGACTCTCTTACAAGCAACTCTCGAATAGAGCCAATGTTATACATAATTTCTCATTCTTGAAAATGTATCCATCACTCAGATAATATAATTTTACCATTACTTTAGTAGTGCATTTAGCCATTATAGGGCCAAAGTAATCATCTCTAGCAAACAGCTCCTTCATCAAACTAAATCCTAACATCTTAGTCTATAAAGTAGTAATCAAAGTATATAGATCATAAGTAAAGCTTTCAAGGAATTCAATCCACTTAGTCTATCTTTTGGATAACTTCTATTGTCCCTTCAAATGCTTAAAAGATTCATGATCTATATAGATAACAAACACCTTGGTAGTAGATAATGTTACCACACTGTTAATGTTTGGATTAGAGAGTACAACTCCTTATCATATATTAAATAATTCAACATAGCTCCATTGAGTTTGTTACTAAAGTATGCAATCAACCTTCTCTCTTAGATCAAAAAGCTACGATTCCAGCTCCAAAAGCATCACCTCAATTTCAAAAACCTTTTCAAAATTTGGTAATACAATTACTAATGCAATAGTGAGTTTCTACTTTATCTCCTCAAAACTATTATGTACCTTCTTAATCCACTTGAGCTCTATCCTCTTCTTTGTAAAATTAGTCAAAGGAGAGAGAAGATCACTACTATTCTTCACAAATTTTCTATAGAAAGATGCCAAACCAAAGATGCTATGGTCTTCTCAAATCATGGTAGACAATCTTCAAAAATTTTCTATAGAAAGACACTAAATGTTGTTTGCAACAAACTTCTATCGTAAATTGTGGGAATAGCTACTCATCTTTTTGGATCAACACTAACTCCTCGTTATGAAAAAACAAACCCTAGGAATACAACTTATGAATAGCATAATATATATTTCTTAAGGTTTTCATGTAATTTCTAAGTTACCGATACCTTAAATACCATTTCAACTGCTTTTGATGACAATCCAAGCCTCCACTATATACAATATCATCCAAATATGCAAAAATAAACTTATCAAGTAACTCCTTCCAAACATAATTAATTAATCACATGAAAGTACTTAGTGCATTTGTTAGGCCAAATGGCATGACCATCTACTCATATTAACCATACTTTATCTTAAGAGTAGTCTTCTATGCATCTCCTTATTTCATATGTATCTAACGATAGCCATTGTTTAGGTGGATCTTTAAAAAGATTCCTATACCATCCATTTCATCAAGCATACCATCCAATCATGGAATAAGGTATCTTTACTTAATAGTAATCTTATTGATAGCCTTAATATCAAACTAATTCTCGAAGAACCATCTTCCATGGGAACTAAAAATGCTAATATTACTTATGAACTCATGGTTTCTTAAACATATCCCTTGTGGAGTCAACTTATTAACTTGCCTTTATATCTCCTTATTTTCCCTATATTCATATTACAAGTAAGACAATAGGTTAATGAACCTCCTGGCAATAGGTTAATGAACCTCCTGGCAATAGGTTAATGGACCACTAACTACTTATCCCATCACTCGAGCTAAACATCAAATCCTACAAAGCTTAGATAGATGGATTTTATTTCTACAAATGGTTAAAGGTGAGCCTTAGTACTTGGTAGGCCCTTTATTGAACTCTTTCCTTGCTTAGCTCATTTACATATTGATCTGAGCTACTAAAGATATAACTACCGACCTCCAAGCTACCTATCCACTAACCAACCTCTTGAGCACCAACCTACCAATTAATGACTTAAAGATCGACCTTTGACCTTCTAAGGTCCATCTTAGTTTAGCTATACTTCCTAAAGTTAAGTCCCAACCTACTCTTAGCTGCTTAGATTGACCATCAACTTTCCCTAGGAAGATTCCATGCCAAAGTACAAAGCTAACAATCGTAAACCATAAGTTGTACTATTCTAATGATCATACAAATAACCCTTTTATCGATTGTCTTTTATGCCCTTTTAAGCATATACTAGGTTGTGCTACATATGTGTCTCCAAGGTTGTACATATAGAGAAACACCACAACAAATGAATCAAAAAGGTGATAGAAAAGAAAATTAGCAAAACCCGAGCAACTATCGAATGGATATGACTCAGCACTCAATCTTACTCAGCCTATAATTCACTAAATATGACACATCAGTCCGAATTGAAGGGTTACTCGCTACTGTTCCTTACTAAAGGGAATAAATAAGAGTTAAGAGATAATGAGAACACTAAGAATACTCAAATGAATAACTCTCTCTTGAAAGTTGAATATTTCCACATATAAGGAAAGAAGGGGTTTATATACCTATTTACTAGGGTTGCTTTACATGTATGAAAAGACAAAAGGGTATTCTATACTAGGTTACATAAGATATACTAAAATGGGCAAAAGAGACAAAGAATATACAATATGAAAAAAGAAAGAATCATTCTAGAACATTGTGTCAGAAGACACATGTCACTTTATGGCTGGACATTTGGGATATGATACAATGTAAACGGAAGCAGGAATGAGTTATAGTTAAGGGCCGACCAGATTTGGATCAAGTCGGGAGCCAATCAGCCTAGCAAAAGGTCAGCTGTCTTGAAGTTAGATGCTAGTGGGTTAGGTTAGTAACTCTGCCTGAGTAGTTCTAGGTTGTATTTTAGATTAAGACTTTGTTGTTGGGTAGGAGTATATTGGACATATGTGAGGATTTGAGAGACAGGTCAGTAGGAGGTTGAATTGGATAGAAGTCCTTGTCTTAGCTATGGCTTAGAGCTAGTATTTTCCATACGAGCCCTTGATGTCCTCTAGCTCGGCTTCTTGTGATCAGTCTAGGGGGTTGATTCCTATTATCTACTTAGGGGTCAAAAAGATTTGTCCTCAAATCTAAAGCGATTTATACTCATTCTTCTAGGGCATTTGTAGGGTCTTCTTCTGTTGGTTGGTGGGGAATCATATCAGATACATTGAAGGTAGAGGAGACACCATAGTCATCAGGCAACTCAATCTAATAGGCATTGTGGTTGATTTTCTTTAAGACCTTGAATGAGCAGTCAGCTCGAAGAGAATGTTTGCTTTATCTTAAGTGTAGGAATCACTCCCGGCTGAAGTGAATCCTGGTAGGAAAGAAATAGTTTGGCGGCCTCGGCTACCAATCTCTTACTGCCTCTAATTGAATTTGGTGATCTTCTTAGTTATAGACTGCTGCAGTTCATGTAATTCTTGAGTGTAGTCAACTTTGGATTAACTTTCTTTAGTAGCTGCTGGGGTGCTGATCATATTTAAGAGAATGGTGGGGTTATGGACATAGACAACCTCGAATGGGGTCTTCCCAGTAATGTTATGAATGGTTTGATTGTATGCAAACACCACAATTGGTAGGCATAGATCCCAATCCCCAAAGTTCTTTCCCACAACAGCTTTGAGCAAATTACTTAGTGTCCTATTTACCACTTCAGTCTAGCCATCTGTTTGAGGGTAGCTACTAGACTTGAATACAAATTTGGTTCCAAGTCTTCGCCAAAGGGTCTTCCCAAAATAGCTCAAGAATTTTGTGTTCCGATCTGAAACTATACTTTTTAATACTCTGTATAGTCGGACAATCTCCTACAAAAATAGATTAGCAATTTATAGAGCATTGTTAGTTCGATGGCATGAAATGAAGTGTGTTATCTTGTTGAAACGGTCTACTATAACAAACAATGGAATCTTTCCCTTGGGATGTCCAAAGGAACCCTAGGACAAAGTCTATGCTGAGGTCAGCCCAAGTTAAGGTTGGCATTGGCAGAGGCATGTACTCTCCATGGGGTTCTCTCTTCCCCTTAGCATGCTTACAAACTTTACAACTACCAATTGGCCAAACCTAGCTAGTAGAAGTTCTCCTTCAACAGCTTAGCCGTCTTGACCTCCCCAAAATGTCTTGATAACCTTCCGCTATAAGCTTCCTTGACCAATAGCTCATACGTAGAGCAGTTTAGTATACACAGCCTTCAGTCCTTGAATAGGTTACCATTCTTAAAATAATATCCCTTGATAGCAATTCCATCTCTGCATTGTTCTATGATGGGGTAGAAATGAGAGTCATGAGCATATTGCTTAGTAATGAGAGAAAATCCTAATAATTTAGTTTGCAAAGTGATCAACAAGGTTTGCCATCGTAATAAAGCATCAATGACCGCATTTGCACTTCCTCTCTTGTGTTTGATGACGTATGAGAAACCCTTCATGAATTCTAACCACTTGGCTTACCTCTTCGAGAGCTTATTCTAACTCCTTAGATGCTTCAATGATTTGTAGTCATTTTAGATAATAAACTCTCATAGTAGTAAGTAGTGTTACCAAACGGTAAGGGCTCGATAAAGAGTGTACAATTATTTCTCTTACATATAATAGTTTAAGGTAGGACTACTAAGCTTCTCACTACGGTAGGCGACGGGTCGTTGCTCTTACATTAAGATAGCACCAATTCTAATTCCCAATGCATCACATTCTAATTCGAAGGGTTTGTCAAAATCGGGCAGCGATAGATAGGTGCTAAGGTTAGTTTTTTCTTGATTTCTCTAAAGCTCTATTTAGCTTGGTTGTTTTACTTGAATCCTTCACTCTTCTCCATCAACTTAGTCAATGGGGCGGTTATTTTACTAAAGTCCTTAATAAATCACCTGTAGAAAGAAGCTAAACCAAGGAAACTTTGGATTTTAGTGACATTCTTCAGCGTCAACCATTCTAGAATAACTTAGATTCCTTCTCCTAACACTACAAATCTTAGAAAAATCACCTCACTCTAGTAGAACGTACACTTCTTCATATTCCCATACAACTTTTCAATTTGCAAAAGGTTAAATACTGCACAAAGATGTTGAACATGGTCATTTAGGTTAGTATTGTATATTAATATGTCATCAAAGTACACAACCATACATCTTCCAAGTAGAGGATGCATCACATGATTCATTAATCTCATGAATGTGTTAGGTGCATTCGTAAGTTCGCATGGCATAACCAACCATTCATAGAGTCTGTGCTTAGTCTTAAAGGAAGTCTTCTATTCATCGCCCGGCCTTATGTGGATTTGGTGGTAGCCACTCCACAAATCAATCTTTGAGAATGTCCTTGCACCATGAAGCTCATCCAACATGTCATTAAGCCTTGGTAACTGGTATCCGGTATCCGTACTTGATAGTAATTCTGTTGATTACTCGGCTATCAATGCACATGCGTTACGAACCATCATTCTTTGAAACAAGCAAAGTTGGTACATCACAAGGGCTCTTACTCTCCTTTACATATCCTCACTAAATGAGTTTGTCTACCTACCTTTTCAGCTCTATAGCCTGCTCAAGGTACATCTTATATGTAAGTCAATTAGGTAAGGTAGTGCTTAGTTGTAGATCAATATAATGCTCTATGCCTTGGACTGGTGGTAGTCCCTTAAGCAGTTCTTCTGGAAATAGGCCGAAAAACTCATTTAACAAGCATTGGATTTATTCTGGGACTTCCTACAATTCACTCATCCCCATCAATCTTCTAACTAATAAGAAAATCGGTTCATTAGCTTTCTCAATAGAACAGAGCTCCCTATAGCTCATCACAAGGGCTTCTTTCTTGCTAGCTTAGGTGAGCTGATTATGGGTTCCAATTACTTAGGATGTGGTTAGGGGTTGCAACACTATCCTCCTTTCATCCTTAACAAAAGCACAAGTGTTCTTGTACCAGTCGTGTGTAACACATTGGTCGAATAACTAAGGTCGTCTAAGTAGTAGATGTGAAGCTCCCATAAGGACAACATCGTACACTACTTTGTCCCTGTATACATTCCCAACACTGAATGGTTTGGTCACTTATTCAGTTACGTGCAAAACACCCTTATCATGAAGCCAATGCAGCTTATAGGGTTAAGGATGCTTTAAGGTCGGTAAACCAAACCTCTGCATAAAGGACTGTATAACGAAATTGGTATAACTTCCTCCATCTATGATGATTGTACACAGTTGGCCTTTGACGGTATACTTGGTATGGAATAGATTCTCTCTTTGGTCCTCCTCAGTGTTCAATAAGGAACTTAGGACTTGTCTTAAGACTAGGGTCATTACTTCTCCTTGGTCGTCATAGACATAGGTCTTCGCTTCCTCTTCCACTTTAGGTTCTCTAACATTCTTTTCTTCTTCGGGGTCGCTCTCATTGGTACTATCTAACATGTCTCCTCGGAGTATCATGACGCGCTAGTTTAGACATTCAGCAGCCATGCGTCCGAAGCCTAAGCATTTAAAACACTTCACCTCACTAGTGTTTCATCTGGATAGCTGGCCTTTCTCATAGGTTCTCGGGGTCAGCCTAGCCTTAACTCGGCTCGACTGTCCTGTTCAGTCATGTTGGTTTGCTTGGTGTTCATCAGGTTGGTCATTCCTTTCTTTAGCTTGGTATAGCCTCCTCGGCTTAGATTGAACTAGTTGACATGATATGGAAGCTTAGGAGAATGATTGTCTAGGTTAGCTCGAAACATTTCTCCTCTGCTTTTCGACCCTCTACATAATTTTGATCACTTTTTCTAAAGTATAAAACCTCTGTACTTCAATGATATTGCGAATCTCATACTTGAGTCTAAAAATGAATCTTGATACTGTACAGGCTTCTCGTTCTTCAACGTCAACTCTGATAATTAACATCCGAAACTCTCTAATATAGTCATCAACTAATCAGTTTCCTTGGTGAAGCTCTTGCAATTTTGCAAACGTATCTTACAGGTACATCTCGGGGATAAATCTGCCTCTTAATAACCTTTTCATCTCATCCCAAGTTCTAACACCTCGTCTTCCATCCCTTGTTCGGGCTACATTCGGATTTTTCCACCACATTGTTGCATACCTAGCAAACTCCAATGCAACAAGTCGAACCTTGACAATATCCATATATCCGTAATAGTTAAACAGCTTCTCGACCTTCTCTTCCCATTCTAAGTATTCATCAGCATCACCACTTCTACTGAAGGGTGGGATTTGAACCTTGATGTTATCTAGCCCTTGAGAAGCTCGACGTCCTTGTCTTGGTAATGGGTAATAGTCAACTTCCTCTTCTTCCTCCCCAAATTCTTCAACATCCAATTCCTCATCTTCTTCTTCATTCTCCCCCAACGCCAATCTTCATCTAACAGCTTGGCCTATTACTCCTCCAGCTCACTGTGGTCGAACTGGGCGGTTGGTTCAGTTACCTTAGCCATGGTGTCTCTCAAGGGCATGTTCTTGTAGGTTAGATGGCTGTACACCTTAGGGCCATTGCTTATTTACTTGCATCATTGTGACTAGATTCTCAATGAAGTTAGTGAGCCTATTAAGTCTGTCGTCAACGAACCCTTGGGTGTTACTACTGTTATGACTACGACCAGATTGAGTACCACTACTTTGGTTACCAATGACTCCCTGAACACATAAATCTAACATAGTATAATACTTTTTTTTTTTAATAGATTAACAACCCACTATCAACCTTAATACTTAATAGTCACTAAACAGAATAGAAATAAACTAGCTCTATTTTCGTAATGAAAAACAGAATAAGACAAAGTGATAATGAAACTACACTTACGAACATATACAATACACTATAGTAGCTATGGGAGGAATACAATAACCACAAACAGTAAAGCGAACAAAAACTTCACTACAACTTCACATACTCCTTCGTAGAACTATACTCTGATACTAATAAAGCTTATGCGTGTCCAAAGTTGTACACTTGGAGAAGCACCACAACGAATGAACTGAAAAGGAGATAGAAAAGAAAATTAGCAAAACCCCGGGCAGTTATTGAATGGATATGACTCACCACTTGATTTTACTTGGCCTATAATTCACTGGATATGACATATCAGTCTAAATTGAAGGGTTACTCGCTATTGCTCCTTACTAAAGGGAATAAATAAGAGTTAAGAGATAATGAGAACACTAAGATTACACAAATGAATAACTTTATCTTGAAAGTTGAAATATTTCCACATACAAGAAAAGTAAGAGTTTATATACCCGTTCACTAGAATTGCTTTACAAGTATGAAAAGATAAAAGGGTATTCTACACTAGGTTACATAAGTCATACTAAAAGGAGTAAAAGAGACAAATAATATACAATACAGAAAAAGAAAGAATCATTCTAGAACATTTTGTCAAAAGATACGTATCACTTAGTGGCTGGACATTTGGGATATGATACAACGTAAGCGAAAGCAAGAATGAGTTACAGTCAAGGGCCGACCTGATTTGGATCAAGTCAAGAGCCAATCAACCTAACAAAGGGTAAGTTGTCTTGAAGTCAAATGCTAATGGGTCAAGTTGGTAGCTTGGTTGGGTTAGTTTAGGCTGTCTTCTGGATTAGGACTTCACTGTTGGGCAGGAGCATGTTGTACATACGTGAGGAATTGAGAGATAGGTTAGTAGGACATCGGATCAAGATAGGAGTCCCTGTCTCAACTATGGCTTAGAGCTAGTATTTTCTATGTAAGCCCTTGAAGTCCTCTAACTCAATTTCTTGTGATCGGTCCAGGGGGTTGATTCCTATCAATTACTTGTATTGCCCGTGTAGTCTTGTCCTTTATTATTATTATCCTAGGAGACCTCACTATAAATAGTCTCTTAATTTATATAGCTAAAATCATCTTTCCTTGTTACTGACTTGAGTATATTCTTCTAAGCTTGTGTGCTTTGATGACTACCATTCCACTCTCATTTGATTCTTTCTCTAGCCAGGGAATTAGTGGTGAGTAATCTCAACCCTCCAATTCATGAGTCATATTGAGTGGTGGTTTGAGTCCAATTATGAACCTTAGTGCATCATATCCTTGGTTCATCTCTGGAGTTCAGCTAAATGTTCATCATTGTTTTCTTCATTATAAGATGGACCTACTTCCTTTGTGGTTAGCCTTAAGTGATTACTTAACCCTTAGGTACAACATATAAACTTGGTATTAGAGCTTAAGGTTACAATTGAGAGCTCATGAACATTGCGTTCTAAAGTTTGAACATTATGAAATGTAGTGTCTGAATGTTTCATGAGTATTTATGTAGTTGGTGTTGTCAAAGTGTTAGCATGCTCTATTTTGCTTGGTTTGCATACTTAGAAATAAGGTAAGTCAAAGTGTAAGATTATGAGATTCTGGTTATGGATTTTTTTTTAGATTTCTTTAGTAGTAGAAATAGGTGTTAGGATTACAGTGTAGACTATTATGAATGAGCTACTGTATTTGTGTAGTTTTACCATGTGAATTGTTAGAACATAATTTGCCAAAAACTTCAAAGTTTGAGGATTTTGAGAATTAGTAGGTATAGTGTTGTGCTAGTGAAGTTATTATTCATGTTGAATTTAAGAGTTCAAGGAGGGGTTATCGATGCTAAGAGTAATGTTCATCGCTATGCTTGTTAATGGCAATGGACCCCATGATCCATGGATGAATACATTTAAGATTTGACCATCATGGTGGCTAACTTTGGTATCACCATTCAACACCTATTTGATGCCCAACCTTTAGATAACGTGCCATTAAATGACCAAGTTAGCCATAGTCGGTAGGGAGTGCAAGCCATTGGTCTCTAAGCTTATCCTGAAGTGAGTGCTCCCCTAGTTCAACACAAAAGGGCACAATGAAGGATTGAGATTAATGATGTTGCTGAAGAAGAGGAGGAGGAAGATGATAGTTTTTATGAGTTTGATAAGAAGGATACACAAGGATCAAGGGGAATGGAGAATGCTCAAATATAAATTCTTAGCTTTATTAGAGTAAGCATTATAGATGAGTGCTTGATTAGGAAGAAAAGATAAAGGAAAATTTTGACTACTATGACTATGAGGATGTGGCGAGAATACGATTAGCTGCCCTAGAGTTCACGTGCTATGTAGTAGTGTGATGGAAGAAAGTGTAGGCTACATACTGGCACAACCACCGTGAAATCTAAACTTGGAGTGAAATGAAGTACATCCTGAGAAGTCACTTCATTCTAGAACATTATGAATGGGTAACATTTAAGAGGCTCCAAGAAACAAGCAAGAAGCCAAGATTATAGATGACTACATTTGTAAATTCTAAATGCTCATAATCAAGTGTGATGTAGAAGAACTAGAGGCCCAAATTATTGGTAGATCTATTTTCAACTTAAGATATGAGTTTTGGAATGTTATTTAAGTCTAGAGAGTAGACTCCTTAGATGAACCCATTAAGGCTGCATAGAGAGTAGAGAGGTAGTAGCGGATATAACCAATCTAAGCTCCTCTAGCTAACCTATACTTGCAAGTTGACCTAACACTAGCCAACCTTAGCACAATCAAGACTTAAACTAACATGGTCCGACCAATACTCAACTTAATGATAGTCAAGGTAAGGTTAAGACCGAAGATCCCAAGGCAAAGAAGGACATGGGTCAGACTTTTGGTTGGAAGACTAGGGAAATGAAGTGCTTCAAGTGTCTTAGTTTTAGATACATGCCAAGTAGTATCCTACCTATAACTTATGACTACTTTTAGGCAGGAAACATAGTTTGAGGTAGAGAGTACCAATAAGGGAGAGGAGGATGGAGAAGTAGTGCATTTACTAAATGAGTTTCAATAAGATCCAAAAGCCTTTGTTCAACCTAAACATAGGTAGTATTTGAACTTAGTTGCCATAAGAGTGCTTAATATTATGATGTTAGAAGAAAGCAAGAAAAGAGAGAATCTCTTCCACACTAACTATAAGGTGAGGCCTATGTGCTTTCATTATTGCGGGGGTTAATCATACCAATGTTGAAATGTAGAGTATAGTATATTCTTTAAAGTTACTAACCACTCCTTACTGCTAACCTTATAAAATACATTGGCTAAATGAAAAGGGTGGACTTAATGTGACTTAATAGGTGAGAGTACCTATCTCCATGGGGTAAAGGTATAAAGATGAAGTACTCTGTAATCTTATGCTTCACATCTACTCTTGGGCTAATGTTGGCTCTTCAATTTGAGAGTGCTTCATGATAAATATCGAAATACATATATGTTTTAGAAGGATGGCAAGAGCTTATACCGATCCTAACGAGCCTAAAGAAGGTTCAGGAAGCTTAGATGCCTAAAAACATTGAGTCTTAAGAGGAGCTCCTTAGTAATCTCCCAAACTGAATTGAATAAGGCAACCAAGTCAAAAACCATATGTCCTTACTAGTGAGGAGGTTACTGAACTTAAAGGAAATCAGAGACTTACCTAATGAGGTCCATCAGCTATTGGAGGAGATTGAAGACCTATTTTCTAACGAACTTATGAGAGGCTTGCCTCTTATGAGAGATTGTGAGGGATTGAGCATTGTATAAATCTCTAGCTTAGAGATAACTTAGCCAATCAACTTGCCAATAGTTTCCAAGCAGGCAAACGAACTTAAGAAGTAGGTTAGCAAGCTCATTGACCAAAGGTATGTCTAAGAGAACAAGGATCCCTATGTTGTAGCCTTTTAGTATGCAAGAAGGATGGATCTTAGCACATGTACATTGATAGCAAAGCCATAAACATGACAACAATCAAGTACTAGTATCCTATACTCTAGTTAGATGATATGTTGGATAAACTACATGGTGCACATACCTTCTTAAAGGTTGATTTGAGGAGTAACTATCACTAGATCAATATGAGACCAAGTGGTGATTGGAAGATAACATTTAAGATGAAGGATAGTCTCTGCATATGGTTAGTTATGCCATTCGAACATACTAATGTAACTAGTACTTTCATGTGACTAATGAATCATGCATTTAGGTCATTGATCAAGAAATACGTTGTAGTTTATTTTGATGATATTTTAGTCTATAATGCTAATCTCCCATCCTATGTTAAGTACTTAAGAGTAGTTTTTAACATCCTTTGAGTAGAGAAACTATATAGAAATATGAAGAAGTGCATATTCTACTAGAATGAAGTGTTATTTCTTAAGTATGTTGTATCAAGCAATGGTATTCAAGTTGATGAGGAGAAGGTAAGGGATGTTCTTAAGTAGCCTACTCTGAGCTGTGCTGTGGATGTCTAGAACTTCCATGATTTGGCTTTGTTTTACTAAAGATCCATCCATAACTTTAGCTTGCTAGCTACACTTTTAATTGAGCTAACTAGGAAGAATTCAAAGTTTAAGTGGATGGAGAAAGATAAGTGAAGCATTGAGGAAATTAAGTCAATGTTGACCTCGACCCTCGTACTAGTATTGCCACATTTTGATAAAGTATTTAAACTTGAGTGTGATGCATTGGGGTTAGGCATTGGAGTTGTCCTCATGTATGATTAGTGCCCAATTACCTACTTTAGTTAGAAGCCTAATAAGACCGTACTAAATTATTTAGGCTACGACAAGAAATTTTACTGCTTTGTCCATACTCTCTAGGTTTGGTGACATTATTTGCAGCCTCGAGAGTTCATCATTTATATGGACCAAAAGTCCCTAAAGTACCTCTAAGGTCAACAAAAGCTATCCGTACATCATGCCAAATGGGTTGAGTTCCTCAAGACATTCTCTTATATGATAAAGTATAAAAAGGGCAATTCTAATGGTGCAAACGATACTTTATCTTGCTACCATATACTTATCACTACTATGAAAGCCTAGATACTTAGTTTCAACCCACTTCTTAAGCATTACAAAGAAGATGTCTTCTTTGGGTTCATTATGACTAAGTGCAAGACGAAAGTAGTTGTAAAGGGATTTTTCCTTCACTAGGGTTTCTTGCTAAAAGGAGAACAGATTTGTGCACTAAACAACTTAATAAGTGAATTATTAGCTTGAAAGCCTACATAAGCGGTCTAGCTAACCATTTCAAAGAAGAGAGGACACATGATCTATTAAAGGAGCACTTTTACTTGACAGGGATGATGAAGGACATTCACAAGGTGTTGGAAAGGTGTAAGGTATATAAGTTAGCAAAAGGTCAAAAGGAGTTGTATGGAGAATACACACCCTTACCCTTACCTAAACAACCTTAGATTGACCTAAGTATAGACTTCATGCTTAGAGCCTTAAACTACTAAAGATGGCTCTAAAGCATGACTTCATTATGGTAGTCGTCAATTGGTTCAATAAGATGGGCCATTTCATTCTTTGCCAATGAGTTGATGATGCTTTGTCTATTGATAACCTCTTTTTGTAGGAAATAGTATAACTTGATGGAATTCCTTAAAGCATAACGTTAGATCAAGATACTAAGTTCACAGGATTCTTTTGGAAGATACTATTGAGAAATCCCCACTCCAAATTCATGTTCATCACTTCTTACCATCCTTATAGCAATGACCAAATTGAGGTAATCAACAATATGGTAGGAAGCTTACTTTGAGCAACTATGGGAAAAAAATTAAGTGATTGGGATTTGTGTATACTAATCATCGTGTTTACTTTTAATTGCTCGACCCACAACTCAATAGGTAAGTTGCCATTTGAGGTCATCTACAAGCTCAACTTAAGCTTACCCTGGACATGATCATCGATCCAACATCAAGTGGAGATTGTTAGTAAGGAGTGCAACAAATAGACGAGTTCTAGAAGCTACATAAGAAGGTCATTGAATAGTTGGCTAGAATTGTAGCAAGACAACAAGAGCATGAAAATAAAGGTCAGAAAACTATTGTCTACAATCTAGGAGGCTTAGTTTGGGTTCACCTAAGCATGGGGGGGTTTTTGAGAAGGAGAGTGAACAAGCCCTCACCCTAAGCTGACATCTCTTTCAATGTCCTACAAAGGATTAATGATAATGCATATGAGCTTGAGCTATCTAATGGGTATAGAGTGTCATTGACCTTTAAGGTAGTCGATCTCACTCCTTATGTACCAAAAGAAGAAGTTGACCAAGATTTCAAGGAAAATCTTCCACATCCTTGGGGAGCTAATGGACCACCGACCTTTGTTCCAATCACCTAAGATAGACTCAAAGGCCTACAAAGTTTAGCTAGATGGATTATTCCTATAACTGATCGAAGGCGAGTCTTAGTACCACCTTTGGCACCTAGCTAAAGTCTTTCCTTGTTTAGTCTGTCTACATACTGATCCAAGCTATTGAAGTCCCAATTGTCGACCTATGACCTACCCATCCATTAGCTGACCTCTCGAGCACCTACCTGTTATATGCTTACTTACCGGCTACTAACTTAACAATCAACCTCCAACCTTTCGAGGTCCATCTCATCTAAGGCTTCTTGAAGCTAGGTCCTAACCTATTCTTAGCTACCTAAATTGATCATCGGCTCTCCTTAAGAAGATTTTTCACTAAAGTATCATGCCAACAATTGCAACCTACGTGTTGTACTATTTTGACTATTACATACATATTGCTTTTTTCGATAGTCTTCTATACCCTCTTAAGCATATGCTAGGTTGTGTTACATGTATTACCCTTGTATGCTTTCCCTTTTGATTATTACCTTAAGATACTTGCTATAAATAGTATCTTAATTTATACAACTAAAATCATCTTTCCTATTATTGAATTGATAATTTTCACTCTAAGCTTGTTTGCTTCAATAATCACCATTTGACTCTTATTTAATTCCTTCTCTAGCTAAGGGATTAGTAACAAATAACCTCAACCTCCCATTCAAGAGTCACATTGAGTGGTGGTTTGGGTCTAATTGTGAACCATGGTATGACATATCTTTGCTTCAGTTCTTAGGTTTAGTTAGATGTTCATCCCTATTTTCTTCACTATAATGAAGGACCCACTTTTGCCATGGTCTAAGTGATTACTCAACTCCTTAGGCACTCCATAGGTCAAAATTGTGCTCTATACAAGGTAATCCTTATGGCAACTCTTCTAGAATAACATCTAAATGCTCTTCTAACAATCTCTTAATCTCTTTTGGAATAAGATTCCATTCAATTACCTCCAAAGTTCTCCTAATTTATACTATAAATAAGGATTCTCCAACACTAAATTCATTGACCACTACTCCTCTAGCCATGAAAAAGAACTTATTTTGCTTCTTAGTTAACCACAATAGAACTTCTTGCACTTGCTTTAGAGTCATAGGATGTAGAACCACCTTTTGACAATCCTTCTACACTACATATATGTTACTCCTACCATTATGGAAAATTTTCTTATCAAATATCTAAGGCCTCCCTAAAAGAATATGAGAAGCACTGATTGTTATTGCATAACGTATTACTTCATCTCGATAAATATTACAAATAGCTAGTGTAACTATAGCCTACTAAGTCACTTGCAAGCCTCCTTACTTGTTCAATCTATAACACCCTAAACTCATGACATTACGACTTGTCACTTACCGCTAGCCATCTACGAACATGTTAGGCATTAGTCAATATCTCCAAAAATACTAGTATTAACTCCCATTATTCTTATAAAACTCCATCAATTAAACTTATATAACCTTTAGTAATGATAAACACAAATCTCCATAAGTGAGTTAAACTTAAAAAACCAACACAATATCTCAATTAGTAAGGAAACATCAACAATTACTAAGTCTAGAGAGAAGTAAATATAATTTACTAGCACTTTATTATGTAAGTTTCACTAAAGCTACTAATATTCCTCATATTAAAAATAGTAAGTGTCATTCCCCAAATCCTGATAATAGTAAGCGTCACTAGAATCCTCATAAACAATTGGTTCTTCATAAAACTCTACAATTGAAAAAGAAATAAATGAATGATCACTAATGCCAAGTATGTGAGTACCACAAACACATGCATATGCCACACAATTACAAAATTCACATGCATTAAGATGCAACATATATCACAATCAATGACTAACTTATTTCAAATATATATATATATTCTAATTGACAAACAATAGAGGAATACTCATGATTCTAGTCTCAACATAGAAATGAGAATGGCACCTCGACCACATCAACACTACGGGTATAGGTTTGCCACTCGGCTCCGACACTATCCTAACATCACACTCTCTACCAATAAGGTTCACCATCTACAGTCCCCACACCTTTCTAACACTCTTATCTATTGGTAAGGGTTGATCATATATAGTCCCTACACTTTCCTAACTATTATTGTAAACCCCTAAAAGTTATAATATAAGTTAGACAAATCACTAGGAAATATTTACAAATAAACTTAAGATATTTTAAAATCACTAAGAGAGATTTAAGAGATATTATTAAGACTTGTTAAGACATGTATAAATAGTGATAGGAAATATCTATATTCCTTGGAACTAACTAGTCAAAGGTAGAAATATTTGGTCAAACAAAGTCAAAAAAATAATGTTAATTAATTTAAAAGACTTAAGGAAAACTAACAAGCTAACTAAATGGATAAGGAAAACTAACAAGCTAACTAAATGGATTCTTATAACCAATACATGAAACAAACCAACAAGACCTTAACAACACTACATATGGCACCAAATCAACTTATGTATAAGCACATGTGGAAAATGACTAAAGACTTGATAAGAATAAAAAAGTAAAGTTGAATAAGTAATTGAAGGTGATATAAGCCATGAGCTCATTCATTCATTCCATCAAGAAACATAATGAAAATGAAATCCCTAAGACTACTACATCTAGGTACCAAATCTAGAAGATGTAAATTTCATAAGACAAGGAATTAGATTCTATAAGCTAGTGATGTCATGGATGATGCTTTCAATTTGAAGAATGAAACATATGAAAGGAATGTAGTGTTTTTACACTACAAGTTGTGGCAAACAACGCATACAAATGCACTTAAATTTCCAACATTCCAACATAAAGGCTAAAGAAGATTAAGTTTACAAGAAAAAAAAAGCTTATGATATAAGCTAGATTAGGTTTTTCTATAAATAAAACCCACAAACACATATGAGACCACGCTTATGTTTCACTTTCACATAATGTCACTCTTGCTTTCCTTTTCTTACGACCTACTTAACAAAATTCTCTCTTCATTTCACTCCATTTTCTAAGTCTTAAGACTCCAAAGGTAAGCATCAACTCTTTTCAACTTGTTTTCTTCAAGAAGGATTCTTTTTACCACTTTTCCAAAGACAAACTTTACAAAGGAAACTCTTTTTCAATTTCTTTTTCATCAAAAAGAAATTGATCATTAAAAAGGTTTTATATGTTTCATCAAAATATAAGACTCTTTACTAAATTTATGTTTAAGCTTTGTTTTTTATTCAAATCCTAAATTTTTTCAAGCCACAAAGTCCATTCGAATACATTTTCTTCTTATGGGTTTTAAATAAAAGTGATACTTTTGTCTCATGACTAAGTCCTAAATTAAAGATTTCTAAAGATATTCAAGGAAAGGAAATCTTTCTAAACCTTTTTCGTACTTTAAAGAAGCTTCCTAAATATATGACTCAAATGAAGTTCAAGAAAGAAACCAAAAGAGTTTCCTTATAACAAAAGACTAAAATAATGAAAACTAAAACAAGTAGACAAAGTCATACTTTATAAACAATCATATCTAATTAAATTTCCCTTGACTTAGACCTTACTGACATATGGACATATAATTTCGTTATTGTAACAATTTAGACCTTATGTGAGAACTGGAAAACTATGGAATAAGAACTAAGGACATTCATGGACATATGAACTACTTGGACTTTGAATAAGGACCATTTAAACATCATATGGAAAAAGAACCATTAAACATGACAAATCTAAGAAATAAAGGACCTATAAAAGAAAAAGCTTGAAACAAAACTTAAGTCAAAAAGTTTAGTAATCAAGCATGTTTCTCAACTACTTTTATTCTTTTAGGTACTTTCGATTTAGATCTCTCAAAAGATTATTACGACAATTAGAAGATGGCTAAGTGAGTATCTATGATAATTATCAATTGTGTGTGCTTGTAGATTAGTTGCACCTTTAATTTTATATGCTTAACTTGTTATGTATGGGGTATTTGAGAAAAAATATGTGCTTAGTGTTTGTTAAGATATTTAATAATTATTCCCAAAACTATAGTTGATCATTGTATTGTGATGTTATGTGATGTGATTCTTGTGATCGTATGATGTTTTAGGTGATCATTAAAATAAATGGAAGTTAAGCATAATAAAATCTAAATATTAAAGTGGTTACGCATAGCATATTGCATGAATCCCTTTTCTTATCACTACTATCACACATGGAATGGAATGGCTAAAACCTTCATCGTTTATTGCAAATTAAGTGACTTTAGAATGGTCATGCATTAGATGAGGCTATCTCCATTCATATGTTTTGAGTAAGTATACATCTAAAGGCTAATCAAGGATTTGATTACTCCTTAATCATTTGGGTGGTCAGGGAAAGCATTATTTTTTAATTTCTTTTGGGCCTTCTTGGGATTAATCAAGAGACCCTTCTCTTGTGACTTATTTACATAGACTTTGTAAACATTTCCTTTGGTTCCTTTGGCTAACTAGAAAATCTATCTTCTTAAGGATTATAGTGGTTCAGGGATGAACAATTATTGTTTCTCCTAGATGACCAAGGGAAATAAACCTTAGATTGCATGCCAAATACTAGAAGGCCACATGTATTATTGCATATATTTTTTTGCATGCATAGCATTTACTTGTTTAATTAACTTTGTTGAAAGATGTTATGAGTGGGTAACTTACTAAGTTAGTTGTAGCTTACATTCTAATAGCTTTGATTTTATGTAAGAGCCTTATTGGCTTTAGTTTGGAAGATACAGATCATTGGTAAGAGTTAAAGGATTAAAAGCAAGATTGGGAAGAGCAGGCAAGGGAATTAAATTATGAATTGAGAAAAAGAAATATATTAAGTTAGTTATAATATGCTTTATTTGAAAAACTTTTGATTTATCTTTATTAAGTTTGTAATTTTATATTTAGTTAATAATATTTGGACTCTGTTTTATAACATTAAGTCTATGATACTCGATAAACATTCTAGTGTTAATGCTTCATGTGCTTATTGGAAATAACTAGTAAGTAATTCAAGGACATAAATAGTTACTTCTAATCAGTATATGGTGTCTATCACTACAAGACCATCATCGGAATTGTGACGGATTTTGTTGGTATAAGAGCAAATGTTTTCAAATATTAAAAATCATCTAAAACAATGAAATATAGTAAACAAATGAGAGTGGGTAGACTAGGGGTAGAATAAACATAAGTTCTATTATGAAAATGTGCTTTTCTCTATCATAGATAAATTATCCCACTACTCTCCACTTCTAGGATGATTTCACTCTTGTTGAAGGATAATCTTTAGCAAAACTATCATGTTAAACTATGTGTGTTGTGGGAAGACCTTATCCTTTATGGAATAGAGAAATTTATTTATGAAATCTAGAAGAAATGGAAAAGTGGACTCAACCTTATATGGGAATGAGTAATAGATGAGTTGGATAGAAGTTTGATCCTACAAATCACCCCTTTAGAATATAATTATAGGCTTAAGACCTATGTTATTTAGAATGGTTAGAAACGAACGACTGAAGATATAGCCTTCTTAGTCTCTAGTAGTAAGCACCCTAACTTTCTAGATTTTGAGATACGAGCACCAATTACCTCAACCTTAGTCTATGTAAAAGTTATTCATGTAAGCTATATCAACCTAATCGTAGATAATTTGTGTTGGGAAGAAATATGTGAATGAAGAGTATGGCTAATCTGATCTCCCTTACCAATGCAGAAACCTAAAGTTTCAAAACTCCCATCTTACTAGCATCCTCTAATTTATGAACTGGACATGATGAACATTGACAATGACTAGAGTTATTATTCCTAAGACCTATATAAGAGTATAACTCCCCAAATTGATAATGACCCAAAAGCTCTAAGGATAAGTGGAAGGAGTAAAGTGATGAATTGGGATATTGAATATGGATGGGATGGTTATAATAAGGAAGGTTGGTATAATGAACTACTTAGCATGGATCACATTTTTCCACCACTAAATTATGATCAATTCAGTTCTTTGAATAATTTTTCTACACCTAAACCCAATAGACCCCTTATTCCCCCAGGTTCTAAAAATTATGCTCCATTAAGTCTATTTCCATATATGCCAAAGTCTACACATATGTCCCGAGAAGATATTGATTTGAATCCTCTACCCCCAGAATTCAATCATGTTAATAAGTGGATGAATTTTTGTGATAATGATAACTCTACTTCAAGACCAGATGATAATGAACCTATAATACTAGTAAAGGAAGAAGCCAATCTAGAATACCCTAGCAAAATTTAGGGTAGTTGGTTTTGTGAGTAATGATGTGATATGAATTCCTGCAAGAAAAGACGCAGTGTGATTTTACTATTTATGTATTAAATAAATAAGGTTATGATGCTATCAGTTTGTTAAGTTTGATGTTATGAATGATGTGTATGATGGTAAATAGGTAATGTTGTCATGATCCTAAAGGGGACTTAATAGGATTACCTAAAATTTTGATATCATATGTGCACCCATAATCACATGATTTGAAAATCATCTTGCAAGTTAGAAATTACAAGATTCTAAATAATTAGTCACTAAAGTTTTTATTTATTTATTTACTTATATATATATATTTTTATTCTTAATTTAATTAACTTGCGACAACATATATGTAACTATAGATATCCGATAAGCCACAGTCCATTAGAAGTACAGAGAATCAATATCCCTTACCAAACAATAAGATTAGGTAGTAAAGTTCTAAAACTTAAACTTACTAAAGTCAAAAAATTTAAATGTAGTATTAATAATTATATATATAATAATTCAAACAAACCATACAGTCTGTTCTCTAATCCTAACTTCTATGTATCTCGACATTGGCACTCAACACTCATCTCTTAACCCATGCCCGATTTAGAGAGTAACCTACAAGAGCTTAGTGAGTTATTCCTTATACTATACCAGCAAACAAGTTGTCAAACAGTTTATTACTAAACATATAAATGCATGAACAAGCAGTATGTCAAACAGTATATATGCAGTTGACTGGTGCTGCATACAACATCAGATTTAACACCCTTCGAAGTAAGGGTTGAAGATACATCGTTACCAATCACAACCGGGATCTAGCACTTGGGTTTTTAACCATATATAAATATATATATAAATTCTCTGTTTCACAAAATAGGTTTCTATTTTCAACAGTTAATAGTAAACAAATATCCAAGTCTAGCAGTGAAGTGGCCCCCGCAGTCTACGCTTACACCTTACAACAGTGGTTTATAGACGCTACCCCCAGCTACCCCCGGTTAGCGTCTCCGGCACCAGTAGAACCTACGAGCCAAAGGTAAGGTCTTGTTGTACTAATGCTCTGACACTATACTAATCATATCATATGGGAATCCATCCCTCTAAGGCCCTTCATTAGCAACCATGCGAGGTGACGGTTGGAACATTATATGCAATGTTCATGCTCTATGCATGATCCGTTTAATTTTAGTTAAGTTGAACATGATTAAGTCAATTTATGAAGTGGTCCAACGTTATCAACAAATCATTCAAATTATGCAACAATCAATTATATAACCAAATCTTCAACTATTACATTTAACAATATTTTGCATAGTAATAGATCAATATCAGTCACATGCATAACCCAAACCCCTATGGATCAAGTTATTAATATTTAATTCATGTGCACTAACTACAAGCATAAAACAAGTATAAAGTCATCGAGAGTACTTACTTGATCATAAATGATGTTAGGGATTGTAACAGTTCAAAAGTAAGTCGGTCTCGATCTTAGGATCACTGAACATTAGGGGAATATGGAAATTAGTAAGCTTGGAAATTAAATAACTTAAACTAGCATGCTAAATCGTATTGTTTACTTAAATCGGTTATTGATTTACTTGAAATCAATAACCAATTTGAGCTTTTTATCGAATCATGTATAACTTTTTCGTTTTAGCTCGGATCGTTATGAATTTATAGCCCATTTTGATTTTTTTTAGCATATTTTTTCATAGCGAGACTCATTTTAGACGTTATGACTCGCAATTTGGACTATGACATAAAAATATCACAAAATTTATTATTTTAATTTAAAAAGTTATAAAATTTTAATTTCAGCTTTTTCTTAGTATATTTACGATTTAATAATTAGTTAAATCGTATAATTGTTAATTTTCTTATTTTAGGCCTATTTTACTATAATTACCTATTTTTACTTATTTTTTGGATTTTAGAGTTATTAATTTAATTTTTTCAACTTTATTATTTTTTTCTACTTTATCAACTAATTATTACTATTAATTATGAAAATTAATTAATTTACAACAAATGGTGACATAGTAATACGTGAGAGTGCCACGTGTCAAGTTTGCACATTCTGCCAAATTTTCCATTATTTTCTATTTTATTATATATATATATTATCTTACTTTATTTATTAATTTGTTATTATAGTATCTGTATACTTCATTTGATTATCCTCTTATTCTTACGTATATGTCACTATTCATACACATATGTTTATACGTATATGATGCGTTATGTATTAAATTATTCTATCCTTATTTATACATTATGTACAAGTATATTATACACTTATTTTTACTTTCCATACTTATGTACATATATGATCATACTATATATGTATATATATACTAAAATACAAATATTATTAATAATATGTATATATATACCAACATGTCAACAACATAATTATATAAAAATTTCATATACTTGGAAATTATTAAGTATATATACATATTATTATATGCATACATGTACATACTTTATTAAAATTATTGAGTACATATATATTCATAAATTTCATAAATTAAACATACTAAGTATAAATATACATATGTATTCTTATTATTATACACATACATACACACACTCATATATATATATATATATATAATATGAAATAGATATACATACACATGTACACATATATATATACAGAATTGTATAATACATGTATCTACATATTACACACTAAAATAAATATTATGTACATATGCTCCTTTATATATATATCCATGCATATATATATACATAATTAATTAAGTAAAATACTAAACACATATACATGTATATAAAGGAAATATTTGGCATACATGCATATACTATACGAGTATTCCTACATATGTCATATATAAGATACTAATTAGACATACATATATAATATACACATACATATGTACAAGAATACATGTATAGAAAAATATACATACTATATTACTATTTATATCTATATATGTATATCGTGTATTAGATATATATACTCACTTCTAAATACATATGTACAAAAGAAATAATTAATTTATCTAAATTCTTTTTGTTTTTCCTCTTCTTCTTCTTCTTCTTAGTCTTGCTTGGTTTTCCTTCTTCTTTTCTTTGTTTCGGTTTTTGGTTTGCTTTCTTTTTCTTTTTTTATTTCTAGATTTCTTCTTCTTTTGTTTTTTGGTGTAAGGATCAACAAAAATGTTGGGCAGATAAAATAAAAAAAAATAAAGAAGTTTATCCTCATAATCTAAGCATTAATTAAGGTATGATATGTACTCTATTACTTTGTCCTTTCCCCCTTAAATTTGTGACGCTTGGACATTAATTTTGTGCACATAGGCTACTATAATTGAAGCTACAAATCACGTGTAAGAAAAGGAAAATAGAAGAGAAGAAGAAAAGAAAGAAAAAGAAAGAAAGGAAAATAGAGAAAATGGAAGAAAAAGGAAATTAAAAATAATTATATGTAATTTTTCTAAACATAAAAATCATAAAAATAATAACTATAAATTAATTTTGGAATATTATGAAAATTTATTAATTTAATTGATACCTGTTATAATTATAATTTTTACAAGTTATTTTAACAATTTCGTTAAAGTTTTACACAATTACACGATTTAGTAAATAATTGTGGTCTACTATGATTATATCACTGTTAAGTGATATTTATTCATTTTATAAGCTTAAAGTTATAGTTTTAGAGTTTCGATCAAGTTCGAGTTCGATTTCGAGTATTTATGCACACATCGGATTTAGGGTTTTTGTATGCGATTTAGGTTTCGATAGATTTTTCTATAATTTTTATTACTTATAATATATTCAAATTTATAATTTACTAAATTTTTATCTTACTCGACTTTAACAACTCATGAAGTTATCTACAGTATTAAGGTTCAATTCTACTATTAAATAGCTAAATTTGTGGGACTTACAAATGTACCCTCTTTAGTAATCTATGGAATGAAGAAGATTGCTATGAGTATCTTATTATAATGATTTTGAATTCTATAATAATTAGATAAACCTTATTTATTATACACAGCAATAGACGTCATAGTTGTCAACTTCAAAATGAAGCACTTGAAAGTCTAAGGAGAAGCAATCTTGTACTACGGAGAATCACACACATGGGTCAAAATAAAAGTTATTGATTAATAGTTTAAGATAACTTAATAGTACAAATCATTAGTTGCCCTATCATCATCAAGTCCATTGTCACCATCTCTTACATCACCATCATCGTCATTGTCATCTTCATCATCAATGTCAATAACACTATTGGTATTATTACCGATGATTTCTATATCTTCTAATTGTAAATCTCTTAAAGTACCTGCTTCTACTTCATATTCAGTAGCATTAGTGTCAATATCATGAATCTCGATATCATCTGAAGTCTTACATCTATGGCCTTCTAAATTCACATAATCACCAATTTTCTCAACATCATCATCTCCATATTTTTCCTTACCTCCTAGACTTAAAAGGATCTCTAACCAATCCGTATTTGATGAATGAACCAAACCTTCCTCAACTATCCAATCATCATCTAATGAGAGATCTTTGACCATAAATCTAGTTGTGGCATCGATTTTTCTATTTTTCCTATCTCTTAGTTTCAAGTTGTACATTACAAACATTAAATCATTCATCTTTTTTTGGTGCAACTTATTCCTCTTTTTCGTATGAACCTAAAAATTAAAAAGGCTATATATAAGATTAATATATCTTTAATGTATGCAACTAAAGATAAATAAAAGAATTATTTGCACTACACCATTTCAAATGCACTCCAATTACACTTACAACCAAAAGAACTGCAAGTCAAGCTTAGTACGTGAATAGCAAATTTTTGTAGTTCTAGGCATTCATGTCCATACAAATCTCACCATTTTGATGAAGCTATTTTGTCTCTTGCTAACTTTGTAGCTTCAATACCAAATAGTCCTTTAGTATCCTTAAATTGTTTAAGTTGCATATCGATCTTGTACCTTTCAGTTGGGTTAGAGATCATACACTCTATACATCTATATAGTCCAATTTTAACTTTAGCAACAACCTTAAAAATTCGGACTATAATGGTAATGAGGGTTTAAATAATAGGTTGCAGCATGCAATGGTCTATGCTGTTGAAGCTCTCATCTCTTGTCAATAATTTCCTATATAGTTTCATAACTACATAAAATGATAATGAGACTTTTAGCAAATTGAACTCTAAAATGAGCATTCGGAAAAAATAAAAACATTTAGATATGGATAATGATTTAAGAACAAATATTACCTTCTCTTTATATTGTTGAAATTTATTTTAATCTTCTCCTTGGCACGATCCATTTCTAGATAAATGAAGCCCATGGCTAGTTGTTCATTTGAATCCACCAATCTAAGCACTTTAATAAGAGGAAATGCAGCTTTAAGGCAAGTAATAAAATTCTTCCAAAACCTACTATTCAAGACCAATTGTTGAATTCACTTTCCATCTAGTGTGCTTGAAAACTTACAAGATTCCAGGGACTTGAAGTAAACATAGTAATTAGTGCACCCTTTAACTCACTAAGGCAACTTAAAGTCAAACAAGAAGTGGCAAAACGAGTGGCACTAACCTGATTAAGTCTCTCCCTTTTATGCAATTCCTTAATATTAAGATAAGTATAATCCTAAAGTAAATATACATAGTAATTCTCCTCCCCTTTGCAATTGTTCCACAATGGAACTTCAATTGCTTCTCAAAATCCTGTAACATCATATCAATGTAATGTACAACATAAGGTATATACTATAAACTTTTTCGTTTCTCCATCAATCCTTCTCCTATTGCTTTATAATTTGCAGCATTATCAGTGATTGCTTATACAATATGCTTCTCTCTAACCTGCTCCATAATATCATCTAACATATCAAAAACTTTGTCAATTGTCTAAGAAATATCGAAACTATCGACAGACAATAAGAATACCGTTCCTTTAGGGGCTATTCACTAAGAAATTGCATATGAAACACCTTTTTCTATTAGTCCATGCATTTGACATAATAGTGCAACAAGTTTTTTTCCATTCAGCTTTATGTTCCTTAAGCAATTCCATTGTCTGAGCAACTTCTTTTTTCAAATATGTTTCCGTTAACTCATGGTAAAAGGGAGGCTTAAGCCTATAACCATATCAACCAATCACCTCAAGCATCATTGCAAACTCCAGATTTTTTACAAAGTTAAATGGAATAGTGCTAGAGTAGAAAAACTAAGCAACTTGTTGGCAACGTTCTTCTCTCAACTCCTTCATAAACTAATTAATTGTTCCCTAGGTTACCCATGCTCCACCACTACTTTTCTTTAAAAAGAAATCCATGAACGTCTTTTCTTTTTTCTTAGAGGATAATTGTTCTATCTTATCATCATCAGAATCTTCAATCCCATGAATTTGCTTTCTCTTCTTTTCTATTATTTTCACCAAAATTGTTAACATTTCCTTTCTAACATCCTTTGGCACACTTATGCATGGCCCTACGTCCTTGCATGTACATGCCAGGTGATTCTTGAATCTATAAATACCTCCACTAACAATTTTTTTGTAGTACTTACATGTTTCCCTTTTCCCATTATCATCAACATCAATTCCATGCTCCTAACTAAATTCAAATCTATTTTTAGTGCATTTCTTCTTTTAGAGCTCTCTTTAGATGATTTAGAAGATGACATCTCAATATAATCAACTCAACTACTACTCAATTTCCTATAGAGATATAAAGCAAAGTTAAAAATTGGATTTAGATATAATAAAGAGACCCCATTTTAAGCATATCATATGTTTTAATTTCTTAAATATATTGGATAAGCAAAAAAATTCAAAGACATTGCAATTTGCAAGTTGCAACAAGAGAGCTCTTTGTGCACATATACATTAGAATCGAATACATATAGTTGAGACTTGAAAGCAATTCAATTTATATCATTATATGTTTCTTGACCCTAGGTTGCTTATAAAGCATGTTTAGTTTCATTAAAAAATACCACGGAATTGAATTCACAATAAATTAGTTTGCTATTTTTGTTACACAACTTTGAAACCATAAGTTGCAACATGTCCACAATAATATTTTAATAACTAATAAGCATATCACTAGCACTTAAGTAAGTTCATTTTTCCTAATCCAATAGACGTAGACTGAGTGTGGTTATAGTTAAAAAAGCAAGCATAGAGTAAAATATTTTTAATTTTGCAAAGATAGTCATCTTCTTCATAGTAACATGCTAATGCCAATACTATAAGGATATCAACATATGGAATATATATATCATATATGTGATATCTACGAGGATGACAAAACGTACATCATCATTCGTCAATATTGTGTTCGAAGCAATATATGGATACATCTATATAGGACTTAGTTTTTAAGGATTGTTGTTCAAATAAGAGAAAAATTATAAAAAAAAAAGGAAAAGAAAAAGGAGAACCAAAAAAGGCCATGGCTCAATAGTGTAAAGCCAGTAAGTTGTCGAGGTGAACTACCAGGGTATATTCTATCCACTATGAGGCTACATGTCCATGTTTTGAAATGCAATCCATACAACAAATAAACTTCAGCACTTCATGTATAAGCAATCCGATAATGTTTCAAGTGACTAAACCAAAAATCTAAGCCAATCAACAAGTCCACAATCTATAGTTAACATATAAAATACTTGAACATGACAACATAAAATAACAAAGGAGCTGTAGGAGAAATTAATAAGTGAATTCAATTCAACTATAACCAAAGAAACTACTCATAAGCAATTCTTTGTCATTTTACAAGGTAATTAGTTTACTTATTAGGGTTTGTAGCAAGCTATTTATCAGCATCATTTCATAGAAATTTTTTATCAGTAAACAAATGCGAGTTGTCATCCCCATCCCAATGAACAAAACATTAACACAAAATTTTGCAAGCTCTATACAAAAGCTCCTAAGGAGATAGCTTTAGAATTGGTACGTTTAGAACAAATCATCATTTGATTAATGCACTACATATAAGGAAAACCACTTTGCAGTATTTTGGATAAAATTTTTTATCCAATTGAAACAAAGCCTTTAAGAATGATTTCTTGTTTCTACCATATCTATGATATAACATACTACTAAAATTTATTTGTTTAAATCTATTTGTTTCATCAAGATGGAAAATAGAAAGATTATCATTATTTCTTTTCTATTAAAAAATTGAAACAAAAGAAGAAGATTTTTTATTGCTTCTAGTGTGCTACATGGTTCTTTAGAAACTGAACAAAGAAGACAAGGAAAAAATGCTAAGCAAAATAGAAAAACTCGAAGATAAATCACAAGAAAGACAAAAGATAAGATGATGAATATTAATGGAGATATAAATTATAAATAAAACAACTTATTAAAATAATTTTAAAAAAGGGAGAAGAAAGGGAATTACCTTGGTGTGAAGTGTGAATAAATTGCGGCTACAAATCTATGAAAGAATTGTATGGTACAAGGAAGTGAGGAATTAAATTGGAGATTAGCAAATATAAAAATGTTAAGACTTAGGAAAGACTAAGTGAAATGATTTTCAATGGTGAATGATTAAATGTAGAAATAAAAGGAGCAGAAAGATAGAAACCTTGATGAGAAATGTGGTGATTAGTTGACTTTTGACTTATGTGTAGCAAAGACATGGAAATTGGATAGTAAACAAAGTGGGCTAAGCTGACTTGAGAGAATGGAACTAGCTTAAAATAGAGAAGTACATGAAATCAGTTGAAATGGTTTCCAACTTGTGATTTTAGCGATTATAACGAGTCAACTCGTGATTCTACCATGTTTTTGAACCCAAACAACTTTGTGAGCAAGTTGACTTATGGAAGGCAACTAGAAACATAAACTCGTGCATTTCTATAAGTTAACTCGCGATTTTGACAACACTAGTTGTTGGAAACATTTATGTACAGCATTAGAAGAGTAAAGGAAGGCACTACCCACAGGATTATGTACAATTAAGAAACAAGTGTTACTTTTATCAAGCTAAAGACCCCAAAATAAAGGATTGCCCAAAGAAAGTGAATAATCCATGTTTTATCTACAAAAAAAGTTAGATAATTTTCAATAAGTTGCCTAGAACGCTAGTGTTAAATATCTCTCATACATTTTAATGATAACAAAAAGGGTTAAAAGCTAATGAATCTCTAAGAGTATAAGCCTACAGAAGGTTTTTTAGAAAGTTTATTCTTGTAAAATTAAGTTGCATTCACAAGCTTATTCAGAATCTTTGAATGGATTTCAAATAGTCTATTTTGGAAAATCTTTAGAAAGTATTACAGAAGCTTTTATAAGAAGAACTAGTACAGCACTTCAGAAACTTTAGAAATGAAAGGCTGATACTCTTCAAAAGGTTGTTCAAAAAGTAATTCGAAAGCTGACATAGAAATTAGTTTTTAAATTAGATTCGGATTAATCAAGCCCTAGCTCTACTAGATTAAGTGTATTAGAAAAATATATTTATTCCCATTTCACTTAAGATGGAATCATGATCTATGGGTATTATTTTTAAGCAAAAAAATTTTTCAATAAATCAAGATATATACATTCTTGGATAAGGATAAGGTAGATTCGATTTTTGTAGGATTTCAAATTTTGAACACTAAGCTTATTTGAAAATAGCTAACAAAAGCTGATCTTTTTAAATTCAAATCAAAGCTTATCTGGTGATTACAGATTGATGAATATCTAATCTAAACAAGATAAGGATAATTAGCTTTGAATTTTCAAATGACCGAGATCTTCTCATGAAAATGTCTAAGGATTATCCTTTACATTCTAACGGTTGGATAATTATGAAAGCAAAGATAATTTTCAGATTTTTAGCCATTGGAAAAACTCAATATAAAAGGAAAAGGGATTCAAAACGTTGATTTACAACTCTGAAGGAATAGTATCGTTGCATAAAAAAATTCTTGATCAATTTTTACCTTTTAAAAAGCTTTAGAAAGTTCTTCGGATACTTCTTCAAAGAACTGCACCAAATCAAAGTTCTACAACAAGCCTCATTTCTTATGTAAAGGCATTAGATTATCAGGCTTAGCAAATTATTTATGCAGGAGATCTCAAAGTTCCAATTGTTATCACAACAAATGATGATATCACTAAAGTCGAACTAAATTCAAAGGCTAAGAATCTTTTGTTGAGTACTATTGCACATTCTGAATTTTATCTAATTACTTCTTGTGAAACAACTAAAGACATTTGGGACAATTAAGTACAAACTTATGAAGGCATAGGAACCATCAAGGACACAAAAATCAACTCATTGGTTTAATAATATTAAACATTTCGAATTCTCCCTAGTGAAGAAATCAAAGACTCTTTCAGTAGATTTACTACTATAACAAATGAATTGTCGTCTCTTGGCAAAATTATTAGTGATGCAGATATGGTTTGAAAGATGCTAAAGATTCTTTCCAAAATTTGGAATGCAAAGAAAACAACCATAGCAGATGCTTATGATTTGAAAACATTAACACTGAGTTAATTACGTAACAAGCTCATGACATATGAAACTTATTTTCTCAAATCAAAAGGCACTTCAAAAGCTACAAGCAAGAGGACCGTAGCTTTCAAAGCCAAAGAAACAGATACTGATTTAGAAGGAGAAGATTCATATGAAGAAGAAGATGAGGATATGACACTACTAGCTAGAAAGTTCAATAAATGGCTTAAGAAAAAGGGAAAGAGAACATCTACTAAAAGGTTTACTACTAATAAGAATCGGTCTATTGATGCAGGGAAGTCAATCAAAGAAAAAGAGAGAAGAATGTCAAAAAGGAGATTATTTGCTATGAATGCAAGAAGCCTAGACATATCAAATACGAATGTCCTTTGTTGATCAAGAAAATGGAGAAATTCAAGAAGAAACGTAAATCTCTAATGGCAACATAGAGTAATCTAGAGGATTTTGAAACTGAATAAGAAGTTTTAGAAGAATGCGAGGATGCTAATCTATGTCCTATGGCACCTTCTGAGGTAGGTTTTGAAACTGATTCTAATTTTGATTTAGATATATCTAATGATGTATGTGTTGAAATTAACAAACTACTCAAAGCCCTTTCCAAGTCAAAGAATAAAATATCTAAGCTTGAATCTGAGGTTAAAACGTTGAAAATAAAAAAGCATGTACTTAGTCAATCTAATAAGTTGCTAGTAGATGAAAATGATTTTCTGAAAAATGACTTAGAAGGTCTGCTTATTGCCTGTGAAGTATTAGTTAACAAAAATCTAATTTTAAAAGAAGAAATTAAGAATTTGAAAAACAATGTAGAAGATCTATTTAAGTCGATTAAGAATACCTTTCGCAAGTTTGATGAAAGTGACAAGAAACTATAAATGTTGATTTCTAGCCAAAGGATAGATAATTCAAAATCTGGACTAGGTTTTGAATTTAGAGAAACATCTAAGACAAAGAAAGAAATAGTTTTTGTTAAATCAAAAAGATGAAAAGCAAGAAATGAATAAAAGTAAGGAAAACAACAAAGCATTCAAACCTATCAGAAAGAACAACAGAAGGTTTTCTCAAAACAACAAGAAGTATCCTTTCAAAGGGTGCAATAGAAGGTTAAACAGAGGGCATTTCAGGAAGAATCCAAAACAAGGAAAGTGGTAAGTAACATGTATATAGAAACAGAAATCTTATGCTTGTTTTCTTTGTAATAAAATAGGTCATATAGAGAAATATTGTTTTTACCAAAAATACAGGCTCAGCAATAACTAAGGTACAAATCAAAACATGAACTAGAATTCATATAGACCTAAGCTTTGCTGGGTTTATAAACAGATTTGATTATGTTTTGTTGTGTATAGGAATACGAGGCAAAGATAAAGGAACATGGTATCTTAACAGTGGATGTTCAAGATACATGACCGGTGATGCCTCGTTGTTCACAAGTCTAGAATGGAAAGAAGATGGTTATGTGAAGTTTGGTGACAATGGTAGAGGTAAAATAATTGTGGTAGGATTAATTGGTTTGGTACCTCACTCAACCGAAATTATGTTGTTAGTTAAAGGATTAAAACATAACTTATTAAGTATAAGTTAGTTATGTGATAAAGGATATAGAATAGTTTTTGAACATGATAAATGTGATGGATTTAATCAAGACGGTTTAAAGTTGTTTGAAGGTTTCAGAAAGAAGAATGTCTATCTAATTAAACCATCTAAAGTATCATCTAAAAGCTACTTTATTTCCATAAATGATAATAGCACAAAAAACTAGGACATGTAAATTTTCATCAATTGGAGAACTTGTCCAAAAAGATTTTAATCTTAGGTTTACCTAAAGTACATGCTCATAAAAATATTTGTTGTGCTACTTACTTAAGGAATAAAATGAATTCGTCATCTCATAAGAATAAGAAGGCTATTTTCACTCAAAGACCTTTAGAGTTATTACATTTAGATCTCTTTGGCCCTACTCACACATTAAGTTTAGGAAGAAATAAATATGGTCTTGTTATAGTAGATGATTTCTTTAGATTTACTTGGATCTTATTTTTGCGTCATAAAAGTGATGCTTTTAAAAGTTTTGAAATCTTTTCAAAAAGAGTTGAAAATAAGAAAGGCCTCTCCATCATCAGATTACAAATTGATCATGATAAGGAATTTGAAAATTCTGATTTCATTTCATTTTGTGAAGACAAAGGCATCATTCATAATTTTTTTTGATACTCCACAACAAAATAGAGTAGTAGAACGCAAAAATAGGACTATCCAAGAAATGACAAGAACTTTTCTTAATGAAAGTAATAGAGCTGATCACTATTAGGCTGAAGTTACTTCAACAGCTTATTATATCATTAATCGTATATTTATAAGACCCTTGACAAACAAAACTGTTTATGAGATTTATAAAGGAAGGAAACCTACGGTTTCATATTTTCACACATTTGGTTGTAAGTGTTTTATTAAGAAAACAAAAAAAGTCTTAGGAAAATTTGAAGAGAGAGTAGATGAAGCTATATTTCTAGGTTACTCTTTGAATTCGAAAGTATACCGAGTATACAACAAAGAAACAAAGGTCATATAAGAGTTAATAAATGTCAAATTTATTAAAGAGACAATCCATGAAGAATTGGATGATGAAATTCCAGTTGTTTCAAACAAAAAGACTACAGTTCGTCTTGATTCAAAAGAAGGAAAAACAAGGCCTTCTTTAGAAGGAACTTTAGAAGCTTCTAAGATGCTTAATGGAACTAAAACAAAATCTATATCAGAAGGTACTTCAGAAGCTAATACTAGGTTTGTTGAAAAACATTCAGAAGGTTCTGAACTCTTTTATACTCCTCCATCAACTTGAAAATTTAAAACTGATAATCCTCTTGAGCTTATAATTGGTAATGTTATATTTGGAATAAGAACAAGATCATGCTTATAGAATTTTGAAAATCAGTTTGCTCTTATTTCTAAAATTGAACCTCAATTAAGAGGAAGCCTTAAATGATAATAACAGGATTTTGGCCATGCAAGATGAACTTAGTCAATTTTAGAGAAATCAAGTTTGGAGTCTAGTTCCAAAACCTAAAAGCAAGTCAATCATTGGAACTAAATGGGTATTTAAGAACAAACTAGATGAGTAAGGAAAAATAGTTAGAAACAAAGCCCTTTTATTAGCTAAAGGTTATTCACAAGAAGAAGGAATAGATTATAATGAAACCTATGCTCCTATTGCCAGATTGGAAGCTATAAGATTGTTACTTGCTTTTGCTTATTTGAAAAATTTTAAGTTGTATTAGATGGATGTAAAAAGTGATTTTCTGAATGGATTCATAAAAGAAGAAGTAGATGTTGATCAACCTCCTAGATTTGAAGACCCCTTCAAATCAGATCATGTGTTTAAACTAAGAAAGGCTTTACATGGACTTAAATAGGTTCCATGTGCTTAGTATGATAGATTAAGTCAATTCTTGATTAAAAATCACTTTCAAAGAGGAAAAGTAGATACTATACTTTTTATGAAACATTTTGGTGAAGATATTCTAGTTGTAGAAATCTATATTGATGATATTGTTTTTGGTGCAACTAATAGAATATATTGTCAAGAATATTCAAGTATGTTGCAGGCAAAATTTAAGATGTTACTCATGGGTGAATTAAACTTCTTTTTGGGATTACAAATCAAACAATCAGAGAATGGAATTTTTGTTCACCAAGAGTAGTACACCAAACAGATATTGAAGAGATTAGGTTTTGAGAATATCAAAGATTCTTCAATACCTATGAGTACCTCAACAAGGCTAGACATTATAGGTACTGGCAAAAAGATAAATGAAAAACTCTATTGTAGCTTAATTGAATCCTTATTGTATTTAACTACTTTACGACCTAATATTTTATTCAATACTTGTATGTGTGCTAGATTTCAAAGTTCACCAATTGAAACACACTTAACTGTAGTTAAAAAGATTTTTAAATATATAAAAAGCACTACAAAATTGGGAATTTGGTATCATAAAAATAAAAATTTTGATCTTGTAAGATATTCAAATGCTGATTATGCAAGTTTCAAAACAAATAGAAAAAGTACATTAGGAACATGTCAATTCTTAAGAGATAAGTTGGTTTTTTGGTCTTCTAAGAAACAAAATTCAATCGCTATTTTAATTGTAGAAGCTAAATATGTATCTATTAGAAATTGTTGTGAACAAATTCTTTGGTTAAAACAACAATTAAATGACTAAGGAATAAATTGTAAAAATATTCCCATTAAATATGGTTACACAAGTGCTATCAATTTGACAAAAAATCCTATTCATCATTCAAGATCAAAGCACATAGAAATAAGGCATCATTTCATTCATGATTATGATGCAAACCATGATGTGAGTATTGATGTTGTTTCAACTGAATATCAATTTGCTGATATTTTTACTAAACCACTGGATAAATTGAGATTTGAGTTCATTAGAAATGAATTAGGTGTTTGTAATCTGTTTTGTTAATTTGGTTTGTTTTTTTTTTTTTTCATGAATGTTTTGTTATTTTTTTCTGTTTGTTACATGCAAGTCCTCTTGAAATTTGTTGGATACAAAAACTTTGTGAGCTTTAGCATGCTCTTAGTAGGTCCAAAAAATCCTCTTTAGTAGGTCCATTAAGAAAATCTACTCTCTCAGCTAACTACTACTAAAATTGGCAATTTAAGTTCTCTAAAGCCTCATTTATTTTCTCATCTTTTTTCATCTTCATCAAACCCTTCCTTTTCCCCTCTCTTGATTTTCTTTTCTCATAACAACTCTAATGGCACCTAGAAAATCCAACCACAATCTAGCTAAAGGGGTTAAATCAAAAATTCAAAATGACCCCAAGAATCCTATTATTCTTGATGAACAAGGAACTAGAACCTCAAACCCTACAAATCTACAATCAAATCCAACCGAAACACACCAAAGATCATCTAAAAGAACCTTAACCCTTGACCTCCAAGATGAACCTTCGAAAGAGGTTACTCAAGAAGTGGCTCAGAAGAATGCCTCTGAAGTACATTCTGAACCAGTTCAGAAGGTCATTTAAGATGATAAAGAATCTAGCTCCTTCGAAGAAGTTCCTAATTCAGAAGAATCTAAACCCTTGGAAAAACCATCTGAAGGAGTCTCTGAAAGAGATCCTTCAAAACCTAATCTTGTTCTAAGACCAAGAAAATCTATTCAAAAATCTAAGATGACTACCTTAGTTAAGAAGAAATTCAAATCTCCCTAGAAAGTGGACAAATCAACCAAAGCTTAGACCATAATTACCCCTTTAAAGGAGAAACCTAAGAAGAGGTATAGAGTCAAAGGTAAAAGTCTTTCAATCAAAGACTCATTTTATTTAGACTTTGAATACTTTGAGAAAAATGGTTTTTATTGGAAGGAATATTTAAATAGATTAGGTTTAACTAGTCTACTGATTTACGTAGAGTAATATATGGAGATTTGATTGATGAGTTTTATAGAAAACTTGGTAGTAAATAGCAAGGAGTGTGGAAATGAACTATGTTAGGATAAAAAATAGAAATAACTAAGAAGAATATTTTTAAATGCTTTAGCATTAAGGAATTCAATGATGAAAGCATAGGACAGTTGACAAAAGAATAGTTATTTACTGAATTGAATGATGGAATCAATTTAGGGATAGCGAGAGACATCTTTAGTACAGAGTTTGAGTTGTTAATAAGAATTCTTCACAAATTTGTTAACTCTTTTGTATTACTAAGGAAAGGTAGTGCAACCTCAGTAACTAGGGAAGATGCATTGGTGATATTGGCAATGTTGGGCAAGAAACAAGTAGATGTTGTAAAGTTAATGATGCGACACATATGGTAGCATGTGGATGTAAGGCCATATGGAAATTTGTTAATGGCCCTTTTTAGTTTGAAAATGCTAAAACTTCTAAGAGAGACAAATTGCCCCTTTTCTCCTATCAGGCTTGGTGAGAGAATGTTTAAGATGATGGGAATTTATGTGAATGATAAATTGTGGCACTCACATAATAGGGGAATATTTGTTCATCCTTCAAATCTGAAAAGCAAGGCCATTATCATTGAGGAAAAAGGAGTTGGAAAGAAAAGGAAGGGAGGAAAGGAGCCAACTAAGAAGGAACCAAAGAAGAAAGGAAAATTGATTAGAATGTCAAGTGGCATTGAATTTATAAAGCCTACTAAAGCAGTTTCAGAAGGTGATTCAGATAGTTCTAAGAGCTTAGTTTTTATGGAACAACTCTCTAAAGGAATCAAACCTATTGTAGAAAAGGATATCAAGGATCAAATGATTCGCATGAGAGACTTATTCAAGGCTTGGATTAAGGAGTCTATTTTAGAAACAAATCCTTCTGACTAAGTACATAATTCTATTGATCTTGAACCCCATACTCAACACCAAACCTCTGAACCATCTGAACCTTAATTTACTACTAAAGAACCATCTATTCTTATTTTAGATACTCCTATCACACCACCAAGACCTAATCCTTCCTCTCAACTAATCGATCAGAATGTTCTCGGTCCTATTCCAACTTCAAAAAAGACTCCATTCATTTCACCACAATCCCCTGAACAGACACCTTAAGCTTCTACTTTTATTCTCAACCCTGAATAGACATCCCCTGAAGGTTACACTGAAATTCTGTTTGTAGCCTCCACCAAAGATACTTCTCCACTTGCTCTAATCCAGACTACACCACCATCTAATAAGGACAAAGAACCCACTTCATCTGTAGCAATAGCTTTTGAAACCACTTCTACTCTTAACAAAGTTCTTCCTTCCTACTGTAGTAGATTCAAGTTATGTAATAGAAAGAAAACAAAAAGATCCAAATATTAACTGCTTTTATGTTTTTCTTTCTCTTGCACTAGCAAAAACCTTGTCTTGTTTGTTTTGTTTTTTGTCCACTTGTGGACTTGTTATTTTTGTTTCTGATCTTAGTTATGCTACTTCCTTAATCAATGTAGTTTGATCTCTTATGTTTTGTTATTTCTACACTTGAGATTTTGTTTATTCAACCTTACACATTTTATAAAGATTAAAGGGGAGTTTATTCAGAATGACAACAAAAAAGGGGGAGAGAAAAACCACAATCAGTCGCACTCATATTACATTACATTGGATAAACACAGTATGATGCATGAATATGTGATTGTGAATATAATATTTTTCTTGTGATCTAATTTTATAAAAACATTTTTGTTATCATCAAAAAGGGAGAGAATGTTAGATGTCTTTCATACATTTTAATGATAATAAAAAGGGTTAAAAGCTAATGAATCTTTAAGAATGTAGGCTTATAGAAGGTTTTTTAGAAAGTTTATTCTCACAAAATTAAGTTGCATTTAGAAGCTTATTCAAAAGCTTTGAATGGATTGCAAATAGTCTATTCTAGGAAATCTTCAAAAAGTATTATAGAAGCTTTTATTAGAAGAATTGGTACGGTAGTTCAGAAACTTTAGAAAAAAAATGCTAATACTCTTCAAAACGTTATTCAGAAAGTAAGTCTAGAAAGCTGACATAGAAATCAGTTTTTAAATCAGATTCGAATTAATCGGGCCCTAGCTTTACCAGATTAAGTGTATTAGGAAAATAAATTTAATCCCGTTTCACTCAAGATGAAATCGTGATCCATGGGGATTATTTTTAAACGAAAATATATTTAAATAAATCAAGATATATACAATCTTAAATAAGGATAAGGTTGATTCGATTTTTATAGGATTTCAAATTTTGAACATAAGGTTTATCCAAAAATAGTTAACAAAAGTTTATCTTTTTAAATTCAAATCAATGCTTGTCTAGTGATTACGGATTAATGAATATCTTATCTAAACAAGATAAGGAGAATTAGCATTGAATTTTCAAGTGACCAAGATCTTCTCACGAAAATATCCAAGAATTATCCTTTACATTCTAATGGTTTGATAATTATGAAAGCGAAGATAATTTTTAGATTATTAGCCTTTGGAAAAACTCAATATAAAAGGAAAAGAGATTCAAAACGTTGATATACAACTCTAAAGGAATAGTATCATTGCAGAAAAAAAATTTTGATCAGTTTTTAACTTTTGAAAATCTTTAGAAAGTTCTTCAAATACTTCTTTAGAGAGCTACATTGAATCAAAGTTCTACAACAAGTGTTACTTCTTTCAAGTGCAAAATTATTTGAGACTTATACTTTTGCTCTCACTTGTAATCTCTATACTGTATCGTAGAGAAAAGATAGTTTATACTCTGTAGATCTATATTAGCCTAGATTGTAGAAAGGCTAGATAGGCAGAGTAGAGTATTGTAAAGTCATTGTGACGAATACTTGTAATTTTTTTATGATTTGATTTAATGGATTAAGTGGAATGACATCAGTAAAGTAGAATGAGTTCCCAACAATAGAGCTAAAAGAGAGTAGTAGGTAGGAGGCCCAAGCTTTATAAAATCTCTATTTGATTTTCTCCTTCCTTACTCTTTTACTTTGCAATTTTATTATTGTGTATTAAATTGTTAAATATTACTATTCACCATCATAAGTTGCTAGGAGGGTTAATTTCATTATTGTTTAACGAAATTTTTTTTAAAAATTTACAGATATCAATTCACCTCCCACCTCCCCAACCCACCCACCTACCCTTCTTGATATCTTGTAGAGGACCAACAGTTAGAAACCTAGTACATCCATAATGCGACCAATAACTGTTATGCCAAACCATGGAATGAACCCAACTACAAATCTAAAAACAATTGCTTAAGTCTACAACATGGAGGGAACATATGAAGACATGAGTGAATATGAGGCAAAACTTCTTACGTTAGATGCCTATGATATAGTAGATAATGAAATGGTTGCAAGTTAGTAATTTAGTTATTAATTAGTATATAACCCTTAATCAATACCCAATATTAAACTTAAAAGTAAAAACTACTCAAAATGATAATAAATTCTAAAAGACACAAAAATCTTTTCTTAGGAAATATTATGATATGCGATATACTTGCTTATACCTTGTTTGACATTGGGGCTATGCATTCATTCATTGTGACAAGAATCATAGAACAATTAAAGACAATAAAAACTATCTTAGCTAGCAATTTTTGGGTTAAAACACCTGTAGGAAATATGATAGTTACAAATGAAGTGTTAGAATCCTATCTTATTAAGATATTTGATAACAAGTCAAACACAGATCTAGTATTCCTTAACTAACTGTAAAAACTTTTCAAAAGTGATAACTCCTCCACCACCATGATGATTTTCATCCCTATCTACCATAACAATAGCCTATCCATACCTTCCATTGTTGTTGTTATTACTGTTTTGCATCATTAGCTATTGTTGCAATTGGTTTATGTACTCTTACTATCTCTGTAGCTAATCTTATTATCTGGGTATGGTTCACAACAAAGTATTAATAGGGGCTATCAGCTACTATACCTCATTCCTCCCCTAACCTAATTCAGATTCTGCCTATAACAAGTTGTCTTCTTGAAGGCTTACTAAAGAAGGAAAAAAGGAATAACACTTAAGAAAAGGAAAGGATAGAAACTTATCATAAGAAGAAAGAAAGAAACCTTCATGTATAATAAATATAAGAGGGATATTATTGTTGGTTCTAAATTCACACCCCTAACTACCTCCTCTCAACATGTTTACCATCCTACTGATCAATTTTCCTAGCTTCTCTATGATTTTAAACCTAGGCTCTTATACCACTTTAATTGTAATGCTCTAGGCATAAGCCATTATAACTTACATATTCCTAGACATCTACGAACAAGTCAAGCATTAATTAAACTTAAACAACCTTTAGTAATGATAAACATAAATCTCCATAAACGAGTTAAGTTACAAACACCTCCATGATATCTCTAGTAGCATGGAAACATCAACAATTACTAAGTCTGGAGAGAAGTGAATTTAATTCACTAGCACCTTATTCCATAGGTTTCATAAAGCTACTGATCTTCCTTATAATAATAATAGTAACCATTACTCTTCGAATCTTCGTAGTAGTAAGCGTCACTAGGATCCTCATAAACAACTAGTTCTTCATAAAACTCTACGGCTAGAAAAGAAATAAAAGACTGAGTAGTAAGACCTAGTACGTGAATACTGTAAACACATGCACATGCTATGCAGTTACATAATTCACATGCATTAAAATGCAACATATATCACAATCAATAACTTACTAATTCCAAATATAATATATATATATTGTACCTAGGATTTTGAGCTAGTTCAATAACTCTAGGATTTGAGCCTTAATTTAGGGTGCTAGACTAAGTTATCAATTTTATTTTAAACTTCATAGTAAAGTTAGAAAAGTTTGATGAAGTAATTCAAGTAAAGTCAATTTCTCAAAATAAGCTATATAAAAACATTAATTTGAGAAAAACGATAATTGATCAATAAAGCCAATAATTGTAAAATTCAAGCTTTTAAATATAACGAGATATTAGAGATAAGTTAATTAATTTTCAAAAATAATATATGAAGTTGGATTATACATAAGAAACATGTATTACATGTGATATACATTATATGTATTAAATATATACATATAATAATAATAAATTATCAAAATTAGGTAAAATAATAGAAAATTAATAAAAAAAATTGCATGGATGAGTCACTAAATGATGTGTTAAGCTAGGATTAATTACAAATAATGAGTCAATACTTGGTTAAAGAGAGAATGACACATGGTACCTAAGAAACTGTGAAATTGACATGTGTAATTTTACTTTTTTTACATGCAAAAATCTTAAAACCTATAAATAGGGCTTCAAACATCATTTACAATATTTTAGGAACTTGAAAATACAAGAACATAATTTGAGAAAATTCAAAAAAAATAGAAAAAAATTCAGAAAAAATAAAAGAAAATAGTGGGAAAATATGGTGAATTACAGTTCTTAAGGTTATAGGCAACTTGACATGGAGCCACTTAGGACTTAAAGTTTCAGTGGAGAGAGAAAGTGGGCCAACATAAAGTGGTGACCGAAGCACCGTGTACCGATGAGTCAAATTTTACTACCTGATTTTCATTAATTCACTAAAAGTATCAAATTAGCTTATAAAATTATGAAATTTGGTTTCCTTGAATTATTTTACATATACTATCATGTTATAATTTTATTCTCTTAAAATAACACTGATTTATGGTACTTGCTTAAGAACGTACCTTGTTTAGACGAATTTTAAATAAAATTTTTAAAATATTAAATAATGTTACTTCGGCCTAAAAATTTTTGTATAACATACTTATATAATTTATTAAATTTCAGTAACAAGAACTTTTGAAAATCTTCATGTTTATTATTTTTTATAATTATTTTGAATAAAACCGCTAATTTTACCGAATTATTAAAATAATTATTTTTTAATGAAACTAATGAATAAGCCCTACATGTTTAGACTTCTAGACATTTATGATTATACTTGGAATATTTAATTTTTATCTGACTCGTAAATTTATTTATTTTCCTTAATTTTCCATAATTTCGAGCTAAAACTACTATTTTCATAAAAATGGATAATAGCTAATTTAGTGTAATTGATGATCAATAACTAAATTACATATTTTTATGAGTCTATAGGATTTTTCATGAAATTAATCGGGCTTGTATACTATATATTATGTATTTTCCTAGTTTAAACTTATATATTAGCTTAATATGTAATATAATAACTAATACTATTAGAATGTTTATTAAATCTATATCAAATGAACACTTTAGGGTATAATAGGTATTACTGGGCAAGTTTGGAAAGTATAATTTTTAGGGTTTTTAGTTCAATACTAAAGCTTTACTTGGGTTAATTATGGAGTTAGGGTAGCGCATGGTCGAATCATAATACGAAAGGGTATTTTTAGATATTTAACAATATTGATTAGTCTTGATTCTTAATATATATCAATAACACTCGAAATAACGATCGTGATGATATAAAATTTATTGAAATCGGATAATAAATAAGGAAGATATAGTCAAACGAAGTTTAAAACCGCAAAAATAAAAACTTATAATAGTTCGAGTTCGACCCCTACTTGATTTGAAGACTGTGTTATATTTTCATAGGTGTAAGATATAAGGAAGGACCACATCGTGAAGTTTAGGATTTTACGCTATTATTAAGATTAAGTAAGTGGATCTAACCCATGGTTAGAGTAGATATATTACTACTCATAACACTGCGTGTTGTTTGATGTTGTGTTGATTGAATATGGGCATATCCTGGTTGAATTGATATGCTACTATAGTGGATATTGATGTGGTGATTTTGAATGATAGTAACTGTGTCTTTGTTAAACTATTATGCTATTATGTTTGGTGGTAATTTGTACTTACGAATGATTATGCTAATTAGGGAAGTTGAGTGATTGCTAACTCAATCTTCAAGGTATTCACCTAAGTGAACCCTAAGTAAGATATTAGAATTCCGTTAGGGAAAGTTTGAAAACCAAAATTAGATCACTGGGTTAAACAAAACCTAAAGATTGATTGTGTTGATTGATATTATTGAGTTGCTATTGCATATCATAGCATGGCATTGTACGATACAGTACGACACAAAAAGGGACCTATCGGTTAGAAATTTCAGAATGAGGCTTTTAAATGATCATGGAAAAAGCATGGCTTTATGAACTCAGTTTTTGGAAGCATATAGACTACATTGTCTAAATATTGTGACTATTTTGATTGTCAAATTTAGTAGACTATAGTATGCGTCTAATTTGGCAATGTTACCACTTTGATTTGGTAAACTATAGTGCGTAGTCTAATTTGACAGTATTGCCACTTTGATTTGGTGAACTACAGTGTTAATCTAATTTTGTAAAGTTAGAGGTCTTACTCCCTGAATAACTCCTTGTTGCCCTTTTTGATAATGATAGACTATAGTGTGTAGTCCAATTTAGTAGGAGTCTTACTCCTATGCAGCTCTTTATTGCTCTAGATTCTTGGATGTTATATCTAGATACTCAGCTATGTCAACTAACCGAAAGAAGTTTGGAAGGCATGGGATATTAGTACCATCGCATGCCACATGCATGAGCATAGCATGCTGCATTGCTAGCAGTAAATGCCAGGTTGGGCAAATGCATATGTGAAGTTGAACCTGTGAGTTGTGATTGAAATGTTTTAGTTGTGATTGAAATGTTTTAGTTGTGATATATAATATTATCTATCATATTGTCTATATTGCGTTGTATTGTATCTACTCTCACTCAGCTTCAGTAGCTGAGGAAATAAAATATTTTATCCTTAGGTTAATAGCATCATAAAGGGCCCAATGCTAAAGGGGGATATATATACTGAGAAAGTGAGTAGGAGTTAGCGACTTTTGTATGGAGCTTGTATTAGGTCAGAGATTGTATTATTATGAAGATGATAAAGGAAAAAGCTAGTTCTTATTTTGATGTAAATATTATATTGTATACATAAGTTGTAACAAGGAATCCAACTTAACTCTGATGTAGAAACCCCTTTATTATGTAAATAATGTTGTCTTTTGATGAATGAACAAGTTTAGTTAAGTTTTCAACAAGTATTCCTGTGTGATGGTACATTTCGTACTATGTTGGGATGTGACATATATAAATATTTCAATTCACAAAAAACAAAGGAATACTCATGATTTCGGTCTCAACATACAAATAAGAATGCTACCTCAGCCATATCAACACTATAGGCACAAGTTCAACACTCAACCCTAACATCATCTTAGCATCACACTTTTCTGTTGGTAGGGTTTCACCATCCATAGTCCCTATACCTTCCTAATTGTTACAGGTTCACCACTTCGGTCTTGTAGCCCTAAATCTACCCTTAGTCATGTTAAGGAGCAACTCTATCGAAGACAATGCTACCTAGAGATCATAGGGGTACCTTCTAAGAAACTCTTACTAGACCAAGCTACACATAAGTAGTAACACGTCATTAAAAGCCCAATTTTTATTTAGTTCAATTATGTTTTTATTCCTAACAAGAACATCTAATAAGTATGGTAAACACGTACTTGCATCTAGAGTATAAGATGGCTGTAGCTCACAATTCGTTTCAATACCTGAAGCATGACAGAAACACATTCTCTTAATACTTAGGCAATTTTTCTTTCTATTTTTCTTTTAACACTACTTAGCTTTTGTTTTGGAAGTAAGAAAACTTGAAAAATAACAAAGTAAAACTAGGTATAGTAGTACGGTTAAGGTTCACAGCCATGTTTCTCCTTTTAACTCCACACTAAGACTACACTTGAGGACCAAGGCCATCATCTTAGGGCATGTTCCTCTGGACACCTAAAAATTTCACTTTTCATTCCATCTTCAATCTTTATGAGAGGACTATAGGTAGAGATCACGGCTGTGGTCTTACTCGTGGTTCCCTCCTTTGACAAATACATCAAAATTTTGTGACTTTTCTCTTTCAAAACCTCTTTGATTGAATCTTACATCATTCTATCATCTTAAAACTTCATCTAAAATAATCTTTTGATGACTTTCTACTATGAAACATTCACTTTCAATCAAAATCAACATCAACAACCGCAAATATCGAATTCACTATGAGAGAATCTCTTATGTTGATACCTTTAGGGTATGAAGAAGGAGATCTCTCCTAAAATCAAATCTTCTAAGTCCAATCCTTGAAACCTTGCAGTGAAAACCTCAAAATCAAATCTAGAATTTTGTAATCTTTTATCAGGGTCAAAGAGTTTACTTACCTTTTTCATAATTTCACTAAGACTCACTCACTTTATACAGGTTCTTATGAGAGACAGAATTACTAATTTAGCAAAGTGTCAAAATGAAGGCTAGGATTTTTTTTTTTCTTTACTCTTTTGTAGTTCCTTTGCTATTACCAAAATACCCTCTTATTAAAATTGAAATTATTTTACAATATCTTGCCTTATTTTTGTTATTTTATTTTATTTTTGTAGGTTTTAGACAATCATTGTAACTTATAAGGCCCGGAATGACTAACAATTGGATGTCTAAAACCTTCTACTATAGAAAAAGCTATGATAATTAAAGCACATAACAAACCTTCCATACTATACTCGTAAAAAAATTCTCCCTTTTCTCATTGTCCATAGTAGGTGGGATATTCAGTGATATTTTGTGAGCAATATTGAAGAATCATCCTTTTTATGCATGTGCATTATCACTTTCATTAGCATATGAAGCTTCTAAAGTTACTTATAAGCCTTTAAGCTCCTCTTCAATCTCATCTTCCTCACTATAAACATTGAACTCTAGGACATCTCTTTTGATTATCATAGTTCACTTGTTTAGTGAAATGCCCTCCTTTCTAGACGTATGCATACTCTATACTTTTCAAAACATTGGTACCTAAAAGAAAGTGGTTATACTATCCTTAAGTAAGGACAAGGCCAAAAATAACATAAGACCTAAGATTTACACCTGTAATTCAAGTTATTTCCAAATATTTTATAGTTGATACCACAAATGGAAGCCCATTTACTTTATTTTTAATGTTCAATACATCCAATTTTACCTTGTAAGTTTGGTTTCTAACCTTCTAAGTTCAAGTCTTTCCCTTCTATCTTTGAACATTAACCTTCTATGTGAGCTACCAACTTTCCCAAGTTTAATAAGTTTTAACATTCTTCCTTACTTTGCAAACCTTCTAAGTTACTATAAATACAGAGATAAACGTTATATGCTCATTTTCAATGCTTCTAACTCACTTGAAATTGTAACCTTAACTTTTTACCCTCATTTCCAATCTTCTAAGATTGTTTTTAACTTACCTATAATGTTGAATGTAACATTTTTCCCTTCAAATCAAACCCTCTAATTTTGCTTCAAACTTCTTTATAACTTAAGTTCCATCAAGCCAAACTTATCAACCCAACTTTAGGGATGCTAGACACCTATTTTAAGAAACTTAATAACACCTTAAAACACATAAATCTTACAAGTTCACACCTTAAAGCCACAAAATAATGCAACATTGATATAAATAGTCAAAGGTTAAGTCTATGAAACTTCAACATAAATGCTTAGCACTCTTAAAGTTCTTCTCAAAATCCCAAGCTAACATCTTTAAAGAACTTCGCCTATACCTGAGATTAGTAAAACATCATCCCATCAGCTCATTATAGAGCTTAGAAGGTACATGGAGACAACATAAAGGAAAGTAACATAATATCATACAATTGCTTCACTACTATACAAAAACATAAAATGCCATGCATATGATATGACGATGCCTTTCTTACCTTGATGTTTTTAGCTAGAATGCTTTGAGTTCTCAAGCTCACTCTTCTACATTATCGTTCAAATATGATGTAACTCTTAAAATAGCTCATTACTATTTGGCAAGTTTTGCCCTTCACAAATATTAATGTTGCTCATTAGCTTATCTTTTAGCAATTCTTGTCCCTTTCATAACCAATAAATAGCCCTTGAGCTTGCACTTAGCAAATGTTGCCCTCTAACATTAAACTTGTTCACTACCATCAACTAGGCAAATCTTTCCCTTTAAACCACAAAATAGCTTATTAGCTAGTACTTGGCAACAATTACACTTCGATGAACTATCTTAACTATTAGAAGTTACTTGTGTGCCCTTGCACCACCACATATAAACTTAACGGATCAATCCTGAGGGGTAACCAATTTAGGAGGGTTCATCAATTGTGTCACATACTAACCGAGTTATTTCAAAGATAAAGCCAAGTATTAAGTAAGTGGTGCTTAGGACTTGGTTTATTTTAGTAGCTTTGGTTAGTACTCAAAACTGTTGTTAGTGCTCCCTTAAACTGGGAACAGTTTCAATGAACATGATGTTGTAATGAAACCATAATAACAAGCATACATCAAAAGGAAGTATAAGTAATTCTATATGGATTACATTCGAACCATCCAACATCAAAGCATAATGAACTTCATCTTACACTCAAAATAACATCAATACATCATAGTTAAGGTCAAGCCAAATATTGTGCACAACTCTCATTTACAACACATCACAAAAATCAACAACCAAAAAGCATCTAGTCTACATTTTCGATCATAACAGATAACAACCAAAGCAATCATAGAAAATGTACTGTCATGGATATATAGATTATATAACCATGCCTGTAAATGTTTAAGGGTTGATCTACTCTCGCTAAGCTTCCTAACTACACTTCCATAATTTAATATAGATGTAATTACACATAATAAGGTTCATAAATTTTTCCTCCTATGTTTTCTTAATTTGCTTTTGAACTATATGTGATTTACTCATATTTAACCAATTTAAGATGGCATATATATAGAATGAAGGACATTAAGAATATATGTCAACTATAATAAGACCTTTAGACTTGGTTTACATCATAAGGTAGGCAAATTGTTCTCTTAAAGGCATCGAGTACTCCCAATATGTTGTGTTCACGTAAATAATCCATTAAAGTATCTAACATAGTTAAATATTAACTAAATTGATCTGAAGAATCGCCTAATAAACCAAAGTTACATATCGTGTTCACCCAAATTAGTCCTTACATCATAGATAAGTATGAAGTATCATTTTGGCTCTGATTAATAAATAATTCATCGAAACAACCATTAAGTCCTCTATTTTAAAAATATGTTAATTTGGGTTCTTTTTCTTTATAAAAAAAAAGGAAAATATATGTATCATTTTAAAATGTACTGATGTTGTTAAAAATTGATGTATTACATATTAATTTATAGATAGAGTTCTATAAAGCACGAATATGTTTTTATTGATCCCAATTTTTCTGTTTTATATTTATTTAAAACATGTATTGCTTATTGTCAATAAATGACATTATTAAATTTTCTGATTTATACTTCATCATATTATAAATTACTTAAAGTTGTTCTTATCAAATTTTCCATAAAGGAAGTCCTGCAGTTTATAACTTCAACCATTGAAGGTTTAAAATATATACATCGAGAATGGATATAAGATTGATTAAAATTATTGCCTTAAAATATGTGTATATCAAAAAAATGAATAATATTATAGGAAATGGATGACAAAAGGAATAATCCTAACTCCTTCAATACATCGTAACAAGTTTTGATTTAAATAATTTTTTAGTACAATATTATGGTAACTTTTGCATTTGAGTTGTTTAGAAAATCCTTAACTAAAAAAAAATAAAACAAAAGTTGATTAGAAACGTTAGTAATGTTCTCCATTTGAACCACATTTTGCATCTATTTGTATAGTATTACCTTTTTACCCCTATTTATAACATATTTCACGCATGTATTTCCAAGTGATTTAATAATATGTCTATATTATAAAGTTGATTATACCGCAAATTTGATTTTGCGTACAAACCGGGGGCATCATCCATTAATATTGAAATATGCAATTCTTAGTCAATAATAACATCATAGTGAGAATCAATAGTGGGAAACAACATGGGAAGATGTGAGAGGTTTTGGTATTATAATAAAACTATAATATGCAAGACACCAAATAAACCCAAAAGGTTTTAATTAATGCAAAGATGAAAAATGTGAGAACACTAATTAATGAAAAAAGTGAGAACATTATAAATTGGTGATTTTAATGTTGAATTATTAAAGGAAATATGGTAAGAATGGAACCCTTTATTAAATATTAATGACAAAAGGGAGTGTGAGGCTTGGTCTTCAATCTACTACCCAAAACTTAGAACAACGAACCACTTAACGTTATAGTAAAGGCAAGGCATAAAGTAAAGTCATTAAGAGAAGCCTAAGAAATAAGTTAAGTCAAATGATCGTATCCAAACTATTTAATATCAATACAAATTAAGATATTTGAAACAATTTATAGCCTTCGAACAATTTTTGTCCAAGTTGAGCCAAATTTTAATATAAGTTCATAAAAGTTAGACAAATAGCCTTAGTAATATCAATTTCTCAAAATAAAGTATTTATAATATTTACTCTCAAGAAAACATATTTTTATCAAATATGATTGGTAATTATCAAAAACTTAAAATTAGAGTTCTGAATAATCATAAGCCATTAGAGATAAATTATATATAATAAAATTGCTTTGAGAAATAAAATAACATATGGAATATATACATATGTGTCATACGTAATTTTAATATATATACTTATAACCAAAACTAATTAAATTACCTTAAAACGGCACTTTTATGACCTAATAAGTTAATTAAATTCATGAAAATTAATAAAAAAAATACTAAAGACATTTAGGTAGCTAGATTTCATCCTAATAAGGATATGGAATTGAGAAGGATAGTTGTTGAGAGTTGAGAATAAAATTACATGTAAACTAAAGCTTATGATTTAAGGGGAAATTGCAAGAAGGCAGAAAGAAATTCATTTCTACAACTTACCAATTAGGAAAAATACAAAAACACTCTCCAACAAGTTAGATAAGCAAGTGGTGGTTTAAGAAAAATCTATGTGAGTTAAAATAATCAAGGAGATAAAATTGGGAAAAATAGCGAAATCAGTGTGTGAATTAGGTAGTTTGATGATTTGCCGTAGTAAGGAGGTGTTGGAAGTCAACCGATCACCCCACCATAAGGACTAGCCAATGATAGGAGGTACCGACAAGGTTAGGGCACCATGGATGGCCTAGGTTGGGTTTTATCGATAGGTGTCCATTTCTACTTGATTTTGTAAAATTCAATAAAAATATAAAAAATGTCTAGAAAATTATGAAAAAAATTATTCTAGCATAGTTTCGTGTATATAATTTAGAAAAAAAAAATATCATTTTGTATGAATTTAGTAGTTATTGTATACGTTCTTAAGAAATCAAAGAAATAGGGCAATTTTCAAAATTAAAATAAATAAGGCTAATGACGTAATTTCACCTTAAAATTTTTTTTGTAAACTACCCTATATTAATATTGAATTACTATGAAGAGATTTCTTGTGAAATTATTTTCTAAATTTTTATGTGATTTTTTAGCCCTAAATTAAGTATTAAGTTGTGTTTTTGGTGGAAAAATAACCTATTTTCTTAATGACCTTTCTTAGATTCTAAGTTGGATCAGTTCTTAAAGTATATGTATTGTTTTGTGATGGTTAGATTGAGTAATAAAATGTAGAGTTGTAGAAAATTTCAAGTTAGCCTTTAAATGTGATTAAATCAACTAAAGTATAAGACATTGGTTGAAGGTAGAGGGTAGCTAGAATATTCTAAAGAATGAATTTTGCACTATAATGATACTCAAAGAATAGGTTAAAGGAAAAATTTATGTGTTAAATGAAAAACAAGGGATTTAAAAGTTTGGTCAAAGGTTGTTTTTCTTAAAAACCATAAAGATAATAGAGTCAAAGGGTAGCTTAGAGAATAGTTTAGTAAGGAGCTTAAAGAAACTCAGAAGCTGTATTAGATGATAAAATTGATATTACGAATAACCCATATGTAGCTCAAATAGTAACTTAAAGGATTTTTTACTCAAGAAAATTACTATGGAATCACTTAGAATCAAACTTAGAAATTAAATAAAACCAGCCTAAAGTGAACTATCAACCAAAAAGTGAACATTAAGTTGAAATATATATACATATGACTTGTAATTGACCTTAGAAGTACTTACTCTTACTAGGTAAATTCGTGGAAGAGGAAGCTCACGTTAACGAGTAAGAGTAGAATGTACCACTAGCCAAGTAAGTGGATATTTGTGTGTGCTTAAGTAAACTTATGTCTACTCCTAACTTTATATGCCCTATGATGTTTAGCTTGGTTGAAATTGGCTATGAGTTGATGTATCACTTGGTGAGTTATGTTAATTATTACAATTGCTGTTGATTGAATAGTGACATCATATTAAACTTGGTTGTTATGCTGGTGTTGATGAATACATATGTGACCTTTGTTAGGATTTGTGTTATCTTGGAAAAAAATCTAAGGGCTAACTCTTGTAATACCCCTTACATGCCTGGAGAGAGGAACTCTAATCATCGAGGCGCCTTTTGGTGTAGCGACTCGGAGTACGTCGAAACTCTGGAGTTAAGCGTGCTCATGCTGGAGCAATCTCAGGATGGGTGACCTCCTGGGAAGCAGCTGCCCCAAGGGACAAAACCGTGCGGCGTTTCATGCCAAAGCAGACAATACCTCGGTGGAAGGAGTTCTGGCCGGGTCGTTACAGAATGGTATCAGAGCATTCCACCAGCCGGAAGGGCGTAGCCCTGCTTGGTGGTTGTCTTGGACCTGTGTAACGAAACTGACGAGGGCGTCAGTTCTGTAAGGGGGTTGGATTGTAATACCCCTTACATGCCTGGAGAGAGGAACTCTAATCATCGAGGCACCTTTTGGTGTAGCGGCTCGGAGTACGTCGAAACTCCGGAGTTAAGCATGCTCATGCTGGAGCAATCTCAGGATGGGTGACCTCCTGGGAAGCAGCTGCACCAAGGGACAAAACCGTGCGGCATTTCATGCCAAAGCAGACAATACCTCGGTGGAAGGAGTTCTGGCCGGGTTGTTACAACTCTATCTCCAAAGGTATTCACCTAAGTGAACTAGATACTGAAATCTTACAACTAACAAAACTACAAAGTAAAGGCTGGGTAACAAGTAATGAATAAGTTTGCTTGGATTTGTTGGGCTTTGGTTAGCATGGGCTCTAATGCATTCATGGCATAGCATGAAAAGAACTATGGGTCAAGTTTTCTAAAAATCGAGATATTGCCAAGTCAATTTCCATATGAAAAGCTAGGTCTATCAAGTGAACTACTTGATTTGTAAAAGCAAGGTTTTCTAGCATATAGAGTCTACATTATATCTACTAGGCCAGCTATATGCTGGATTTTCCAACCACTCTATGTAGTTATTGCTAAGTTGAAATGTTTGCTAGGTTCTTGGATATATTATCCAAATGCTCAATTTGAGTCAACCAAACCAAATGAGTTGCTAGGCTAAGCTAATATATCAGTAGCAATGCATAAGTATGGCATACGCTTGTTGCATTTGCATTGTTTAGATAGAAAAACTTACAATAATGTAATTAGACTAACTAGTGTTGTCAAAATCATGAGTTGACTCATAGAAACACATGAGTTTATGTTTCTAGTTGCCTTCCCCAAGTCAACTCACTCACAAAGTCATTTGTTAAAAAAACATGGTAGAATCATGAGTTGACTCATTACAATCAATAGAATCGCAAGTTGGAAGCTGTTTTAACTAATTTCATGCACTCCTCTATTTTAAGCTCTTTCCATTCTATTTACTATCCAATTTCTATGTCTTTATCACACATAAGTTAGAAGTTAGTCAATCACCACATTACTCATTAAGGTTTCTGAATTTCTTCTCTTTTTCTTTTCTAAATTCAATCATTCACTATTGAAAATCATTTCACTTTTTCTTTCCCAAGTCTTGACATTTTTACATTTACTGATCTCTAATCTACTTCCCTACTTTCTTGTACCATACAATCCATTCATTGATTCATAGTCGTAGCTTGTTTACACTTCACACTAAGGTAATTCCCTTTCTTCCCCATTTTATTAAATTTTTTTAATGAGTTCTTTTATCTATAATTTATATCTCTATTAATATTCATCATCTTATCTTTTGTCTTTCTTGTAATTTATCTTCAAGCTATTCTGTTTTGCTTAGCACTTTTTCTTATGTTCTCTATTCTATTTCTAAAGAAGCATGTAGCACACTAAAAGCAATAAAAAGTCTTCTTCTTTTGTTTCTATTTTTTTAATAGAAAAGAAATAATGATAATCTTTTTGTTTTCCATCTTGATGAAACAAATAGATTTAAACAAATAAATTTTAGTAGTATGTTATATCATAGATATGGTAGAAACAAGAAGTCACTCTTGAAGGTTTTGTTTCAGTTAGATCAAAATTTTGTCCAAAGTACTACATAGTGGTTTTCCTTTATATTCTAAACTTACCAATTCTAAAGTTGTCCCTTGAGGAGCTTTTGCATAGAGCTTGCAAAATTATAAGTTAATGTTTTGTTCGTTGGGGATGGGACGATAACTCGCATTTATTTGTTGATAAAAAATTTCTATGAAATGATGTTGATAAACATCTTGCTGCAAAACCTCAATAAGTAAACCAATTACCTTATAAATTGACAAAGAATTGTTGATAAGTAGTTTCTTTGGTTATAGTTTAATTGAATTCACTTATTCATTTCTCCTACAACTCCATTGTTATTCTATATTATCATGTTTAAGTATTTTCTATGTTAATTGTAGAGTGCGAACTTGTTTTTGGATAACTGATTGACTTAGATTTTTGGTTTGGCCACTTGAAACATTATTAACTTGCTTATACATGAAGTGCTGAAGTTTATTTGTTGTATGAATTGCATTTTGAAACATGGACATGTAGCCTCATAGTGGATAGAAGATACCCTAGTAGTTCCCCTTGGCAAACTTACTAGCTTTGCACTTTTGAGCCATGGCCTTTTTTATTTCTCCTCTTTCTTTTCCTTTTTTTATTATAATTTTTTTCTTATTTGACCAACAATCCTCAAAAACTAAGTCCCACATAGATGTATGCATATATTGCTCTAAGCATAATATTGATGAATGATGATGCACCTTCTATCATCCTCATAGATATCACATATATGATATATATATTCCACATGTTGATATCCTTGTAATATTGGCATTAGCATATTATTGTGAAGAAGATAATTGTCTTTGCAAAAATAAAAATATTTTACTCCATGCTTGCTTTTCTAACTATAGCCACACTTAGTCCATGTCCATTAGACTCAGAAAAAGGAATTTACTTAAATGCTAGTGATATGCTTATTAGTTATTAAAATATTGTTGTGGACATGTTGTAACTTGTGATTTCAAAGTTGTGTAACAAAAATAGCAAACCAATTTATTGTGAATTCAATTCCGTGGTATTTTCTAATGAAACCAAACATGCTTTATAAGTAAACTAGGGTTACGAAACATATAATGATATAAATTGAAGTGCTTTCAAGTTTCAACTATATATATTCGATTTTGATGTATATGTACACAAAGAGCTCTTTTGTTGCAACTTGTAAATTACAATGTCTTTAACATTTTTGGCTTATCCAATATATTCAAGAAATTAAAACATATGATATGCTTAAAATGAGGTCTATTTATTATATCTAAATCCAATTTTTAACTTTGTTTAACGGAGTAGTGGTTGAGTTGATTATATCAAAATGTCATCTTCTAAATCATCTAAAGAGTGCTCCAAAAGAAGAAATGCACCAAAAAATAGATCTGATTTTGATTGGGAGCATGGAATTGATGTTGATGATAATGTGAAAAGAGTGAAATGTTAGTACTATAACAAAATTGTTAGTGGAGGTATTTACAAATCCAAGAATCACCTGGCATGTACACATAAGGACATAAGGCTATGCATAAGTGTGCTAGAGGATGTTAGAAAGGAGATGTTAACAATTTTGGTGAAAGTGGCAAAAATATCATAAAAGAAGGGAAAGCAAATTCATAGGATTAAAGATTCCGATGATGATGAGGTAGAACAATAATCCTTTAAGAAAAAAGAAAAGAAGTTCGTGGATTTCTTTTTGAGGAAAAGCAGTGGTAAAACATGAGCAACTAAAGGAACTATTAATCAGTTTATGAAGAAGGAGCTAAGAGAAGAATTTTGCCAACAAAATGCTCGGTTTTTCTACACTAGTGCTATTCCATTTAACTTTGTAAAAAATCTGGGGTCTGCAAAGATGCTTGAGGCGATTGGTCAATCTGGTTGTGGGCTTAAGCCTCCCTTTTACCATGAGTTAAGGGAAACATAGTTGAAAAAAGAAGTTGCTTGGACAATGGAATTGCTTATGGAATATAAAGCTGAATGGAAAAAAACTGATTGCTTTATTATGTCAGATGCATGGGCTAATAGAAAATGGCATTCCATATGCAATTTCTTAGTGAATTGCTCTAAAGGAATAGTGTTCTTGTTATCTATTGATAGTTTCGATATTTCTAAGATAGCTGGCAAAGGTTTTGATATGTTAGATGATATTGTGGAGAAGTTTGGAGAGAAGAATGTTGTATAAGTGATCACTAATAATGCTGCAAACTATAAAGCAATAGGAGAAAGATTATTCAAGAAAGGAAAATGTTTATATTGGACACCTTGTGCTGTATGCTACATTGATCTGATGTTAGAGGATTTTGAGAAGCAATTGAAGATCCATTATGGAACAATTGCAAAGGGTAAGAAAATTACTATATATATTTACTCCAAGACTATACTTATTTTAATATTGAGGAATTACACAAAAGGGAGAAACTTAATCAGGCTTGGTGCCACTCGCTTTACCATTGGAAATCTTGTAAGTTTTCAAGCACACAAGATGCAAAATGAATGTAGTAGCCGGTAATTAAGGTGATGTGGATTAAGCCTCCCTCTAATTAAGTTGCTTGGATTGGTAGATTCGGATGAACAACCAACCATAGCCTTCATTTATCCAAAAATGGATGTTGTTAAGGAGAAGATTAAAGCAAATTTCAACAATGTAAAGAGAAGGTAATATTTGTTCTTAAACCATTATCAATATTTATATGTTTTTATTTTTTCCTAATATTCATTTTAGAGTTCAATTTACTAAAAGTCTCATTATCATTTTATGTAGTTATGAACCTATATTGAAAATTATTGACAAGAGATGGGAGCTTCAATTGTACATACCATTACATGCTACAGCCTACTATTCAAATCCTCATGACCATTATAGTTTAGATTTTTAAGTTGATGCTGAAGTTAAAATTGGAATATATAGTTATATATAATGTATAGTCTCTAATCCAGTTGAAAGATGCAAGATCGATATATAACTTAAACAATTTAAGGATGCTAAAGGATTATTTGGTATTGAAGTTGCAAAGTTAGCGAGAGACAAAAAACCTCTAGCAAAATGGTGGGATTTGTATGGAGATGAATGCCTAAAACTATAAAACTTTACTATTTACATACTAAGCTTGACTTTTAGTTCTTTTGGCTGTGAGTGTAATTCAAGTACATTTGAAATGGTATAGTGCAAATAATTCTTTTAGTTGTCTTTAGTTGCACACATTAAAGATATATTAATCTTATATAAAACCTTTTTAATTTTCAGGTTCATATGAAAAAAAGGAACAAGTTACACCAAAAAAAGATGAACGATAAAATGTTTGTAATATACAACTTGAAACTAAGAGATAGGAAAAACAGAAAAATTGATGCCATTATTAGCTTTACGGTTAAAGATCTCTCATCAGATGATGATTGGATAGTTAAGGAAGAAGGTTAGGTTCATTCATCGAATGTGGATTAGTTGGAGATCTAAGAGGTGAGGAAAAAGATGGAGATTATGATGTTGAGGAAATTGGTGATCATGTGAATTTAGAGAGTCGGGAAGTAAGACTTCGGATGATTTAGAGATTTATGATATTCATGTTAATGCTAATAAAGATGAAGTAAGAGTGGGTATGTCAAGAGATTTACAATTAGAAGGTATAGAAATCATCGGTAATAGTACCAATAATGATATTGACATTGACATTGATGATGAAGATGACAATGATGATGATGGTGGTGACAGATTAGATGATAATAGGGCAACTGATGATTTATACTAGTTGATTATCTTAGACTATTAATCGATAACTTTTATTTTTACCTATATGTTTGAATCTCTATACTATAGTTGATTTATTTTCTCTTGATTGGATGTTGCTGTTATAGTAATTCGATTAGCACATTCTGAGAAAAGTATATGGATACTTTAAGATATCATATGAACATTTACTTTATTTACCTCTTATATGGTTTTTCTATTCATTTATATGTTTGTAAAACTCGTTTACTTCATCATATATTCAAATAATGATATTATTAACTATATTTGATGATTTTTGTGAAAGATGGAGTTGGGTTTTAGAGAAATTGACTTATGTTGAATTTTTTTTAACTTCTATTTTCCATTTTATGTTCTTTTATAATTATTATAAGTAAATTTTCAATTTTTGAAAGCTATTTTATAAATGTTGTAGAAACTTACGTTTTTATATTTTGATTTTATGGACCCCTTAGCGATTATATGTAAAATCGCGAGTTTGATAATCTTAGGACTAATTACTTGAATGATGTGCTTATTTTGTTATAATTGTTGTTGTGTGTTTATCCACTTTCACTCAACTTGTAGTAGTTGAGAGGATAAGTAAGTTTCTCTTATCCTTACGTTATGGATGAATAGATGGAAGAAGGTATTAAAGTGACAAGGAGACCTCAAAACTCTAGTTGAAGGTGGGGTCTTGAGAGAAATCGTTGACCATATAATATGACTTGAGTGTATTGTTTGAAAACAGTTATTTATGGAAGAAAAGAGCAAGTTAAATACAGGTTTTGCCTTATCCTTAACTCAAATATAGTAGTAATAAACCTTTCTTAGGTACAATGAGTTTGAGAAAAATTTTTCAACGGACACCTAAAGGGCGATACGTTACATGGAACTTTTTAGGCATTTAAGTTGAAAAGCTATAACGTTATAAATCATTGATAGGCATAACATTAATGAGGATTGAAATGTATAATTAATCACAAAAGGGATGTTATCTATATAATCAATCCATTCAATGTTTCTTGGAAATTCAATAAGCCCTATGAATTGTTGAGCAATCTTTTCAAATAACATTGTATTCAACTACCTTATCAAGAAGCCAAATTCATTAACTTTTCAAATTCACCATTTATGATACATTTTCAAGAAAGTGAATTAATTGTAAATTGATAATATTTTTCAATGACTAAACATTTATAAGGTTCTTTGTTTATTTAAAGAGCAAGTCATTTGGAGTTTTAATATTCGAAAGTTGGGTTTTATATGTACAACTTATTTTCTTTTGAAAATATATAGACTTTAGAAAATAAGTGAAGTTGGAAATTTTCGCTAAAATAGAAAACATTTTTCCATTATGTCGGTGCATTCACTAGTTAACATAAGGCTTAGTAATAATCATCAAAAATCTACTTTAATTTAGAGATGTTATCATTAGCTTCCACAAATAATAGAGAATCATTTGCAAATAGCATGTATGTAAACTTAGGGCTACTTCTTTTATAATCCTCTTAAGGTTTATTTCCTATTTCCTTTTTTTTTTAATTATCATGGATAATGAATATGATATTAAAAGGAATAAGTAAGGAAAAATAAGATACTTTTAATGTGTTCCCTTACTCATAAGCTTTGCTCATGTTTACTTCAATAGAAAGATTGTAATTCTTCATGGAATTCTAATGGTTTAATAGATAAAGCACATCATAGGCAATTATTGCATTAACTTAAATGAGTTGATAAGGGATAAATACATTTTGATTTAGGGAAATAATAACATCAAGCAAAGGTAAAAGCCTCCTAATAAGGATTTAATAATGATTTATATGAGATGTTTCATGAGTTGATTCGTTGAAATCCATGAAACATTGAGTTATATGAAATAAAAACCACAAAATTCATAATCTAATGAATCTAAGTCTCGTACAATTCTAATTTTTGCATAATATTTTCCAAAAAAGGATATTGTAGCCCATCACAAGCTTTTTGTCATATTTACTTTGGTAGTATAATTGTATTTCCTAAAGGAGTTCTTAAGATTTAATAAGTAAAATACATCATGGGCAATTACTACGTTATCTTAAATGAGTCCATAGGGGATAAAGGCATTTTGATAAGGGAAAAATTAATAGTATCAAGCAAAGGTTGAAGCCTCTTAGTAAGGATATTTAAAATGATCTATATGGAAAGTTATACAAATTAATTGATCTAAACCATCGTCTGGTTGAAAAATCTTTACAATTAAAAAAGATTAGATTCATCAAAATAAGATGTGGAAATACCAAAAAGAAAGAAGTTTCTGATCACCATCATAATGCAAGAAGCAACAACATTCCAATGAGTTTGATGAAAAAACCAATGAAACCATCTAGTCTAATAACTTTCATTGATCCTAATCAAAACAATAGTTGGTTTGCTTTTACCATTATTGCTTCTTAAGTGAGCCCATCTTATGTATTTTTCAATAGTAAGTAGCCATACATAATCTAGATTAGCAGATTCAATCACTCTACAACACAATCAAGTTCAAGCGTTTCCCATTCTCATATTCACCATTCTATAATCACATATCCTAAGTTAATTTAGAACATAGTGCTTTCACAACTACCTAAATTGTCATGGTCCCAATTCAAAAGGCAACAATAGTTTGCCATGCATCCCACTTACGTAGTATACATAAGATGTTTCTATCATTAGAATGGGTTTCTAACCAATTATAATTTCATAAAAATCATTAATTTGATTTGCAAAGTTCCATCCAATGCAACTGATTCTCAAAAAACATAAGTACTAAGCATCATAATAGTCTCAAGTAGCGCAAAGTAACTCGGGTATATAGGCCCATAAACCCATTAATTGTCTCAGCCCATAAACAATGGGCTCTAAAATAGTAAAAGTCAACTAATAATGAAAAGTTACGAAATAGTCAACTATGAAGTCATGAAAGGTCTACAGCACTAAACTTATCACAAGTCTCAATGTCACCAATAAAACTCACCACCCTTATACTAATCATCGACTTTGTATACTATATCATCAAATGAATAATATACATAGTATTTTTTGCCTAGAAAAGGCTAAAAAGAATGAGCTATGAAGAACTTGATACATTAGTATCCAAATTATCTAAATATACATGCAACTGTCACTAGCATGTGGCCTTAATTCTAATGCAACAAATAGGGCTCAATTAAATGGTTACTTATGTGTAAAAACCAACATATCTCGAGCATCCAAGAAATATAATTAAATAAGAGAATATTCATGACTCTAGAAAACACGGTGGCAAAATAATGGGGTCGAATGCTAGTAGGCTATCAAGGGTAATAAGAACATCTAGATTCCACTTTTATTAAAAAATTATCAATTACAGTCTATACATAACCCAACTCGTGTCCCATTCCATCATACAACATCCATTATGGCTTCTCTCTACTCTTACAACTATTATTTTGATCCAATTCCCCCATAGGAAATACTTCTTAACTTACGATTAATGGCCTAATTACCTAACTATCATATTTACTTAGTAACTACATGTATAGATATAGTCCATGTCTAAGGGCCTTGTTCACCAATGTTGCTCTTTAGATCAAGAAGACTAAGCATAAGCTATAACTAATTATTTAGGCCAAGTTTATGTATTAGTTTGGTTTAGATTTCTATCCTATGCACAAACAACATGCAAGGTACTACATACATGTGGCATTGAGTCGAGTTCAAGGGTTATATTCCATATACATGTCACAAGGATCCATATAGTTTAACTTGAATAGGGTTCATAAGATAAATGGCCCTAAAAGGAAGGTAGGCCTAAGTCATAAATTCAGTTTGGCCTACTAAGTTAGATAAACATAGACAATTGCTATCAATTTAGTTATTATAATAATTAAATTAAATTAATATAAGAAAAGTTAGTGTATTGAGTAGGGGTTAACCAATTCCAACCAAGTCGATCCATTCTACTTGGGTCAAAGATTAAGTTGGTTTAATCTTTAATTACTTATTCATTAATTATTTCATTATTTTAGATAATTTGTTTATCATTTTTTTTATTTTTGTGTAAACTAATTTAAGGTAGACCAACTTAAGCCAACTAATTTGATCCTTAAGGGGTTACACCTATTTCTTAATAAATTTATTTAATTCTTTTTTTTTTTGTTTCTATTACTAATTTTAATATTATTTCCTATTTTCCTTATTTTTAAGCCATAAACACCATTTGTTTCCTATTATTAGTCCTTAAGAGGGATCGAACATGCAAAGTTGGGAGTTTGATCTAAGATATTTTTATTAAAGTTGGTGTTTGAGCATTTTGATTTTAGGGATTTTGTAAATCAAAATGTACTCTACAAGACTAAATTTATAGGAGAATAATTAGTAATTCAAATGTGATCGGAAAAACATATTCTTTTTTGATGGATTTGACCCACCAAAATGGATTAAAAGGGGCTTAACATGAAGAGCATAATATATATGAACATTAAAATGATGAGCAATTGAATGTAAAATTTTACAACAATTAATCCTTAAGCATTAACATACAGCAAGAAATTATATTTAAAGTATATTTAGACTTCCAACATCAAATGAAACATGAAATAAACATCATTATCATTATGAAGAACTTCCTCAGAGCATCAATTTTCTGGAATATTTAGAAAATCATACCTGTGTGCTAATTAAGCCTAACCATTCATCAATTTTAAAGGTTCAAGATTAGTACTTAGCATATATACCTCATTACTACTGAGTTATCTATTTAGCCACTAAGTACTCTTAACACATGACTTTTAAAATTGCTAGAATGTTTCTACAATGTCACTAATGATTTTAAATTTTGATTGATTAATCATAGCAATTCATAACATCTACTTATATGTACAACCAAATTCTACTCCTAAACCAATTTTTATCAAAAAAAAAAAATACATATATATCTAATATAACAATATGGGACTATAATTAGAAATTTAAATTAACAAAACTAACTTTTAAAGACATGCTAAGGCACTAAGCTAATAACATTGATCAAATATCTTTCAATATTGTCAACTCTAAACCTAAAATTCTTGGTTTAAATCCAAACCTTTTATCAATCACCTCTACTCAAACATTATCATAGTATACTAATTAATTAATTAATGTATTAAATATGTGAAAATATCATACTAGTTGAAGAAGTCCATGAAAAGGGAAGAATATAAACAACCATGCAGTTTGCATCATCAAGAGTAATCCTAAACTACTTATAACACCTAAACATCATTTAGTAGTTGAACTCCATAAAATTCCACAATGCATGTGCATATGTCCCTTAATACACTATGGAAATAGAGGAATTTCAATATTCAACCAACAATTTTTTTATAATAATTATTGAATTAGCATCCTTGAGCAAGCCTAAATAGGAGGCTTAAATACCTAATTCACTAAGTCATTCTACTTAACCTACTTTTCCACCACCAAGAAGCCTTTAAACTTCTATTTTTCTTTCATTTTATTTGGTAATATTCATGAATGCCTAAAAATTTATAACACCTAACAAGTATTTTATGGATTAAGCACCTAATTTAGGCTTAAAATTTGTAATTCCACTCTTAAATGACCCTTAAAACCTTTAATCACTTAATTAATTATTCTTACTAAATTGGGGTATTTCAGATATGAAGATTAAAAGAAGTAGATGGGCTTGGTTGCCATGTTTAGCAACTTTGGGTAGTGAAGAGGTTAGGAGGGTAAGGAAGTAATAGCTAAATGGATGGTATTGATGATAGAAGGGTAAGTAGAGCCACTACGACATTTTCTTTAGATTAGATAATGGGTATTGCTAGGTTTAAGAAGCCTTCATTAAGATACTTTTAGTGGACGAATTTAAGAGCAAGGTTAAGTTCGAGCTAGTCTATTGTATACAATGATCAATTGAACGTATGATATAAAACAACTCATTCACGTCCTAAGATGTACTAGCAAGATATGAATTTTCTTATTTTTCTTTTTGATGAGTAATTTCACACTCTTGAATTATAGGGATATAAGAGAAATTTTCTTCATATAACCCAATTGAATATCCTTTATTAAGGTTAGAATGAACAGAATTTGAATTTTCCTTAAAATTATCCACTTTGTAATTTCAACTATTGTAATACCCCAAGATTTTGAGCTTATACAATTATCCTAGGATCAAAGCCCCTAAATTTAGGATACCGAGCTATGTTATCCATTTTATTTGAAACTTCATAGCAAGGTTAAAAAAGTTAAATAAAGTAATTTAAGTAAAGTTAATTTCTCAAAATAAACTATATGAAAATATTAATTTAAGAAAAATGTCAATTTATCGATAAAACTAATAAATATCAAAAACATAAAATTCAAACTTTTAAATATAGTGAAATATTAAAGATAAGTTATTTAACTTATGAAAATAATAAATAAAGTCGAATTATATATAATATACATATATTTACACATGATATACATTATAAGTCTTAAATACATATATACACATCATAATAATAAATTATTAAAATAAGGAAAATTAATATAAAATAATGAAAATTAATAAAAGAAAAATGATTGGATGAGTAATCTAAAGATATGGTAGCCTAGGATCAATTAGAAATGATGAGTCAAAAGTTAAAATATAAAAAATTTACACCTCATGCTTTGGAAAACTAAAAAAATGACATATATATACCACATGTCTAATTTTTATTTAATCTAATCTATTTGGAAATTATAAAAAGGGCACACATGCATCAAAAAAAATATTTTGGAAATCTAAAAACATAAGAAAATCACTCAGGAAAATTTAGAAAAAAATTAACAAAAATAGAGCATAGATTTGGTCTAAGCCGGTTCAATTTGTTGTTGATGTCCTGTTGTGGTGGCCTTTTGGGGTTAAATAGAAAGTGGTAAGATAAGCTTTTCCAACAAGGCGGTTCGATGATCGAAGGTGATCGGTTCAAATGAACCAAATTTCTTGCTAAAACTTTTTAAATTTTCTAAAAATAGCAAATGATGTTATTTGATTATGAAATTCGGTTTATGGAGTTATTTTATATGTAGATTATTGAATTCATTTTATTTTAGTTAAATAATTAATGGAAATATAGGATGCTTAATAAATGGCTCTATTTGGACGAAAATTAGATTAAATTTTAGAAATATTAAATAATGTCTTTTCAAGTGGAAATTTTGTACATAATATACTTAATATATGTATTTAATTATAATAACAAGAATTTTTGAAAATAGGCATGTTTACTATTTATTGTAATTATTTTGGATAAAATTGACAATTTTGCTATTTTATTGAATTAATTAGTTTTTGATAAAATCAAAGTATGAGCCCTATATATTATGATTTCTGGAAGTTCATAATGATGTTTAGACACTTGAATTTTATCTTGTGCTTAAACTCACTTATTTATTTAATTTTCACTAATTTTAAGCTAAAACCACTATTTTTGGAAAAATAGATAATAGCTGGTTTAGTATAATTCATGATCAATAATTAAATTATATATTTTTGTGAGTCTATAAGATTTTTCATTGTACTAATTGGGCTCATATACTATTTATTATGTATTTTCATATTATAAACATATACATTAGCCTAATATATAATATAGTAATTAGTATTAGTGAGATACTTGTTGAATTTGTAAAAGATTGATATTTTGGGTACATAATAGATGTTGTTCGATTTAGGAAATATGGAATTTTAATATTTTTTTAATTTAGATTTAGGGTTTATTTGAGTTAATTACAAAATTACAACAACGTATGGTCAGATCAATAATCCAAAAAGGGTATTTTTGGACTTTTGACAATATTAATTAGTCTAAATTCTTAAGATATCTTAATAATGCTTAAAATAATGATCGTAACAATTTAAAGTTTATTATAATCGAATAAGAAATGAATAAGATACAATCGGAATAAGTTTGGCAATGTGATAGTGAAAGCATATTAAAACTTAGCATTAACCCGTAGTTAACTTCAAGTCTATGTATATTTTCCTAAGTATAATAGGTGAGGAAGGACCACATCATGAAGCTTAGGATTTTATGCTATTATCAACTCAAGTAAGTAGATATTTCTATTTTCGTGTAAGTAGACCTAATATACTTGACTTGGAGTCAGTTGAGTCATAAGCTATAATGATGTGCTTGATGGATTGGATACATGATTCTATTGAATGTATATGTTGACTAAGTGAGATGTTTCCTCATGTATGATTGAGGAACCTTACGTGAAAGAAAGTATTGTAAAGTTAGGAAACAAAGATAAAGTTGAGATAGTTGAATTGTTATGAAGTGGAACTTGAGATTCGTATATGATATTAGGTTGCTGTATTATTTATTGCCTTCATGACATGGCATGAAAGGACCTACTGGTCGAGTTTCTTAAAGTTTGAACACTGTTGAGTTGGCTTTTAAGCATATAGAACTACATTGCTCAACTTATTCTAGCTACAATGTGACAGGCTATGTGTTGTATTTTCAAACCATAATGGGTCGTTTTGTTGGGGGTCCTACTCTCAGGCAGCTCTTTGTTTTCCTAGGTTCTTAGACATAGTATCTAGATGCTTAGGTATATCGACTAACCAAATGAAGAATTGGAAAAATATAGGATATCGGTACTAATGCATGTCATTTGCATGAGCATGGCATGAATTTCCTACATAGACAGTTTGTATTAATAACTAATTCACTTAAAATATATATATATATATATAAATAAATCGTGAATACTCCAGTAAGTATACTAGGTCGAAATCATGTAATATAGGAAAAGTAAGGTTGTCGATCCCTCAAGGACTAAAAAATTAATAATCCTATGCTAGTTCTTATTAATGTTCAAGCAATCAAAATTTGATTAATTAAAATAATAATTACTCTAAAACTATTAAAAAGAAAATAATTATGAAAAATCTAAAATCTAAGCAATTAATTGAGAATTGTGGGAAAACGGAATCTATCCTAGATTACGCAAATCAAATTATTGTCATATTATATATATTAATAGCTATATGGTCATTCAAGAAAAATTGTTATACCTTAAAACTTAAGGATTTAAATTCCTAATTAATTAGTCAGCTTTTGCATCTTCCAATTAATAGTGGACTCTAAATTACAATCATTTATCTCCCATTACTATGATTGTCTAATGTCCTAAATCAATTAGTGAATAATCAATCGGCCGAACATTGTATTAATTTCTAGATAATTTCTAATTAATTCAATTAACTCTACTTCCACATTGGTTAACCAAATCAACTAAGAATTTCTAACCAACCCTATATCAACTCCCGTATCATTAGGGTTTCTAACAATTATAATCAATTGAACAATTCTAATTGAAATCATAGAAATTGTAATCATAAATCATCCATATATCTCTTAATCTTATAACATGAATATAATTATCATCTTAGCTATCTAGGATTTCATCAATTCTTACAAATAAATTTAACCAGTCATAGATTTGGAAGAGAAAACACAATTACTAATTGAAATTGCAAAGAAATTCATAATTGAAAGCATAAGTAATTCATAGAACTGCATAAGAATAATTGAAATAGATGTCACTAATTCTATATTGAAAAAGATAATCTTCAATTACAACTTCAAATTGGTCTCCATAGCAAAAGCAAAATCCTTTCAATGATCAAAGTGATTCTCCCGAAGAATTCTTCAACAATTAACTAAAGACTATGTTACGACTCTCTATGTCTAAGGAAAAAGTATCAAAAAGTCTCCCAAACGATGAAGCATAAGCTATTTATATAAAAAATTAGGATTGTCTCACATGAAGTTTCTTTTCCATGAAGGCTGGCTATGAGGCCAGTAGTGCAAGTGCAAGGCCGGCGGCATAACCATCAAAGCTGGTGGTATAGCCATTAAGGGTCGGTGATACAAGTTGTAAGTTGTAAGCCAACTGTTAGGCCGACTACCTTTAGTTCCAATTGCATGTATTGATCCAAACTTCGTTAATTTGTTTAAAATTTCTCTAAATTGTCTGTAATTCTACTCTCAAATCCCTTACTTCCTGAAATGTCTAAATGAAAATAATTAAGTGTCATTTCTTAATGATTTATATACAATCAACTATAATTCTCTCTTAATTTGCATTTTAAAACATAAAAAATATGCCTTTATCAACTCCCCTGTACTTGAACTTTTACTTATCCTCAAGCAAAATAAATAGAACTAAAGAAATCTATCATTGATAATACAAATTTTCCAATTGCAAATTCAAGACATCTGATATTTCACATTTTCAAACTTACTAATTTATAATGGCTACTACTCTAACCAAACCGAAATATGTGATTAGAGTATTACAATTGAAATTAATTAGCTATTCTATAGAAAACAAATTTTAATCCAAGCGTTCAACTTAAGATTTTTATTTTAAAAGTAGATACTCAGTCCTAGAAGGAAAAACACCCATTTAAACTTCACAACTATTAGCAAGCATATTATCCCTCTAATTATTCTAATAAACAAATTAACAAAGTAGTGAAAGCATATGGTATCTACTCTATCCCTAGATTTTCTTTCTTTTTATTACAAGCCTTAATTCATTTCTTGAATTGCATTCAAATTTACATTTACCATTCCCCCACACCCCCACTCCCTACCCCTCCTTTTTTTTTTAGTTCAGATATTGAACTTTTGCCTTTTCACCCTTCTTGTTATAGTGAATACATCAAGTTGGCACATTTCAGGCTCATCACCCAAGCGTCCAGGTTTTGAAGGGACCCCTACGAACTCTTCTCCACTCAAACATTCAAGTTAGGATACTCTTAACTCAATTTCTTGAGTTATTGGAGTAAAGGCTCTTATTTCATTATTTTTTTTTTAATGCTCACTAAAATTTTTTGAACTTAGGAATCACTAAGTTCAAAGCTTCACTTACCTCTTTTACTAAGTATTAAATTGCCGTTAGAATAACTATAAAAAAAAAACCTATAATAATAACTTTGCATTGAAATGAACCTGTTTACTTTTCACTTAAGAACTCGATTGACTTTCAAACTTAAAATTCTAGGGCTAAAAACTAGATAAATTACGTTCCTAAAGAATTGACTAATTAATTTTAACTAAGTACAAAAATCACAACATTAGTGAGTCAATTATTTAAATCACAATTAGATGCTATCAACAATTTCTTTGTATAATCTCTAGATTCAAAACAAGAAATTTAAGAACAAGTAAAGTTCAAGCTTATAGGAAAGTATAACTATTCGTAAACAAAAATCAATATCAAAATTGATATTTTCATTTCGTATAATTCCTTCCCCCCATTGTAGGATAAACAATGTCCACACTATCTTCTATTCAATATTCAAGAAGAAATAATAATAAAAAAATTTTGCATTAACAAGAAATGAAAAACTGATACTCCCTTGGATTCAAATTTGTAGCAATAATGAAAATTCCAAGCATAAGATCATTGTTATCATAGAATTCAGATCTGACCTATCTCATCAAACGCAAAGAAACATGAAATAGCAAAGATAATATAAAAGTGCACTAAAGAGTACACAGTAGAACTAATGATCCAGAGTTACCTAAATAGATGGGTACTAAACAAAAATAACTAAATAGCTACATAAAAGTAAAAGAAAAGAAAAGAAAAGAAAAATGAAAATAAAATTAAAAAAAAATAAAAAAATCACATAAATATCTAACTGTCTCTATTGGTGCTACTATTCTCTAGAAACATGAAATAGCAAAGATAATATAAAAGAGCATTGAAGAGTACATAGTAGAACTAATGATCCAAAGTTACCTAAACAGATGGGTACTAAACAAAAATAACCAAACAGCTAAATAAAAGTAAAAGAAAAGAAAAGAAAAATGAAAATAAAATTGAAAAATTCAGAAAAGCATGCAAATATCTAACTGTCTCTATTGGTGCTGCTACTCTCTATACTGGAAGTCTAGTAATGGAACTGCTCTACAACTATTGGCTGAAAATAGGAGATAGTAGTCTTTAACATATTGAGCATTGTAATCCAAAACTTCATTTTCTTCTTCCTTTCTTTCCTAATTTCATTCTGGACTTCTCTAATTTTAGCGCTCAATTGTTCATAACTACTATCTAGAAGATAAGATGAAGTAGACGCTCTAGCAGCAGGAGAATAAGATGAAGTAGACATTCTAGCAGCAAGAGGAGGATTTTCAAAAATATCTTCCTCATCAATAGGATGGGGCCTATTATTTATCTTGACCAATCCTTAACCCCTAAATGGTGTAGTAGAAATAAGTTTACATAGGATACCATTGTTCCCCTTCAGCTCTTGAAAAAGCCCCATACCCTTTAATAATGCAGTAATATACCCACCACAAAAGATAACCTATGTCTTGGTATCATCTATCTATCTATAGATAAAATTTGATATGTTTATTCCTAGATCTATCTGATATCCAAAAATCATACTGTATAGATAAAACATGTCAAAACTAGTTACCTTGCTATGGTTAGTCTTCTTACAGCTGAGAGTATGAGCAACGATATAGTGGAGTAGCCTATGCTCCACTATTGAGAAACTTGTTGTGAGCAACTTTGAAGGCACAAAATCTTCTCGCCTGAGATGAATCAACTAAAACCAAAATCTCCCAATACACATAACACTAGTCTAAGAGTTGGGTAAATTAACTTCCTCCTCTTTATATAAACCCAGAAAATAGCCAATTTAGCTCAATTCAATGATGTGAATTTCTCCATAAACTTGAAATGTAAAAGTGGACATATGCTTGCTTCTCTTCAGCTACAAAGTGGACAAAAAATCAATGGCCACATTTTTATAAATGGGTTCTTTTACCTCAAATAATCGAAACCATGTTTTATTAGGAACCATCTACTGGATTCTCTTATCCATTCCATACTCCTATAAAATAGTCCAATCCAAATATTGCTGATTCATGAATGTCATTTGTTATAGCTTCCTCCTTCTTTCCTTAGCATACTCCTGATGTGAGAGTAGATTGTTACCCAAACTTCTAGAAGACGAAGCTGCTACCATTTTCTATTTCTTTCTCAATTACATCTTCTTAGGTAGCATGGTAAATGAAGAAAGCATAGATTTGTAAGGAAAAATAAAAATGTGTGTAGAAAAAGTGAAGAGAGTGAGTGTATGATGTTGTAGGTATACGGGAGAGGGAGAGTTTGAGAGAAATCCAAAGAGAGAGAGAGAGAGAGAGAGAGAGAGAGAAACTAGAGAGAGGATTCGAAAAAAAAAGAATGAGTGAGGAGAGAGAGAAAACCAACAATTGTGCTTTTAAAAGCACTGTATGCTGGCACTTACCTCTATAAGCCAACAGCGTACATTATTAATGTATATGGGTAAGCCAGCTGATAAGCCGGCAATCTTGAGTGCTAGCCTTGTATTCAAATTTCGTAGTTTTCTCCTTTTTTTTTTCTCTTAGGCCGGCAACCTTCATGCTAATGACCGGCCTAAAATTTTTTAATTTTTTTTTATAAATAAATAAAAATTAACTAATAATGAATAAAAATTTTTAAAAATAATAAATAATAAAAAATTTTAATTTAGTTAGACATGAGTTACTTGCCATGAAACGCTTAGTTTATAGTCACTAACCTAACTTTTCTAATCTTATTGTGAGTCTTTGCTCACTACCATAATAGTACCACTGTCCATATTTTCTCCTTCAAAATAATGTTTAAGGAGATGACCATTTACCTTGAAAGTGCAATTCTCTCTTGCATTTAATTCAACTGTACCATAAGGGAAAACATTAGCTATTTAAAATGGTCTAAACTATCGAGACACTTTAACTTACCTAGGAACAATTTCAGTCGAGAGTTGTATAGTAACACTTTTTGATCAGGCACAAACTTCCACTATTGAATGTTTGTTTCATGCCATCACTTGGCTCTCCTTATACATCTTAGCATTTTCATAAGCTTCTTCTTTGATCTTGTCCAACTGGTTCAATTGGAGCAATTGCTTTTCACCTACAGCTTATAAATCAAAATTAAGGTATTTTATGGCCCAATAAGCCTTGTGCTTAAGCTCTACAGGTAGGTAACATGATTTACCATAAATAATTTTGTATGAGCACATTCCTATAGGGGTTTTAAAAGCTGTCCCATAAGCCTACAATGCATCATTAAGTTTTAGAGACCAGTCTTTCCTAGATGCATTGACAGTCTTTTCTAGGATACGCTTTATTTCCTTATTAGACACCTCAACTTCTCCACAAGTTTGTGAATGATATAGGGTAGCAAGTTTATGAGTAACTCCATATTTTGTTAACAATTTTTAAAATTGTCGATTGCAAAAATACGACCCCCCATCACTTATAATAGCCTTAGGTACCCTAAACCTAGAAAAAATGTTCTTTTTTAAAAATTTAATTACTACTCTGACATCGTTAGTTTGTAGAGCTACTACTTCTACCTATTTCAACACATAATCTACTGCCAAAGTATATATTTATTTGAAAAGGATAAAGGGAAAGGACCCATGAAGTCTATTCCCCATACATCAAAAATCTCAATTACCAGATTACTCTTTTGTGGTAATTCATGTCACCTAAAAATATTCCCAGTCCTTTGGCACTAAGCACAAGACACAACATAATTCCTGCAATCACTAAATAAACTAGGCCAATAAAATCCACAAGATAAAATTTTAGCTATAGTTCTTTCAACACTAAAGTGCCCCCTTACTTCTTTAGAATGACAGTGATGAATTATGCTAAGCTATTCTATTTTAAGCACATAACATCTAATTACTTGGTCAGCACAACTTTAAAAAAGATACGGATCATCCCAAAAATAAAATTTCACATCATGTAAAAACTTCTTTTTCTTTTAAAATGAGAAATCGTATGGTATGATTTTATTAACCAAGTAATTAACTATATCAGCATACCAAGGTAATCCTTAGTTCTCTACTGTATACAAATGTTCATCAGGGAACTTTTCATTAATTGGTGGCTTAAAGCACTTTAATTGTAATTGAGATAAATGATCAGCAATTACATTTTCAGTTCCCTTTCTATCTCTAATTTTAAGGTTAAATTCTTGTAGTAATAAGATCCATCGAATTAACTAAGGTTTAGCAACAGCTTTAATAAACAAATATTTCAAAGCAGCATGGTTTGTGTATACTATGATCTTAGAGCCAATGAGATAAGGCCTAAACTTATCACAAGCGAATGTAACTGCTAAAAGTTCTTTCTCCATCATGGCATAGTTTCTCTGAATCTCATTTAAAGTTCTACTCGCATAGTATATAACATGAAATAACTTACCTCTCCTTTGCCCAAGTACTGCTCCTACAGCATAGTCGTTAGCAACATACATCATCTTGAAATGAAGCTTCTAATCTAGTGCAATGATCACTGGTGCCAAAGTAAGCTTCTCCTTTAATAGATTGAATGCCTGCAAACAAATGTCATAAAAAACAAAAGTAGAATCTTTTTCTAGTAAATTACAAAGAGGTCCAGAGATTTTAAAGAAGTCCCTGATAAATCACCTATAGAAGCCAGCATGTCCTAAGAAACTCTTAACTCCTTTAACTGAAGTACGTAGTGGTAACTTCTCTATTATCTCCACATTGGCTTTATCAACTTCAATCTCCTTTTTGGATACCTTGTGACCTGAAACTATTTCCTCTCTTACCGTAAAATGGCATTTTTGCCAATTCAGAAGTAGATTATTCTCTTTGCACCTTTTAAGCACACAGCCTAAATTAGTCAAACATGAATCAAATGACTTCCTAAAGATAGAGAAGTCATCCATAAATATTTCAATAAAATCTTCTAACATGTCAGAAAATATAAACATCATGCATCTTTGAAAAGTCGCAGGTGCATTATAGAGACAAAAGGGCATTCTCCTAAAGGCAAAAGTGCCATAAGGACATGTAAAAGTGGTTTTCTCCTGGTCCTTGGTTGCGATATGAATTTGATTATAACCATAACATCTAACCAAAAAACAATAATAATCATGCCTTGAAAGTTTTTCTAACATCTGATCTATGAAAGGGAGGGGGAAGTAGTCTTTATGGGTAGCATCATTCAGTTCTTTATAATCTACACAAACTCTCCATCTGATCATCGTACAAGTAGGGATTAACTCATTAACCTCATTTTCAACTACAATCATACTACCTTTTTTTGGCACTACTTGAACAAGACTAACCTACGTACTATCTGAGATAGGATAAATAATACCTACATCTAGCAATGTGAGTACCTCTTTCTTCACTACCTCCTTGAAAGTTGGGTTAAGTCGTCTCTATGGTTGTACTGTAGGTTTGCACTCAGTCTCAAGTAATATCTTGTGAATGCAAATTAAGAGACTAATCCCCTTTATATCAACAATGGTCTACCCAATGGCTTCTTAATGCTCTCTTAGAACTCCTAAAAGTTATTTCTCCTAGTCACCTACCAAAGAAGAGGAGATAATTATTGGTAAAGTATCATTTGTTCCAAGATAAGCATATTTTAAATGACTAGGTAAAGGTTTCAGTTCAAGTACCAGGGGTTGTATCAATGATGGAATTGGCTTCTACTTACTATTGCCCAGTTCTTCATAGTATCGAGCTTTGATTTCCAACACCTATTCCCTACATTCTTCTTCAAGCTCGTCATCATCGCTCCATTCATCCAAATCCCTAAGAACTGACTCCATGGTATCCAATCCTACTTTCCCTTCTATAAACTCACAAGTAATCTCATAAAAATGTCAATAGTGTAATAGGATTTACAATCATCAAAATACTTTATGGCTTCAGAAACATTAAACATTACCTGATTGTCCATAACTCTTAATGTCAGCTTACCCTATTCCACGTCTATTAATGCCTTACCTGTTGCAAGAAATGGTTTGCCCAAGATCATGGGTACTACTCTGTCTTCTTCCATCTCCAAGACTATAAAGTCGACTAAGAAGATAAATTTATCTACCTTCACCAGGACATTCTCAACAATACCCCTTAGGTATTTAATACTCCTATCAACAAGTTGTAAGGTGACACGAGTCTCCTTACAATCACAAAGTCCCAACTTCTTGAAAATAGACAAGGGCATTAAATTTATACTTGCACCTGAATTAATAAGAATCTTATCAAAATGAAAATTTCCTATAGTGCAAGGTGGATGAATTTTTCTAAAGGATCATAGAGCACTCCCTTGTAAGCATTACCAATTCATTCCAATCAATCTTTCCCTTCTTGGTGAGCAAATCCTTTATGAATTTGGTATACAAAGCAATCTGCTAAAGTGCTTCTACAAAAGGAATATTGATCTGCAGCTTCTTGAAGACATCTAGAAATTCAATGAATTGAGCGTCTAGCTACTGTTACTTCAATCTTCCTAGAAAGGGGACTAGAGGAACATACAGTTTCACTTCTGGTGACTTTTGCATTAGTTCCTCTTCTACCTCCTTCCCTTTTTCTTCCTTTGGAATCTCTACCTTTTCTTCGACTCATCTATCAACTGTTTCTAATGCTTTTCCAGCATAATAGCATTGACACCTTTAGGATTCTCTTCAGTATTGCTAGGTAAAGACCCTGATGGTCTATTACTTAACTGTTGAGAAATTTGGCTAATATGATTCTCTAGGTTTTGAATAGTTGCCTATTGATTTTATAGCAAGGTGTTAGTCTTTTACATATAGCTCAACATTAGCTCTTCCATTCTAGACTGATTTTGCTGAAGTGGAGTGTTCTGAGCAAGCTCTTACTTTTGGAATCTAGGTGGTGGTTGGAATGTATTGTTCTCATTTCTCCATGAAAAATTTAGATGATTACACTACCTAAGATTATATGTATTTAAATATGTCCTTGATTGCCTCATTGAAAATTGTTGACAAAATTCACCTATTCTCCACTGGTTAGAGCTAAGTGATTCCTAATTAAGCACTCAAGAGTTAAATGTGGTCTTGAACATAACTCACAAAAAACAATAGGGTTAGCATTAAAAGACTGTACTGAGGTGGGTTTACTTACCTAAGTAATAAGAGTTGCAATCTGAGCTGTTAATTGAGATACGATGCTATTATTACTGGCTGCTGCCACTTCTAGCTTGCTTCTCTTGTTTTATTAGTTATGTGCACTGGAGACCATCTCTTCTATTGGTACACTTACTTCATTATATGTCTTACCCATCAAAGCACCTCCAGCTACAACATCAACTAAGGACCTTAATGTCTCGTCTAAACTGAGATAGAAGATCTCAACTAGGAGATTGTTTAGCAATCCATGATATAGGCATTTTCTGATCGCCTTCTTGAATCTCTTCCATGCTTCATAAAGTAACTCACTACTAAACTTGGTAAAGTTTGTGATGTCATTCTTCAATTTTACGGTCCTAGCCAATGGGGAAAATCTCTTTAAGAACTTTGCTGAAAGATCATCCCAGGTAGTGATAGACTCTTATGGCAATGAATAAAACTAAGCTCTAGCTTTATCCCTCAATGAAAAGGGAAAGAGCTGTAATTTAGTAACCTCGTCTATCACATTGTTCATCTTCACTGTATTGCAGTATTGAAGGAATCCTGCAATATGCTCATCAAGACTTTCATTGGGATATCCTCCAAACTGATTCATCTAAACCATCTGAATAAGGGACGACTTCAACTTAAAGTTGTTAGCTTGAATGGTAAGCCTCCTTATAGCCGAACCCATCACCGTAGGTACTGTATAATCTCGTAATGCTCGCAAAACTCCGTGTACCCAATTATTACCCTCATTACCTACCATCTCATCTATTCTTCTTCTATTCCCTCGCCTCAACTGATGCAAAGTACATTCTATTTCTAAATCTAGTGGTAGTATTTCAGCACTTCTACTCTTGCACATAAAATACCTACAAAGAAAAAAAAATTACACACGTCATCAAGTACACCTAATTTACCAACAAAACCAAAAGATTTAATATTTCCAATCCTTAGTAACGGCACTAAAAACTTGATTGTCTTAAAATATATATATGAAAATAAATCGTAAATACTCCAGCAAGTATATTGAGTCAAAATTAAGTAATATAGAGAAAGTAAGGTTGTCGATCCCTTAAGGACTAAAAAATTACTCTACCTATACTAGTTCTTATCAATATTCAGGCAATCAAAATTTAGTTAATTAATCTAATAATTACTCTAAAACTATTGAAAAGAGAATAATTATGAAAAATCTAAAATCTAAGTAATCAATTGAAAATTGTGGGAAGACAAAATCCATCCTAGATTATGCAAATCAAATTGTTATCAGGTTATATAGATTAATAGCTATATGGTCATTCAAGGAAAATTGTTATAACTTAAAACTTAAGGATTTAAACCCCTAATTAATTAGTCAGCTTCCGCATCTTCCAATTAACAATAGACTCTAAATTACAGTCATTTATCTCCCGTTACTATGATTGTTTAATGTCCTAAATCAATTATCCGTAATGTTTTAGTGAATAATCAATCGCCAAACATTACATTAATTTCTAGATAATTTCTAATTAATTCAATTAACTTTGCTTCCACATTGATTAACCAAATCAACTAAGAATTTCTAACAAATCCTATATCAATTGCCATATAATTAGGGTTTCTAACAATTATAATTAATTGAACAATTATAATTGAAATCATAGAAATTGTAATCATGAATCATCCATATATCTCTTAACCCTATAATATGAACACAATTATCATCTTAGCTACCTAATGTTTCATCAATTCTCACAAATAAATTTAACCAGCTGTAAATTTGGAAAAGAAAACATAAATACTAATTGAAATTGCAAAGAAATTCATAATTGAAAGCATAAGTAATTCATAGAATTACATAAGAATAATTTAAATAGATATCACCAATTCTGTATTGAAAAAGATAATCTTCAATTATAACTTCAAATTGGTCTTCACAGCAAAAGCAAAATCTTCTTAATCATCAAAGTGATTCTCCCAAAGAATTCTTCAAGAACTAACTAAAGATTATTCTACGACCCTCTTCGTTTAAGGAAAAAGTGTCAAAAAGTCTCCCAAACGATGAAACATAAGCTATTTTTATAAAAAATTAGGGTTAACTTGCGTAAAGTTTCTTTTCCATAGGCTAGTGATGCAAGTACAAGGTCGGCTTATAAGTGGGTAATGTAACCATCAAAGCTGGTGGTGTAGCCATTAAGGGTCGATGGTGCAAGTTGTAACAGCCGGTTGCCTTTATTTTCAATTTGCATGTGTTGATCTGAATTTCATTAATTTGCTTAAAATTCCTCTAAATCACCCGTAATTCCACTCTTGAATCCTCTAATTCCTAAAATTTCCAAATGAAGATAATTAAGTGCCCTTTCTTGATGATTTCTATCAAATCAATAATAATTCTATCTTAATTTGCACTTTAAAACATGAAAAATATGCCTTTATCATTATATTAGGTTATCAAATCAAATGCTCTATGGTACTAATCTTTGTGAATATGCATAGTGCTTACTCTTTGTTTTGTTTTGTCTACTCTCACTTAATTTATAGAAAGCTGAAAGGATACTTATGTATCCTCTAGTTATGAAGAGAATTGACTAAGCATCAAGTTAGATGGGAAAAGTTTTTTGAGAGCACATAAGATGTAGTCAGCTGCTTTTGAAGAAGTCATGTTATATTTTGATCTTAGTTCCATGAAGGATATGTACATATGAAATAAAAAACAATACTATATTTTAGGTTTGTTTAAGTTTGACAAATGTAATCTTTTGTATGAATAAGTATAAAGCTGAACTTTGTTATAGTACTCTTTTATTAAAAATAGAACTTTTATTAAATATAAACAGGTATCTCCATCTAATAGTACATCCTATGCTATGTTAGGCTATAACAATTATCATCTTTTCCTCCTCTTTATATTCGAGATTTGCTATCAAGATTTTGTTTCAAATAAGCACTTTGCCTAACTAATTTTCTACAAGTGATGCTTTATGATTTGCTTTTAATTTCCCCTGTATCTTATCCAAGATCCTTGAATTAGAGGTCTATAAATACTAAATTTGGTTTTGAATTGCATGTATTCACATTTGATCATGTTACTCATTATTTTATATTTGCATTTGCTATTGTCGTCATATGTAGAAGAAAACCATGTACTTAAATTCAAAGCACAATTGTAGAAATTTTAGATCCTCTTTTTTCTTTCTTATAATTCCACAATTGTAAAATCATGGGGAAACCCACAACAAACGAGGGTCTAGCTTTATAATCTCATAGAGAATCATGCCATCTTTAGCCATGGATAAAGGCTTCAATGATACTTGTTAATAGTTAGATTTCACCTTAACATGTTATACAATAACTCGACTGTCGAGAGGCCAACTAATGTTATTTTTTGTTAAGGAAAATAAGTGGTTAATCCACTTGATGGGGCTTGAAGCTTGACCTATTTATATATTTGGTTTGAACTTGGGAAAGTGGTATAAGCAATTATGACTTTATACGATCTCATTACAAAACTAACCACTATTACTATATTTTAGGCATGTGCTTAATTATGGGATCCCTACATGATCCACAACCAATTATTATTTTCTATTACAGACACTAGATATTTGCCTATAAATAAGGGAAGGAAAATACTATAAGAACTCTCTTACACCCTTCAACACTTCACTTATTCACTTACTTTTTACTAAACTAACCACTTGCTTAGGCATCGAAGTGACAACGCCAAACTAGTCCCGGCTTGACTTAGCCTTTATTTGTGCTTTTGTAGGATTAAAGCTTTACACCAAAATCACCCTACAACATTTAGCACTATATATTTTATTTTCAATAGCCTACCCATTAGGCAAAGACGAAAATTACAAAAAGTGCAAGTACTGGTTCTTCACCCAAACACCATATGGGGGGGAGTAAGCATACTGTTGAATAACATTTGGCTAAATTAAAGCAACTTTGTGTTGATTTAGCCAAAGAAAATCAAGAGCTCAATGAGAAACATGATGAGATCCTCAGTCTTCTTCACAAGAATGTACAACTAGACCAAAACCAAGGGCATGGTGATAAAAATGCCAAGAACTCTGATGATTCAATTTATTCCCTTGAGTTGCTTAAGAAGTAGGTTGAAGTTAAGCTTGGACCTTTACCTACTGCTCTTAGAAAAGGTGATAAAGAAAAATAACCATAGTAGGTACACCATGTAGGACCATCACATGTTAGCACCCTTGCTTTGACTAGTAAATAATTTCAAATAAAGAAGAGTCCTTTCGTTGTTGAGATTTTGGAAGAAGTAATACCATGGCACATCAAGTTGCTGTAGTTTGAGACTTACGATGGAACAAAGGATCTTGAAGATCATCTTTAGTACTACCATACCTTGACTAAGCTTTCCGACTTGGGTGATGTCATGGCTTGTCAAGCATTCTCTTTAACCTTATGAAATGTGGCTAGCACATGGTTTAAACATTTAAAACCAAATATGATTTCATGCTTCGAGGAATTAGCAGAAGTGTTCTTCCAACACTTCCCTGCAAGTAAGCTTTTAGTTAAGGACTCTTCTTTCCTTAACACCATAAAATAAAGATTAGACGAATCTGTGGGAGACTATTTGACTCAATTTATAGCGAAGATGGTCTTGATTCTAAAATTAGACATGAGTGTTGCTCTTAATGTGATGATTGATGGAGTTAAACCTCATGGAGATTTTTTCAAATCATTGTCTAAAAACAAGCGAAAAACTTTCATTAAGTTTAAGGATAAGGTTACATCTTGTATTCGCCAAGAAGACAATATTAAAGCTTGGCGCGAGGCCGACTAAAGTAAAGGAAACCAAAAGAGTGATAAGAAGAAGAACATGAAAGATCAACTTCGTGCATTTGATGATTAGTATTCTGAAGGAAATAATGGTAAGAGAAAGAGGCTACACATCCCAACTTATTCCATTCACACACCACTTAGTCGTTCAATTGTGAACATTTTAATGGAAGTACATAATCAAAGAAGGGTATTGCAATGGCCAAAAAGATTAAGAGGAAATCAATTACATAGAAACTCTAATAAATATTGTGATTTTCATCGCGATAGAGGCCACAATTCTGATGAGTGTATTTAACTCAAATGTAATTGATGATGCAATCCAATGAGGATATCTAAGCAAGTTTCTTACCCATGATGCTGAGATTATTGAATGACCAACTTAGAGACAATGTAATGAGCAAGAAAAAGTAATGCATCCTTCTCAAGTAGGAAGAGTTGCGAGATATGGAAGTAGTAGTAGAGGATCGAACGATATAATAAATACTATTGTTAGTAGACCTTCTAGCTTAGGTTAGTCAAGCTCTTTAGGCTCAATTAACGCCATACACTATGTTTGTAATGTACAAGGTAAGAAGATCAAGGTAAACAATTTGATTTCTTTCACGGAGGAGGATTTTAAAGGTGTTCAAAGGCCCTACGATGACACACTTGTAATCAGTGTAAGGATTGCCAACTTCGAGGTCAAAAAGATCTTAGTTGACACTAGAAGTTGGGTAGATATTTATTTTTGAACACGCCCTCAACTAGATGAAGTTGAAGATTAAAGCATAGTTGAGATTTTATAATTATGATTTATATGCTTTTAATAATCAACCCGTTCGGGTTACTAGAGTTATTTCTCTCCCAATTTAGATTGGAGATAATGAGCATGTTACGGAAGATAAGGTGGATTTCCTTATTATCAAGTGTTAGTCACCGTATGATATGATCATGGGTCAACTGTGTCAACACATGTTTGACATGATCCCTTCATCTACTCATCTTAAGGTGAAATTTCCCACTCCTATTACAATCAAAGTATGTAAAGCAGACTAGTAATTAGACAAATCCCTATATCTAAGAGCACTACAGCATGAAGAAGTTTTTCAAGTTGAAACTAACCCAAAACAAAAGTCAATTGGCGGTGAAAATGCTGAGGAAGAGATAGAGGAAATCTTATTCGGAAATGATCCTGGGAAGATGACAAAGATAAGGAAACCATTGCCAGTAAATATTCATTAAAGCTTAATTAACTTTCTACAAGATAATGCTGATGTATTCACTTGGTCTCTTTCGGATTTGCCAAGCATCATTAGAGAAGTGATGATGCACATGCTTCAAATTGATCCCAATGCAAAGATAATTTAGTAAAGGAAAAGGAATTTTTCCCCTAAGCGACAAGCAGCTATTAGAGAAGAAGTCTAGAAACTATTAAGGGCAAGGTTCATAAGGGAAGAGCCTTATCTGACTTTGCTTGCCAATTGTGTGCTAGTTAAGAAGTCGAATGGCAAATGGCACATGTACATAGACTTTACAAATTTGAATAAGGTCTATCCCAAGGATTTTTTCCCTTCATCAAGAATAGATCAAATGATTGACTCAAATGTCAGGTATGCCTTACTCTCTTTCATGGATGCATTTTCCAGCTACAATAAAATTAAAATAGATAAGGATGACAAAGTTCACACATCCTTCATCATAAACTTTGGGACATATTGTTATACAGTGATGGCCTTCTGACTAAAAAATGTTGGCATAACCTACTAAAGGCTTGTAACCAAGATAGTCAAGCCCCAAATCCATCAAAACATCAAAGTTTATGTCAACAATATGATTATGAAGAGTAGGACAAAAAGTCGGCATCTTATTGATCTTGAGGAGTCATTTGACACCTTGAAGATATATAATATGAAACTGAACCTGCAAAAGTGTATCTTCGATGTTACTTGAGGAAAATTTTTGGGGTATATGGTCACTCCAGCACATCATTAAGGCAAATACAAGGAAGATTAATGCTATTCGGAACATGAAGTCTCCTAGCATAGTTAAGGAAGTTCAAGAGTTAAATAAGTAGATAGTCACTCTAAATAGATTTATGTCAAGAAGAGCAAGTAGATGTATGGAATTTTTTAAAGTGTTGAAGAACCTAAAGGAAGTAGATTGATGAGTTTGAGGTGGCATTTAATAAGTTAAAAGAATTTCTTGATTTACCACCAATACTCTCGACACCTATTCCTAAAGAAAATTTGGTTTTGTATTTGTTAGTCAGCAATCGAGCTCTTTCATCTATCTTAGTCCAATTAGAAGGTAGGGAGCATCGGCTAATTTATTACATATGCCACATCTTACAAGGGCCATAATGCCGATATACAAAGATTGAAAAGTTTGTATTAGTAGCAAGCCTCTTAGTAAGGAAGTTAAAGTCATATTTCGAGGATCATCATATAATTGTTCTTATTGATCGGTCCTTACAATAAGCTTTACAATGACCAGATTCTTTAGGAAAGATGATGAAGTATGCACTAGAGTTAAGCGCTTGTAGCATTCAATACAAGCCTAGAGTAGCATTAAAAGGTTTGGTATTGGCATACTTTGTTGTGGAGATGGAGAGGAAGGCAACATTGAGATGGCCGAGAAACCTACATAGAACTTATATGTTGACGACTCCTCTGCCAAAAATGGATGCGGTACAAGCCTCATTTTACAAGGGCCCCATAACATGAAAGTACATTGTGCGTTGAAATTTAGGTTTCTAACTAGAATTAATGAAGCGGAGTATGAAGCCTAATTGTTGGACTTAAACTAGCCAAAGAAATTGGTACCGAGAAAGTTGAAGTTTTTTTCAATTCACAACTAGTCATGAATCGAGTTAAAGGAAGCAATGCAACGAAAGAGGAAGTAATGAGCAAGTACTGGCTAATAGTACAAACGCTTAAGGAAGAGTTTCAATCTTTCTCTATCAAGAAAATACCAAGGACCAAAAACATCGCTATTAACAAACTATCAAAGTTAGCCAATGCAGCGCTTCCTAATCTAAATGATAAGCTTTTTATTGAGTATCTCCCTACTAAGAGTCTAGAAACTATTGTGCAAAGCTATGAATTGGCTCCCTGCCTATGGGAGAAGTCTTGGATGAATTCAATTATTGACTACTTAAAGGACACTATTTAATCTGATGATAAAAAGGAAGCCCATAAGTTGATATATTAGGATGCAAACTATATGCAGGACAAATACTTCTAAGTTGGATGGAGGTGTTTATAGCAATCTTGTGAAGGGTTACACCTTATATATCTATACATTGAGACTCAGCTATTATTAGTCGACTATGAAAGAAGATGCCAAATTTGCTATTTGGCAATGTCTACAATGCCAAAAATATGAGGCATTGAAGCATACACCTACTAAACTATATAGCTTTACTAACCCTTAGCCTTTTGCTTAGTGGGGATTTGACATACTCGGACCATATCCGAAGTCTAAAACCCAATGAATATTCATCATAGTTGCCATAGATTATTTTACCAAGTTGGTGGAGGCCGAAGTAGTAGCTAAAATACAGAATAGAAGGTTGAGGCTTTTGTTTTCAATTTCATTATATCGAGGTTTAGGGTTCCATTTATGATAGTTACTGATAATGGACTACAGTTCAATAACAATAAGTTTCTAGCATTTAATGCAAAACATGGCATTCATTTGAATTACACCTTATAGCTCATCCCTAAACCAATGGACAAGTGGAAGTTGTTAATAAGACCATCCTATACAATTTAAAAAGGAGAGTTGATCAAGTTAGTGGTAAATGAGCTAATGAGTTGCCAAATGTTTTTTGGGATTATAGCCTTATAGGACTTTAACTAGTGAAACACCCTTTAGGCTTTTGTATGGATTGAAACCAGTTCTACTGATTGAATTATATTTACCAAATCTTTAGACATAGAATGTTGATATTATGGCAAATTAGGTCCGCCTTACTACCAATTTGGATACAATTGAGAAGATTAGGGATATTGCAAGGGCAAGCGTTGTTGCATATCAACATAAGGCGACTAGGTATTATAATTAGAAGGTATAGCATAAAGTATTTCGGCCTAGAGATGTAGTTTGTAGAAAGTTACAAGCAACTGGCACACAAAGTGATCAAGGGAAGATCAATGCAAATTAAGAGGATCCTATTAGGGTCCAAGAAGTTATAGGTAATAGGGCCTATCAACTATAAAGGTTAGATGAAACAATCATAACTCGTACATGGAATGTTGAGAACTTGAAACTCTACTTTGAATAGTTTCTTTTCAATTAAAGTTTGTTTCTGTTTTCCCTTTTTTGAACTTTGTAAGGAAATGGCCTTCATCTCATTCAAGTATGAAATATTTATTTCAAGTTTACAAGTATCTCTAGTTTCTATTTCTTTTATTCCTTATCGATGTATGATTAACTAATTAATGAAGTTCTAGTTATACAGTAAATGAACTAATACCTAATATGTTCGAACCTACAATGGTTAACAAGCTTAGTATATATAGACAAATGACAAATGTTCTTTGAAAAACAAGTGTGTCGGGCAATTAAAGTTAATGAACTCTAAGTTGCCTTCAATCGACAATCTCATAGCTAAGAAAATACAGTTAAGTTTATGTCTTATGTAGCTAACGAATACTATGTCTACAAAAAGACAAGTATAAAATGCACGTGAAATAAAATGTGCTAAAAATCAAAGGCATTAAAACATGAAACAATAGTTACAACCAAAAGGTTAGCATCCCAACCACATAATCCATAAAACAATTGTGGAAATAAAGTAAAAACTAATCAAACAACTACTTAAGAGTCCGGAATACTTTTGCTTTTGGATTAGATGGAAGTATCAACTTGATCTAGAGAACTCAGGACCTTCTTGGAGCTTACATCTTTATCAACATTGGGGGTTTTGGAGGAGTTGAAGGTCTCTTTACAAACATAAGGATTCTCCTTTCATGATAGTTCCTTAACATCAACAGGAACTTCAATGTTGGGTTGAATATTGTCTCCCTGCTTTTGAACTTCTATCTCCACTTCTTCGACAATCCCTTCATCGCCACTACTAGAGTCATCATCATCAACGTCAGCAAAATCAAGGAGTAATACTTCATAATCAAGGTGAACCTTTAGAATTTCTTTCCTCGCTAGTTAGAACCCCTACAAGAACTTCTTTTGAACCAATCTTTCGTATTGTCAATTTAGAGTTACAATATCCAATGCTCCCCCAACAAATAGCTTCCACATTGCCATCTCCTTTAGTTTAGCAACATTAGCTTTGAGTTTGGAGTTGTTTATTTCTAAGTTCTTTATTTAGACTCTTAGCTTATCCTCTTCATCACTCATTGAGGTTAACGTTCTTCCGAACCCCTAGCATTCTTCTCGCTTCTTGCAAAGCTCCTCTTTTAGGTCTTCATCTCTTTATAAAGCTCCTTATTCTTGATCTTAAGGTTTGACACTTCATTAGCTGCCAAAGAATGTGTTAACTTCTCAGTAAAGAGCTCTTCCTACAACTTCTTAGCCTCCATCTCAGCATTAACCCTTGCTTTCTCAACCATGATAGTTTGAACTTTTGAGGAGTTATAAGCCTTCTCAACCTTTTGCAATAAATTAACAAAGTCAAATAAGTTAATTGCTTCTTAATAAAGCAACAAAATTTGAATGGTACCTTCTTCATTTCCTTCTTGGCCTTGTCTAAGGTTATCAAAACATGGCTACTAATCTACACGCAAACAAAATTAGGTCAATATTAGGACATAAGCCATAAATTAAAAGGTCACAATTATTAATCTTACATCATACAGTTTGGTAGTAATACGACTTTTAATACAACCGCTTACCTTATCTATATCCTTCTTTGCAATCTCTCTATCCATAAGTAGAATGACCCCCTCCATCAAGGCAAAGGACTTTGTCCTATTACCTAAAGCCAAATTAGTGTGCAAATTCTTGCAACTCTAATATAATACAAAGTATTCACCCACTTTATGGTTGGGGACAGACCCGACAGAACTAATGTCAAGAGCTTTATTTCTTAGAGCCTCTTTTGTCTTCTCATCTAAACCCTTTTTATTCTTTGAAGGAGGTTGGTCAACAAGCTCTTTCCTACTACTCTTCTTAGGACTCGGCTCAACATTTATTTAGTTTGACGGGTTGTCCACCATCTCTTGAGGAATAACCTCAGCGTTGCTATTACTAGGAATATCTTAACTGGCTTCTCTCAACACTTCCTCCTAAGGGGTGTTTATCATAGATGGAATCACCTCAAGCTGTGTAGTCGCAACTGCTTCTATCTACTCAATCCTTTAATCCTTATTAGCAAGAGGAGTTTCCTTCTATCTTGTCCAAACAAAGTTAGATGATTAAACTTATTATTGTTTTATTATATTAAGTTAATTGAATAAGTTCAATTAATTTGCTTAATTATTAAATACTTCAATTAACTCTACATGATATTTAGTTTTTGAATGATGATTAGATGTTCTTGAAGTTGAATTTCAAAGTGTGGTTGTTCTTTGTGTGTGAAAGTTAATTTCAAGAGAATTTGGCATATTGGCATGATGGCATAAGGAAGGACCGACCTAATGATGTAAAGCCTTAGATAGCGACAAGAAAAGCTTTCCATTCCTAATGAGTCAGCATACCGATATACATGCTAGTTTTCTTGCTAGTAGTAATCTTGCTTACCATCATGACGGTAAGAGGATGGTACCATCATGTCGATAAGCATGTTTAAAGTAGTCGTTGAAGCATTTAATGCATAATAACAGGAAGAATTGAATGAGTTGATATAAATGCTTAACAACCCAACAAAAGAGGATTAAGAACAAATATTTTACTAAAATAAAAAGACATTCTCTTACATTCTTTAGCCTTATTACTTACTATTTATCTCTTATATTCTTTACGTACAATCAAACAAGTAAGACTTAGTGTGTAATACTTAAGAGTTCTTCTACTTACAATCTTGAGAGAGAAAAGTACTACACTTAAGATTATTGTATGTGATAGCAATTGTGTACACTTATATAGCTCTTTGAGCATTGTATTAAGAGATTAATAAAGTGGTGTGAAGTCATCAATTAGAGACATTCATAGGGTTATAGAGACTAAGGGGCAATCTAAACTCCACATTATATTTAGGCTTAATCGTCTCTATCCCTATCTCTTTTAATTTCAGCATTTATTATTAGTTTATCATTATCTTAATGATTCTTGTTATTGTATTTAATATGTAATTTCGAAAAGAACTGCAATTTGTTCTAATAACTCAATTTATTCTCCTCTTGAGTTTAGCTTAGTATTCTTCATTTGGTATTAAAGCTAGTCTCTATTCACTTACTTAATCGCATATTAAAGTAAAGATCATGATATCTAATGCATTAGGCTTTCTAGAAAGATAGCCAATTAATAAACCTCCTCTTGTAACCGGTAGCAACTATCCATATTGGAAATATAGGATGTCTATATTTTTGAAAGCATAGAATAGATTATTGTAGCATGCAGTTAACCAAGGACTATTTCAGATAAAAGGAAAAGAAGAAAGAGATTACTCGAATGATAATTGGAAATTACCTTATCTAAATGAAGTTGCTATGAACATCTTCTATTTTACCATAAATAAAAATGACTTCAATAGGGTATGTATATGTAAAAGTGCTAAAGAAATATGGGATAAACTACAAAGTACATATGAAGGAATTAGTAGAGTAAAGAATAGAAAGATAAGCTTGTTATGTAGATTATTTGAACATTTTAGAATGGATCCAAATAAAACGATTAATGAGATACATAATAGATTTATCAATATCATCAATTCCTTAAGTGTTCTTAGAAAGACATTTACTAATCTTGAGATAAATTCTAAAATTCTTTGGTTTTTACCAAGAGATTGGGAAGCCAAGAGAACCACAATCGAGGAAGCCCATGATCTCAATGAAATATTAAAAGAGTAACTGCTTAGAACACTTAAGACACATGAGATGGTAAAGAAACAAAGAGAGGACTCTAAAAAGAAGACAATTGCTCTTAAAGTTACGGAGAAGAGCAAAGTAAAGATGACTATGAAGTAGCAATGTCGGTAAAGAAGTTTAGAATGTTCATGAAATTCAACAAAAGGATTAAGAAGGATAAGGATAGATATAGATCACCTTCTAAGTTCAAGAAGGAAAAGAAAGAAGTCATCAAATGCTATAATTGTCAAAAACTGAGACATATCCAACAATATTACCCCTTAAAGAAGGTCAATAAAGAGTTAAGAAAGAAAGCTATGATTATTACTTAAAGCGATGAGGATTTTAGTGACTTCAATAATAAGACATGTTTCATGGCTATCAATGATGAGGTATGCTTCACCTCACATGACTCTTCCTTTAATGAACTTAGAAGTATGTATGATGAATTATTGAAAGAATTCATAAAAGTGCAAAAGAAGAATAAAGTTTTGAAACAAATGATGAGTGAAGTAGCTGATGAATTTGAAAGTATCAAGAATGAATACAATAAAGTAGTTGACTCAAAATAAGGGCTAGAAGAAGATATTGAATATCTAAGAATCAAGGTTGGGAAATTGACAAAGAAAAATGAAGAGCTAAGTACTAGAAACAATAAATTGATGGATAGAAATAGCAAATTAAAGGAAGCTAACGAAAATTTTGAAGAGAAAGTGAAAGGACTTAAACTTGAGGCAAAAGATAAGGAATGTATGGTTGACATGCTAGGTTGACTTGAAATTGAAAATTTAATTCTAAAATCTAGTTTAGATGATTCTAGAAAAACAATAGCAAACTTTGTAAATGGAGAGAAAAACCTAGACAAGATCCTTAGCTCACAAAAGTGAGAGCTCGACAAAACTAGAATAGGATATATTAAAGAAAATGTATATAAGGCATACAAAAGTTACTTTGTTAAGTCCTCAAATAAAACTTGCAATTATTGTGGAAGATATGGTCATGTTGCACATACTTGTGCAATACATCATAATTTCTCCTCAAATAACAAAGGCAAAATGGTTTAGGTCCTTAAGAGATAAGTTTACATTACAACAACTAACCTTAAAGGATTTAAACTAAAATGGGTACTAAAGAAATAACCATTTGTTTGTTAGGGTCCTTTGATGTAAAACAACAAATGAATCTCAAATAGTAGTTACTCAAGACACATAATAGGAGATACATCGAAGTTCACATCTATAGACTTGAAGGATGGAGGAAGTATGACCTTCAGAGACAACCAAAAGGCTTATGTTATTAGAGAAGGTAATATTCGCATTAACAATGATCTTACTATCAAGCATGTGTTACTCGTTAACAATTTGAAGCATAATTTACTTAACATTAGCTAATTGTGTGATACAGGATAGAATGTAATATAGTTCTATTGAAAACATTAACAATGAACAAATCTATTTTAAGCGGTATAAACGAGGAACCACTTACAAAATTAACTTCAATGTGTTTTCATGTCTATTGGAAACTTATCCATCTACTCAAAACGATGATAGTTGATTGTGGCATAGGAAGTTAGGACATATTAGTATGGACATCTTACCAAAACTAGTAAAAATGAATTTTGTTAAAGGATTACCTAGGATTAATTTTGATAAGGATAAAACCTGTCAAGTGTATCAATAGGGCAAACAAAAATAGTCATCATTTAAATCAAAAGATGCCATCTCAACTTCTAGGCTACTCCAACTATTACACATGAATTTATTTGGTCTAACCTAGACCTTAAGTTTTGGAAAGAAAAGATATATCTTGGTCATAGTTAATAATTTCACTAGATACACTTGAACCTTCTTCCTTATAAATAAGGATGAAACATATCGTGTATTCTTAAATTATAGCAAGAAGGTCTAAAATGAAAAAAAGGTCTTTCTATTGTCTCTATAAGTAGTAATCATAGGGGAGAATTTAATAATCATGATATGAAAGATTTTTGCAATAAAAATGGAATAGAACATACCTTTTTGGCACCTAGAACTCCACAAAAAAATGGAGTCACCAAAAGGAAAAATAGGACTCTTATAGAAATGATAAGGACTATGCTTTATGATAATAATCTACCTAAGTATTTTTAGGCCAATGCCATCAATACCGCTTACTATATATCAAATTAAGTTTTCATAAGGCCCATTCTAAAGAGAACCCCTTATGAGCTTTGAAGAGGCAAAAGACCTAATAGATTATATTTTCATCCTTTTGGTATAAAATGTTACATTCTTAATAATGGAAAGGAACAACATGAAATTTTTTATTCAAAATTGGATGAATGCAACTTTCTTGGTTATTCTCTTACTAAGAAGGCCTATAGAGTATATAACAAAATAACTCTTGTTATAGAAGAGTCAATTCATGTTGCATTTGACGATATATATGCATATAAAGAGTCTAATGATGAAATAGAAAACATTGGTACTTAATTGGACGATCTTGGTCTTAACTAAGATCAATCCGTTTCAAATGAGAAGGAATCCTCTAAGTAAGATGGAATTATTGACAATTCTATCAAAGACTTACCTAGAGAATGGAAGTTTGTAAAACATCACCCTAAGGATCTAATAATAGGAGAACCATCTAATAAGGTGCAAACTAAAGACTCTCTTAAGAACCTAAGTAGTACAATGTTCCTTTCTCAACTTGAATCAAAAAACGTAGATGAAGCTCTAAAGGACGGATTTTGGATTTAAGCTATGTAAGAAGAACTAAATCAATTTACTAGAAATGAGATATGAGACTTAGTACCTAAACCAAATGATAGACCAGTGATTGGAGCCAAATGGGTATTTTGAAACAAGTTAGATGAAACCAAAATAGTAACAGGAAACATTACACACTTAGTTCGTCAAGGTTACAACCAAGAAGAGAGAATTGATTTCGATGAGACTTTTGCTCTAGTTGTTAAATTAGAGGCCATTAGGATGCTTTTAGCATTTTCCACATATAAAGCCTTTAAAATATATCAAATGGATGTTAAAAGTGCCTTCCTAAATTGTTATATCAACATTATTCATTAAGCAACACAATACTCATATGTTAATTGTCCAAATATATGTAGATGACATTGTGTTTGGTGTTACTCAAATGGATCTAGTTAATGAGTTGGTCCAATGTATGAAAAATGAGTTTGAAATTAGTATAATTGGAAAACTCAATTATTTCCTAGGTCTTCAAGTTAAACAAACCGAAGATGGAACCTTTATTAACTTAGCCAAATACACTAGGGAGCTCTTAAAAAGGTTCAAAATGGAAAATTATAAGACTAGGCTTACTCCAATGAATACCACTCTGAAACTTGATAAAGACAAAAGTGGAAAGAACATTTGTGAAAAGATATATAGGTGCATGATAGGAGGTCTTCTATATTTAACTGCATCTAGGCCCGGCATTATGTTTGTTGTGTATCTATATGCACGATTTCAATCATGCCCCAAAGAATCTTACTGGAATGTGATCAAATGCATCTTTAAGTATCTTACGAGCACTATTGAAATTGGCTAGTGATATCCCAAGTTCATCTCATTTGATCTTGTTGGATACTCTAATGCCGACTTTACTGGTTATAAAGTTGATTGAAAAAGCATAAGTGACACATGTTACTTTCTTAGTAACTCACTAGTATCATGGTACTCAAAAACACAAAACTCAGTAGCATTCTCAACCATTGAGGCTAAATATGTAGCTGTTGATAGTTGTTGAGCTCAAACCTTATAGATCAAACAAACTTTGCATGATTATGACCTAAAATTTACCAATGTCCCAATAAGATGTGACAATACAAATGCAATAAATCTAATAAAAAATCCAATTCAATACTCAAGGATTAAGCATATAGAAACTAAGCATCACTTCATCCATGATCATGTGCAAAATAATGATATATGTTTATAATTTGTCGACACTAACAACCAAATAGCTTATATGTTCACAAAACCCTTAAGTGAGGATAGATTTTGCATATTAAGGAGAGAATTAGGAATGATTATGCAAGATGAATCTTAGGTACATAAGAACCAAGATAGTGTTTTTGACAAAAAATTACATACCAAGTGGGTTAACCAGCAAAAGTCATACCATGAGGACCAAGAAACATCATCACGTGGATTTCATGTATAAAACATGGTGTTTAACATGCTTTAGGCACACTTGAAGTCATTCATACTAATCTAAGTTCATCTATGGACAAATTTATCATGCATTGGTTTTTATGCCAAAACCGGGCTCTACATGTCTATTTTCATCCATAAATCATGTTTGAGTGGTTAATCTAGCTTGATCTCAATTTTGTGCAAATTTGACCTCTCTAGACTCTTATTAAGAGTTAATTGCTATTTGGAACATCTCATGCCTATTTGTACTCATATGAATGTTGCCTGGTTTGATCATGCAACTTTTATGGTTCTTGATATCTTTTAAAAATGTTTAAAGCATAAATTGTCTTGAATTTGAGGAAGGATCCCACCTTGCTCTTTAGCTACTTGTATGCTTAACTTTTAATCTCAAGGAACTCAAGTAGTGATTTTATAATTTGTTGAACCTTAAAGCTATATTATGTTCCAACCATGCTCAAACATGTATTTGAAACTTGTTTCAAGTATCAGTATGTAAAAACTCAATGCCTATATACATAACTTGCTCATACATATACACTTTCACTTAGTCAAGAGCTGTAGTGCGTTTAGGATTTGATTTGGCTAATTCTTAGGAATCTTGTTCAAACTTAGAGTTTTCAAGCCTTAACATACTCAAATAAACTTATTTGAAGTGTTGGAACACTCATTAAATTAACCAAAATAAACTTGAGGTGACAACATGGACAAATGAAGAGGACTTAATCAGGATTCTGTAGAATTGTAGAATACTAGCATGACAGTAACCACAACTACCAACATTTCATTAAACTCCATTAGATAAGAAGTTGAAATCAATTCTACTCAATGAATTGGCATGACAATACCCATAATCATTAGCATGCTGGTATACTATTTTAAATAAGAAGTTCAAATTGATTCTATCCGATGAACCGGCGTAATAATACCCATCATCACTGGCATGCCAGTATAGCATTTTAAATAAAACTTAAAATCGATTGTGTTCCCTTCACCATCATGTCGGAATCCCTTACTTTTGTTAAGCTAGTACCCTTATTTTTGGGTTCAATTTAAAAGGCGCTTAATCCTTTTCTCTCTCCTTCATCTTCTTCCTCAAATCTCTTTCTCTCATTTTCTAACCCTAGCCTCTTTCTCCCTCTTCAATCCCCCATCTCCTATCCCTCAAAATCCTATTTTTCTCTCATCAATCATCTCCAAACTCACTCAATGTCTCATCAATCTCCTCACCTCACCCCATCTCACTCTGATCTTCTCCCTCACGCTACTATCTCTCTCTACAAAACTTACATCAACCGTTATGCCACTATTACCATTCTCAGGCCTCTACCGTCAACTCAACTTTCATCACACAAACTTTCCTCTTCCTTACCCATCTTCTCCTCTTCCATCTCCCTCATCTTCATACATTACAAACCACTATGTTACCTAGAACCACCTATGGTCTAGCACCCCCCGTATTTGACCACCATCTCTTTCTTACACACCAACATGCTCAAAGATTTGAGAAGTTCACCAACTTAAAATTAGACATCAACATAATCTATCCCTAGAAAGTGCTTGATGAATTTTGCATTTCGGTCAGAGTCATCTCCAACCATGTCCTCGACATACTTCAGCTTCCAAATGAGGTATATGATGATGCTCTTAAGTATTTCTATTGTAATATGACAGATTCTTTAGATAATCAAGGTTGGCCTAAGTTAAAAATGAATCTTAGTAATAAATTGTGCCACATCGTCTTGTAAACTTATGTTTATGGCACATTAGTAACCATCACTCCTAAGGATATTTGTAGTCTTATTGTGGTTTCTATTGGGAGAATTGATGCTAATGTCAATTTCTATGGTGCTAAGGTTTTATGAACAGGTCTTTATATATAAGGGTACTGGAGGAAATTGGATGAAGGCAAAAAATTTAGTTGCTATTCGACTTATCCTTAAGACCAAGATCCTACATCACATTGTGATCCACAACTACTATCCTCGTCGAGGCCAATAGTCAAATATTACCTATCAAGACTTATGGATCCTCTATTATCTCCTCATGAACAAACAAATTAACTTCTTCTGCATTGTGGTTTAATGTTTTAAGCATGTCACAAATAACCCCTCTCAAGCTCTCCTAAGGTTTGAAAGGATGCTTACTCAATTATTGATCCAAAAGAGTGTCCAACTCCTTACACCTCCATGGGTAGCTCAAGTCAAGCACCTTAAATTAGTTGACATCTATTGATGGGTTTAGAAGAAAACTAGCAACAATTAGGTTAGAAAGAAATCCCTTCCTCCACTTTTTCTTGGCTTTGAGCGTGAACCACTAGAACCTATTGAATCTTCTAATGAGCTAAGAAGTCATAGTGGTCATGGTCCCTTTGGTGAGCATACTGATCATGCTGCTACTCCTCCTCTTATAGGCTCCTCTCACCAACCTCCTCCTGACTTTGGATTCCCCACTTTTGATCTAGTTGCTCCCTTGACATCTTAGTACCTTTTCTATTAATACTCAAAGATTTGATAATCAGCTTAGGGAGGACCTTCATGATCACTTTGATAATGGGTTTCAAAGTCTCTATAATCATTTCTAAATGAATTATCACTACTTATCTTGCCCTTTTCCTCCTTTAGCTCAAGATGATGATCTACATGTTGTTTAAGTTCTCGATTCCAATTTATTTCTTATATTGTTTTATGTTTTGTTTATGGACTTGGCCTTTAGCCACTTTATATTTCCATTATCTTGTCTTTGATGGACTTTGGTCCTTGATGGCCTTTGTTAATGATGCTTAGCTCTTTGTACTACGCACGAATGACCTTTACTTGTTTTATTGACTTATATTACTCTTAGACATTATTGCTGGTTGTTTTATTGTTGGATTACTCCTTTTAAGCCTTGTAGCTTCTTTGTTCTTCTTCTTGTAAGGGGCATATTCTAAGGCTTAAGCCAAGACTATGCTGAAATTTCAACTTGAATCCTATTCTCTCTTTACCACTTAGATCCTCCTCTTTTTTTATAAGGCCAAAGGAGAAGAAGATATTCACTTCGTTAGAGAGTTAAAAAGTATATTTTATTTATCTAGTTGATTTGATAATAGTTGACTTATCGTGGCATATTAGACTTATCATATATCTTAGCATATCTTGAATCTTTGTAAGATTGATATATCCAATTTGTGAAGCTATTGAGAAGTGAATTTTTTTTTTTTTAGGTGCCCTAATACATCAATACTGTCATTTTGCAAGCATTCGCTTAATCTTATTCAAAGGCCAAATATCTTGAAACCGATTGCTAAGTTGAGGGGGAGTTCTTTAGTAAATATGAGTTTTGTCCTCAACAAAAAGGGGGAGCTTGTTGAACCAAAGGGTCTTTAATTGATTTTGATGATAACAAAACAAAAGTGGATTAATGAACTTATTATTATTTGATTATATTAAGTTAATTGAATAAGATCGATTAATTTGTTTAATAATTAAATATTTCAATTAATTCTATAAGATATTTAGTTTTTGAATAATGATCAAATGTTCTTAAAGTTGGATTCTAAAGTATAGTTGTTCTTTGTGTGTTAAAGTTGATTTCAGGAGAATGTAGCTTACTAGCATGATGGCATGAGAAAGGATCAACCTAACAGTGTAAAGCCTTGGATAGTGAGCAGAAAAGCTTTCTAATCCTAATAAGGCCGATACACATGCCGATGTTCTTACTTACAATAGTCTTGCTTACCATCATGACAGTAAGAGGGTAGTACCGTCATGCTAGTAAGCTTATTTAAAGTAGTAATTAGAGCATTTAATGCACAATAAAATGAAGAGTAAAATGAGTTAATATAAATGCTCAACAACCCGACCAAAGAGAATTAAGAATTGATATTCTACTATAAAAAAAAAAAAAACATTCTATTACATTCTTTAGCCTTACTACTTACTATTTGCAATCTTGAGAAAGAAAAGCATTACACTTAAGATTATTGTGTATGATAGTGGTTGTGTAAACTTATGTAGCTCTTTGAGCATTGTATTGAAAGATTAATAAAGTGGTATAAACTCCTCAATTGAGGGCATTTGTAGGTCCGTAGAGACTAGAGGGTGGTCCAAACTTCACGTTATATTCGAGCTTGATCTTCTCTATCCCTATCTCTTTTAATTTTTGTACTTATTATTAGTTTATCATTGTCTTGATCATTCTTGTTATTGTATTTAATATGTAATTTTGAAAAGAATTACAATTTGTCCTAAGAACTCAATTCACCTCCCTTTTTGAGTTCAGCCTAGTATTCTTTGTAAGGGTTGCTAATATTAGGGTTTAAGTTATGGGTAGATTGGAATTGTGGTATGGAAGAAATTAGGTTTTTATGATGTGTAAAGGTCAGTTTCAATGTGATGGGATTTTAGATGAAGTAGCAAAGATTGTGGGTTCGGTAATGAATTATTGGCTAATTATTGACACTTGGCAATAATGCTGCTTGGAAAGATTGGGATTTTAGATGAAGGGGCAAAGATTATAGGGTTGGTAATGAATTGTTGGCTAGTGATTGACACTTGGCATTAATGCTACTTAGAAAGGGATAATGGAGAACCCCTCGTAATGGGGGTGCAGGATCTCTATGTGTGAGGAATCTCTCTATAGTAAAGAGAAATTCCGCATAAATAAAGACTTGGGAAAGCAAAATACACTTCAAAACTAGGAAAATAATAGGTAGAAAAAGATATAATAAAAGGAGGAGAAAGAAATAATAAGGGCTATGCATTGCCAAAAAAAAAAAAAGTAAAGAAAAAAAGAAAGAAAAGACAAACTATTGAAAAAATGAAGGTAAATCTTCACTTGTCCCCATTAAGGTGTAAGCTTCCAAATGAGGGAAGAGAGAGCTCTCATTGAGAGAATTTTTATTTCAATAATTTACTCTATATTGATGATTTACCTTATTTATCCCTAAATAGGGATGCAATCTTTATCTTTGTACATCAACGTATGACTTTCGATGATAAATCTAAGTCTATTCATGTAATATGTTATGCAACCAAGACAAAGTGCAATCGGAGAATTTGTAAGCCTATTTGCTAAAAAATAAAAAGGAAAGGAAAAAAATGTGTTAGACTCACATAAATTAAGGAAATAGAAAACTAAAATGGAATTATCAATCTATTTTCATTGTTTTGTTAAAATAAAAAAATATACATAACACTAGATAAGAGAGAACATTACATAAAAGTTCAAAACATAAGACCCCTTCATGATGCTAATGAAGATATTTTCTCTCGTAAATTGTATATATATTATTATCCTTATGCATTAACTATGTAATAATCAATAAAGGAATAAACATAATTTTCTCCATCTCTTTTATTTTCTATGTAAAACTAATCTAGTAATTTACAAATGAGTTTACTTTTAATTTTACCCGACCATCAATTGGGGGGTACCAAGATATTGGTCTTCTCTATACACTTTTCCCTCTTAGTATAAACTTAACATTTGTGAGTTTTTTTTCAATTCCTTTGTAGAATGCTTTTCTTTATCTTTGGGATTAAATATTCCCTTGTTGCCATCCATTCATACAATCTATAGGGTATTGATAAAGAATATACCCTAAGGATGTTTTATCTTACCTAGTTCTAATTTTTTTCACATGACTATTTTCTCTTATCTAATTAGCCAATTATCTTTTGTCATCCATCTCCATATACATCCTAAATATAGGATAAAGCTAGTACAAGTACTTAAACTTTTATATTTTTTTCATTTTAATACTTAAACTTTAAAGTCATTCATTTTAGTACTTTTTAAATGAGATAAATTTATATCTCAATTATAATGGCCATTATTATAAAATGGTAGAATAATAATATAAATACATTAACTCTCATTTTATTTTTATTTTAGTGTTCAAACTTTATTTTTAATTTCATTTTAGTATCTTAACTTTTTAAAGTGAAACAAATAAGTATTTTTTACAACGACCGTTATAATAAAAATACTAACTTATCTCATTTAAAAAATTGGGTTGTTAAAATGAATAAGTTTAAAATTGAGGTAATAAAATAAAAAAATATATATGAAAGTTGAGGTACTTGTAGTGACTTTATCCCTCCTAAATATATAACTAGCCTCATAACTCATAGTTTAAATCTTCATTTTCCTATTAGCATCTTATACTTCTTATATAGGTAATTATTATGTCTCTAAAGATAAGAATCAATTAATAGCTCATTCTGATAAAATCTACCAAATAAATAATTTCATAGGGTTATGACAAGAATTCCAAATCTATTCCAATCATTTCATTCTCTCCATTTCAACCCCCCACCCCTTCAAACCCCAATTGTCTATAATATCCTTAATTATATGCCTATTAATATTCTTAATGGGTATTTAGTTAAAGAATTCTAATCATCCCATAGTGGCTTACAATGCGTGCTAAATTAAGATTTGGGGCAAGTTCAAGTTAGTTTAAGCTTAAGGGTGATCAAGTAAATCTAGACAGTCTAACAATAAGCAGTGTTCAAGAGTGAAATCATAATATGGAATTCAGCTCTCACAATAGCATAACATTGTGCAATCACTCACATAAGGCATGTGCTTAATTAACTACTTACAACAACAAACAAGTACACAATTCATCCTCTAAGTATGTAAAATATTACTCCAAATTGCTATGAAGCATTAGTTCCACTTACTTGGAATTCAGTTGCTCACTAGTTGTAAATATTAGACTTTGCTTCAACAATAGTTCCTATATTACAGTTGATGGCTTGAAATTTCATACAAATTATTAAATAATAGTTATTTAATTATCGTATTTTAAATTAAGTTTATTACTGCTTATTTAGAGAATACTTAAATCTAACCATTCTAAGTCACTCTCTAAGTTATCCTCTATGTTACTTTTAGTTGATTCATGATTTATAGTTAGTAGCTAAGAACTCTCTACTCACCCTCTAAGTCTACTTAAGTTTAGAGTTCTTATCCAAGAACCTTCTTATTCTTCCTTTAAGTAAGCTCTAGTGTGGATTTCTAACCTAACGGAGCTTTTAACTTATCTTCTGAGTTGGTCCAGTTTTAGAGCTTTTGTTTAAAGAACCTTCCGAGTAGCCTCCTAACCTAGCTAGTCTCCTTATAAACCTATCAAATGTTTACATTTTGGTTCACATTTCATCATTTCTCATTAACCAACTTAGTGCACAACCTTGAATAGTTACTCCTCCTTTAATTTAGAATGATCAAACTTAAGTTTTCTCACCTAACTATAAAATAATTCTAGGTAAGCCATTTAGCCAGTCATTAAATAAATTCTTCATAGTCTTGATCATGGTCAGCAATAAAACATTCCTTAAATCCAAATCATGAAAATTTCCTAATAAATCAATTTAATTCCACAAACTTGTAGTAAAAACAATACATATTATTCAAAAATAATAGTTTCGACTTCAAAATCTTGTTTATTTATAAAAATTGACCACTCTTATTCACCAAAATCCAATTTAAGTCCACTGAACAACATCAAGTTACACTACAATTAATTAGGAAAAGATCATACCATTTTCTTAGAAAATCCATAAATTTATGAAATTCTAACATATTAAGCTTTTAAATCCAAAAATTAGTAAAATTTAGATGGGTTGCTATAACAAAAAATTTTTCATTACAATAAACTAGATATTATGGGAAGTCCATAAAAATGATTTTGGAGACAAAAAAACATCATTTAGGGTTTTGAAAATTAAATCTAAAATTCCTCTAAATGGAGTGATTTATTAAGAGCAATCTATAAAACTATCAAGTTTCATCAAAATAATAATTTTTCCATGAATTTACATACAAAATAAACCAACAATAAATTTTGTAAAATTTTCCCATACAATTTAGTATTTTAGAAATTAATCAAAATTTGGACCAAAAACTAAGCTTATATAGCATAGGAGGTTTTAGCCATAGTCAGGTCGAAAAAAGTTATAAGAAGCCACTTTTGGGGTTAGCTCCATCGTGCTGAGGTGATGGTTGGATGTCAAGTCTTAGTTTAATAGGTAAACTCCATGTAACCAGCCTCTATCCCTATTTTTCCTCGATTTCTTCTAAATTCCTCCCAAATGCTTAATTGTGATTCTCCATTTTCTAGATACTCCAAACTACCTAAATGTTGTGATAGAATGATGAGTGAGGTAATTTATAAATAGTGTATGTTTGGTTATGGGGATTTTCTCTAATGTTAGTCCATATATCCTTTTTTCTTAATTAGGTGTCATCTTATTCATCACTTTTCTTAGTTCCATGGATTCCATCAACAACACATGCTAGATTCTATGCCCTTGGGCAAGCTTTCTCATTCATTTATAAATTAGTTATTTAATTTGGACATATTATATATGTGTTGCTAGTTGGAGTTTATAATTTTATATACTATATATGTATATTTATGAATTTAGTGAATATTCATGCTCTTTAAATATTATTTCATGTCATTTATTAACTTTACTATGTAAATAATTTGTCTTCAATAACTGGCAATTCCATTATGGCAATTAATATTGCTATAGTGAGCTTCTTAACTATATAATTATTTTATTATTTCATTTTCATAATCCAAATTTACAAGTCACCTTGACTAATTTCTATAGCCCCATCGTGAATTGTTAACTAAGTTAAACACAACATATATACACTTTGTATATTACGTACATGTTTGTATGTGTATATTATCTTTGAGTACAATTTTCATGTTTAGATTAGATGCTACTCTAGATCCAGACCAGTCTGAGATTAGGGTCTTACAATGCTTAACCTAAAAAGACAAATGGACGTAGCAAAATACTCTTCAAAACTGGGAAAATAATAGGAAGTGCTTTTACCTATATTCATTCTTATAGGTTTAATTTTTCTCCTTCAACACTCAAAAGAAATCAGGCAGGGTTAGAAAGCCATGTCATTAATAGAAAAGGATAGAATTAAAGGAGGAGAAAGAAACAATAAGGCAATACATCGGCCAAAAAAAAAAAAAAGACCAACCATAGAAAAGGGATGGCTACTCTCCACGTGACACCATTAAGGTGTAATAGCTTCCAAACGAGGGAACAGAGCGCTCAAGATGAGAGAATTTTTATTTTAATAGTTTACTTTATGTTGATGATTGTTCTTATTTATCCTTGTATAGGGATGCAATCTTTATCTTCTTGCCTCGGTATATAACTTTGGATGACAAATCTATGTATGTCCATGTAATTCATTGTGCTAGTATGACAAACTTTTGAGTCTATTTGCTAAAAGATAAACAGAAAAGGAAAAAATGTGCTACATTCACACATAAATAGGGTAAATAAGAAATTAAAAGGAAATAATTACCTTTTATGTTACGTTAAAATCGAGAAATATACATAATAATAGAAAAGAGAAGACAGTACCTAAAAGTTCAAAACCTAAGATCTTTTCGTGAAGCTAATGAAAATATTTTCTTCCAAAAATTATAATATATATCATTATGCTTATGCATCAACGGTGCAATAGGCAGTAGAGAAATAGACATAATTTTCTCCAACTCTTTTATCTTTTGTGTAAAACTAACCATGAAGTCTACAATTAAGTTTACTTTCCTTAGCAATATGAATAGATATCTTCCACTACTTAATTTGCAGTAATTTTTCCTTATAGGTATAAATTATATTCATAAACCTATTCCGAAAAACAATTGTTAATTTCGACTATAGCCAATGTAATTTGCAAGTCCATATAAATCTCTATCTCTCAAATAAACCCTAGTTTGGTCCCACAATTCTAAAAGGAGGATATCAATTCTATCTAGCTTAGATTCGAATTTCATGATTATTGGTTCCTCTTATCTCTTGTTACTCTCCCTATTATGGTCTTGCTCAAACATGATTTATTGACCCATCTCTATTTAATTTAACCCAACCATCATTCGGGAGGGTGCTGAGATATTAATTTTCTCTTAATGAAAATGATACACTTTTTACTTTTAGTATAAACATAACAATCATAAGTTTTTGTTCAGTTCATTAGTAGTAAGTTTTGTTATCTTTGGTTGATCGAATAGTCTTGTTGCCTCCATATAGTCCATCGGGTAGATGAAGAATATTCCCCAAGGAGATTTTATCTTACTTAGTTCTTTTTTTTTTTTTTTTTATAGATATATATGACTATTTTATGATCCAATTGGCTAGCTCTCCTTCTTCTTCCATGTTTATTGAGTTTAGAGTTAGAAACCCCCTCTATATAAATCCTAAATGTACGACAAGCCTTATAAAGCAAGGTTTAAATTTTCATTTTCCTGTTAGCATCTTCCACTTCCTATATGGGTAATTATTATGTCTCTCGAGAAAAGAATCGATTAATAGCTCATTCCTAAAAATCCTCCAAATAAGTAATTTTATAGGATTATGGCGAAATTTCCAAATCTATTAGAATCGCATTAGTTCTCTCCATTTTGTTCCCCTCAAGTGTCCACAATATCCTTAATTGGAAGTCCGTCAGTATTCTCAAGTAAGCCATAAAATTCGTCTTCCCTCAATGGATAATGGTAAATAGGTCATGGCTCATTACAACTGATTTTAGATATGTTAAAATTTATTATGTTCTCGTTCTATTTGGTTTAAGATATCCATGCCTCATTAATTGTAGGTTGGTGCGCATTCCGATAATTGTATTATCCCATTGCTAAGTCTTCCAATGACTGGGATCAAATCTTGGACACAAGGCTAATAATGGTTTGAGGTGTAAGAAAAATTGTTGATAAGGGATCATTTATTGGCAGCATATTTTAATAAAATGGGTAGTACAGCTACAATAAGAGATTCTAGAGAGAGACTCTTAGGACGTACAGAGTCGGAACGTACATATCAATCAAGTAATTACGTAGGAATCTCTTGATTGACAACGCATGCGATGTTGTCTCAGACACCTGCCAACCAGGCATTTCCATCAGCTCACTTTAAAGGCACTGTCCCCTCTCTGACCTGTTCCCCTACCCCCACTCGCTCGCCCCCTCCAACAAAAAAGCTTCAGCTAGCTGCCTCACACATGCCCAATCAAAGATCACATATGTGCAGCTTCTCTACCTTACGTGGCCTCCTATTTTTCCGATCATGCCTTAGTCGAGCGTGTGATATACATAGTTTCACTAATAAGTCCGGTTGAACATTTAGTAAAAATTTTATAAAATATTGATATTTATATTTTTAATATTGATTATATATTTTTACCAGAAAAACATAAATATCTGCTTGTGTCAACTAATAGGAAGAGAAAAAAATTAAAAAAATAAAATTATAAAAATGTGGCATCTTAAAAAATAATTTTAAATATACCGTAACTAAAATCGTCTTTTCAAAAAATAATTTTTACAAAAATTTATACTTTCTTATCCCTCTCCTCCCCCATTTTGCATACTCATTCTCTTCCCAACTCTCTCTTTAGCTACCTGCAAATACTCACTATCAAATCAACCATCCAAGTTCATTTTTTTACGAATCATTCATAGAATTAGAATAATTGTGAAGTGTAGATTTATATTGTGGGATTTTTTTGGAAACGGGAAGATAATCAATATGTTATCATTACTTTCTCTCTTTAGACATCAATATAAGAAAATGTATCATTTTTACTCATTTTCACTCATTTTAAGTACATGTTTTTCAAAGAAAAAGTGTTGTCAATTGATGCATGATAGTACATTGTTGTCTATTGATAATTTTTAAGCAAGTGAGTATATTTTTTCTGTTTTTATGACATACAATTGAATAGAATACTTTTCTATTTCCTATTGCTTATAAACTAAGCTATTTTTTTTTTTTATAAATTTATGTTCGTTAATTAATTATATATATGTGCCATGTTTAGATTTTTTTTTTATAACATTGATGTTTTTATAATTTTTTTCCTAGAACGTTGTGTTCATTATTTAGTACAATTTAAGTGTATATGTATGTAGGTATGGTATTATATGTACACATTTGTATTAGGTAATACATATATAGATAATTAGTATTGAGAGGTGTAAATGATGAACTGGCTTACGAGGCTATGTAACTTCTTTATTTGTTTCAATTGGAGTAATTATTGATTATAGTGTTGTTAAGGGATACTGATAGTAAAATCAAATTAGGTAATGTATTCATGAACTCGAGTAGAGTATGTCTATTAGTATAAAGTAGTATTTTTACATGTGCATGTTGAAGTTTATGTAGCTGATATGGTAAATGAGTGTACAATATATAATATGAGATTAATTTGTTATGTTGGTGGAAATATAATAGAAGGAGAGGATGGAGTATGGTATGACAGGCATCCGATAATAGTAGTTGGATTTTATTTAGAACCACGTATGACCAAGTAGTTAGATTAATATATAACTGACTTTAAGTTGACATGACAACATACCGGATCAAGCTAATTCACAAATGCCCCCTTATGGGTGGGACTAAAGACATGTTCTATGCTGTCCCCATCAGCGATGATTACAATGTTCAATGGTTGATAGCTTCCTTAATAGGATGCAACAGAGTCAGTGATTCTATAAAGATCTATATTGAAATTCATGAAGTGAACCCATCACCGATAGCTCCTCTTACGACTGAGCATGATGTTAGACGGCACAACGATGATGTTAGACTGCAAGTTAAAACTAAGGTGTTCGAATCCCAAGCAGTCCCCACCAAGTCACACACCAAGTAGCAGTCACATGTCCAGTGAACTTAATGTATTAATCACTAGTGAGTTTACTAAAGATATCGATGTGGAGAATGAACTAACATGCACCAACATTGATAAAGGTTCCAATGATATAGATTGTAATGCTGATGTTAGCCCAAGTGAATGTTGGTTGCAGGAAGTGGAAGAAGCACAAGGACCATGTGGACAAAATGATTAGAGACATGGGTTAAGGACATATGTAGACACGGTCGGCATGTTGGAACCCATGCCTTTTTATATGACAAGTATAAGGGATGGACTAGTTGCATTTAAGGATAGTATAAGTAGTTGTGAATAGAGCTTCAACGATGAATTGAAGGTAAGCATGCGAATCAAAAAGAAAAAATATCTACAAATAGTTGTAAGGTTATGTTATGTTATAAACCACCATAACTTCATTGTAAAGGAGTCTAAATCGACGTTATGGTCTATTAGATGCGTTAATTAGGAAAAGGGCTGCAGGTAAAGACCTAGAGCTTATAAGAAGCAATATACAGGATGCTTTACGATAACCAGGTTTGTGAGTTCACATACGTGCCTCAATCCAACAATAAGCTAAGACCACTTGAAATCGAACTCAAACACCTTATCCTACTTTCTGATTATGGATGTTAAAGAATCACTAAGTGTTAAGGCAACAAACTTATAAGTGAGTATTTACAAGCAATATAGTTATAATGTACACATCAAGAGAATTAGGGAAGTGAAGCACAAAGTGATTGAATAGGTTTATGATAAGTAAGAGGAATCATATGCGATGTTCCCACATCTACTAAATGTAATTTGAGAAACTAATCCCGATACTATGGTAGAGTGGAAATGGTAAGATAGTAATACTACAGGGTACGTGTTCTTTGATAGAGCCTTTTAGGCATTCGGGCCATGCATTAAGGCATTTGTACATTGCAAGCCAATAATTACGATCAATGGAACATTTCTATATTGGAAGTATAAGCATAAACTGCTGATTGCAACAAGAGTTAATGGTCAAAATCACATAATCCCACTTAATTTCACCTTAGATGATAAGGAATGTCGGGATAGCTAAAGTTGGTTCCTAACATGCGTACTCATGCACGTTATAAGAGATTGTATTAATATGTTTGATTTCGAACCATCGTGCTAGGATCTAATCTGTAGTAGAGGGTGAGAATTTAGTCTGGCCAAGTGGTTAGCCTTGGCAGTGGTGTATCTGTTACATTGCCAGTAACTTCAACACTTATGGTAAAAACAAAGAATGCAAAGAACTAATAAAGAAGGCCATTTACTAGTTACAACCTCGACAGTTTCACGTTTACTATGACAAGGTTAAGACTATGAGCCCCTATACTAGAGCTTACTTTAAAGACCTGCATGTAAAAATGTAGACGCTCGCATACAATGATAAAGCTCAATTTGGTCATGGGACAACCAACATTGCAGAAAATTATAATAGTACTTTTTATAATGCTAGAAACTTGTCCATCGCAGTATTGCTTAAGAAAACTTTCCACAACTATAATGACTACTTCAACAAACATAGGATCGAGTTAGTGGAGCAAATGGGCATTAGCAAAGTGTTGACTAAATTCGTAGAGAGAAAGTTTGACAAGTAGCGCAAAGTAGCCAACAATTATTATATTGTGATTTTTACTACAATGAACATATATTAGAGGTCATCACGGCGCCAAGACCTATGACGTACGAGCAGAAAGAAGAGAATAGATACATAGTCATACTTAGGACCGCACGGTGTACTTGCAATAAGTGAGAAACATATAAAATTCCATGTGTACACATTATAGTTGTTATGGGAAAAATGAGCATAGATTGTGCTGCACATATTAAGAATTGGTAAACATTACAGAATCAACTACATGTATACATGAGTTCCTTCATGCACTATACCGATAAGTCCAGTTGTTCATATCTTAACTTTCCTGTATGGCATCTAGTTATAATAACAAAAAAGATTAGGAATCTAGGAGGGCTATAAGAGAAATGATTCCAAAATGAGATGGACACCTAGGAGAGACCGTTAACTTATACTTGTGGACTATGTAGTGGGGATACACATAATAGGAGAAAATGCTCATAGTGAGGAAAACAACCAATATCAAGTGGATCTACTAGTAGTTGACTTAGTAAAAGTGAAAAAACCTATGATAGTATTGATTGATTATATATATGAAAATGTATTTAAGAAGTTGTTCTTTTTTTAACGTTTTGTTTTTACATTATGAGTTTTGCAGTAGGCTTAGTATTTTTTTTCTTCTTTTACACTTGTAAGAGCAAATGGATCTAGGACCGGCAAATCGATCACTACTTTACTTATAGCCATCCCATAAGTTTGAGCTAATGTAGGGTAGTCAGGTAAAGAATAGCAAATTAAAAACATACTTGTGATTTATTCAATTCATGTACTAATTGTAACAATAGTTCTTCTTCCTTAGTTATAGGAAAACTGCTTCCTCAAGTACCGTAGACGTGATGCGATATTTAAGCGTCAAGATGGTGAGGAGATCCTGATAGTTCTATGTATGATCCCATATTTGGAGTAGTCAGGTTTCATTAGTGCACGGCAAGTTCCTTTCATGCAGTTAGATTGGCACTTGATTACCACTCTAGTTAAGCAATAAAGGGAGGGGACATGTATGTTTCACTTCTACATTGGGGAGATGATGGTAACGTTATAGGAGATATCTATGATCATAGGTTTGCTAGCCGATAGCAATACAGTTACTAGTGTGACGGTGTCTACTGGCTAAGCTAAGTTATGTCATTGCCTATTAGGAATTTGCCTACTAGAGAGTGCCCTAAAGAGTTCTAGATTAAAGTTGTCTTAATTGAAAGATAATTTCATTGATTTGCCATATGATGTAGACAAGGAAACAGTGTAGTAGTTCATGAGGGCACATATCATGTAGTTGATTGGGGGTATGCTGTTCTTGGACAAATCTAACAATATCTTACACCCAATGTTCCTCCCTCTCCTATCGGACCTCACTATGGCTAGGCGATATGCGTAGGGAGCAGCTTACTTAGCATGGCTATACCACCAGTTGTCCCTAACTTCTAGAGTGGATGCAAGAGAGATCAGTAGTCCATTAGTGATTTTGCAAGTGTAGGCATGAGAGTATTTCCCACACATTACTCCTTTACGTCGTTAGATTACGACAATTGTCGAAGGTTGACCACTAATGAGTCGATGAGAGGTGGAGTTTGACATGACTAAGTTGCTTACATATGTGGTTGGATAATATAGAGAGGCATTCGATCGTTAGTGTCCGAAGCAAGTGTGTATTTATCAAAACCGTCTCCTTATTCATTTAGTAACTGTTACTTTTTTTCATCCTTATTATTGATCATCAATTTAGTTTGTTTGGATTCCCTATGACATCCCTATGACTACAATGATGTTGCTAAACTTCCCACTTGTTATTAGGATAGCAGTGTTGTATGGCTAACCTATGTACCGTTATATGCTTTCACATCGTAGAAATGCACTATCTTGACCACGTAGCTCAATAATTTCGTGGGATGCAAGAGAACCTAATCCACCCTAACACTGGATGAGCACTACACGATATCGACATAAGGGGCAGGATAGAGATAAATTAAGTGACACAACATGCAAATTGGATAACACATTAAGAGAATCATCAAAACTGGATAATTCAGGTCCAACCACTACTTAGTGTACGTCCTAACTATGCCTTCTAGTACCAACAAGTTACCTGTAGATACATTGGTCGGTCATGAGCTTCGTGGATGTATATGTTATGTACAATTGTTTTTTTAATTACACTTTTTTTTTAATTTATATGCAACTAAAACTTTTACGTTCGAAATGCAAGTGTACTTCATACATAGAATGTTGCACATGTCATACGGGAACATAATATTTGAGCAACATCGAGTTGATGACCTCATCTAAGGCATTATTAGGGTCCATCTAGGTGACCTAACTACACCCGGTCCTAATGTCGATGAAGACAACTCCCCACTAGACGAGTTACAAAGAGATAAGGGTTGTCGGGGATGTGATTGTCGTCGAGTTAGAGGTTAAGGACGTAAACAGCTTGGCTTGCAGATTCACGATGATACTTCTCCCCTATACTTCTCTCTATTAGCATCTCTTAAATCTCTAGGATTTAAGAACCGTAAGCCATTCATTGGGGAAAGCTCTGGGGATTTTATGTGCTATACTCTTATCGTAGGAGAGACCTTCACTAGTTAGGTCCATACCCTTCGATACCATTAAGAAGGCTAGTTAGAGATCCTTAGTACAACATGGGTAGGGGAGTTATACAGATGCACCATTCTCCAATCTTTATGCATATATCGTTTTTGGATGCTTATAGTTAAGATGATGGACAAATCACCAGTTGAAGGCGACTTAGATGGTGGAGCCCTAGGATAATGTAGAACCTTAGGATACTCGGCCACTAGCTCAATGATAGCACCTATGTCATTAGATTTAGATATTGTGCTTCTGATTTACTTTCCTTATTTTTGAAACATCATTTAGCTATTTTTACAGTGTAATTACATTTTCAATAACGGTTTCATATTTTCATAATTTTAAGTTATTAACATGTTTCAATGTCGATTCAAAACGTGTATCTATATAGTACGAAAAGAGGACAAAACCGAATATCTCACAAATAAATAACTGGATAGAATTCAATTAATTGATTCTAAAAATAACTGTCTATAGAATATTGCATGTTAATTATGTTTTTAACTAAAATTGCATATGAGCTTGATAAAATTTAAAGAAATTATGTTTTCAACTAAAAACGTATATAAGCTTGACCAAATTTAAAGTGAAGAGATAAATAAAATGAAATAAATGTATAGAAGTCACCTCTTGTAGAGGTGATTTGTAGGTGCACTAAAGTTATCTTTTCAAGAAACAATTTTAACTGCGATACTTTTAGAAATATTTTTTTAGGAGCCACATTTTTGTAACTCGTTTTTGTTTTTTTTTTTTGTACTTTTTTTCCTTTTCCCTCAGTAGATAGGTTATCATTTTGATTAATATAGTTAATTAATCTATTGAAGATTTTAGTAGAATCTCCATTTTTGAACTCTTAATTGATCGTTCTCTATTAATGTAGATGATTGATTTCAAGAAATAGCCTATAAGAAGGTAATTTAACGTTTTGTTACTTTTTCTTTAACCTATGGTAAATTACAAATACATTCTTTATATTTATTTTATATGTATTTAGCTTCTTTTTCTTTATAGTTGACATTGAGGTCTAAAATATGCTTGTTGAACTATTTTAATATTTTATCCATCGACAAAATAGTAAAAAGTATGTACTAAAAGTAAAAAAAAAAAAAAATCGATGGCAAAATGCTCATTTAGGTCTTTTTTTATTTAATGAAAAAGAGAAATCTAAAAGCATATATTTTTTTTAGAAGATTTAGGTTTTAATGCTCTACATTCTTACAACTAAATATTAAAAACACTGGGTAATTTGCTTGTGATAAACTTTAACCAGAAGTTTACCCGATACCATTCTGTCTTGGATTTTGGAGGGACAGCAAGTTTTGCGAAGCCAGAGGATCCATTCAGACGACAAACGAAAGAAGTCATAAAGATGGGTAATTTTTTTTTTTTCTTGATAATGGCAAGTAGATATAACGAGTGTTACAGTTGCTCAGTTGTGTTTCCTTAATTAGTATGCATGGCCTACTTCTGTGGAGCAAAAGTAGGTAATATATTCCTGGGTAACAGAGATACGGTTCATCACTTTCTTCGAATATCACCCAAGTTCATTAATAGTATAAAATAAAATAAAATAGTGTATGATTTGACTTTCTTCCATGAAGAGACAGAACAACAGATGTGTGTCTCATCCAAAATACCTATATAATATTTATGGAATTATGTGCTTTTAGAAAGATGCTTTGTCGACTGGGTTTCTTCTATTGTTTGTTGGCTTGAATTTGCAACGAAAGAATGCAAGCTGAATAACAATGGGTTGGTCCTAAACATATGCCAACTATCCCCAACTTTTCAATTATCGAATTTGCAAGGCAAGTTACGAGGTAAACTCCCTGTTAGGGTTAGGTGCTAACCATTCTTCTTTCATCTAATTGAGTATTGTGGTTCGTTGGGGGAAGAGGGAAGAGGATTACTCTAGTTCTACTTTAGATTTTTCTTTTTTCCCCATTTTCTTATGTCCTCCTCTCCAAAATGAAAACATGATTGAGGTTGCACTTAGATATTAATATGAATAGGCCTAGTCAAGCCCAACCCACCTAAACCTAACATGTCCCAAGGTCTTGGGAAGGCCAAACTACGACCAAACATACCCTTCCAATTTTTTCATGAGTGTATGGACCCATCAATTCTTATAGGTCCAATTTATGAAAAAAATATTAATTAATATTTACATATTATGCATATTAGAGAGTGGAATATAAGTACTAATAATGGTGTATATTTTTTTAAAATATTATTATTCATGTGTTAAAATTTTATTAATAAATATATACTATTAACCCAATTTATAAGTCTAAAACCCGTTCAATCTTATATTGTCGCATGACGTAGCAATGTACATTTTTTTTCACTATCAACAAGAGCTATAGTGGACTTGTCTAGTTGTACTATGGGTTTGGATCCAATCAAGCAAGTTGATGTGTCGAGGCATAGGGTCAAACTTAGGGTCGAGCTTGGATTGGCTAACAACTATTGAGCTATGATTCAACTATGTGTTGAACTATAATTGGCCTAATTAGGATAGGTCCTAAACTGGTTCATCATGCCTTGAAAGTTCACAAGGCAATTCTTGGGCTTATGAATCGGATTATCTTTCCTCCTTTTTTTTTTATGGTTTGCAATTTATATGTGTGTGTATGTATATATATATATGTTATATATGAATATGTATAATATATATAATATGTATAAATAATATTAATACAACATATATGTAATATAATATATATATACGTATATTGCAATTAAAAAAAGAAAATTAATTCAAATACGACGATTCAAGTGGATTAAGGGATTAAACCACCTAAGCCCATATGCACCGGTGGGTCTTTTGTTAGTCTTATACCAATTCATGATTTGAAATATAATAGCTTATATCCATATCTTCACTTTTCTTTTTAATTTATTAATACTACAACTATATAAGGAAAAAAAATTATGCCTTCTCACCAAATATCGGAATTTGTTCGAAGGATTTTGGAACTAAGAAATATAACTGTAATACATTAAGGGTGTATTCAGTTCATGAAACTGGATCCTTTCTTCTATTTTCAGTGCATTCTAACATTTGCAATAATGAACTCTCTCTTTCTTTATAAATGAAAAATAGTTACAGCAGTTTTCGGCGACATAAAGGTGAAAACTGATGAACCTCAAAATGCATGACTTCAGATAGTACGAAAAGTGTCAAGAAGAAATGAAGAAAAATCTCTAAAATTCGAGGATGAAAAGTATTTTCTTTTTCTTTTCTTTTTTTTTTTCCTTCCATTAACACATCCTCCGGTAGGTGGCCCATCATCTATCTCATCATCGATCATATACTTAAGAAAACCATCTTTCAATTATAAAACATATGTGAAATTGTGAAAGCCTCACCTTCTTTTTTTTTTTTCCTTGTTACATAACGTATCTTATAGAACTTAAGAAGGTCAAGGAAAGATGGAATTCAGTCGTGCAAAGTAAAAATGTACGAGTTTGTTATCGAGTATATGGACTCCTTGATTATTTTAAATAAATATAATACAAGAATATAAATATAAATCCAACTTAATAGACTAACGAATTCGATCAAGTACTTAGTAGCAATTTCAACCCAATTTCACTTTGCTAAAGTGCATTGGTTGTGCATGAAATCTCCTCTGCCTTTCTCACCACAATATTTTTCTTTTCGTATATTATATATATACACATACACAAACATGAGATAATTACATTAACTTAATACCATAGTTATTAAAATAACGAGTCAAAAGTATAATTTTATGAGTTTATAATTATCTAACTTTTTTCTTAGTTAAAATAAAGATAAAATTGTTTATATATCAATTTTTGGTAAAATAATAAATTTTTATGTACAATTCTATAAGTTTATAATTTTAGCGATTTTATACGATTCTACTGATTCTATGCCATCAAATGAATAGTAAAATCTCAATTTTTACAATCATACTTGATACATCATGGTGTTCACCACAATCTTACCTCTTTTCACTAATGATGAATGGCAATATTCTTAGACACATCACATGAAATTTGACACCAGCAACAAATACATGCATATACGATGAAAAAAATATACCATGGCAAGAGGTACTATTGTGAGAAAGCTAAAGGCTAAAGCTTTCCATAATTATTATATTTTTTTAGATTTTTTTTCCCATTTTGGTTTCAGATTTTTCTCTCTCCTCATTGTTATCTAGGCTTTTGTTCATTTATATTGTGCTGTTTAAACTTTTGAAAACACTATTATAAGTTATATCTTTGCCGTAAGTACAAAAAAAAAGAAAAGAAAAATACCAAAATCCGTTAGTACAACTACCGAACCAAATATATAACATGTCAACACAAAATTGCAAAAGGAAGAAAGTTATAACATTGTCACTAAACTTTCAATTGAGAATCTTCTTTTGTTATATATATATATATATTGAATTCTATGCATTGGGATATACAAAGTGAAGTATTGACTCCAAAAGAAAATAAAAGCATGGTAGAATTGTGAAAAGAAAAGTTATTTGCAAAATTTATGATTGTCTTTCTTCGAAATAGATAACAATATGCTCAACAAACATTTGTTGGGGTTCAAATAACTTTAATATGATTGAGACAAGAAAGAAATAATTGCTACAAAACTAATTTCCTAAAGCGTGATATACATATCATAATATATTAACCAAAGTTTAGAATTTTGTGAACCTTATTGCTAAATCTTCTTATATAATTGTAGACGACTATTTTGATAGTTAGATTTTTGGCTTAAATTAATACCATGACCCACTATCATTGGTTAGTGACAAAGTTTAGGAAATTGGGTCCAATGAAGGATATATTAGGGAGAGTTGGCTTAGTAAACTTAGAATAAAGATTATCAAACTGGATTTTCTACTCTTTGGCTTATTTGGTTATCTTATGTGAAAAGTAGACTTAGAAATGGTATTTCTTTTTTTAGCTATTTAGGCTTTGTTTGGCTTTAATGGGTTTTAAGAGAGCTTATATGTATTCTAGGCTTATTTATAGGTATAATGTATTTCCTTTAATTATTATAATCCCTTGAATAAATCTAAGCTTATATCAAAGCTCATGAAGGCTAGAGGAGAGGACAAGCTTCAACGACTTGCCTTCATCTTATCTTAAAGTCATATAACCGATAAGATTAACTTTCAAACTCTATGAATAAGAGATTTTTCTTCTCATTTAATTCATTTAGAACATCGGCATACTTAAGGTAAACATTGAAATTCTACTGAAATCACTTCATGAAAGATTAAACAAGCATTTAGTAAAAAATAATAAAAAATATCAAGTTTGACTTACTACCATGCTCTTACATTTGACATACCAAATTTGCATATACTTCTGCTACGCGTCTTCTTAGTGATATTTGTGCATATGTCATCACTTTAAGATATCTCCTAGATTGATCGATATACTTATTGCATGTGATCAATAAACTATAACAACCCCACTCTATAATAATGTAAGATAATCCTTTAAAGTTACTTTTTGAAATGTCTAAAGATTTGTAGATATATTAACTAAAATTCTCAAAATGTAACTTACCTCTAACCTTTGTATAACTTTTGAAAATAGATATATATTGCAAAGTATCGTTAAAACCCAAAATTGTCATTAAAAATGTAATTACATCCCATTAAATTCAAAATTTTGATTTCTTCTCCTCATAACTTTTAAAACTATATACACATATCCATACTAGTACTAAAGCCCAGAACTACCACTAAAGAACTATTACTAGTGAGAGTTTTAGGATCTTAGCAATAGTTGGAGGTATGGGTACACTCTCAAGAATTATAAGATGGTAAAACATACTTTCAAATTTTAAGGGATATATACGTATAATAACAATGATATTGGAATGTATTTGCATTTCTAGATTCTTAATTTCCAAAAGTTATAATACAAAGCATAATGCGAATTAGCTAGAATAATATAATATTTATTGACAATTTTAGAACCAATGCTACCGGTTCTTTTGAATGCTTTAAGTACCTACTTTAGCGTACTATTGATAAATACTCCATCTCTCATTCTTGTTTCAATATAAGCTTAGGGCGACGGCGGTCGCCTACTCCCAAATCGTTTGGTGCTATCACTATTTCACTGTAGGACTACTAGAGTAAGAAGTCGTATTATTTTAGATTTATGGACCATCTCCCTCCACCAACAAAGGAAAATTGCTTCAGAGTCTTGCTTTTTAGATCCAAGTTTACTCAATAGTTTTCACTACTTATTATTATTATCACCATTATTATTTGATATCGCAAAACGAAGAACTTAGAAGCCATTGACAGAAAGTTAGAGTAATGTGCCCGCAATGACATCCATCAAATCATAAACTTGTAATAACATCTTCCATAAGATAACTACCAAGATAAATCCCATAGAATTACATGAACTTTTTAAAATTTTTATTTTAATACCCAGACTTATCAGAAATTTCGTTTCAGATTTTTCACTGTATAAAATATCTCATACTGTGATCTCCGTTACTCTCATTGCAAATAGACGTTTAAATGTGCCGATGTGGATTAGATATAATATAAGACAGAGGAAAAAAAGTTGATGAAGTGGAATACTGTACCAGCTTTATTGAATTGCAAATATTTGTAAAAATAATATGGGCACTAAAGATTTCTCGCATGTCCTGCATTTAAAACCTCTCCCATTGCATTCACGGCCATTTAGCGCGCCTGCTTAGTGTACTGCAATTTCTGACCCACCAAATTGTCTTGTAAATCACTTTCATCCACTCCCCCTTAGTCATTGTTATCAAGCATGGCAGAGAAAATCCGAGGAAAGATGACTCGCACGCAAAGGATTGAATGGGATGAACTGTTTTGTGAGTCCATATAAAAGTGCACGAATCTAAGAGATCGAGAGGCACGTGGAACATAGGAGATATGTCGTTCATAACAATGAGGTTTTCTTTTTTTCTTTTTCTTTTTTCTTTCTTTTTCTAAGGTTAAATGTCGATTTTGTAGTGTTCTCAAATCTTACCAACCGCTTTATTCGTCTTTGGTGGTGTATCGTTCATAACAATAAGTTTTCTTTTTTTATTTTTCTAAGATTAAGTGCGACTTTATAGTGTTCTTCAATTTTACAAAGCTGGAATACCCTGTGTATTGTTTTGTTACAAAGCTGAAAATCAATGACAATGGTAAGATACACCGATGTTTAAATAGTCCATCCTCAAATCACTTTTCTACCTGCACGTGCAGGATCATGCTTTTTAAGCATGTTAGTATTATCGCAACAAAACTAAATGGATGCATGTAGCATCTGGTCTTCCATCATTTTAGCAATGACAATTAGAATGGTCATTGATGTTGTAAATATTGACCTCAAGTCTTGTCATGTGCTTATTTTTTTAGAGATCACATTATTTTATGTTATCCTAGAAAAGACAACATAAACAACTTTTATCTCCAATTCACTTTGTTCTTTGAAAACTTTGGGTATGTGGAAGCATGTCATTGTTGATGGAGACTCATATCTACTTGTGTTACTTTCAATTTCCGACATATTGATATACTTTATGAGAAATATTTGTCTTAGCGTCCATGTTTTTTTCCCATTCTCTATGCTATTTGTTAAATCTATTTAACTCCACTAAGGATATTTTCATGAAGTGCATACAATATTTCAATATACTTTTAGACTAAAAAATATAAACATTGCTAACTACAAATGTGCTCCCTAACCATGTTTCAAGTTTGCAAATAGGTGAAAATTCTCTTACTTTGTTTTTCAAGGGAGCATGAAGAAAGGGCCCATGATGTGTCTTATAAGGATGATAGTAATATCGTCCATGTTGTTCAACTAGGTGAGTTATCTCAACAATACATTATGAATTTACTATCAAGTATTAGGTGCTATAACATGGAAGTTATTAGATATAGGATTCTTAGGACGACGATGGCAGATGGCAATAAGGTAATCTGTGGTGACTTTGATGTTATGAGCCTAACTAGTCATTTTGTTGTTAGTAATAATATTAAGATACATATACAATACCCATCTGGTGGAAGCTTTGGAGAGTCTTCAAGGCAAATAATTAGTAATGAAGAAGGAGAAAAATCTAGTGAGGAGGAAGAGGAAAATCATGTAGAGGGTCTTAGTAGTGAGTCATGAAAGCTAAGAGAGGTCTTAAGGCAATTAAGGATAGATCCCATGGCAGGAGTAGGCAAATTGGTGTCGTAAAAGTATGTGTGGATCAATTGTCATGGGTGGTGATGACTTTGATTATAGCACATCAAAGGGAGATGATGACAGTGTTAATGAGGAAACCGATTACAATGAAGATAGGAATTTGATAATTTTGAAATACAACAAGGGGAAGAAAGTGGTGAGGAGGAAATTGTTAAGGAGAAAAACAAATATCTAGTGTATGATAGCAATGCAAGAGAACTTGTGTTTTGTTTGTCAATAATATTTTTAGGTTAGAAAGATTTAAGGATGCAATTGAGAAAAGGTGAATGATAAAACTAGGACATACAACGTTTGTTAAAAACAACTAAAGCTAATTCCAAGCAATATGCCCAAATGAAAAATGCCCATGGGAGATCTAGGGTTCATATGAAAGGGAGATGAAGACATTTTACCATAAAACATATAGAAAAAAACATACTTATGGTATTGCTTTAAAAATAAATGAGTTAAGAGTAAAAAATCATTGAAGCATTTAAGTCGACTATAAAAGCTATGATAGATATTAAGTTACATGCTTTGAAAGAGTTAGTAAGGGAACATATGGCATTAGTGTTACCACATCCTAATCTAGTGAGCTAAGTTAAGGGTTATGTAGGAGCTCATAGGCTCAAAAAGTGAAGGTGTATGCGATGTTATGGGATTATTCCCAAGAGCTTTGCAGGAAATATATGAACTTCGCTATTGTCTTGAATGTTCACACGGACTTCGATGCCGAAAGGATTACGTTTGACAAGTTTTATGTCTCTTTCTACACTTATAAGATAAGGTTTATAGATGGTTATAAGTGAGTATTTAGGGTTGATGGTTGTTTCTTGATAGGCATCTGTAAGGAATAAAGTATAGTCTGTAATAGTTCCAAATATAAATGATTCAATGTCTCCCATATCTTAGGCTATTGTTAGGATAAAAAACAAAGATACATGGACTTTGCATATGCAGAGGTTGATGGAGGACTTAGAAATTAACAAGGACAATGGAGGCGAAGATAAGCAAAAGGCATGAGTATGTGTACTTGTACTTCAATGTGGTTATTTATTGTTTTCTTCCCATGTAATTCTCTATTAAAATATTGTAGCACCTAACTTCCATAAATGACCTATAACCAATGTAATTCTATAATGTGCATGTAATTCCCTATTGAAATATTTCCACACTAAGAATTTTTACTATAGACTAGAAAAAGAAGTCTCTCTTTTTATAGCAAACTGTAAATAGAAAGAAAATCCATTATTTTCTTAAGACATAAATTGCTAATAGCACTATAAATAGAAAGAAAATTGAGATAATCAAAAAGCATTATGAATGAACATATTTTTTACTAGTCAAATTGTAAGAAAATCTATCCTTTTTATGAGAATAGATAATTAAATAGAAGGAAAGAATGATCAAATAGAATGAAGAAAAATATAATCATTCTTTGAGTTATTTGAATTTTATAAAAATTGTAAATAATTATGATATTATCTGTTGGTTGAAATGACTTAGGTAATGTGAGAATAATTTTGTTGATGGCATCTTGGCTTGCCTCTTTAAGTTATTTTCTAGTGCCTCAATGCAGTAAGCATTTGTTGAGTAAAAATCTATAGTAACATAACTAGTATTTAATAGGCTTGATGATAATGTAACTATTGTTGTATTTCATTGTTTATTTTCTTTAATTTTTATTTTATGCTTTTTTAGGAAAGGGTTGTCAACTTATTCTATATAACCTTGACACATCTTTGATTATATATTGCACATAGGGCTCGTTAGATGCTATAAATAGCTTAATGCCCACATTTGAACATAAGATGTGCATAGGGCGCATTTATGCAAATTAGGGAAGCAAGTACAAGGGACAACTTATCAAGAAACTTTTTTAGGTAATTACCAATAGAATAAACCAATTAGATTTTAAGGCCACTTGTTTAATGCTAACATGGATAGGTCGACTAACTTGATGAAAACTAAAGCAATGTATTGGTGTAAGTCCTTCTTCAACACTGATGTTAAGTGTGACATAACAAATAAAAATCTATATAAAGCATTTAATGGGTAGGTTTGTAGAAATGAGGCCAAAATCCATTATTAGCATGCTTGAGAACATTAGATTGATGGTCACAAAATGTATAGGCACACAACACAATCAAGCAAACAAATGTTTTTACTACCGATGGAGCATTACCTTTATTTAGCGAAAAGGTATAACTAATGAAATCAAAGTTTGCAATCATATTTTTGTATTTTGATTCATAGATTATGCTAATAATTTATTTTTATGTCATAGGAAATGGTTAATGATGCTTAAAATGCCTCTTCTCATGACCACACCAAGCTATGTACTAACGCCTTTGATGTTTAGATGTATCCCCTTTAAACTTATTAGAATAGCTATTAATGGCATGAAGTACAAGCATTTGTGCCCTTTGGTCAAACTAATGAGCTTCTTTTAACTCTACAACAAACAATATAATCTCTTGGAAATTACAAGTGAGTTTGAAAGGAATCAACGCCCTAGACCGATCACAAGTAGTCAAACTAGAGGACTCTAAGGACTCCCTTGGAGGATCCTAACTCTAGGTCATAACTGAGATGGGAACTCCTATCCTGAGTTGGTCTCTTGCTAACCTGACTATCAAGTCCTCACCTATGTCAAATCCGCCCCTGTTCAGCAGTGATGCTTTAAACCAAAAGATAGCCTAATAATAGCCGAGGCAAGCTCCCGATCTGACCACATTCATTTGACCCCGATTTGAGCTAACTTCTCTTTGAAAGAAGTAATTAGTCCTCGACTTAATCCAATTTAGATTGGTCCCTGATTACCAGCATTTCCTATTTCGCCCACTTATATCATATTTCTAATTTCCATTCACTACGTAACACATGTCTCCTAGTCACAACTTTCTAGAATGATTCTTTCTTTTCCATACTGAATATTCTTTGTCTCTTTTACCCCTTTTAGTATGTTTCATGTAACCTCATTATAGAATACCCTTTTCTCTTTTCATACATGTAAAGTAACTCTAGTGGATGGGTATATAAACCCCCATTTTCTTGTATGTAATAACAACAAACTAATTAATACAAAATTATTCTTGTTAAGCAACCTTAGTGTTCTCATCATCATTTCAACTCTTATCTATTTCCTTTAGTAAGGAGTAGTAGTGAGTGACTCTTCAGTTCAAATCGGTGTGTCATATCTAGTGGATTATAGGCTGAGTATGATCGAGTGGTGTATCATATCTATTTGGTAGCTACCCGGACATTGTTAACTTTTTCTCTGTTTGTTGGGTTTAACTTCATTGTAGTACTTCTCCGTGTGTTCAACCTCGGAGATGCATCAACTTCATTGGTATTGGAGCATTGTTTTGAGAGGGAATATGTGAAGTTACAGTAAAGTTTTGGTTTACTTTACTATTAGAGGCTACTATGTTCCTTCCATAGATATTGCAGTGTGTTTGTGTGACAACAAGTGTAGTTTCAATGTTACTCTTTTTTTTACTCTGTTTTTCATTGTGAAAACAAGGTAAGTTTGTTTCTATTTTGTTTGAGTGACTATTGGTACTAAAGTTGCTAATGAATTGTTAATATGTTCGGGAAGTATTATATTATGTCAGATTCGAGTATTTTAGGTGTTGTTGGTGACTAAAGTAGTGGTGCTCAACCCAGTCGTAGTTATGATGGTAATAACACCCTAGGGTCTATTGACGATAAACTTAACAGACTCATAAACCTTGTTGAGAGTTTAGTCATAGCAATACAAGTTAATAGGCAATAACCTTAAGGTATGCAGTTGCAAAATCTGCCTAACAATATTCAAGAAGGGGGTTATGGCTAAGCTGGTTGAGCCTATCGCTTAATTCAACCCCCTCATGCTAAAGGAGTTACTAGATGAAGACTAGAGTTGGAGGAGATTGGGGGAGATGATGATGAGCTAGAAGTTGAAGAGTTTAGGGAGGAAGAAGAGGAAGCTGACTATTACCAAGCATAGGGATGAGGATGTTGAGCTCCTCAAATGTCAAGGTTCAAATCTTGCTCTTTTGTGGAATTAGAGATGTAGATGAGTACTTAGAACAGGAAGAGAAAGTTGAGAAAGTGTTTGAATGTTATAGGTATATAGATGTTGTCAAAGTCTGACTTGTTGCACTAGAGTTTAGTAGGTATGCCACAATGTGGTGGAAAAATTTGAATGTAGCTAGAACAAGAGATAGAAGATGAGGTGTTAGAACTTGGGTTAAGATGAAAAGGTTGTTAAGAGGAAGATTTATGCCTAAAACTTACTTACAAGATACGTTTGCAAAGTTGTAAAAGTTTCGCTAAGAAAACTGATCTATTAGTGACTATGTCAAAGAGTTCTAGATACTAATGATTCGAGCTGATGTGGAAGAACCAGAGGCCTGTACAGTATCAAGGTTCATTTCTAGGCTCAAGAATAAGATTCACAATATCGTGGAAGTATAGAGATTTTATACCTTAGAAGAGGTAATCAAGATTGCATGGAGGGTGGAAAAGTAAAAGAGAAATGTTCTGAGTTGACTTGGGTCGACATTCTCACGAGCCCTAGTATCGTGTCGACCTATTCAAGTAGAGTCGACAAAGGGAGTGACAGACTTGATGATAGCCAGGCAAGCTAGTAGGGCCAAGCCAGTCAGTCGGGCCAATATGAGGTTAGGCCGACTTTGAGGACATACGAGAAAGGGTAGACCTCCAGACGGAAGACTAGCGAAGTGAAGTTCTTTAAATGCTTAGGCTTCGAACACATGATTGCTAAGTGTCTAAACCGATGTGTTATGGTGCTTCAAAGAGATGTAGTGGATAGCACTAATGAGAGTGAGCCTGAGGAGGAAAAAGATCTTCAAAAGGTAGAAGACAAAGAGGAAGAGATGTGTGTTTACCTCAACCAGGGAGAGGTGATGATCTTAGTTTTGAGATGAGTATTGAGCTCCCTGTTAAGCCTCGAGGAAGATTAGAGGGAAAATCTGTTCTACACTAAATGTACCATCAATGGATAATTATACACCATTATAGTAGATAGAGGAAGTTTTACTAATGTAGTTAGACAATCCTTTATGTAAAGGTTAGGTTTGCCAACCTCTAAGCAAACCCGACCATACAAGCTATATTGGCTTCATGATAAGAGTGCTTTACATGTAACTAAACAAGTAGCCATACCGTTTAGTGTTGGGAGTGTGTATAGGGATGAAGTAGTTTGTAATGTCGCCCTATGGGAGCTTCATATCTATTGCTTGGACAACCTTGGTTGTTTAACTAATGTGTTACTTGTGATGGGTATAAGAACACCTATGCCTTTGTTAAGGATGGAAGGAAGATTGTATTGCAACCTATGACCCCTTCTTAAGTGAATGAGACCTATAATCAGCTCACCCGAGCTAGTAAGAAGAGAGCTTTGATATGTTGAGAAGGCTGATGAACCCATGTTCCTATTGGAGATGAGGGAATTAGAGAATGTTCCAAAAGAGATCTAAAGCTTATTAGATGAGTTTTTTTGACTTGTTTCTCAAAGAACTGCCCAGAGGACTTCCTCCAGTCCGAGACATAGAGTATTGTATTGATCTACAGCTAGGTGTCGCCCTAGCGAGCCGACCTACATACTAAATGGACCTTAAGTAGGCTGTTAAGCTGAAGAAATAGGTAGATGAGCTCATAGAGTGAGAATATGTGAAGGAGAGCACAAGTCGTTGTACTATACTAGCTTTGTTTGTTCCGAAGGAGGATGGTTCATGGTGCATGTGCATTGACAATCGAGCAATCAATCGAATTACCGTTAAGTACAAATACTTGATACTGAGGCTCAATGATATGTTAGATGAGCTTCATGGCGCCAATATATTTTCAAAGATTGATCTATAAGGTGGCTATCACTAGATTCATATGAGACCAAGAGACTAGTGGAAGATTGCCTTCAAGACTAGGTACGAACTCTACAAATGGTTGGTTATGCTTTTGGACTTACTAATGCACTAAGCACATTCATGAGATTATTAAACCATGTGATGCGCCCTCTAATTGGAAAATGTGTGGTCATGTACTTTGATGACATATTGGTATATAGTGCTAACCTAAATGACCATGTTCAACATCTTTGCAAAGTATTTGACATTTTGTGAATTGAGGAGTTATATGGAAATGTGAAGAAATGTACATGTTGCTAGAAGGAGGTGATCTTCCTAGGGTTTGTAGTGTTAGGGGAAGGGATTTGAGTAGATGAGGAAAAGATCCGAGCTATTCTGGAATGGCTGATGCTGAAGAATGTCACTAATGTCCAAAGTTTTCGTGGCTTAGCTTCTTTCTATAGGCAATTTATTAAGGACTTCAACATAATAGCCACCCCATTGACTGAGTTGACAAAGAAGAGTAAGGGATTTAGGTGGGACGACGGAGCTGAACAGAGCTTTAGAGAGTTCAAGAAAAACTCACATCGGCACCTATCTTGTTACCGCTAGATTTTGATAAGCTCTTCGAATTAGAATGTGATGCATTGGGAGTTAGAATTGGTGCTATCCTAATGTAGGAGCGACAATCGGTCGCCTACCATAATTAGAAACTTAGTGGTCCAACCCTGAACTATTCTGTGTATGAGGAGTTATACTTCTTCTCCTGAGCCTTTACTGTTTGGTAACACTATTTGCTACCACGAGAGTTTGTTATTTACACTAACCATGAACCATTGAAGCATCTTAGGAGTCAAAACAGGCTTTGGAAGAGGTAAGCCAAGTGGTTAGAGTTTATGGAAGGGTTCTTGTATGTAATACAGCATAAGAAGAGAAGTGCAAATGTGGTCATTGATGCTTTATCAAGATGGTAAACTCTTCTGACCATTTTGCAGACAAAATTATTGGGATTCTCACTCATCACTGAGTAGTATGCTATTGATCCTCACTTTAGCCCCATTGTTTAATAGTGTTAAGAAGGGGTAGTTGTTGGAGGATATTATCTTAAGGATGGCTATCTGTTTAAGGACTACAAGTTATGCATTCTAAACTACTCTATGTATGAGCTATCGATTAGGGAAACTCATAGTAGAGGATTATCTAGTCATTTTAGGGAGACTAAGACAGTCAATTTGTTGAGGGAAAACTTTTATTGGCCTGGTTTAGCTAAGGATGTTCATAAGGTAATAGGGTGTTGTTAGGTATGCAAGCGAGTTAAGGGGAAGAGAGAACCCCATGAGAGTACATGCCGCTACTAACACCAACCTTACCTTGGGCTGAGCTCCACATGGACTTTGTCCTAGGGTTGCCTTAGACGTCTAGAGGAAAAGATTCTATTTTTGTTACAGTGGACTGCTTTAGTAAGATGGCGCACTTCATTCCGTGCCATCTGACTAACGATGTTTTATATATTGCTGGTTTGTTTTTGTAAGAGGTTATTCGACTACATAGGGCACCGAAGACTATTGTCTTAGATCGAGACATAAAATTTTTAAGCTATTTTTGGAAGACTCTTTAGAGAAGACTTGGAACTAAACTTGTATTCAACTTTAGTAGCCATCCTTAGACTGATGGCTATAGAAGTGGTGAACAGGAAACTAGGCAATCTGCTTAGAGCTGTTATAGGGAAGAACTTAAGGGATTAGAATTTATGCCTACCAATTGTGGAGTTCACATATAATTAAACTATTTATAGCACTACTAGGAAGACGCCATTCGAGGTCGTCTACAGCCTGAATCTCGATATTCCCTTGTTCAGCAACAATGCTTTAACCTAGAAGATAGCCCAATAATAGCTGAGGCAAGCTCTCGATTTGACTATAAGCATCCAACCTCAAATCGAGCTAACTTCTCTTTGAAAAAAGCAATTAGTCCACGACCTAGTCCAAATTAGATTGGCCCTTGATTGCTAGCATTTCCTGTTTCGCTTACTTGTATCATATTCCTAACTTCCATTCGCTATGTGACACGTGTCTCCTAAACACAACTTTCTAGAATTATTTTTTCTTTTCTATACTAAATATTCTTTATTTTTTTTATCGCTTTTAGTATGTTTCATGTAACCTCATTATAGAATACCCTTTTGTCTTTTTATACATATAAAGTAAACCTAGTGGATGGGTATATAAACCCCCATTTTCTTATATGCAATAACAACAAACAAATCAATACAAAAATATTCTCATTTAACAACCTTAGTGTTCTCATCATCATTTCAACTCTTATTTATTCCCGTTAGTAAGGAGTAGTGGTGAGTAACCCTTCAGTTTGAACTGGTGTGTCATATTCAGCAAATTGTAAGCTAAATAAGATCTAGTAGTATATCATATCTATTTGGTAGTTGCTTAAACTTTGCTAACTTTTTCTTTGTTTGTTTGGGTTTGCTTTGTTGTGGTGCTTCTTTGTGTGTTTGAACCCGGAGATGCATCAAAGTTGGAGCACAGGAAAAGGATAAGGAATGACAAGTGAACCATGAATGTGAAGTAGATGCATTAGTAGCTACCTAAGCATCTAATAATGATAGTATGGTTCCCACTTTAAATAAGAAAAAGAAGACAATCATTGATAAAATTGTTTCTTTCTTCAAGCGGTTAAGTCCACAACTAATGTCATCATCAAGGAAGAACTACTCTAAGACATCCACAAGAAAGTCAAAGCGGGGTGATGGAGATGGAGTGATTGAATTAGAATAAAGATTATCATTTTCTAAAAATACTATCAGAAAATGCTATTGTCTTTTATCTTTTGTGCATTAAGCAACTGCCTTAGCATATGGTTTTATAGAAACTATTAGGAATGCTATCTATGATATTAAAGAAATTAGCTATGTTAGTCGTTACAAAAGCTTTTTGTATTAGCTATAGAATCTTAGCAACTTCAAATGTCAATATTGGTTGCACCTCTTGTAGATGGATGTTTATGTAGTAATAGAACATATGCATGTAAAAATTAGCTAATCTATATTATTATATTCTGTGTTCTCATTACTAGAAGCTTTTTTAATTCCTCCTCAATCTGTAGAAAATCATTGACTCTATCTAAAAAAATTCTTTTTGTCCTCTTTCTTATTTTAGTTTCACATTGTTTGGCTCAAACTATAGAAATTCTTTGTCCAAATTATTCACGAGTTCGGAGTCAAAGTTGCCATTAGTTTTATATTTTGACCTACAATAAAACCAAAACTACTATATAGTAGAATTTGCTGTCTTTCTAGTTTTAGTAAAAAGTACCATGTTGGACTTATGCCTATTTTCATTTATATGATAGTGTTGTATGTATTTAAATGAAAGTCATGAATGGTTGAATAAGCTAACCATAGAAACTTTTGACTAAGAGATATATAAAAAGGAACTGAATAAATGCTGTGCATGGTATAAAAGGATGCTATTGGTTAATATATTAGGCAGCTTTATATTTTACATAAATGTATCATCGTAACAAATATAAAAAAGCTTAATAAAATTTCTCACAATAAATTGCTTGGTGAGAATAAAGCTTAACAAGAATAAAAAAAAAAAGAAAAAAAAAAACTAGATTCTAAATGAAAGCTTCACTAACATTACCAATGAAGTAGCAATATACTATCCTAAATAAGAGTGCCAAATCAAATAACTACATATTTACATATTACATAATCCTAATGCATTATCACACTAAACAAACTATTTTGGAGCTACACACCCTTTTTGACAATCCAAATTATCCATGAAAAAACATTATGATAATAACTCAAGGAATCAACACCAATTCATACACTTCTGTATCCCATTGTCATGCTTTACATTTTTGTATGCCTTCATGTCCTACCTTAGCATATGGTTTCTTGTTGCAAAGAATCCAATTTTTGTTGCATAGCTAAAGTATTAATCTCTCCAATATTCGACTCTCTAAGGTTCAATTTCCTTTTCACTACAGTAACCCTGCCATTTATAGTATCAACCTACTTAAAGAAACCATAACTTCTATTCTTGCGAAGTAAAGGACAATCGTAGAACCTTCTTTCGTAGTTTTCTAAAGTTCAATCTCTTTACGTCTTCTATCTCAACTTGCAAAAACATTGTACAACACTTGGACTATTTATGGAAGAACAAATAGAGGTAAACGATGATGACACATCCTCAAGTGTGCTTCTCCTTACCATTAATGTGCACCATTGGGGTTGAATGAATATGGGTAGACAACGTAGACTTAGATTTCTATTTAGGACTTAATTAGAGTTTTTATGGTTCTATTATACATTTCTACTAGTTAATAGTGCCAATGAGCAAATGCAAATTCTCCTTTTTTAGTTAGGTTAAAGTGAAACTTTTTTAGATTGGGTCAGTCAATTGCTAGCACAATGCCAAGTAAGGGAGAAGCACTCCACATTAGCAAATATTAACCCATGTTACATCTCAAGCTAACAAAGCTACAATGTGATGCATTTTAAATGATCTAGGTCCCAATATGAAATTTCATGAGTCTAGGTACTAAAATGAAAATTTTGAAAAGTTAAGGTACTTGTATAAGCTTTTTCCAACTAACTATCCCAACAAGTTTCCTTAGGTGAGTTAAGAATCATTGCTAAATCGAAGCAGATGATCACGGAGAGAACAATATAAAAAACATAAGTTCATCTACTTAAGAAAATTTTTTCTAAAGCTATAGATTTAAATTGAACTCTTGGACATCTAGTCTCCTTTGCAAGTCTATAGTCAAATGTTATTTTTTTAGCAAGTTTAAAACATAAGTAGGAGGAAAATTAAAATTATCTCCATGTTGCATTCTTCTAATGAAGCTATTGGCAAATGCATCAACCTCCCTAGGAATTGCCAGAATTGTCTTATCTTGCAAGTGAGATAGTTTTTCCTTATAAGCACAAAGTAAATTGTAAAATTTAACTTTAGATTAGAAAATTAAGCAAAAGAATCATTGCCTTTACATTGCCATTGATTTCAATAAGCAAATATTTTCTTGTGCATAAAATATAACTCCTAATGAATTGCCTGAAGTTCCGCTAATAGAATATCTATTTGCCTCACTTTTTTTTGCAAAACCAAAGATCAATCTCCCATGGTTATCCCTAATAACTCCTCTATTAGTTACTTACTTAGTCTTGAAGACAACTAATTCACGCATAATTTTTCACATTCCTCTTGTTATGGTTGCTAGGATAAGTTTCTTAAGTCCATTTTAAACAACTCTCTAGATCACTTAAAAAGAGCCAGTGTTCATAGACTAGGCTTCTAGTTGAATGAACTAGATTAATTCCTTAACTTTGCATTTTGGAAAATCAACTCATTTCTTAACAACCAAACTCTTTTGATCATGAAATCAAAATAAAAGAAAAAGAATTAAGGGGTAGACATTTGTAAGATTAAAGTTTGTATGCATCTCATAGATTGTTAAAATAATGAAAAATGTGTTTTAGATCTTCATTGATCTCTTCACACCTTAGGCAATTTGCATTCTCCATAATCTTCCTCTTTTTTAAGTTTATAGCTTATGTTGAAATGTTGAATTCTCTAAGTTATTTTATTTTTGGTAAGAATGTAGCATTTAAAATCCAACCCTATTCTTATCATGCATCTTTTTCTTCTTTCTCCACTTGTTTGGTATAAATTTCATTTAATGAGGGAAGAACCTTGCATTTATGGATATTCCCTTCTGATCTCTCTAATAATTGTAAAGAAAAATTAGACCAACATAATCTTCGGTGAAGTATGAGATGGGAAAACCCACTTTCAACTAATTCCATTTTCTTTTTGTAAGCCAACAGTCTCATATAGATAATTTCAAGGCATTCGAAAGAAGGGGGCCTTATATTAAACTCTTGAATGTGAAATTCCCTCCCTACATATTGAACCAAAACTTTGTTTGTCTCCTAATTCCTAAGATCACAATAGCAAAATTTTTAATTAGATCCTAGCATTAGTTTAACTCTTTTACTTAGTGTAGAGGGTCATTTTGGTAATTAGGCCTTTAACTTAATTTGATGTCATAGATCGATATCTTGAGCTAGTGATAAAGTTTGGGAAATCACCTGATTAGGGATATTTTAGGGAGATTTGGCTTAGTAGACTTAGAAAGAGGATCGCTAGATTGGATTTTCTACTCTTGGTTTCCTTATGTATAGAAAGTAGACATGAAAATGGTGGTTCTAAGCTTATTTGGGCTTCATTTAGGCTTCATTTGGCCTTATTAGGCCTTGAGGAAGTAGATGAAGCTCAGTTGATCTTTAGGGCTAATTATAATAATTATAGGCTTTCTTTAATTGTCATAAGTGCATGCCCATATTTAAGCCCATGAAGGAAAAAGGAAGGGATAAACTTCAATGATAAAGCTTAATCTTAGTCATCTGATAAGTGTAAATTTCTTTACATTTTCAAAGTATGTTTAGGCATATAATTGATCATAAATGTGATTTAATTCCTTAGATTGGGTACTTAATTGAATAAAATAATGATTTTAAGTAAATCACAAGCAAAGAAAGGAAGTATACATAAGAATAACAAATTTCAAGTTAGTTACAACCGTAAAGGAGAAGAAATAAGTATAGAAGCATCAATCACGGGTATGATAATGAAGCAATGAAGAATCCACCTTAGTTACTCCCTCAATTACGGTCATGATTAAGGAAAGTTTTGTCAATCCCCCTATCAATCATAGCGATGATTGAATAGCAGAGGGACAATTACGGCCATGGTTATAGGTGTGATGAGATTTAATAATGCGACGAGGATTTCGCGATCTCAATAACGACTGTAATTGGTGAAGAATAATTCTTTTCGAGACTATCACGCCTTGAGTCATGGGCATGATATGAAGGGGCACAACTATTCTTTTCAACCTTTTCACGTGAACCAGTACATGAGAAATGTCAAGTGGTGTCGTGAAGGGATAAATTTGAGTCCTTTGATTGGTAGAATACAAAAAGCTACCACAACTTATGGAAAAAAAAAATCTTTTTCAGATATTAAATTTTAAGAGAGTAGATATCATTTAAAACAATACATTACTTGCCTACATATATTCACATTTTTACCCATCCTTATACCAATTTGTATCTTGTATCATTTTCTAAATATCTACTATATTTTTCCTAGAATCACTTAAGAGAGACAATGGGAATTTGTTATTCGTGTATTCATCAAACTTCTTTAGTGGAATAAAAAGGGATTTTTAATTTAATTATTCCATGTTTTATTTCTGTTTAATTATGTTTCCTGTTAATTTGTGTTGTTGTTTTATCATATGTGAGTAATTCGTTAGGGCTTACTTCATCAATTAGTATGATTGAGTGCTTGAAAAAAAAAAGTAATTTCCTAATGTTTGTTAATTCTGATGAATGACATTTAATGAATTTAAGTATGGTGTAGTGCATGACATTGACTTAGGATAGATTTCAATAGAATATGTCGAGAGATAATTTTATTGAATAGACCTAGTTCATTGGAATGATTTACTTTTGGTAATAGAGATATTATTAAGAAAGTTGCTGTATCATTAGGGGAATCGATACATCAACATAAAAATAATGCAATCTTAGTTGGCTGTTAATTAAGGAGAGTTCCAATAGATACAATTAGGATTAGAAGTAAGTAATTCTGAGTAGAATGCTTAAATACTGTAATTTCTCACAGTTAATAAGTATTAGGATGAAAAGTATTTTAGTAAGATTATACTAAATAATGAAGCAAGCTTGCATGTTAAGTGTATTTTCATAATTGGTCTTGTAATCATTGTACTAATCACTTTAGATTATAGATTAGTGTAGTTTAGTTAACATTTAGAGTCTTACTTTCACTTAAAAATAATCTCCATAGATTATGATTCCATCTTGAGTGAAATGGGATTAAATGTATTTTCCTAATATACTCAATCTAGTGGAGCTAGGGCTTGAATAATCTAAATTTGATTAAAATTAACATTCCACATAATTTTTCCTAACCAACCTTTTGAAGAGTATCAACCTTCTTTTCTTAGAAGTCTTTGAACAAACTTCTGAAGAGCTGTACCAGTTCTTTTTATAAAAGCTTCTGTAATACTTTCTGAAGACTTTCCAGAATAGTCTATTTTCAAACAGTTTAAAGCTTCTGAATAAGCTTTTGAATGTAACTTAAATATGCAAAAATATAGTTTTTAAAAAACCTTCTATAAGCCTATACTTTTAAAGATTCATTAGCTTTTAACCCTTTTTGTTATCATTAAAATGTATGAGAGATATCTAACATTCTCTCCCTTTTTGATGATAACAAAAATGTTATCATAAAACTAAATCATAAAAAAAAAAAATCACATATTTATGCATCATGCAGAGTTTATCCAAAGTAATGGATTATCCAATATAATGTAATATGAGTGTGATTGATTGTGCTTTTCCTTTCCCTCTTTTTTGTTATCATTCTGAATAAACTCCCCTTTATTCTTTATAAAATATGCAAGTTTGAAGATGATAAACAAAATATCAAGTGTAGAAATTGTAATGACATAAGAGATCAAATTGCATTAATTAAGGAAGTAACATAACTAAGTTCAAAAATAGAAATAACAAGTCTACAGTTGGAAAAACAAGACAAGGTTTTTGCTAGTAGAAGATAAAGAAAAACATAAAAGCAACCTTTTTTGGATCTTTTTGTTTTCTTCCTATCACACAACTTGAATCTACCAGAGTATGAAGGAAGAACTTTGTTAGGAGTAGAAGTTGTTTTATAAGCTGTTGCTACAGATGAAGTAGGTTCTTTGTCTTTATCGGATGGTGGTGTAGTTTAGATTAGAGAAAGTGGAGAAGTGTCCTTCATGGAGGCCCCAAATAGAATTTCAGTGTGACCTTCAGGGGGTATCTGTTCTTTAGGGTTAAGAATAAGAGTAGAAGCTTGAGGTATCTTTTTAGGGGATTGTGGTGAAATGACTGGAATCTTTTCTGAAGTTGGAACAGGATTGAGTACATTCTAATTGATTGGTTAAGAAGAAGGATTAGGTCCTAGTAGTGTGATAGGAGTATCTAAAACAGGAACAGATGGTTCTTTAGAAGGAAAAAGAGGTTTAGATATAGGTTCAGAGGTTTGGTGCTGTATAGGGAGTTCAGGATCAATAGAAATATATGCTTGGTCAGAAGGGATGGTTTCTAGAGTAGACTCCTTAATCCAAGCTTTGAATAAGTCTTTCATGCCAATCATTTGATCCTTGACAGCTTTTTCTACAATAGCTTTGATTCCTATAGAGAGTTGTTCCATAAAAACTGAGCTCTCTCCTTGTTTATATTGAACTGGGTAAGTCTTGGAACTATCTGAATCTCCTTCTGAAACTGTCCCAGTAGGTTCTTTAAACTCAATGCCACTTGACCTTCTAATCAATTCTCTTTTCTTCTTTGGTTCTTTCTCAGCTGGCTCCATTCCTCTCTTCCTTTTCTTTCCAACTCCTTTCTCCTCAATGATAATGACCTTACCTTTTAGATTTGGAGGATGAACAAATATTTACCCATTATGTGAATGCCACAGTTTGTCATTTACATAAATTCCCATCACCTTAAATATTCTCTCACCAAGCCTGATAGGACAAAAGGGACAATTTGTCTCTCCTGGAAATTTTATCTTTTTCAAACTTGATGAGCTACCGACTAATGGTCTCATTACTTGCGTATGGCTCCGAAGACTCCAATCCCTTACTTGGTGAATTCTTTATCGATAACCTATTGATGACGTGAAAGTTTACGTCGAAGGAATGTGGCTGAACTCCTTGAGCTCCCCTAATTGTCATACGTTGATCTGTACACTTAGTAGTGATGATGCTGACCATTCCCTTACCAAGGACCCTGTACCTAGTAATCTGACCAACCATTGCCAAGAAGTTCCTACCGAGTGATGAGAGACTCACTTAAATGGTTGAATAGTTTTCTCTCGATATGGCACCATCTCTCTTATCCTGGTCCCTTTATTACTGCAACATTTTAACCTCTCTCACCTGTTGTGCTCACAAAATATTCGTATAGGACTAATATTACACTACCACCTATCTACCTCATCTAACATTATACTATTTTTCTATTTTTGGTTTTTTTTTTTCCTTTTTACCCTTTTTGGTATGTACTAGGAATCCCCTACATACTGTACATACTTTCTTGTAATTTCATTATTGGTAGTATTACCCTAGAGACTTATTATAAATAGTCTTTTTCTTTTGTAAGCCAAAGATAACTAACATTTTAATACTGAATATTCTGTTCATATGAGACAACTCTCTCCAAGTCCATATTTCATACACTCTTATCTAATCTTGCTGAGTAGCTCAAGATTAGTGGTGGGTAGACTTTGACATTAACTTATGCGTCATATTAAGTGTAGAGTCAAGTCATGCTGTGTTCGTCGGTGAGTTACATCCTTTGAGTAGCTTCATGTTGCTACTCTTGTTTAGTTGTAGATCATTTCCTTCTAATTTTCTTTGATATCTCGAAAGACCCATCTTACATCAAATTCGCTTTGGTAAGTCCTAGTGATAACTGAGCTTTTAGGTACACCATATATTCTTGGTATCAACGCTTGAGGTTGAGGTTAAAATTGTGAGCTATGTAGTAATAGTCAGTCTATTGTTTAAGATACTGTATGTAATTGTAGCCATCCGTGTGAAGTGTAGTTACTGAAATTTTATGTTAGGAATGTCAAACCCTAATGTACATGGAGAGATTCATGATGTCAAAAGTGATGCCCATGATCATGGTCGAGTTACCTAACAAACACCATGTACTACTAATGAGCAGATACAAGATCTTGCTACTATTGTGGACAATTTAGCTATCTCAGTAAATAGGGTCATAGAGAATGGACCGCGTGAGAGAGTTGCTAAGTAAGGCTGAGAAATGAGAGATAAGTAAAGGAGGTAGATGAATGAGTGAGCTTCGAAATACTTTCCAGTGAACCACGCATCACTACGATGTGCCGATAGAGTCGCGAGGAGAAGGTTAGAGTTGGATGAAGTGGAAGAGTACGAAGAAGAAGAAGACCAGTATGTTGGGATTGATGAGCAAGAATTCAGAGTGTTAAGAGGTGCTGAACATCTTAAGGTATAGATTCTAAACTTCAACAAGTCTAATAGTGCTGATGACTACCTGGACTGGGAAGAGAAGATCGAAAAGATATTTGACTTTTATGATTATGAAGATACTGTCCACATTAGAGTAGCCATGTTAGAATTTTTTGGGTATGCAAAAATATGGTGGAAGAAGCTATAGAATGTTTGCTTGAGGATTTGACATGAGGTCCGAACATGGAATGAGATGAAAAGAGTTTTGGGGAATAGGTTCATTCCCAAACACTACGAATAAGATACTTTTCAACAACTCCAAGACTTGAGGCAAGGTAATAGGTCCATAAATAACTATGTCCGAGAGTTTTAGTTGCTCATGATATGATGTGATGTTGACGAGCTTGAGACCCGAACTATAGTACAGTTCATCTCGGGACTCTAAGCTAAGATTTGTTACGTTGTAGAATTGCAAAGCCTTACAACTTTGGATGAAACCATCCGTGTAGCCTAGAGAGTTGAAAGGCAATGGTGGAACCAGGCTAGCTAAATGCCAAGTAACCAAACCATCATGCCGAATAGGATTAGCCTACCGAGTAAACTAAGGAATGACAAGGCATCAAATAGTTCCAAGGTAGAACGCTGAGGTTACGTGCTGAGTCAATCAGACGAGGGCCAAGGTAAGAGCAAGATCGAGGAACTTGAGATTCGAAGAGACCAGGGTCAAAGTTCAAGGAGGAAAACTCAAGAAATAAATGTTTTCAATGCCTTGGCTATAGAGATGTAGCTAGTCAATGTCCAAACCGTCAAGTCATGACCATAAAGGGAGACAAACCCCAGTTTAAAGTAGAAAGTGCGAGTGAGGGAGAGGAAGAAGTGGTAACCGATTGGATGCTGGGAGAACTTAAGGAAGATTAGGATGCCGAGATACCCCTCGAGTGCTGAGCTGAGTACTACTTTGTTGTTTAACGATCTCTCAGTACTTTTGTGGTTAATGAAAATGTGTAAAGAGAGAACCTCTTTTATAAGAATTGCCAAGTGAATGGCAAGCTATGTGCCATGATCATTGATGAAGGGAGCTGTACCACTATGAAATTGCCTACTCTTCCACACCCTAAGATGTATAAGATTCATTAGCTGAACGAGAAAGGAGGATTACATGTCTTTAAGCAAGTCAGAGTGCCGATTACTATTGGTGATAGGTATAGGGATGAGGTGATGTATGATGTCCTTCCCATGTGTGCATCTCACATATTACTCGGCCGACCGTGGTTATTTGACTTGAGAGTGTTACACGATGGGTGTAGAAACACCTACATCTTTCAAAAGGATGAGAAGAAAGTTATATTGACACCTATAAGTCTTAAGGAGGCGTAAAAAGCGTAAGAAAAGGTTGCTAGATCTTTGCAATAAAAGTCCTTGGTGATTTCCCGAGCTCAGTTTGCACGAGAAGTCAAGGCCAAGGACTATGTACTCCTCTTAGTTAGGAGACTCTTAGAGGTTAGAGAGGCCAAGAACTTACCTGTCGAAGTGTAGCAACTACTTCAGGAATTTGTTAACATCTTCCTTACTGAGATGTCAAAAGGATTACCTCCCTTAAGAGGAATTGATCATTGCATCGATCTTAAACCTGGAGCAACCTTGTCGAATCAACCTGCTTATAGACTCAATCTTGAACAGGCATCCGAGCTGAAAAGCAAGTTGATGAGTTAGTAGATTGTAGATATATTCGTGAGAGCATGAACCCATGCGCCGTCCAAGCCGTGCTAGTATCAAAGAAAGATGGATCATGGAGAATGTACATTGACAGCCATGCCATCAATAAGATTACTATTAAGTATCGATACCTGCTCTCACGGTTGGATGACATGCTCGATGAGTTGCATGGTGTACGCATCTTTTAGAAGATAGATCTAAATAGTTGCTATCATCAAATACGAATGAGACTAGGAGATGAATGGAAAACAACCTTTAAGACTCAGGATGGTCTATTTGAGTGGATGGTTATGTTGTTTGGTTTAACTAACGTGTCAAGTACATTCATGTGGCTCATGTATCATGTGCTTAGAACATTGATAAGTAAATGCATTGTGGTTTATTTTGACAATATTTTAGTCTCTAGTGCCTACCTTCTCGTTCATGTCTAACATTTGAGATTGGTATTTAACATACTCCACATTGAGAAATTATTTGGCAACCTGAAGAAATGTGTGTTTTGTCAAAGCGAGGTTGTATTCTTCGGATATATCATTTCAGAGAGTGGAGTTCGAGTTAATGAGGAAAAGGTTAAAGCTATCAATGAGTGGCCTATGCCGACTAGTGCAGCCGAGGTCAGGAGCTTCCATGGCCTAGCCTTGTTCTATTGAAGATCTATTCAGAACTTTAGCTCCATAACTGTGCTGTTGACTGAATTGACCAAGAAGAACGTTGAGTTTAAATGGACACAAAAGGATCAAAGGAGTTTTGATGATGTGAAGTATAAGTTGACGTCTGCTCTAGTACTTATCCTACCAGATTTCAAGAAGGTTTTTGAGATTAAATGTGATGCGTCTGGTGTCTGCATTGGTGTTGTCTTATGCAAGTGTGTCGACCCATTGCTTACTTCAGCGAAAAACTCTAAGGTACTGCCTTGAATTAGTCAACTTACAATAAGGAGTACTATGCCCTTGTCCATGCACTTTAGAACTAACAACATCATCTATTGCCAAAAAAATTCATCATCTATTCGGATCATGAATCTCTCAAGCATCTTCACAGGCAGTAGAAACTTTCTCAGCATTACGCTAAGTAAGTTGAGTTCTTAAAGACCTTTTGCTATGTCGAGTAAAAGAAGAGAAGCACCAACATAGTAGCTAATGCACTTTTTCGCCATCATACCCTCATTACGACATTGTAAGCTAAAGTGCTTGGATTTAGTACTTTACCTGATCAATATGAGCATGACTTACATTTTAAGCCTTTAGTAGCTAAGTATAGTGATAGAGGAGCTGTAGATGGATTCTACTTGAGTGAGGGTTTCTTAATGAAGGGAAAGTATATTTGCATACCAAGTGGTTCTATAAGGGAGATACTAGTTCGAGAAGCTCACGTTAGGGGTTTAGCTGGCCATTTTAAGGAGAAGAGTATGATTAATATATTGATGGAGCACTTTTACTGGCCTGAGATGATGAAGGATGTGCACTGAATACTTGAGAAGTGCAACGTGTATAAGTATGTAAAAAGGAGGAAAGAACCCTATGGAGAATGTATACCCCTACCAATTCCCGAATGGCTATGGACCGATCTAAGCATGGATTTCATGCTCAGCCTTTCGCATAGGCTGAGAAGACATAATTCAATCATGGTGGTGGTTGATCGGTTTAGCAGGATAGGCCATTTCATCCCTTGCCATAGAATTAATGATGCTTTATTCATCATTAACCTCCTTTTGCAGGAAATTGTGAAACTGCATGGATTACCAAGCAATATCGTGTTCAACCATGATTCCAAATTTACGAGCTTCTTTTGGAAGACCTTATGGATGAAACTTAGTGCTAAGCTCTTGTTTAGTACCTCTTGACACCCCTAGACAGATGGCCAAATCAAAGTAGTTAACAAAACAGTTAATAATCTCTTGCATGCCACTATTTGAAGGAACTCTCGTAACTGTGATTCATGCTTGACCATCATTGAATTTGCCTATAATCGCTCCATTGGAACATCACTGTTTGAGGTTGTTTATGGACTTAACTCGAACCTACCTTTAGACTTAGTTAACAGTCCGACTACATAAGGAGAGAGTCAATTCAGCTTGCAGCGTGCTGAGGAATTTCATAGGTTACATCAAAGAATTGCCAAGCAACTGGCCAAAATTGTAGCCCAATAGAAGGAAGTGGGAAGCTGCAGAAGGAAACAAATCATTTATGCCCCTAAGGACCTCGTTTGGATCCATCTTAGCAAGGAATGCTTCCCTAGCAAGAGGATGAACAAACTATCTCCTAGAGCGGATGGCCCTTATAGGATCTTGAGGCGCATTAATGATAATGCCTACATGGTTGAGCTACTTGAAGGTCTCGCCATGTCTACCACATTCAATGTCTTCGACTTAATTCCATATGTGCTCAAAGATGACGAAGACCAACATTTGAGGGCAAATCTTCATCAACCTTAGGGAATTGATGAACTATTGACCAATAGTCCCATTACTCGCGTACAGCTCCGAGGACTCCAATCCTTTACCCGGCGAATTCTCTCTTCGTAACCTATTGATGAGGAGAAACTTTACGCTGAAAGAATGTGCTTGAACTCCTTGAGCTCCCCTAATTGTCATATGTTGATCTATACACTCGGTAGTGATGATGTCGATCATTCCCTTGCTGAGGACCCTATGCTGAGTAATCCAAACTGCTAAGAAGTTTCTATTGAGTGACGAGAGACTCACTTAAACGGCCGAATAGTTTTCTCTCGGCATGGCACCATCTCTCTCATCCCGTCCCCTTTATTGTTGCAACATTTTGACCCCTCTCGCTTACTACGCTCAAAGAATATTCGTATGGGATCAATGTTGCACTGCTACCTATCTACCTTGTCTAATATTGTACTAGTTTTCCATTTTTGGTCTTTTGTCCTTTTTACCCTTTTTGGTATGTACTAGGAATGCCCTTTTTATATATACTTTCCTGTAATTTCATTATTGGCAATACTGCCCTAAGGACTTATTATAAATATTCCTTTTCTTTTGTAAGCTAAAGATAACTTATATTTTAATATTGAATATTCTATTCTTGCGAGACAACCCCTCTCCATGTCCATATTTTATATACTCTTATCTAATCTTGCTGAGTAGCTTAGGATTAGTGGTGGGTAGACCTTGACATCAAATTTACATCATATCAAGTGTGGAGTCAAGTCATGTTGTGTTCATTGGTGAGTTACATCCTCCGGGCAACTTCACGTCAGCTACTTTTGTTTGGTTGTGGACCATTTCCTACTAATTTTCTTCGATATCTCCAAGGACCCATCTTAGATCAAATCCTCCTTGATAAGTCCTAGTGATAACTAAGCTCTTAGGTACACCAAAACTAAAAAGGGCCATTAACAAATTTCCATATGGTCTAACATCTAAATGCTGCCACATGTATCGCATCACTAACTTAACAACATCTACTTGTTTCTTACCTAACATTGCCAATATCACTAATGCATCTTCCCTAATCACTAAGGTTGCACTACCTTTCCTTGGTAGTATAAAAGAATTAACAAACTTGTGAAGAATTCTTATTAACAACTCAAACTCTGTACTAAAAATATCTCTTCCTATCCCTAAGTCAATTCCATCATTCAATTTAGTAAATATTTGTTCTTTTGTCAACTGTACTATGCTTTCATCATTATTGAATTCTTTAATGCCAAAGAATTTCAGAATATCCTTCTTAGTGATTTCTATTCTCTATTCTAGCACAGTTGATTTCCACACTTCTTGATGTTTACTATCAAGTTTTCTATAAAACTCATCAATCAAATCTTCATATATTACTTCACTTAAATCAGCTAGTCCACTTAAACCTAATCTATCTAAATAATCTTACCAATAAAAGCCATTCTTCTCAAAGTATTCAAAGTCTAAATAAAACGAGTCTTTGATGGAAAGGCTTTTACCTTTGACTGTGTACCTTTTCTTGGGTTTCTCCTTTAAAGGGGTAATTGTGATCTTAGCTTTGTTTGAGTTGTTCACTTTTTGGGAAGACTTTGATTTCTTCTTGGCTGAGGTAGCCTTTCAAGATTTTTGAACAAATTTTCTTGATCTCAGAACAAGATCAAGTTTTGAAGGATCTCTTTTAGAGACTTGTTCAGATGGTTTTTCTAAGGGATTAGATTCTTTTGAATCGATAACTTCTTAGAGGAGCTAGATTCTTTATCATTCTAAACCACCTTCTGAACTGCTTCCTATACTTGTTCAAAATATATTTAGAGGCATTCTTGTGATTCACTTCTTGAATAGCCTCTTTTGATGGTTCATCTTAGAGTTTGATGGTTAAGGTTTTTTTAGATGATCTTTGGTATGTTACGATTGGATTTGATTGTGGGTTTACAGGATTTGTGGTTTCTTGTTCATCAAGAACAATAGGATTCTTGGGGTCATTTTGAATTTTTGATTTGACTCCTTTAGCTGCAATGTGGTTAGATTTTTTGGGCGCCATTAGAGTTGTGATGAGAAAAATACGAGAGAGAGAGAGAGAGAGAAGAATAGGGAAGGTTTGATGAGAAGGAGGAAAAATAAGAAAAGAAATGAGACTCTTAATGAATTTAAACTGCCAATTTCATTAGCAATTAGTGGAGAATTGTGGACCCACTAATGAACATGCTAATGCCTACAATGTTTTCGTGTCCAACAGATTTCAAGTGAGCTTGCTTGAAAAAAAAAATCGAAACATCTATGTAAAATTAAATGAAAAACAAAATTAGCAAAAGGGATTATACACACCTAGTTCATTACAAATGAACTCAAATCTCAATTTATCCAGAGGTTTAGTAAAAATATTAGCAAATTGATATTTATTTGAAACAAAATCAATACTCACATCATTATTTGCAACATGATTACGTATGAAACAATGCCTTATTTCTATGTCCTTTGATCTTGAATGATGAATAGGAATTTTTGTTAAATTGATAGCACTCGTGTTGTCACATTTTATGGGAACATTTTTACAACTTATTCCCTAGTCATTTAATTGTTGTTTTAACCAAAGAATTTATGCATAATAATTTCCAATAGACACATATTCAGCTTTTGTAGTTAAAAGAGCAACTGAATTTTGTTTCTTGGAAGACCAAGAAGCTAATTTATCTCCTAAGAATTGATATATTCCTGAAGTACTCTTCCTATCTATTTTGCAACCTGTATAATCAACATCTGAATATCCTATAAGATCAAAATTTTTACTTTTAACATACCAAATTCCGAATTTTGTAATGTTTTTTTATATATTTAAAAATCTTTTTAACTGCAGTTAAGTGTCTTTTAGTTGGTGAATTTTGAAATCTAGCATACATACAAGTATTGAATAAGATATCAAGTTGTCAAGTAGTAAAATATAATAAGGATCCAATTAAGCTATGATAGAGTTTTTCATTTACCTTTTTGCCATTACCTGTTATGTCAAGCTTTGCTGAGGTACTCATAAGTATTGTGGAATTCTTAGTATTCTCAAAACAAAATTTCTTTAATATCTGTCTGGTATATTTCTCTTGGCGAACAAAAATTACATTCTCTAATTGTTTGATTTGTAATCCTAAGAAGAAGTTTAATTCACCCATGAGTAACATCTCAAATTCTACCTACATCATACTTAAAAATTCTTGACAATCTATTTCATTAGTTGCACCAAAAATAATATCATCAACATAGATTTGTATAACTAGCATGTCTTTAGCAAAGTGTTTCATGAAAAGTGTAGTATCTATTTTTCCTCTTTGAAAGTCATTTTTAATCAAGAATTGACTTAATCTATCATACCAAGCTTGAGGAGCCTATTTAAGTCCATACAAAGCCTTTCTTAATTTAAACACATGATCTAGTTTGAAGGGATCTTCAAATCCAGTAGATTGATCAACATATACTTTTTCTTTTATGAATCCATTCAAAAAAGCACTTTTTACATCAATTTGATATAATTTAAAATTTTTCAAACAAGCAAAAGTAAGTAATAATCTTATAGCTTCCAATCTAGCAATGGGAGCATAGGTTTTACCATATTCTATTCCTTATTCCTGTGAGTAACCTTTAGCTACTAAACGTGCTTTGTTTCTAACTATTTTTCCATGCTCATCCAGTTTATTCTTAAATACCGATTTAGTTCCAATGATTGACTTGTTTTTAGGTCTTGGAACCAAATTCCAAACTTGATTTCTCTGAAATTGACTTAGTTCCTCTTGCATGGCCAAAATCTAGTTATTATCATTCAAGGCTTCTATTGAATGTGGTTCAATTTTAGGAATGAGAGCAAACTGATTCTCAAAATTCTATAAACTTGATCTTGTTCTTATTCCAGATTTGACATTACTAATTATAAGCTCAAGAGGATGATTGGTTTTAAATTTTAAAGTTGATAGAGGAGTATGAAAGAGTTTAGAACCTTTTGACTTACTTTCTGAAGGTTTTTCAACAAACCTAGTATTACCTTCTAAAGTACCATTTGATATAGATTTTGTTTCGGTTCCATCAAGTATTTTAGAAGCTTCTGAAGTACCTTCTGAAGGAGGTTCTATTTTTCCTTCTTTTGAATTAGGACGAACTGTCTTCTTTTTGCTTGAAGCAACTGGCATTTCATCGTTCGATTCTTCATAGATTATTTCCTCAATAAATTTAACATTTATTGACTCTTCCATGACCATTGTTTCTTTGTTGTATACTAAGTATACTTTCAAGTTCAGAGAGTAGCCTAGAAATATGGCTTCATCTACTCTCTCTAAAAATTTTCCTAAGACTTTTCCTATTTTTTTCACAAAACACTTACAACCAAATGTATGAAAATATGAAACCGAAGGTTTCCTTCCTTTGTAAGTCTCGTAAGTAGTTTTATTTGTCAAAGGTCTTAAATATACATGATTAATGATATAATAAGCCATTGAAGTTGCTTCAGCCCAAAAGTGATCAGCTATATTACTTTCATTAAGAAACGTTCTTGTCATTTCTTGAATAGTCCTATTTTTGCATTCAACTACTCCATTTTGTTGTAGTGTATAGGATGTGGAAAAGTTATGGATGATGCCTTTGTCTTCACAAAATGAAATGAAATTAGAATTTTCAAATCCCTTGCCATGATCAGTTTGTAATCTCATGATAGAGAGGCTTTTTTCATTTTCAACTCTTTTTGAAAATATTTCAAAACTTTCAAAAACATCACTTTTATGACGTAAAAATAAGATCCAAGTAAATCTCAAGAAATCATCTACTATGAAAAGACTATATTTATTTCTTCTTAAACTTAATGTGTGAGTGGGGCTAAACAAATCTAAATGCAATAATTCCAAAGGTCTTTGAGTTGAAATAACCTTCTTAATCTTATGAGATGATGAATTCATTTTATTCTTCAAGCAAGCTGAACAACAAATATTTTCATGAGCATGTACCTTAGGCAAACCTAAGACTAAATTCTTTTTGGATAAATTCTCCAATTAATGAAAATTCACATGTCCTAGTCTTTTTTGCTAGAGTATAGCATTATCATTTATAGAAATAAAGCAACATTTAGATGATACTTCAGATGGTTTAATTTGATAAACATTCTCTTTCCTAAGACCTTCAAATAGCTTTAAATTGTCTTGATTCAACCGAACACATTTATCTTATTCAAAAACTATTTGTATCCTTTATCACACAACTGACTTATACTTAATAAGTTATGTTTTAATCTTTTAACTAGAAATATATTTTCGATTGAATGAGGTACCAAATCAATTAAGCCTACCACAATTATTTTACCTCTAACATTGTCACCACACTTTACATAACCATCTTCTTTCCATTCTAGATTTGTGAACAATGAAGCATCACCGGTCATGTATCTTGAACATCTGCTGTCAAGATACCACGTTCTTTTTATTTTTGCTTTGAAGTCCTGCACACATTAAAGCCCAATCAAATTTGTTTACGAACCCAGCGAAGCTTGGGTTTATAGGAATTCAAGCTCGTGTTTTGATTTGTACCTTAGTTATTACTAAGCTTATAATTTTTGTAAAAATAGTACTTCTCTATATAACTTATTTTATTACAAAGAAAACAAGTGCAAGATTTCTGCTTAGTATACCTATTACTTATCACTTCTCTTTGGTTTGGATTCTTTTTGAAATACCCTTTATTCAACCTTCTATTATACCCTTTAAAAGGATACTTGTTGTTGTTTTGAGAAAATCTTCTATTGTTCTTTCTAATAAGTTCGAACACTTTGTTGTTTCCCTACTTTTAATCATTTCTTGCCTTTTATCTTTTGATTTCACAAAAACTGTTTCTTTCTTTATCTTAGATGTTTCTCTAAATTCAAAACCTAATCTAGATTTTTAATTATCCATCTATTGGCTAAAAATCAATATTTGTAGTTTCTTTTTACTTTCATCAAACTTACGAAAGGTGTTCTTAATTGACTTAGATATATCTTTCACACGGTTTTTCAAATTCTTAATTTCTTCTTTTAAAATTAGATTTTTCGTTAACTAAAACTTCACAGGCAATATGTAAACCATTGAAGTCATTTTACAAAAAATTATTTTCATCTATTAGCAACTTATTTGCTTGATTAAGTGCATCCTTTTTTATTTTCAATGTTTTAACCTCAAATTCAAGCTTAGATATTTTATTGCTTGACTTGGAAAGGGCTTTGAGGAGTTTGTTAATTTCAATAATATATCGTTAGGTACATCTAAACCAAAATCAGAATCAATTTCAGAATCTACCTTAGAAAGTGTCATAAGACATAACTTAGCTTCCTCACATTCTTTTCAACCTTCTGATTCAGTTTCTGAATCCTCTAGATCACTTCATGTTGCTATTAGAGATTTACGTTTCTTCTTGAATTTCTCCATTTTCATGATCAACAAAGGACATTCATATTTGATATACCTAGGTTTCTTGCATTCATAGCAAATAATCTCCTTTCTGACCTTCTTCTTTTCTTTTTCTTTGATTGACTTCTCAGCATTAACAAACCTATTCTTATTAGTGGTAAACTTTTTAGTAAATGTTCTTTTACTCTTTTTCTTGAGCCATTTATTGAACTTTTTAGTTGATAGTGTTACGCCCTTATCTTCTTCTTCAGATGAATCTTCTCCTTCTAAATCAGTATCTATTTCTTTGATTTTGAAAGCTACAGTCCTCTTCTTTGTATATTCTGAAGTGCTTTCTGATTTGAGAAAATTAGTTTCATATGCCATGAGCTTGCTACGTAATTGACTCAGCATTAATGTCTTCAAGTTACAAGCTTCTTCTATGGCTGTTTTCTTTGCATTCCAAATTTTGGAAAGAATCCTTAGCATTTTGCGAACCATATCTACATCACTAATAATTTTACCAAGAGAAGACAATTCATTAGTTATAGTAATTAATCTACTAAAAGAGTCTTTGATTTCTTCACCAAGGAGAATTTGAAATGTTTCATATTGTTGAATTAGAGAGTTGCTTCTTGTGTCTTTGATGGTTTCTGTGCCTTTGTAAGTTTGCACCAAAGTGTCCCAAATGTCTTTAGTTGTTTCACAAAAGGCAATTAGATAAAATTTAGAATGTGCAATAGTACTCAACAAAAGATTCTTAGCCTTTGAATTTAGTTTGGCTTTGGTGATATCATCTCTTAAAGTGATGATGGTTGGAACTTTGAGATCCTTTATAGAAATAATTTGCCAAGCCTAATAATTTGATGCCTTCACATAAGTCTCCATTGTAAATTTCTAATAAGAAAAGTTAGTTCCATAAAGAAATGGTGCCTTACCAGGCTGAACTATTAACCTACCACTTGAATCACCCATGATCTTGAACTTTAAAAGATATTAGAGTGAGGCTCTAATACCAATTATTGGTCCCATATAAAATATCGAAGGGGGGGGGGGGGTGGTTAATTGATATCTTTAACTTTTTGAAACTTTTTCGATAAAATAAAATTTACCTCTCTTAACAACTTATAATGGTGAACAGTGATAATTTAATAATCTAACACACAACAATTAATAAAGAAAATTAAAGGAGGAAGAAAGGAAAATATCAGGCACAGATTTTATAGAGTTTCGGCCTTTTGCCTACTACTCTCTTTCAACACCACCGTTGGGGGCCCGATCTACTTTACTGGTGCCATTTCACTTGATTCACTAAAACAAATCACAAATAGATTACAAGCATTTCTTACAGTGACTTTATAACACTCTGTTCTGCTTATTTAGCCTCTCTATAATCTAGGCTAATACAGATCTACAGTGTATAAACTATTTTTCTCTACCATAGAATATATAGAGATTATAAGTGAGAACAAAAATACAAGTTTTAAACAATTTTGTGCTTGATGGAATTAACACTTATTGTAGAACTTTGATTTGGTGCAGCTCTCTAAAGAAGTATCTACAAGACTTTTTGAAGCTTTTCAGAAGGCAAAAACTAATCAAGAAATTTTTTTGTGCTACAATAGTATTTCTTCAAAGTTATATATTTAACATTTTGAATCTCTTTTCCTTTTATATTGAGATCTTCCAATGGCTAAAAATATCTGAAAATTATCTTCACTTTCATAATTATCCTACCGTTAGAATGCAAAGGATAGTCCTTGGATATTTTAAGGAGAAGATCTTGGTAATTTGAAAATTCAAAATTAGTTCTCCTTATCTTGTTTAGATCAGATATTCATCAATCCGTAATCTCTAAATAAGCTTTGATTTGAATTTAAAAAGATTAGCCTTCGTTAGCTATTTTTTGATAAGCCTTGTGTTCTAAATTTGAAATTCTACAAAATTTGATATAACCTTATCCCTATCCATTTTTGTATATATCTTGATTTATCCAAATATATTTTCGCTCAAAAATAATCCCTATACATTGCATGTGATCAACTGGCTATAGTAACCCTACTACACATTATATGGCAACTATACTAGGGAAAGAGATACTTGATGCAATGGTACCTACATATAAGAAGAGTGAAATGATGGGCACATTTAAGAACATGAGAACCAACATGAGAGGGTTGAGCAAACCTAATTAACGCAAGATACCAATCTACTAAGCATTGTATAAGCACTTAGAATCATACAAGTACTTAGTGCTATTCAAGTGTACAAGCTATATAAGCAATTGGGACTGTACAATTGCTTGCTATTGATGATTCACCTGTATTATACGCAATACAAGAAAATGCATGTATGATGAACCAACTCTTTACTACTTTCATGCAGTTCTTACTACGTATGGTAATTGTAGTTGCCATGAACACCGATGCATTGCTTAGTATAACTCTACTAACATCGGCTATAGTAACTATTGCTTCGACAAACATTGTTGTATTTCTTAAGGTAAACCCATAGGCACTTATTGTTACCTTTGCACTTACTGGTACGTCGTTTAAGATGGCTATACCTACACCATCTGTGATTCATGCTATTGCCTCGAAAGACATACAGCAACATGAACAAGTTGACCTAACTCGTATAGAAGGTGAAGGGGGGCAACAAGTAGGTCCTGCGAACACATTGCAGCACTTGACCTTAACTTAGCAGACACTTGCGGTTAAGGAAATAAAGGCTTATCCTAAAGGGTCCTCCTCTTAGTAGTATCTACAGTTGCTAATGACTAGCATGGTTGTACCCCGCAACCTTGTACCGATGCTTTAAGTAGAAAACAATCCCATACCTGCTACTCATCCTATGTGATGAAGGAAGGTATGGAGAAGTTCATGAGGTAGATATAAGCAACACCTTCTACCAACGTGCTCCATTTGAAATTTCTATACTCTAAAAGGGTTATGGATAAGTCTTACTCAAAGGCCTATACTAATCCTAAGTTTATCAAGTTTAATAGGAAGTAAGGAATTGTAAAGGAGCATCTCCTTAAGTTTGTTGAGACACTTGACATATACAATCTTGACAACATCTCAATTTGAAATAGTTCTTGAAGTCATTCACTGAAAAGGCATACACATGGCATATTAACCTACCCGTAGGCTTCGTGGATTCATGGGGAATAATATGTAGAATGCTCCTCGAAAAGTTCTTTGAAACTCAAGAACGAGTCACTATTACAGATATGGAATGCATTAAGCAACATCTAAAAGAGGATCTTATGGATTTCATTGAGCGCTTTAGGGAATGCTTCTTAAACATCCAAGATATATGCAATAAGAAAGAGCTGGTTAAGATATTTATTCAAGGGATGTTTACAGAATATGATATACATCTTGAGAATTTATCACCTAAGTCTTTCTCTACACTAGTAGAAAATGAACAAAAAACTAATAACTTCGTCACTAAGCAAAGAGGTGACCTTAGTATAAAGTAGTAGCCATCTATGACTGCTGCACAAGGAGGAAACTATAAAGGAAACAAAAAGACAAGGAGGAGTAATGGTGCAAAAGTCCCTCATTTCCCATGTCCGATGAACAAAGTGCATGCTTTCCTTAACCGATGGCTCAAGGATAGAGTAATTAGGCTGCTAAGGGTTGAAAGGGAATCCATGGTAAAAGAAAAGAATGATGTAAAATTTGTCACTTTCATAGATCAATCGGCCATGCAACAAGAGAATGTTGGACTTTATCTTTAATGAGAAAGTCTAAAATGGTGAGTTGAATTCAATAACAACAATGATGTATGAAGGAACCCACTTCCGGTACATAATAATCATGCAATTGCTAATTTAATCTCTTATGCTTCGACAGCCTTGCAAGATGTTGACCAACTTTAGGATAAGGTACAAGAGGGTGAATTGCTAGAAGATAATCTTGCTAACTAAGGGAAAGATGATGTAATGGTCCTAAGCAATCCTATCGCAATAGCCCTACTCATGATAGCTAATGTTAGGAGCTTCTTCGACCTCCTTGAATTTAGTAAGAAATCTAAGGTTAGGGTGGCAATTGCTTTGGTAGAGATTTCCGAACAACATTACAAATAATGCAATGCAGTGCAGCCAATTCATAAGATGGCAAAAGCATGTGAGAATATAATTATTTTCACCAATGATATGTATGAGTGATCGAAATCATAATCATCTATTATGTGTGAGCTCAACAACCATCACATTAGGCAAACTTTCATTAATAACGATCTTCATTGAACATCATACCACTGGCAACTTTTAAGGCTGTAAAGCTTGACGTGAGGAGATTGGTGAAGCAACCAATAGATATTTACGGCTTCAATGATGTCCCTATAAAGACACTAGGGATCATTAATGTGGATTTTGAGGTGAAACCTATTCAAGGAGCCACTAAGTTTTACGTCTTAGATGCGTCGGTTTCCTATCATTTGTTGATTAGAAGGAAATGGCTCCATGAGCATAATCTAGTTCCCTCAACATTGGATCAATGTATTAAGGGAAATTGGAAGGGCAATAATATCTTTATTCTAACTACTAGGAACCCCTTTGAATATGGGGAATCCCATCACACCGAGGCAAAACATTTTAATGAATATGTTGGCGAAGGTGAAACAGTAATAGGAAATTTAACTGGCAACCCATTGCCAAAATGGGAAGATGTGTAAGAGCAAGATGATAAGAAGGGGAAGACACCTCCTACACATGGAAGCTAGAAGAAGAAATGGGGGAATAATAAATCTACAAAGATTAAAAGATACACTCAATCAGTTTAGCATACTGTATACTGCTTATAATGTTTTATGGGTTCTGAGGAAGCATTTGTATCTTCTCCTAACCCATGAATCTATAAGAAGCCCAACCACCACCACCTCCCCACACCACCCCCCAACCAAACCCTTACCCCACACTACATCCCCCCTCCCCCCCAACCCCAACTATGAGACCAGGTGAAACTACAAGTAGAGGAGATTGAGGAGTTGAACTTCGTAACTCTAAAAGAAACCTTAAGGCCCATTTTTTTCAAGAAAGACCTATTGAAAGAAATTAAAGTTCCGTTAGTGGATCTCATCAAGGAGTTTAAAGATGCATTTGTGTGGACATATAATGAAATGCTAGGTCTAGACCTTGGTTTGGTGATGCATCAGTTGAACATCACATTAGGAGCTAAACCCATGAAGCAGCAATAGCATGCATCCCTCCCTGAAGTCAAAGGGCAAATTAAAGCTGAAATTGAGAAACTTCTACAAATTGGCTTTATTAAGGCAATTGAATATGTGACTTGGCTAGCTAACATTATACCGATGAAGAAGAATGACCAAATATGCATTTGTGTGGACTTTCGTAATTTAAACAACGCTTACACTAAGGATGAATTCCTACTCCTGAACATTGATATGTTGGTTGATGTAATGGTCAAACACAAAATATTCTCTTTCATGGATATAATTAAATCAAGATGGCATCAGAAGACACTGAATGTACATCCTTTTAGCTGCCCTTTGATAACTTCTACTAGACTACGATAATGTTTGGATAAAAGAATGCAAGAGCTATCGATGGAAGGGCAATGACTACAATCTTTCATAATATGATACATGATTATATGGAGGATTATGTACATAACATTGTCATAAAATCACGATAGGCATCTGATCATCTATACCATTTGAGGAGAGTTTTCAAATGATGTCATATGTATAAGTTAAGAATGAACCCTTTAAAGTGTGTCTTTAGAGTTTCATTTTGGAAGTTCCTTAGTTTTATGGTGCATCGAAAAGGAATTGACGTCGATCCATCCAATGTACAAGAAATTCAATCCATACTATCTCCTAAAAATCAAAGGGAGTTGAAGAGATTCATGGGTAGGATTTCATATATACAACAATTCATCCTTGCGCTTGTTGAAACCTCTTTCATATGACATCAAACAATGAAGAAGAGAACATCATTTGAATGGGGTGCAGTGCAAGAGGGGATGTTCCAAAGAATCAAGCAATACTAAGTTCTCCATATACCATGATGATGCCAATCAAAGGAGTAGCAATGATTCTATATTTAACACCAATAAACAGGTCCATTAGGGCCTTGCTGGTACAGAAAGTAGAGGGTATTGAACACCTAATATACTATCTAAGTCAGACTCTTTAAGGCAATGAAGTTAAGTACCCGCTACATTAGAAACACTGACCCCATCAAGTATTTGTTGTCTCAGCTAGTGTTGTCAAGTTGAATCGCTAAGTGGGCATTATTCCTTAGAGAATTTGATATCGTTGTATCACCTCCGAATGCAATCAAATTGCAAGCACTAGTGGAACTTTTGGCCCAATTCCTTAGCATCAATAATGAAAAGTTCTAGAAAGCATCCCTAGAGATTTCGATGAGGACTCCTTCATGGTAAAAGTGAGCAGAGAATGGTCATTACAATTTGATAGGTCATCCAACAATATTAGATTGGGAACTGGAGTTGTGTTAACATCTATAGATGGCCAAGAGATCCCACTAGTCTACAAATTCAACTTTTGATGCACAACTAATGAGGTTGGATATGAGGCCTTACTACTTGGTCATTTATGCTTGGTAAGTAGGTATATCCTGCATATGTGTCAAGGGAAACTCGAACCTTATTATTAAACAAGCTAATAGGGAGTTCAACTTAAAAGAACCCATCATAGCCCCCAATTAAGCAACGATGCAATCCTTAGTTGCTAAATCAGTAGGATATGAGCATGCCAAACGATCTACAAATAAATATTTTCACACACTAGCAATGCTGGCATCTAAAGTCTCAGTGTAGGATACAGACATTTAATTGAGCATCCAAATCATTAAATAGATTGTTCCCTACATTGCCTTGCAATTAATGGTGGAAGATAAGGAGTTGCAAGATGATTGGTGTACTCCTATTAAGATGCAATTAGCTAGCCTTGAAGCAACCCCCATAATCACATTAAAAAATTTCATTTGCATCCATGGCTCCTTATATTATAAGAACTTTAAGGGGACTATGGATCACTGTATTTTTATGGAAGAGGCATAGTCAAAGCTCTAAGAGTTTCATGATACATGGTGAGGTGAGGAAAGGCCACCTATGTATCGCTAAAATTATTATTTGGTTAAGCATGAGTTTCCAAGAAATTGGCAACAGAACATGATTTGAATCTCTAGGTGTATTACAACATCATGTAAAGACGTATATGCAAGTTTGCAACAATTGTTGGAGATTGGCGATGCTCGTACATCAACTTCTTGAAAAATAATATCCTCCCTACTAATAATAGAGATGTTAGAATGGTTAAACAAAAAATAAAGAAAGATGTATTGCAAGGTGATGAATTATACTGAATCTCTTATCAAGGACTACCTCTTAGATGTATAGCATCACCTGAGACATAACCAATCTTAAACAAACTCCATTTTAGGGCCTCTGGTGAACATCATGGCAAAAGAAAGTTATACTACCAACTCCTCAATAAAAGGTATTATTAGCTAACCATAGAGACTGATGTCTTCAATTTTGTGAAAAGGTTTGTTCCATGTCAACTTCATGGTAATGCTATCCATACCCTAATAGTAAAGCTTCATAGCCTGACAACCCCTTAGTCATTTCACACTTGGGCATTTGACCTAATTAGGCCTCTACATCCATCATCTAAGGGATGTATATGGATATTAGTAGGCATCGAGTGTTTTACAAAGTGGGTAGAAGCCATCTCTTTAAAAAAGGCAACTAAACCAATGGTAGCTACTTTCTTAAAGGAAAATATAATTTGTAGATTTGGAATACTGAAGCATGTATTAATAGATAATGGGACGCCATTCATCAATGCGCATGTTCAATAGCTACTAAAACCCTATGGCATCAACAACATTAAGTCTATGGCATATTGCTTGAAAGGAAATGGCTAGGCGAAAGCCATGAACAAAACATTGCTTAAAGTCCTCATTCGAATGGTGCACAACAATAAGAAGGAGTAATGTGATAAGCTCCCCTTAACACTATTAGCCTATCGTACATTTAAGAGAATGCCTACAAGGACAACACCTTTCTCATTAGTATATGGAGCAGAGGCTATAATACCAGTTAAAGTCATTATACCATTAGTACAATTGGCTCTAAATACTTGATTAGAACCTAATGCACTTCGTATGTTGGATATGGAGGCATTGAAAGAGAGGTGAGACATGGCTAATTGTCTCTAAAGGCTTAGCATTACTTGTGATTGCTTAGTGAGAAAGAGCTTCTTTAAGTAGGGAAATGTTGTTCTCCATACGGTAAAGCATATAAGGAAAGGTACTCTAGCTCCAAAATTTACACTGAAATAGGAATGTCCTTTCATTGTAGAGGAAGTCTGTGATAGTAGATACTGCAAGTTGTGAAATCCTAGAATTGATGCAATTATTGCTCCAATTAATTTTTAGTACATCAAGAGCTTCTACTTTTAATCTTCCTTGAGAACTTAATGAAAACATCACAATTTCTCATATGCTATTTATATTTTATTTTTACTCTTGCTATTTTTTTAACTGCTAATCATGAGATCAAAGCAATCCCAATTGTTAGGATCAAGGTGATCATGCTGTAGGCTTAACAACCATAATACCTTAATGTAGACTCTAGGGTTGAAGCAACCTCATCTGTGAAAGGTTGAATCGATCGTCTCATAGTAGCTACAATTGCTTAGAAGAAAATGTATCCTTAAGCACATAGGAAGTGCTATACCCCTCTGCAACATCTAATCATGAGGTTGAAGCAATCACAACTGTATAGATTGAAGCAATCCTATAGTAAGCTTGACAACTGTAACACCATAATGCAGATTCTAAGATTGAAGCAACCTCATCTATGAAAGGTTGAAGCAACCTTCTCATACTAGCTACAGTTGCTTAAGTCTACCTCTTAACCACATGGTGGGTGCATTGCCCTTTCTTTACCATACAAATCATAAGATCGATGTAGTTTTAGCTATGATGGATCGAAGCGGTCCTATAGTAGGCCTGGTAGTTGTAGCACCTTTCATTAATCTTAGAATTAAAGCCTTAACCATATAATATTGGTGAGTCACAACCAATAGCTACTATCACTCATAAGATCACCATATATGAATCATACTTTGTGAAAATTGAGCACCAATGGTCCTACAAGCCTATAAAGAAATTTCCATAGATATGCTACTTAATAGCAAAGATGTGAACCATCATTCAAAGCATGAACAATAAACAAGAAAATGTAATCATCAAGAGATTGTTAAAGTTACGGTAATTAATCAAATAAATCATCAAATGTTATTACTCATCAATTGTCTCATGATCTATAAAGGAAAAAAAAAAAAGAAGAAGGAAAAAATAAAGAATAGTGTAAAAATATTCAAGGACCAAGATCCTTATCTACAATTGATTCAACATCCATCTTGCCAATTATCCTATCTATGTTAGCATCAAGGGCTTTAGTCTCCATTTCAAGTGCTACTACCAAATCCTTCAAAGCTTTGATTTTTTGTGCAATCTTCAGCCGATCCTTCAAAAGGGGACAACAATCTGCTAACTTATGAGCCTTCTCTACTACAAGTGATAGGCTTGGTATAAGGAAAAAAACTTGTCATGTACCCTTATATGCATCAAAGGTTAACATTAAGTCCACCTTAGACGAGTCCGTCCATGGCTAACTTACGTGCATCATTCCCTCACCTAACATCTCCAAAATATTATGACACAAATGTGATCGAGCAAATGCTGAGTTTGCCTAGAACTCCCCATCTAAAGCATATAAGTGCTCTTGGGTGGAATAAGATATGGTGCTACTTCAAACCCATGAAAATGTGCTTTCTCATCTAACTCCACATTGAGCAATAAAGTTACTTTCCTATACTGACGAGACAGGCTAGCAACTAAGGGCAAAGACTAATCGATGAAAGCAACAAAAGGAGGAACATAGGGAGAAATGTCATCTAATGCATAAAGCCCTTGTCATAAGTGGCCATATGTAACAAAGCATAAGCATGAGTCTGAACACTTGTGTTCAATTCTAGAACTTGAGCCTCAGCAACTACAACAATGTTAGTCTCATTAATTACATTTATTTCCTCATTGGCCTTCTCCATCTCGTAGCAATCCACTACATCATTTGAATTTGCATCATCACTTACACAATTATAGCCTCGAGTGTGCCATCATAATTAATTAACTACTAATCATTATCTTCTTCATCTTGAAGGATCGGATCTTTAGGCAATGATATCCTTTCTTCATGTTGCAAGTGGCCTTGGATAGTTTCCTAATAAAAAACTAATAATAATGATGTGTAAGATCAAAAGGAAAAGTCTTAAGGAAAAAAATTCTTAGAGGAATAATCCTTACTTCCTAGACATATGCTGTTTTCATATATCACTTTAGGCAAGTAGAGATTAAAAAAAGAAAAACCACTTTGATGCTTTCATCCTTGTCTTGACTTATTTAGAAGAATCTAGCTCCTCACCAGCATGGTTAGCATTCTTCATAATTTATGACCCTTTAGACCTATTTGGCCTCGAAAGCTGAAGAGAGAACTTATCTTTATAAACACTCACCTCTACAATTAGATCTACATTGGAAGTAAAACCATAGGCCTCAAATCACTTGAAACAAGCTTCTCAATACTATGACCACTTAGGGAAGACAACCTTGTGACAACTATAAGAGGAAAAGTAGAACCAATTGATCTTAGGGTAAAGAGTCTTAATGTCTATGGGAGATATTTGCTAGTAACAAGACTTAAAATTTGCAGCTAGAACTATCCTATGAGGATTGCCTTTTTTATTAAACCCAAACTGTTGTGCTGCCCTATGTGGAGAATACATTGTTACACCTAGCTCAAGGAAGTTATGGCTTAAGCCTTTGACATTAAGTAATGAAGGAAGACTGTTTCAAACATACAATAAGAGAAAACCAATCTCCAATTGTTGCAAAGATTCACAATTCTTCAAGGAAATATAGCCTTATGAGTTATGCAAGTAATATCCGTTACATTACTAATAGTCATTAATCTTCTCCACAGATGGATGAAGTGTGAACTCGCAAGCAAAATCAATGAGATTGAATAAGGGGCTTTCATATTGCCTTTCAACCTAAGCCCATGATTGTAGTTGAACTAAGTTAGGCTTGGTATTCACATTAGGAGTTATAAATTAGCTCCTAAAGCCTTCGTAAAAGAAAAGTTGAAGAAAGACAACATCAACATAACATAGTACATTGAAGCGACCTATAAAGCAAACGAACATATGATGATATAGATCTAAGCGGCAGTATAAGGAACCTAGATAAAGGGGGTACTAAGGCAAAGCACTCCCCTTGAGACATATGGATCACTAATGGAAATAGATAGGGGATAACCTATCCTCAAGACCTGCTAGAAAGATGTACATAGACAGCCTTAAAGTAATAAAACTTGCAAGGACCTCGTAAAGTCGAACTACCGAAGAACTACTTGATCCATGAAGTAAAGGTAAATCTCTTTGAAAGAGTCCTACTTAACTTTATAGCTGCTAATAAACTTGAATGTGCATTCTGATCTATGGGAGTGGTCAAAGTAACTCCAACATCCGTCTTCCTAAACTCATGATGCTTATATAAGAAAAAGACATCCTCCAGGGTTAAAGTGAATTCTTCTCATGAAGATATGAATGTATGAGTCTACGTACTCTACCTAGCCATTATAGCTTGCCAAATCTTCACGTCTTCCATTTTTGTAAAATTGAAGCATGAATTTATGGTAATGGCATTAGAAATCTTGGAGCATAGTGCTCATGTCTTGTAATGTATTGCACCCATACAAACCATCGATCAAGTGTTTGCTTTAAGAAGGTGAGATGGGTATGAGGAAAGGACTCTTTCCTCTTGTTTTGAAAACAAAGAATAGAGTCGACCTTCACTAATAGTTCGGGCTTTAACTATGCTTTTAGAGAGATGAACTTGAGAGAGCCGTCAGTAATTGTGGTCATACACTTCTCCTAAGAAGTAGCTTAAATCCATAAAGAGTTTACTTTGATCACATCATCAATCTAGTTGTTGTAAGGAGGTGAAACCTTCAATATTTGACCTCCATTATGGGCCAATAACTTTGTTTGATGAATGACTCCAATGGGCCTAGGTTGGCTACTCTTGGACTTAGCTATGGCTAGTGAAACGTAAATATGGGAAAACACTTAAAGTTAACCATGGGCCCATTAGAGGTTAGAAATTTACAGCAACACCTAAGATCAATCGAAGGCTTGCATTGATGATTGTATATAGGAAATCTAGACTAACACTTAAAGTTAGCCAAGGCCTATTAGATGTCAAGAATTCATGATAACACATAAGGTTAATTGCGTGCCTGTATCAGTGTTTGGGTATTGAGAATGTGAGCCATCACATAAAATAACTCATAGAGCCATCAGAATAATGAAGTCTAGCGTTGAAGGGTAGTAAAATTTAAAAGTTATCCTATTAAGAAAGAGAAGGGAAAAAAATGCGAAAAAAAAAAGGAGGGTTAGTACTATTGAGAAAAAAAAAAAAAAAACATAGAGAAAAAGCACAAATAACAAAGTAAGCCTCTGGACACCCGCATATCTGAAATATTTTACTTGATATATATATTGTCGAATCAGCTCATGACTATTTCAATTGTTGAAGCTTTAGAAGTGATATATGCGCTCAGTTAATTAATTTCATTTCACGAGGCAGCAATTTGTTGAAGAAAGAAAAAATAGCAACTTGTCATTATTTCAATTTTAATGTCTCAATATGGTTCACCAGCATTCACGACAGAAGTGCAATTTTCTTCAAATAATGTCACAAGTTTCTATAGTATGGCGACTTATTTTTGTCAAGTGCCAAATTTCCCTGGCAAGGGATTAGAGACAAAAGGGAAACTGTCTATCCAAGTCACGTGAATTAAAAGTTGCATAGATATAATCTATGTTTGAAAATGGAAAAAACAAAAAAAAAAAAGAACAAACAAAGCACGGACCCAAAAAATTGACACACATGAATCCAATACAAGAAAAGGAAAGAGACTTACGACTCGAAGTTCGTTGAGTGCTGGTCTACGAAGATCGAAGCGTAATCCAACTAAAAATAAAAAAATTTCACCACCTACAAACAATGTTGGCAACATTAAAGTTATTACTCATCAGATGGTCACAACAATATACATGAAAATATATATAGACACACCTAAACAAGGAAGTAAGATTCAAGAACCTCATCATGAGTAACCTTGCAGTTTGTTCTGATTATTTAGTGGAGTAGAGCTCTCATCACTTGTGAAAGGAGCAATAAAAAAAAATGAGAAAGAAAAAGCATGAGGAATAAAGCAGAGAATATTTTTTTCAAAGAAAATAAGTCCAACCTTAGCGAGAGGTTTAAACACAACTAAATTGTGTTTCTTTGTGAAACTGTCGAAGACAACCCAAAAAAAAAAAAACGAATGGGATTGAGGTTCCAGTCAGGAGATCGGTAAGAAGGATACTATGGAAATGAACCAGAGTGGAAAAAAATTGCCACGACTGACTATTGAATTCACTACCGACCCTTAGAGAGGCCTCCGTCACGCAGTCTATCAATTCGCAGATGGATAAGGACTCAACTGCTCATATCAGACTTAAGTAATTTACTGTAGTTAGAGTTGGTCACCGAGGATAGTATGGATCCTATCGAAGACTTCGAGTTGGTCGCTGAGGATAGTATGGCTCCTATCGAAGACTTCTCTTTAATTTACAATCTTCCAAGAAACCAAAGGAACATGAGGCAAGGAAAATAATAAATATAAAAAAAGAAAGAGGAAGAATGAAAAAATGAAGGCAAGAAGGAAAGTTGAAAGGAGCAAGCTCACTACTGAAGGTATTTGATGTTATACGACACAAGGCGAACACTTCGTATTCGGAATAGGGAGGAACTGTGCACATATATTTATAGCTAATGTAAAAGATTTAAAGATGAGGTTTAAAGATCTGAATCTGGTAGTTGACACGGTTAAGAATGATCTGAGCATGTTTGGGTTGATTTGATAAATAACTACGAAGCGATTTAGTATAAGATTTGAAGAAAGCAAGCTGATCCGAAAAAGATACAGGAGCCTGTTGGTTGCTGATTTGCAAGCATGGAGGAGATGCAGGTCGGTGGCGTGTCTTGAAAAATACGCTTTACTCCTGGAAGAAAATAAATATATAATTGTCTCTAATTAAGATTCGAACTCACGCTTGCGTACTTAGGCAGCTGAGCTATCAAATTCGTCAATCCATGGTCCATAATACATACATAAATACGTACTTTATCCCAATAGCACTGCCCTATTTACAGGTATGAAATATATGTATATATATATATATATACACACATACTAACAGATGATGTATATATGATGCATATGTAGATTAAATAAAATTAAATTTATATTTTTAAAATTTATCATTATCTATTTAATAAAAAATCATAATTTTCATTAAATAATATAAATATAAATTTATTTTTTTTTCTATCTATGCTCACTTTAAATTTTTTAGCTTTTTACTTATGCATAAATTAGGATTATGGACAAAAATCCATCTAAAAGAGTAGACATCAATCAGCATTATGGTTATATTTCGTAATATTCTAAATTTTAGCTATATAATGCGCATACGTAAAGTAAGATAAGAAAGAAAATAGAAAGAAAGAAATTATCAAGGAGAGAGATTATGGAATAAGTACCATGTTATATGGTGAGATAATGGAGAAAGCGGGTTTTGGGATTAGGAGAAATTAATAGGAAAGAGTGGGTTGATATGCTAATTTTATCCATAATATAAAACAATTATAATTTTAATAAGTTATTTTTAATATTGTTTTTTTAAATAAAATTTTAATTAGGGGGTTAAATAATAATGTTTAAATAGGCGATTACATAAGTTTTAATATGCTTTAATCATATAGATATATGTATGACATTATTACATCGAATATTATTAAAGTTCTAAATTTCTGCAAATGCTCTTATGGCTTTATTTTTTACCAATACTCATAGAATAAGGAAGAAGTATTGAAAGCAGCTAACTCATCAACTCTATGCAATAAGATGCTTATCAATATCAAAGGAATAACAAATCATTGGAAAGTACGATGGAGAAGAATGGGTTCAATGGTAGGAAAAATGAATATTAGCATATCATGCTCAGCTAGTCAATAATTTGAAAAGAAATCAATATTGTAAGCGATAAAGCAAGCAAAGTCAACATCCAGTATGTCTACACAACTATTGAAGAAACAACTTCTATAAATGCCCAAATCCCTCCCTACCCTGCCCTCAGCCCCCCATCACCCCCCCTTAACTATATCTAAGGGATTTTTGGTTGGAATCAAAATGTAGACGGTCATTTTAATAATTGGGCCTTTAACCCAATTTAATGCTATGGAATAATATTTTAGGCTAGTGACAAAGTTTGGGAAATTGGCCTGATTAGGGTTGTTTTAGGGAGACTCGACTACGTAAACTTAGAATAAGATTGTCAAACTGGATTTTTCACTCTTGACCTTACTTAGTTGTCTTGTGTGTGAAAAGTAGTCTTGGAAATGATCTTTTTGAGCCTATTTAGGCTTCATTTAGCCTTAAGCTTAATTGACCTTTAGGCCTAATTATAATAATAATGGGCTTTCTTTAATAGTCATAAGCTTAAGCTTATATTTAAGCCTATGAAGGCTAAAGGAAGGGATAAGTTTTAATGATAAAGCTCAATCTTAGCCATCCATCCTAGAGCCATTCGATGGATAATATCAACTTCCAAACTCTATAAATAAGAGGCTTCTCTTCTCATTTGCTTCATTTAGAACATTAGTAAGCTCGAGACAAACATCTAAGCTCTACTAAAATTACTTTAGAGAAGATTAAACAAGCAACTTTATAAAAAATGATCTAAGAACAATCAAGAGTATTAAAATTTGATCCACTATCACCTACGCACATTAGAGATATAGAGTTTTCCCATTCTTCCTCCCATGCCTCTTCTTAATGACATCCTTCCATATGCCATCAACTTAAGACGTTTCCTGGGTCAATTGGCATACCTATTGTACGTGATCGACCAGCTATATCAACCTTACCACATACTAAGAAAGAGTAATATTGGGTTAGAAGTTTTTTATACTTAGCTTTAATTAACTCCATCCAACAAACCTTTCTACTCTTTAGCTCCTAGTATCATTTAACTACACAAGCTTGATTTCTAATGTCTAGGTTGACAAAACCAAGGCTACCATTCTCCTTTAGTATGTCTACTTTTCCCTAACTCACCTAATTCACCTTATTGTTATCATCAATGCCGCTCTAATGAAATTTGTTGATAATTTGAGTCAATTTAGAAATTATTCATTGAGGTAGCCTTCATACTTGCACATAGTAACTTGGCAAAGCCTTAACATTGATTTTGCTAGACTAATTTACCTTACCATACTCAAAAGTCATGCTACTAACTTTTAAGCTTCTTTTGCTGCTTTTTCTATTAAAAAACAACAAAATTTAACTAAGCAAGATTTAGCTTTAATCCATGTTCTAATGGTTACCCCAACTACTTGGCAAAGCAATTAGTTTCTATAATTTCTAAAAAGATTTGATAATTTTGCTTAAAATAAGAAAAAAGATGTTCTTTGAGAAGAAAATGCTAGATTTTTCTTCATTAACCCTTAACCTTGACATCTCTAAGAATGTGGAGATTGTCCTTTGCATTGTTTTTGCATCTAATAGAAAGGTTTTTGTGGATAAAATTATATCATTAGCAAAAGCAACATCAGATATTTGAAAATTGCTACCTCTAACCTTAGAGGGTTCCATTTTTTTAAGGTAATTTCTCTCTTAATGAAGCTACTCAAAAATTATATGTATAAGATGAAAAGATATAGAGACAAAGGCTCTTCTTACCTAATACTTCTATTAGGAAAGAAAGGATTAAGAGATTGCCCTTAAGCCACCACCTCCAATATGTCAATGGAGATGCATCGATCAATTAGACTAATCTACCAATTCAAATATTTTAAGATCACTAAAGCCCAATGTATAAAATCCCATTCACTTATATCATAAGGCTTTTATAGGTCATGATTGATGCATCCAACCATCTTTACCTTTTTTTCCTATTAAAATAATGAAGAATTTCGTTCACCAATAAAATATTATATGTTGCTTTACAACTAGAAATAAAACCAATTATAATAGACAGATTAAATTCTCCAAAAATAGCCTAAGTCTCCATAGTAAGATCCTTTTTATTAATTTATATATGGTTATGCAAAGTTTACTTGATCAAAATTGCTTAATATGTCTTACTCCACCTTGCTAAAGATTGAGGCAAATATATGTTTGGAGGATTTGCAAAGGAATTTCTCCTATACAGAAAGCCAAATTTATTAAGTGTTTTATGGATATTCTAATGAAACTACAACATTTTAATAAAGAAATCATGCAAACCATCTTTTTAATGAGTATTTTGTAAGCTTATAGATCATAAGGCTTCATGAATTTCCTCTATGCATAAGAGCAAAGCTAAGTTCTTGCTTGTTTACTTACCATACCTAAAAATTTCCAAAATCATATTGATAGTCATCCCTCCCTTCTTAAAAGAAACAACTTTTGAAAATAACCATCTATAGTTTTGTAGATGCTTGTTATACTATAATCTAATTAACCATGTCATCCTTTTAATGCTAAAATTCTATTTTTGGACCTCCTAACCATTACTAGAGTATGATAACAACTTGTATCCCTTTCACCATCCAAAGACCTTCCTTCTTATCCAAATTTATTCAATTCTTGCCTTAAAGCTTTTTTTTCCAAATCAATTAGCAGAAGAGAAGGTGATCTCACTAAAGCTTTATCAATTCCATTTAAATGTCGAAGGAATTCTTCTTTCAAACATGCAATGGGCTAAAAACTTGAACATTCCATTGTTTAAACTTATTTAGCAACTCCTACATAGCCTATAAACAATTATTGTCATTTTTCTAGATTTCCTAAATTAAAGGTAACACATTCTAAATGAAAAATATATGAGTTGAAAGTGAAAAGACTTATTTTTGAAAGAAGATTCAACATAAGGGTAGGTTTTAAGTAAAAGTTGACGTTGATTCAAATGCCATTTTTATAAGTGAAAGACCTTAGCATCCATCTACAATACCCTCTATGTAGAATTGCTCCAAGTTCTTTCTAATCTTTCTTAGATTAGACTCAAAATATGTTGCTTTTGCTTTAAGTGAATATTGATCTCACATAGCCAATATTTATCAATCCACAATCATTTATACAACTAGAGTAATTAAGCACCCTAACCTAAGGGAAAGGACCTCTACTTCATTTTCATGAGGGTAAACTATATTATTGATAATACTTATTACACACTAAGGCTTATTATTTAAAATCTTTTGAAATTTTTGGGATCATTCTATAATAAGGCTCAAAACTCTAAGAATGAACAAGGATAAATAGTAGGAAAAAAAAAAACACCCATAGAGAAATTTCAATTCCTTACCTTACACACAATCCTAAAGTCTTATCTACTCTAGTTGAAGCCTATGGTCTTGGTTTCCATCAAGACAACTAGGTCTAGCAAAGATTCCTCTCTATTCTAGAAGACTAGAGGATATAACACATTCACTTTCATTGTTAATGCTATTAAAAGCATTATCCAAGGCTCCCTTAGGTTTAAGGTTTTGAATATTTGCTCTCCTATGATCTATGTAGACCCTTCCTATGTTGTCATCAAGCCAAAAAAATGATAATGGCTTTGATATATTGACATGGGGATCATTGCAAAAAATTCTTTCTTTGCCAAATGGACTAATCATATTCTTATGACCACCATACTCCTATGTTCTTCTGTAACTTGTACCTTTACTCATGAAAATTTATTTGAGTAGACTATCCTCCAACATCCTCACCTCACTTAAGTCTAAAACCACTCCATCCTACCTCTCCTTATTATCTCAGTAAATCAACTTATGTCTCGGATCCATCCCAGACAAGCTTAAGTGCTAATGTAGAACCTTGAATTGAATGTTAGCACAATTGTTAAGTACATTTTTCCTTAAGTTGTACGTTATGTTTTCATAACAATTATTCTTTTTCTATTGAGCAAAGCCTCTATTGTTCAGTTTTTCTTTAATAGTTTGAAATATAAAGTTTCCTCCTTTTTAGGAAGGATTATTATTTGAAGGTGAAGAATAATCATCATTTGTTAATGATATAATATTTTCCCATTTTTTTCCTCTTTTGATTTTTGATGTATTCTCCAAATTAATAAATGCAAAAAGTGGTTAATCCACCTTATCAATCTCCTACCCTTTCACCCATTTCTTTTTATATTTGCTGCTTTTGGTTAAATTAAGGTAATGCTTTACATTAAATGTTGGCAAATCTCCCTTTTGCATACTTCTAACTAGCAATTAAGTATCATCATTGTTGATGGATTTTAAAGGAAGTCCTTTTGTATTTCCCATATACCTTTTGTTCCTTATTTTTCTCTTTCACAAGAATCCAATCATTATAATATTCGGTTTTCACCTATAAAATTTCAAAATTACCATTCCCTACTATTGTTGGTGAATTTTAGAATAAGGGAAAATCCTGCAAAAGAAAGTGAAATGCTTGGTACTGGGGTGAGTTTGGTGTAACCACTCCAATGCCTAAGTTAGCAAGGTACCTTTGTATGGAAAATATATGTGTAAGTAAAAAGTATCAAAGCCCCCTTATAGAGTTTCTTTCCAATACTTATAGGAGGTTATAGTGTCTAAGGTAGTTGTCGAAATAACTATTAAGATACATGGAAGCTTCTTGATTTAACATCTTTCCTAACATATAGGGAGAGCAGGCGGTTATGTAATATAACTATGCTTGTGATAACCGTTTACACCAACTTAAATTTAAACCAGGAATGGATTTGTGCTACTCGGTAAAAATACTATGTATCATCTATCTAGTGGTATGCCGAGAGATTCGATAACCTATCCTATCGGCATCCGAATGAACAAGTATATTAGATGAGCGAAAACTGACTATTAACATTTGCCCCCTAACTCCTGTGTTTAAGTAATCAATAAAAAGAGTTACACATATATATTGTACTAGAGGTTGAGTATAGGATTGATTCCTTAGATTAATGCTAAGCGAGATGGGAAGTAGGAGAGATCACATCCTAGTTGAAAGGTTACAATTTCTAAACTACTACCTGTTCGAGAAACGAAGAACTTAGAGGCATGACATTTGTCACCTAGGTCATCATTTTGTTGCAGGCCTAATAACTGTCAAAAAGTTGTTAGTCATTAGATTTCTATCACGAAACATGCGTCAACAATCCGTGCCAGTACCAGATCAGTGCATCATTACTATCAGAAGTAGATTTGCAGTTACAAGGACGAATTGTCCATAGATAAAGTACTGTTCACAATTAGAATTCATTTCTTTGGTTGCACATTAAACTTTCATTTACTTTTTCATCTTCAAGCTTACATTCTTTGACTTGTGTTATATCATTTCGTACAACCATTCATGTATGGTTCATAACGTTGCTTGTTGACGTATCCTCTCTAATTTCGAGGCAATGGAAACTGAGGCCACTTTGCACCCCCCCAAATAAGGAGTAAGGTAGCATGTTCTTCGAGTGGTTCAACTGATAATATAGAGGTAAGGTAATATAAACTTGCTCGGATTAATGAGCTTCCTATGGATAATTATCTCGATGATAAGGAAGGGAAGTCGTTAGCAAGATATCTGTACAATACCATAGCATGCTTCTACAACTCCTTAGATGGAATTACTAGTTCTGCCGATAGAGTTCTTGTCACAAAATACAATAGGTACTAGCAAAATCTTCCTAAGACGTAGAACTTGAGGAGGTCGAGAGAGGAGGAGAGGGTTTGTTTCCTAAGGGAGCATGAATTCTATATATATCTAAAGTATTTGGATTTTGGAATGCGTTTCCCTTTCTCAGCATTCATGAAGGGATTCTTCAACTATTTTAGAGTTGTGCTGAGTATGTTCTCACCGAATACATACTGACACCTAGCAGCTATCGAGATAGTTTGTGAAGAGGTCAAGGTTAAGGCTATACCTTAACTCTTTTGATATTTTTTCACAATTAAAAGGCAGGTTGATGAGTTGTACATTTCTACTGCAAGGCATGGGCGTAAGTTCATGGATGGGTTAGAATCTAAGATCTACAAGTAGCATGAGAAATTCGTGTCAATAGTGTTTGACGATGACTTAGACTTCTAGATCAAATGGACTAAGCTGATCCATACAATAGATATAGATCCAATGTCAAATGATGCAGCAACAATGAGGAAAATTCCAGAAAAGAGGAGGAACAAATTGTTCTTTTGGGACGTCGAGAGAATTATATGACATTATGAAAATGAAGACCTAATCTTTTTTCAAAAAGAAGGTATGCTAATGAGTTACTAACTGTCAATTATAGCCATAAGAGAAAAGCCATACTCGAGACTTAGGGGGAAAATTGTAGCCTTCGAGCCTTACTTGGCATTGAAAATGTAAGTTCATCTTTTTCTTATGTCTATCTTTATTTGTTTACTCATATTGCATATATATAGATACTGGTGAGGTGAATCCTGCCAAGTTACTAGCCTAGGCCAAAGCCAAGAAATCTAAGGCTATTAAGAAGGCAACTACCTCGGCAACTACTATTCGGCATGCTGTCGCAAAGAAGGCAACAAAAGAGGCTACAATGAAGTAGGCAATAGTACAGAAGACCTCCTGTCCTCTCGAGAGGTAAAAGGAGAGTGAGAAGATACTGCCAACTAAGGTTGTTCATTCTAAGGAGCCTTTGATTGAGTTTATTCAAACTTCTATCGAGCCGAGGGATGATGAATGTCGAGAGACACATCCTGGCGTAGATGATGAAAATGCTACTATTGTAGAAGGGTCATAATTGGCGATTGTGGCAGCATCGAGTGTTGATAAATGATTGGGGAAGGAACTGACCGGCCAACTACCTATTAAGAAATTTAAGGGTTTGGATGAAAGGACGAAGGAGGCATTGTGGCTGAAAGCTCTAGGCATCAATAGTGCCGAATTCGTCCCCAACAATGAGGTTGGCAGGTACTTCTTCCCTTGTTAGAGCCACCAAATTTTGGATACCGACTTAGTCCTAAGAGACAGGACAAAATATTCAGCTCTAATAGAAGGGATTATTCTTCCGAAAGATAGAGATATTGCCAAGAAGGATGTCAACAAGGTCAACGATTACAATAACACCCATATCACAACCGAGCTGTATGATCTGAGTATCAATATCTTTATTTTGACTATTGATTTTACTCAATTGCTAATTATTGATAGCCCCTTTTTTTTTTTTTAGATGAGCAATCATATATTGCCGGCTTTGGAAGAGGTCGATAAGGAAAATAAGAAGGTAAAATCCATAGTAGTTATGCACTCCATCAAGTGACATCTAATATTCACCATATTAAATGGAATCGTTGTAGAAAATTGAAGATGTATATAATGCATCGAAGGCCCAGACCGGTGCTATTGAGAATTTGAGAATAAGGGTTGAGATGGAAGCAAGAAAGCTTTAGGAGGACCTTGTTGTTGAAAAGTTGGCACATGCCTTGGCTATTGATGAAGTCTTGAGCTTAAAGGACAAAATGGAGGAGAAATACAAGTAGTTTAAAGGCTTAAAGGTGGAGTTGTAGAAGAAGAAAAAAGAGTACTGGGGCTTAGGCCAAACTCTTTGCACAATGAGGGATGAAGATGATAAGCTCAAAATGCAAATTAAAAAGTTAGAGACCTACCACTTGAATTTACAAAGCCATGTTTCCAAGTTGGAAGAGACTGTGAAAAGAAGACCTTCGGTTGAAGAGGCACTTAATATAGTAACTCCTAGTTGGCAATACAAGAGACTCTTGAGGAAGAAATTATTGGACGGGGTCCAACCAGCAAGAGAAGAGGTCTTGAAGCTTCACCTTAATTATGATCTCTCTTGCCTTGACTTTGCTAACATCAATGACAAAGTCAGTAGTGTCAATGAAGATGAAGGCGACGAGATAGGTCCTGAGACTATGAATTAAGTTGACAATGAAGCTTATGCCAAGGAAATTGCCTACTTTAAGACCCTATTTGCCGAAGAAGCCTTAACCATTAATCTAAAAATCACTTTTACTGAATTTGAGAGTAGGCCATAGGATTTCTATTGTATTGGCATATTACGTTTTCATGTAATTATCAATTGAAATATCTTCAATATAGTACCAAGTGCTTGTAACCCTTGTTGAACGAAAATACTTTTCATATGAGTCTCTAATACATTTGATTTCATGTACTGTACTTTCATGGCATATATGGTATATGTGTGTTGTTTCACACTCTTATTCATTAGCATGTTTTATTTCACATGCCTAACTATCTCTTGGTATGTCTTATTTCACAAGTTAGCTATTTCTTAGCATGTTTTATTTCACATGCTATTTGTTTCTTGATATGTTTTATTTCATACGCCTATTTTATGTCTTTATAGATAATCCATTAGCCGTTTAAGGCTTGGACTAGCTGCATTACTTGGCCATAAGGTTAATTTGTATAGTTTATTAACTGTGTTAAGTTAGAACCTAGATTAGTTCATTTGCCATATAGCTTGGAACTCACTAATTTGGCAATCATAATGAAAACAAACATAATGGGACTTCAAATATAATTCTCATAAATAAGTACTATAATCTTACAAACAAGTTGGCTTTCGCCAAATGAGTGGTGATAAAAATCATCGAACAGATTAATTGAAATATAATTTCAAACTCTCGATATTCTATGCTCGAGGGATGATAGATCTATCCAACCTTTCTAATCGATAGGCCCCATCGCCAACAACTTCTTAGATCTTGACAAGATCTTCCCAATTCACACCGAGCTTTCCTTGACTCACTCGTGCACTAATAGCTTCAATCTTACAGTAAACTAAAACTCCAAGTTGGAAAACCTTGTGCTTCACTTTCTTATTGTAATACCTTGCCTCTATGCTGGTATGCCGTAACCTAGCTCTTGCAATATCTCGAATTTCATCTATAGTGTCCAGATTTGCTGTCAGTCTAACTTGATTAAGCATAACATCAAAATTATGCATCCACAGATTAGGTAAGTCCAACTCAATCGACAATATGGCTTCTGTACTGTATGCTAACCTGAATGGTGTCTCTCTTATCACAGTTATGTGAGTGGTTTGGTATCTCCATAGGATGTTTGGCAGTTTGTCTACCCATCTCCCCCTAACTTAATCTACTTTCCTTCTTATGCCGTATAATATGATCTTGTTGACGACTTCGATTTGTCCATTATCTAAGGGTATGCTACAGATGTATAGTTGAGGCGAATACGATACTTCATGCAAAATGCTCAGAACTTATTATTGTCAAATTACGGGCTGTTATCTATGATTATTATGTTAGGAACTCCAAATCTTGATATGATGGAACTGGAAACAAATTCTTCCACCTTCTATTCAGTGATCTTCACCACTGCCTTAACCTTGGCTCATTTGGTAAAATAATCTACAATGACAATGGCAAGTTGTCGTTAGGTGGTAGATTTCGAAAAGGGTCCAAGGATGTCTAGCCTCTACTAAGTGAATGGCCAAGGGCTAGTTAGGCTACATAACTTGATCGCAGGTGCATTACTTAGAGGCTGGTGCTTCTGGCATTGTAGACAGTTCCAAATAATATCCTTTGCATCTTCTCTCATAGTCATCCAGTAATGGCCAAGTCGTAGTGCTTGAATATATAGTGTTTACGCTTTTACGTGGTTACTGCATATCCTACCATGTAGCTCAAATAACACCCTTTAAGTATCTCTTGGAGAAAGGGATCGAAGGTAAGGTTGAGATATGCTATACTTATGTAGTTGACCATCAATTAGCATGTAGTTCATGGCTTAGTAAGCTAATCTTCGTACTCCTTTTTTGTTGTTAAGGAGAGTAGCATCTTTTAGATAATTCACTATTTGTCCATAATTCTTCTCTCGAGCAAGGAGCTAACTCACAGCTCTATGAGAGAGTAAACTTTTCTATGGAAAAAACTCAATGAAAAGTTTCTCACTCAACTAAGGGAATGGCATACTGGCTAACTTTGATAACTTATTGGTTGCAATATTCTTGCTTCTCAGAATTTTGTAAATGGAGAAAGATTGGAATTCTTCTATGAGCATTCGTACAATCAATAAGTATTTGCTCATCTCTTCTTCCCTTGCCGCGTAACTTCCAGTAACTTGATTTACCACTAATTGGGAATCAAAGAACACTTCGAGTTTCTCGACACCAATTTCTTTCGCTAATTTCAATCTGGCAATTAGAGCTTTATACTTTGCTTCATTGTTGCTAACTGGGAATCCGAATTTCAGAGCATAATGAACTTTGACATTATAGGGGCCTTGAAGAATTAAACCTACACCACTTCCTTCTCGTGTTGAAGAACGATCAACATAAAGGAAACAGATAGGCTTCTTAGCTACCTCTACACAATCTTCCTCACTAGTGAATTTGACTACAAAATTTGCTAATACTTGAGCCTTTAGTACCGTTCTGGGTTATATTGTATACCATGGACACTGAGCTCTAGGGCATATTTCATCATCCTCCCTAAAGAATCTAACCATTGCAATGCTTTCTACAATGGCTGATTGGTGAGAATAATGATCCGATGAGCTTTAAAATACGGCTTCAACTTTCTCACTGAGAGAACCATTGCTAATACAAATTTTTTAATCTTTGTAGACTGAAGCTCTAGCCCTTGTTGAACATGACTCATGTAGTAAACGGGTTAATGCTTTTTGCTGTCAATTTAGACTAGTATAAAGGAAAGAGCTCGGCATTTGACTAATAGATATAAATATAACTTTTCTCCAGGAATGGGTATTGAGAGTATTAGGGGTAACACAAGAAATTCCTTAAGCTCATTGAAAGTTATTTCCCAATCGTCAGTCCAGTTGAATTCTTTAAAATTTTAAAAAATTTTGTGTACCTATCTACACTTCTCGACATGAATTTATTGAAGGCGGCAATTTGCCTAATGAGTTCCTACACTTCTTTGATCATATGAGGTGATGCTAACCGTATGTCATTCTCTTTTTCCTTAGGACAGGCCTTGTTAAGATCCATGAAGTCTATACACATTCTCTACTTGCTGTTAGACTTCTTGACTAGCACATAATTGGCTAGCCAAGTTAGATAAGGCTCTTCCCAAATGAATCCTACCTTCAGTAACTTCTAGACTTCTTCCTCTAATGCTGCTTGTCTCTGTAGCATAAAATGCCTCTTCTTTTGTTAGACCACCTTTACATTTGGATCAATTTGGAGCTTATGTACCATAACTTCTCTCAAAATACTTGGCATGTCTGAAGGAGACCATGTAAACACATCAACATTGGCCTGCAAGAAGTTGATCAAACTCTATCGAGTATCTACTAACAAGGTTTTCCTGATTCTCGTTGTTTTCCCTAGGTCATCCCTTAAAGGAATTTCCTCAGTGTCACTCTCGACATTCTTGATGCTGACTAACTTACCTTTCAAATAGGTTTTAACCTGAAATACTTCTTCTCATCTCAAGGTCCTTATGTATAAGGATCGTGCCAATTGTTGATCTCCTTTACACACGTCGACCCCTATAGGAGTAGGGAACTTAGCTTTAAGATGTACAATTGAAGGGACAATGCTAAATAGATATTGGCACTACCATCCCATTATCATGTTGTACGAGGACCAATATTTAACGATGAGAAAGTCTAAGTTGGCATAGAGATCATACTTGTAAGACCATAGTTACACTTTGATCTTAGGCCTCATTTAGTCAAAGGCATGCTTAAAAATGATGTCAGCCAAACTTCTTGTATCGATAAGAATCTTCTTGACTTCGAAGTTGGCGACTCAAATATTGATGACAAGTGCGTCATCGTGTGACTTGTATACCCCCTCAAAATCTTCCTCTACAAAAAATATTGTATTGTCAATCTTGACCTTTTTGCCTTAAATATTGCAAACATAATTCTTTGCATTAATTGAGTTCAAAGAACTCGACTGGCCTATAGCAGGTCTATTGATAATGGTGTTGATCACTCCATTAGGTGCTTTACTAGAATTCACATTCCTTGCATCTCCTACAGTTGATGCTAACTGTGTGTCATTCTCTTGCTCCTCACATGTCATCTAAGATGGTCTCTCAACACTCTTGGCATAATGTGCTAAGAACTTGTGTAAGTACCCACGTTGGATCACATCTTCAATTATATTCTTGACTTGAATACACTCATCTATATTGTGACATTTGTCACGGTAGAAATCACAGTATTTGTTAGAGTTTCTCCTTAAGGGATTCCTTTTCGTTCTTTCCAACCATTAGAGGATGCCTCTCTCCCTACGTACCTCCATCAAAATGTTTGAAATTGGACGATTGACAGGCGTGTGGGATGAGTATGTTGGGATCCTCAATCTCTTCCTTTCAGCATCTAAACTATGGTCATTGTCCATACCAAGTCCATCCTTTACACTTTTTTGCTTGTCATTCTTTTCATGTCCTCTACTCTAATCAACCTTTCACCATGCCTTTATGTTGTCTTCCTAACAGATGTATGAGGTGACTTTAGCCTTAAACTTAATAAAAGTTTTTATCATTTTTTTTTTTGTGAGCAACTTGAAAAAGTCTCAATGGGGCTTGACTCCATTGATTACGGTATTGAAGGCCACACTCACATCCAGTTCTGGGATTTGAATTATGTTAGCCACAAATCTAGTTAAGTAGTCCCTAATTGACTCGTTAGACTTTTGTTTGATGGTGTTAAGGATTGAAGAATCCTTAATAGGAAGTTTGCTTGCAAGGAAGCGTTATAGGAGCACTTCTACTAGTTCATCGAAATAGGAAATGGTATTTGGTTTCAAATGTTTGAACCATATGCTAGTTGCATTTCTCAATGTTGAAGGAAAAGCTTGATAGGCCACTACGTCACTTAAACCATGCAACTTGGCCAACGTACAATTGTACTCTAAGTGGTCTTTAAGGTCCTTTGCTCCATCATAAGTCTTAAACTGTGGCAACTTAATGTGCTGACATATAACTTCCTTTAAAATCTCTAGAACAAAGGGACTCTTTAATTTGGAACTACTTACTTAAGGCAGTAGGGGTGCTAATAAGAAAAGGACCTCCATGATGCAACTACTGCGATTGTTTTCCTTTGTCATTCTTTTGAAAAGCAGGAACCGAAGGTCCTATCATATTCTTGGCTTACTTTTTCTATAACTTAGGTGAATAAATTGAATTGTCGCTATGTTCAGCATCATGGTGGCCTTGGTCTTTGTTTTGGATCAGGTTTGGGTGGATATTACTATGGAAGAGGTTAAGGATTTGCTTATGTTTTTTGTTTAATTCTTGGTTTTCTTTGGCTAAGTCAAGGTAGAGTTCCTTAAGCCTAGCCAGTTGTTGCTCATCAGTATACCTACTCCCTCTTTCAGGGTATTGGGAGGAAGTGACAACACCTGTTGTTTTAGCTAGGTAAGTATGTTTAGGAAAAAATAGACGATGCCAAATGTTGTTGGTGAATTTTGGGATGAGAGAAAATCCTCAAAAGAAAGTGAAATGCTTGGCACTAAGGCCAATCCAGTATAGCTGCTCCAATGCTTAAGTTAGTAGGGTGACTTTGTATGGAAAATATATGAGTAAGTAAAAAGTATCAAAGCCTCCTTATAGAGCTTCATTCCAATACTTATAGTAGGTTGTAGTATCTAAGGCAGTTGTTGAAATAACTGTTAAGATACACGGAAGCTTCTTGATTTGACATCTTCCCTAACATATAGGGAGATTAGGTAGTTATGTAATATAATTGTACTTGTGATAATTGTTCGCACCATGGACTTGAATTCAAACCAAGAATGAGTTTGTGCTACTTAGCAAAAATGTTGTATGTCATCTATTTAGTGGTATGCTAAGAGATTCAATTACATGGCCTATTGGCAACTGAATGAATGAGTATATCGGATGAGCGAAAACTGACTATCAATACCTACAATCATTTTAGTATTTTTCTTAGAGTCAGTTTAATTTTAACTCTCTTTATTAACTATAATTATTTTTTTGCCATATTTACTCCATCTTTACATTAAGAAGTCCAAGAAAGTGAACTTTGCTTGTCACTATCTACTTCATACGTACCTACATTTCATATGGGAGACACTAACATAGGATGAAAAATGCAACCATAGTAATAGCATAAAACTTTGATTACATCACATTGAATTATATAAGGACAATATCCTATCACTACTATATGAACAATGGTTCATCAATATTAACATGAATATAAAAAATGTAAATTCTTACCTCTCTGCATTAAAAATAAAAGTGTCTAACCTTAGCATATGGCTAATACTTCCACCTTTATTCTTTAAGACATAGAAATCATAATATTTTTTAAATGAAATATGTAAAAGTAAAGTCAAATTGCAATAGAATTGAAAGAAGAATAAGAAGCTTTGAAATTAAGCTCCTATCAAGGAATTGTGAAAAAATGACCATTGATAAATCATGGCTCATCTTTAATTGTTCTCTGTCTCATCTTTCGGTTTAAGTACAATAGTGTAAGAACCCACTCTTAATGGAATTATCAAGAAATTAAAGCAAAATGCCATAATGATTTCAAATTTTTTATATAAGATTTTGTAACCAACATAAATCCCATAAATCTTAATAATAATCATCCATTTCATGTAGTGCCCTAAAACCAAGAATGTTACAGCTTACTACGTGTACCTAACCTTTACCGACACATTATTTGTAAACCTTTAACTTAAATCGCCAAACATTTACATATTAACCTCTAACAATAGTACAAAATTTTAGTTCTCCAAATAAATGTAGTATTCTCCAATAATATTTTAGTAAAGTCTAAAACTTAAACAACCTATACAACTACAAAGTAAACTTAACAATTTCTAAACATACCTATACAAATCATACAAGAAACTCCAACTATTCTACTTTAACCACATAATCTAACTAGAGAAGTCTTAGGTAACTTCTTTTGACCTACAACATAAACTAAAATAAATAACTAAAGCCTGTTAAAACAATTTAACCCAAATCCACAATGTTACTCAACCTATATGTAATCGTTCCATCATCATTGTAATATCTAAAACAACTAACTGCATTGCCAAACCTATACCTGTACTCATACCTATACCTAAAGATTAAAGATTAGATGAGCCAAAGCCTAGTACGGAACATATAACTACATATGCATGAATAAGCATTCACAATTCCACATGCATTATAAATTTCAACCATATACAATGTAACATACAACTGATTATTATATTTTGACTTAACCATCACAAAACATAAGGCTACTTACGACCCTGGCACACACATATATAATACCATTTAAGTATTGGTGTGGGTCCTCCCCAACACCTTAGTAACCATATCATATCATAAATTTACTCGGATTATTTCCAAGCTAAACTCTAATCAAGATAGTGTTGCATAAGGATCATTAGGGTGCTCCCCCAAAGGTTGGTCCTTCTAATCCCTTGGGCTTAACCAAGCACACATAACACACATTCATTTAAAGTTCAATAATTATTTAGTTCAGCTATATCTACTATCCTAACACATGACCAATAAGCAAGTATCCCATACCTAGTTTCACTGACTCGCTAGAAACTGAATTAAAAAACTCTCTAGAACATGTCATACATAAATACCAAAACTTGATTTAGGATGTAAACTTATGCCGAAACAAAACCCCCTTTCTTAGTCTCTAACTCATCTAACATCACCCTTTAACTCAAGGTCATAGCCCCTACACACTTATAACTCATGTCACTTAGGATCACTAAGATGTTAGATTGATTTGTAAAGCATTTTTAGGTGAAGAATTATGTTTTGAAAAACTTTGAAAGGATTAAGAGCAAGAAGGAAAAACATACTATGTACGTTTGTACACTTGGCATCCGGATGTTACATTGTATGGCTTCCAAACACTAAGGTTCTAGGAGGATTCCCTCCCAAGCATTTGGATGCTATAAGGGGAGGCATCCAAACGCCATGTAGTAGTCTGTAGATTTCTACAAAATGCAACGCATGACTTCTCCCTTAAACCAACCCTACTTCTATTGGTTTCACAAAACATTACTTCTAAATCAATAACCCAGCCACAAAACAACTCCAAAACATTCAAAAACACAAATCAAAACATTCTTTTATAGCCAAATCTACATCTCAACACTACCATTCAATTCAATATTTGATAAAGCAACACATAGAAGATGTATGATCAGATTCTTACCTATTGGGATTCATTTCTAGTGCATTCACCACCCCAAACATGTCATAGGACATGCATTAGACAATCCTATGCTTGCTTTCCATATTACCCTATAGTTCTAAAACAAATTTTCTAAGACTTTTGACCAAAACTTATTGAAAACTGTTTTAAACCACCTTAACTCGATGCCTTTCTCTTTTGATTAAATCACACCACTAAAATCTAATGTGGAACTCCCAAAAGATGTCTCTAAATTCGTTTTCCATGCTGACCTTGCAAGAAAAACAAATTTTCAACGTTCTTAGTTCAATAAACAATAAGAAAGGGAGGGTTTGTTAGAATCTCCTCTTAGTTATTGCTACATGCGTAAGAACCATAGAACACAAGTGACACAAGAGAGTGGTTTGCAAAAAAGGCTTCCCAAACCCTAAGTATAGCTTTTAGACTTATTGTTTGTAGACATTTCTTATGCCTAAATTGCCCTCACTTAAACTCTATAACACAGTTTCGGTCTTTTACTATAACACTTTATTTTATTGTTTCTTCTTATTTTATGCTTTTATTTTTCCTTGTTTCAAGTTTGACAATTCTCCCCCCTTACAAAACTTTCATCCTTGAAAGTTTGCTTGAAACAATGAAATGGAAAATTCTTATTACTTCTTTCTTATTTCTTCTTATATCTCCTTTATACCTTCCCTTCCGAATGATTGCTCCACTATGTCCTAACATACTTGCTCACTTTGTGATTCTTGAAATTTTCCTTTTCATTTCCTCTATAGCTCTCATAAAACAAGATTAAATTCTTCATAAGGTCTTTCATTTAATTGTAACCTTTATTACTCTCCCGTATCAAGAGTTCTATCTCCTTTATTCACTTAGTCTACTTTGATCTAAGAACCTCCAACTTGGTTCATTTTTCCTAATCCTACCAAGATTTAACTAATACTAGTACTTTCATTATAACATTTATAGATTTGTGTTCATTTAGCTATTATCTAGAAAACATTCTTGTTCTCTTCATTTCTCTTGTTTTATAATCCTTCAATTAAAATTTATATCTCCATATATCCTTCTCTATATAGACTTAGATTTCCAATTACATTTATTATATTTTTCTACCACTATAACTACTTCTCATTTATCTAGTTAGTGGAGATCTTTTCTTCCATCATCAAATTTCAAAGTAATTCCAACTTACTGATAGCTAGGTCGTCTCGACCTACTAATAGCATAAGATTAGTAATTTCTGAATCCTTAAGGAATCGATAACCTTACATTCTCTATATTACTTAATCCGACCTAGTATACTTATTGGAGTATTCGCAATTTATTTTTATATATATATACTTTCAATGAATCAAGTTTTTGGCACCATTGCCAAGGACTAAAAAGATTAAACCTTTTAGTTCTTTTGGTAATTTAGGCACACTTGACAACGTGTGCTATTTCTGCACTTCTTATAAGTATTTTATGCGTAAGAGTAGAAGTGTTGAAATTCTATCACTAGATTTAAAAATAGAGCACACTTTACATCAATTGAGTTGAAAGAATAGAAGAAGGATAGAAGAGATGGTAGGTAGCGACGATAATAATCAAATACAAGGAGTTCCATAAGCATTATGAGATTATACAATACCTATGGTAATGGCTTCAACTATAACGAGGCCCATTATTCAAGCTAATAACTTTGAGTTGAAGTTGTCCCTTATTCATATGGTTTAGACGAATCAGTTTGGAGGATATCCCAATAAAAGTCTTAATGAGCATATTGCAAGATTCCTTCAATACTGCAATATAGTTAAGATGAACAATGTGATAGACGAGGTTATCAGATTACAGTTCTTTCCCTTTTCACTGAGGGATAAAGCTAGAGCTTGGTTTCATTCACTACCATAAGAGTCTATCACCACTTGGGCTGATCTTTTATTGAAGTTCTTAAGGAGATTTTTCCCACTAACTAGAACCACAAAATTAAGGAATGACATCACCAACTTTACTAAGTTTAGTGGTAAGTCACTTGATGAAGCATGGGAGAGATTTAAGGAGGCAATCAAAAAATGCCTACATCATGGCTTTCCATGCAATCTCCTGATTGAGATCTTCTATCTTAGTTTAGATGAGACATTGAGGTCCTTGGTTGATGCTGCAACTAGAGGTGTTCTGATGGGTAAAACATATAATGAAGTAAGTGTAGTGATAGAAGAGATGGTCTCCAGTACACATAACTGGCAAAACGAGAGAAGCAAGTAAGGAGTGGTAGTAGCCAGTGACAATAGCACTGTATCTCAATTGACGGCTCAGATTGTAGCTCTCACTACTCAGGTAAGTAAACTCACATCAACCCAATCTTTTAATGCTAACCCTATTATTTTTTGAATTGCAATGGCTTATCAAGCTTTTCCTTCAACTTTAAGGAATGTAGCCAGTACATAGTTCAAACACTTAAAACTAGACATCATTTCTTGTTTTGATGAACTAGCAGAAGTGTTTTTTCAACACTTCCTTGCAAGTAAGCTTCCTGTTAAGGATTCCTCAATTCTTAACACAATTAAACAAAGATCAAATGAGTCAATTAGAGAGTACTTGTCCAGGTTTATGGCTGAGATGGTTCAAATCCTAGAATTGGATATGAGTATGGCCTTAATGATGTAATCGATAGAGTCACCATGGAGACTTTTTCAAGTCTCTTACAAAGAATAAGCTAAGTGCTTTCATCGAGTTCAAGGCCAAGGCCACCTCATACATTCATTAAGATGATAACATAAAGACCCAATGAGAAGCCAATTAGAACAAAGGAGATAGGAAAAATGACAAGAGAAAAAATGCAAAGGATAGACTTGGCATAAATGATGATTAAAATTTAAATATGAGAGAAAGAGGCAAAGAATTTTGGCATATTCATCCCATACACCCGTCAATCATCCAATTTTGGACATATTGATAGAGGTATGTGGGTAAAGAGGTGTCTTGTAGTAGCCAAAAGGAATTAGAGGAAATCCCTTAAGGAGAAATTCCAATAAGTACTGCAATTTCTACTATAACAAAAGTCACAACATAGATAAGTGCATCCAACTCATGAATGCGATTCAATGCGGGCATTTACGAAAGGTCCTATTACATGATGCCGATAATATTAAGAGACCATCTCAAAGGAGATGTGAAGAACAAAAGAATGACACTCAGCTAACTGCTACTGGGAGAGACGCAAGGGATGCAAATTCCAACAAAGCACCCAATGAAGTGATTAAGATCATTGTCGACAGACCTACTATAAACCAGTGAAGCTCTTCAAGCATAACTAATGCCAAAAATTACGTTTGCAACATCTAATGCAAGAAGTTTAGGATCAACGACATAATCTCTTTTATAAAGGAAGACTTTAAAGGCATCTAAAGGCTGCATGATGATGTACTCATTACCAGTGAAAGAATTGCCAACTTCAAGGTCAAGAAAATTCTTATTGACATAAGAAGTTCAGCAGATATCATTTTTTCAACATGCTTTTGACTAGATGAGACCCAAGATCAAGGTACATCTACGATCTTATAAGTATGATCTATATGCCTTCAACAATCATCTTATTCAAGTAGCCAGAGTAATTACATTGCCGATACAGATTGGCGATGATGAGCATGTCATAGAGGATAAAGTGGACTTTATTGTCATCAAATGTTGGTGCCCATACAACATGATTATAGGATGGCCATGTTAGCATCTATTCGGCATTGTCCCTTCAACTATACATTTTAAAGCCAATTCCCTATTCTTACGAGAGTTGGCATGTACAAAGGGGATCAAGAACTGGTAAGGTCCTTATATATGAGGGCCTTAAGAAGAGAAGAGGTATTTTAGGTAGAAACTTGTCCAGAAGGCAAGTCGATCAACATAGAAAATGCTGAAAGTGATACTGAGGAAATTTCTTTAGGAGATGACCTTAGGAAAACGACGAGGATAAGAAAACCCTTGTCAGTAGATATTTGACAAAGTTTGATCAACTTCTTGTGAGTCAATGCTTACGTATTTACATGGTCCCCTTTAGACATGTTGGGTATCCTAAGAGAAGTCATGGTACATAAGCTCTAGATTGAACTAAGTACGAAGGTGATCCAACAAAAGAAAAGGCATTTTGCATTAGAGAGACAAGCAGTAATAGAAGAAAATGTCTAGAAGCCATTGAAGGTAAGATTTATTCGGGAAGAGCCTTATCTAACTGGGCTAGCCAATTGTGTGCTAGTTAAGAAGTCTAACGGTAAGTAGTGAATGTTCATTGACTTCACAGATCTCAACAAGGCCTATCTTAAAGATTGTTTCCCATTGGAAAAAATTGATCAGATGGTAGATTAAACCGTTGGACACACATTACTTTCTTCTATAGATGCTTTCTTTAGCTATAACCAAATCAAGATGGACAAGGAGGCTGAAGTCCATACTTCATTTGTTACTAATTTTGGAACATATTGTTACACGATAATTCCCTTTGGGCTAAAAAACACTGGTGCAACTTACTAGAGACTTGTTACCAAGATGTTCAAACTTAGATCTACAGAAACATCAAAGTATATGTCGACGACATGATTATAAAGAGCGTAAAGGAGGATCTATATCTTGCCAACCTTGAGGAGACATTTGTTACACTAGGAGATATAACATGAAGCTTAACCCACAAAAGTGCATCTTTGGCACAATTTTAGGAAAATTTTTAAGATATATGGTCACTCTGCAACATTAAGGCCAACCCGAGAAAGACTAAGGCAATAATAAACATGAAATCCCCTCATACGGTTAAGGAAGTATAAGAACTTACTGGGCGAATAGTTACCTTTAATAGGTTTGTGTCAAGAAACGTAGATAGGTGCACGATATTCTTTAAAATCTTAAAGAATCCGAAAGAATTCAAATGGTCTGATGATTGTGAAAGTGCTTTCAATGATCTCAAAGAATTCCTTATGTCACCCCCAATAATCCCAACACCCATCTTTAGAGAGAATTTATATTTGTACCTATCTGTCAAATACTAAGCTCTTTCTTTTGTATTGATCTAAATTGACGATAAGGAGTATCGACCCGTTTATTACATAAGTCATGTTTCGCAAGGGTCAGAGCTTCGGAACATGAAAATTGAGAAATTTATTTTAGTAGTGGTTCTCTTGGTAAGGAAGTTGAAGCTATATTTTGAGGCTCACCAAATCATAGTGCTCACTAATCAACTATTACAATAGGCATTGCAATAGCCAAACTTCTCCAAGAAGATGATGAAGTATGCCTTGGAGCTAAGTACCTATGGCATACAGTATAAACCTAGAACAACACTAAAAGCTCACCGACTTCACTGGTAGCGAAGATAATGTAGAGGTTGCCAAGAAACCTATTTGGTACCTTTATGTAGATGGTTCTTTGATGAGGGAAGGAAGTGGTGCAAGCGTTGTTCTTTAAGGCCCCCAAAATGTGAAAGTTAATTATGCTTTAAATTTTAGATTCTTAGGCAACAACAATGAAGCAAAGTATGAAGCTTTGATTACTAAACTGGAATTGGCAAAAGAGATTGGTGCTGAAAAGCTTGAAGTGTTTTCTATTTCATAACTGGTGTTGAATTAGGTCATGAGAAATTATACGGCAAGGGAAGAAGAAATGAGCAAATACCTATTGATGGTATGAACGCTCACGGAAGAATTTCAATCTTTTTTAATCTACAAAGTTCTGAGAAGTAAGAATATTGTTGTCTATAAGTTGTCAAAATTAGCTAGTATTACATTCCCTAACTTAAGTGACAAACATTTCGTCGGATTTCTTCCACAAAAAAGTTTATCCACTCTTTCACAAAGTTGTGAATTGGCTCCTTACCAAAAAGAAGAATCTTACATAAATCCCCTTATAGATTATTTAAGAAGCAGTACTCTTCCTAATGACAAGAAAGAAGTACGAAGATTGGTTTACCAAGCCACGAATTACCTGTAGATTGATGGTCAGCTATATAAATGCGGTATATCACAACCATATCTTTGATGCCTTCCTCCAAGAGATGCCTAGAGGGTATTATTCGAACTGCATGGTAGCATATGTAGTAACTATGTAAAGGCACAAGCACTATTTGTCCAAGCACTACGACTTGACTATTATTGGCTAACCATGAGAGAAGATGTAAAGGAAGCTACTCGACACTCTTCACAGTATTAGAAGCATGAGGTGCTAAGTCCAGCGCCTGCAACTGAGTTATGTAGCCTATCCAGTCCTTGGCTTTTTGCCTAGTAGGGGTTAGATATTCTAAAAACTTATCCGAAATCTACTACTTAGCAACAATTTGTCATTGTTGTTGTTGATTACTTTACCAAATGGGTAAAGGTTAAGGCAATAGCAAAGATCACCAAGCAAAGAGTAGAAGCATTTGTTCTCAATTCCATAATATCAAGTTTTAGAGTTCCTTACATGATAATCATGAATAATAACCCGCAGTTTGATAATAACAAGTTCCGAACATTTTGCGAGAAATGTAGCATTCACCTGAACTATACGTATATAGCATACCCTCAAATAAATGATCAAGTTAAAGTTATGAATAAGATCATCTTGCATAGCCTAAGAAGGAAAGTAGATCAAGTTAAAGGGAGATGGGCCAATGAATTTCCGAATGTCTTATGGGGGTACCGAACCACCCATAAAACTATGATAAGGGAGATTCCCTTTAGGTTAGCTTACGGCACGGAAGTAGTGCTGCTAATTGAGTTAGATTTGCCTAATCTACAGATACAAAACTTCAACATGGTGGTTAATCAAGTTAGATTAACAACAAATTTGGACACCATTAATGAAATTAGAAATATTGTAAGTACTAGGGTCACAGCTTACCAGCATAGAGCAATTAGGTATTACAGTCAGATAGTAAAGCATAAGATTTTTTAACTTAGAGATCTAGTTTACCAGAGGACGGAAGAAACTAGTGTGCAAGTCAGTTAAGGAAAGCTCAATGTAAATTAGGAGGATCCTATTAGGATTTAGGAATTCATTGGCGAGGGGTTCTATCTATTAGAAAGGTTAGATAGATCAATCATCCCTCGAGCATAGAATGTTGAGAATTTGAAATTATATTTCAATTGATTGTTCAGATGATGTTCATCTCCATTTGTTTGTAAGGCGATGGCCTACTTGCTTGTAAGACGATAGTCTACTTGTTTATGAGAATTATATTTGAAGTCTTATTATGTTTCTTGATCTTTTATGATTGTCGAGTTAATGAGTTCTAAACTGTACGGCAAATGAATCAACGTTAGTTCTAGCTTATTGCAATTAACGAACTACAAAATTAATCTTACAGCCATGTAATGCATCTAGTTTATGTCTCAAATGGCTAACGAACAATGTATGTAAAAGACGTAAGGCGTGTGAAATAAAACATGCTAAAATAATTAGGCGTATGAAGTAAAACATGTCGAAAAATATTTAGCATGTGTAATAAAACATGCTAATGAATAAGAAAGTGTCAAATAAAACACATATATCATATATGCTGGTAAGATGCAGTGCTTGAAATAAAATGTAATAGAAACAATTATATGAAAGATATTTTCATTCAACAATGTATTGTTACAAATACTTAACCTATTTTTAAAACACAAAGTATAAGGAATTAAAGTACGAAGATAATGCTATGGCCTATTCTCAAAGTGAGCGAAAGCAATCTTTGGATTAGAGGCTAGGGCTTTCTTTGTGTAAACTTCTTTCTCAGTGCTTGGGGTCTTAGAGCCAACAGATTTCTCTTTCCACGCATAAGGGATTTCTTTTGATAAACATTCTTCTTCTTTCCCTAGATCCTCGACATGAGCTTTGTTATCACCTATAGTAACAATCTTGATACCTACTTCATCGTAGTCATCCTCGTCTCAACTACTAACTTTGTTGTTGATGTTAGCGAAGTCAAGGTAGGAGAGATTGTAATCAGGGTAAAACTTCAAGATCTCTTCTCTTACCACTAGGAACCCTTCCAACAACTTCTTCTACGGAAGTCTCTTATACTACTAACTAAGAGTGACTATATTAAGTGCCTCTTTGATAGAAGGTCCTCTTTTCATAGTCTCCTCCAACTCGGCAACATGGTTTTGTAACCTCATGTTGTTGATATCTAACTCTTTAATTTGTATTCTGAGCTTATCCTTCTCATCGTTCATCGTGTATAGAGTTTGGCCTAGCCTCCAGCACTCTTCTTTCTTTTTTTGGAGCTCCTCCTTTAAGCCTTTGGAATCCTTGTATTGCTCTTCAACCTTAGCCTTCAAGCTCAAGACTTCATCAGCAACTAAGGTATGTATCAACTTTTTGGTAACTAGGTCTTCCTAGAGCTTTCTTACCTCTATCTCGACCCTTATCCTTACATTCTTAATAGCAATAGTCTAGGCTTTGGAAGCATTGTATGCATCCTCAATTTTCTATAACAGTTTCACTTAGTATGATGAGTATTAGAAGTGACCCAATAGAACACATGAAGACTAACTATTGTTATTACCTTCTTCATCTCTTTGTTGGCTTTATCCAAAACTATCAAAACATAGCTGCTTATCTAAAAAAGAAAAGGAGTGCCAACAACTAAAAAAATTCAACAGTTAAAAGAATGGTTACGGATACTCACATCATACAACTTAGTTGTGATACAGGCCTTATTACAACTACTGACCCTGTCAATGTCCTTCTTAGCAATCTCTTTGTCCTTTGGAAGAATAGTTCCTTCCGTTAAGGCTAATGATTTTATCTTGTCTCCTAAGGCCAAGTCAGTATGGCAGATGGTGTGGCTCCAACACGGGATGAAGTACTCTTCGACCTCCTTATTAGGGACGAATTTGGTACTGCTTATGTGGAGAGCTTTATTATGCATTGCCTCATTCGTCCTCTTGTCTAAATCTTTAGACCTTTTGGTAGGTGGTTGGCCAGTAAGTTCCTTCCCTAATCTCTTATTAGCATTTGGCACTACCTCCACAATCAATGACCCTTTGATGGTAGTGGCAACATTGGCCTCACTATGGAGTTAGGTCTCTCAACCACCCTTTCTCAACTCAACAGCAAGTTTAATATTCTTAACCAGAGGCTCCCTAAAATGAGCAACCTTTGCTGATACAATCTTCTCACTTACCTTCTACTTCTCAGTCGGTTAGGAGGCTTTCTTTTGCGTTGCCACTTGCTTTGCTGTAACCTTCTTTACCATTTTCTTCATAACAGCAGGTCAAGTAATACTAGCTATGGTGGCCACCTGCTTATCAGTGTTTGATTTTTTGGCTTTGGCTTAGGCTAACAACTTGGTAAGATTTACCTCACTAGCACCCAACTAAGCACACATAACAAACATTCATTTAAAGTCCAATAATTATTTAGTCCGACTATATCTACTATCCTATCACATGACCAATAAGCAAGTATCCTATACTTAGTTTCGTCGACTCGCTGGAAACTAAATTAGCAACCTCTTTAGGACTTGTCATGCATAAATCCCAAAATTGATTTAGGACCTAAACTTATACCAGAACAAAACCCTTTTCCTTAGTCTCTAACTCATCTAACATCACCCTTTAACTCTAGGTCACAAACCCCACACACTTATAACTCATGTCACTTAAGGTACCTAGGATCACTAAGATGTTAGATTGATTTGTAAAGCATTTTGGGCTAAAGAATCATGTTTAGAAAAACTTTGAAAGGATTAGGAGTAGAATATAAAGCCTAAAAGCAACAAAAAAATGAAGGAAAAACATACTATGTGTGTCTACATGCTTAGTATCCAAATGTTACATTGTGTGGCATCCAAACACCAAGGTTTTAGGAGCATTCCCTCCTTCGCATCCAAACACTACAAGGGGAGGCATTCAGATGCCATGTAGCAGTCTATAGATTTCTACAAATTGCAATGCATAACTGCTGCCCCAAACTAACCCTACTTTTGCCAATTTCGCAAAACACCACTCCTAAAAAGACAAACCATCTACAAAACAACTGTAAACCATTCAAAAACGCAAATCAAAACATCCTTTTATAGCCAAATCCGCATCTCAACTCTACCATCCAATTCACTATTCAATGAAACAACACATATAAGATGTACAATAAGATTCTTACCTGTTGGGATTCATTTCTAGTACATTCACCACCGCAAACACATCATAAGATACGCATAAGACAACCTTATGCTATCTTTCCACAATGCCTTATAGATCCAAAAAAAATTTTCTAAGAGTTTTGACCAAAACTTATCAAAAACCGGTTTAAACCACCCTACCTTAATGCCCTTCTCCTTAGATTAAATTACACCACCAAAATGTGATGCATAACTCCTAAAAGACGTCTCCAAATTCATTTTTCTTGCTGACCTTACAAGATAAATGAATTTTCAACTTACTTAGTTCAATAAATGGCAAGAAAGGAGGGTTATGCAACTTACCAATACCCTAACATGATTAATCTTTGTTTGAAGTGTTAGAATCTCCTCTTGGTTAGTGCCATATGCGTAGGAACCCTAGAACACAAGTGGCACAAGAGGGCAGTTTGCAAAAAAGGCTTCCCAAACCCTAGTGTAGCTTCTATACTTAGGGTTTGTGGACATTTCTTATGCCCAAATTACCCTCACTTAAGCTCTACAATACTGTTTAGGTTCTTTGCACTAAAACTTTATTTTATTATTTCTTCCTATACTTTTATTTTTCCTAGTTTCAAGTTTTACATTTCCATCTATTACAAATTTGTTACTTTTCAACATGATTAAAAAGAACAAGTGAGTGCTTGAATTTTTTGCACATTCTTAGATGCTTGATTTGTTCTCCTACATTCCTTCTTTTGCCTCCTTTATTTTGTCCATCACCTCTTGTTAGTTTAAAAAGAACAATTGCACATAACCATTCAAAATAACGTTAATCATCAAGTCATTATGAGATGGTTTATCCCCTTATGTTTTAATCACATTAGAAGTCTCTCCTTGGCCACATAATTGATTTTAAACCTCTTATGTTGAACTTAGAGAAGATTTATAGGAGCAATCAATACAATTTTGATCTAAATTTAAAGCAACAACTTCATTCTCTAGCTCTTCTAAAGGTTTAAAATATTTTTTGCTTCCTAGAAAAGAAAGCAAGATTAACGTTTAGAGTATAAGTCTAGGAGACATTGATGTAACTTCTAAAGAGTTCTCTAAGGGAAAATAAGTTATGTTATTAGAAATAATTTTCTTGCCAACCACAACCAAGTTTCATTTACTATGAGTTGTCCTTATAAAAAGAAAAAAGGCAAAAAAAAAAAAAAAAAGGTTCATATCACCATTGAGACGAGCCCTTCCACTCTTCTTATATCATTAGCATCTTTTACTACTCGTCATTTTCATTAATATCACTTCAAAAAAATCAGAAAATAGGTTTATATCAAAGTATAAATAGCACATATAATTATTCTAAACTAAATAATAAAACAACAATTCATATACTAATGGTCAAAGGTTCATCATATTTAAAGGAATATAAATATGCATTTCGGGTCAATTAGATCATAATTTTTCTCTTCCGACCTACCAAGGTATATCCACATTAGTAAATCTTGTGTATCCTTAAGAGAGTCTTAGCTATGAGTCACAACCTATGCAAAATAGTATTTCCATCACAACTACATTTTAAACTTAATAAGTTAATCACCAGTTTATGCTAAAAATGTAGCATATGGAACTTTCATAAAATAGAGCAACATTGATATGAGGGAAGCACATCTATCAAATTTTAATATAGTGGATATGAGTGCAAGTCAATCTTTTAAAGACCCCTAATACTAATACTAACCTTAACTCTATTATTTAATCAAAAATTCATTTTCAAAAACTCAAAGAATAAACTAAAATTGCAGCTATTACTAATTCTACAACTAATTAAGAAACAAAATAAGAAAACAATCAATTTAAGATTTAATTCAAGGCTACATGAAGTACCTAGATCTTACTTCCCCTAGACCTACACATGCAGCTTTTGCTAAAGTTAATCTAATTTAATCGTTAATTTTCTTAATCAAGAGAATTCACTATTAAAGTTAATAGCTTTCTCAAACCTATTAACCATAATCATGAGATTACCTCTTAGACACTCTTATCAATAGCATAACTTAAGATTGCATTAATGCACAACGAAATCTCTTAAAAATAATGTTAAAGAATTGGAAGAATCTTACAATTTATCTCTAACATTGCAAAAACCTTCATCAATTATGTCTAAATCTAATCATACAAGAAATCTCTAGATCTTCTTATACAATATCATATTTTTAGACTAATACCCATGGAAATATCAATCCAAATAATTAAACATACGTAGTCAATTAAAAAGAAAAACTAAAAAATTTCATTAGATCTAATAAAACAATAGTCACATAATAGATTTAGGTTCCATAACACCTAGACATAAAAGATCTACTCTCTATTCCTGATAAAAGAATAATCTTTGATAAAGACTAAAAGAAAAGTAGAAGAAAGATATATGGATGCAATGAAAAGACTCTTTAATCTTGAATTTTTAAAGCTCTATGCTCTCTTAAGTGTTTTGCTCTTGAAGTTCTCTCTAAAAGACATACAAAAGTTCTTTCAAAAAAACCCTAAAGAAGCCTTAAATAGGAGGGACGAAATAAAGGTTTCACAACTAATGACAAGACCTGGTGACACAACCATGTCACTTGGTTGTGTCATTTTGATACACTCCATTAAATCTTTTCCAATTCTTTTTTTGTATCTTCATAACACTTGGAAGTGATACATCTTGGGATACAGTCGTGTCTTTTAGGTCATGTCCTCCACTAACCTCTCATGTTTCTACTTCAAATTCCCCTAAAAGTGACACAATCATGTTGTTTAGTCATATTAATTTTCAAAACTTCATAACTTCCTCATCTTAGCTCCAAAGTAAGTGAAACTTATTTCTATTTTTTCGTTTTCTTTCATAGATCGTTCTAAAACCTAAAAAACAAGATTTTACTTAATTAAGTATCATTTTCTGAAAATAAACTCAAAATTTAAGAGAAAATAATTAAAAATCACTCTCTAAAATATATACAATTAGGAGCTTATCAAATATATTAAGAATATATTATATAAGCTAATACTTTTGATTGTACACATTATTATTGTATCTATCTATATGTTTGCATAGATACTCTTACAATATTATGTTGGTGTTTTCCCTTGTATTATTAGAGCCACATTAGGATTTATATTACTATATAAATTAGCCTTATATCATATTTTGTAATCATGATACATTCATACATTATCCATTCATATAAAATATCAAAGCACTAAGTAAATCTTAATCAAAATCAAAATAATCTTTTCTTTTTCCTTTTTTTTTTTTTTTTTGCTATCACCTATTCTTTACCATCAATCACCAATCATTGCTTTTTTTCTCCAACCATTCTCTCACCCTTCTTCATCTCTGCTACTAATCTTACATTCCATCAATTGTCGGCCATTATAGAGACTAACAACTCAAACATCAACCTTACTATGAACCCCCTTTAACAACAGCGCTAGTGATTTATACCAACCCGATTGACTACATCCTCCCTTTCCTGCTCCACCTACCCACCCCTTACCCCTTACCCTCGCTCCTCTTCCTTCTCTCCATTTCTCGACTCCTCTTCTACCGCTAACCTTACCTTCGCTACCTACTTCCCTCCATTTGTTGACTCTTTTATTGTTACAAACTTAAACTTAACTCAATACCTAGCATCCACTACCGTTTATCTTCCAATTCCTCTCTCCTTCCATGTCTCATGTCCTCTCTTAACCTTATCCTAACCTGTAACGTCTACCACATCTCCTAATCTATTACCTACTCCCTTTAGTTAGTTCACAAAATATACAACCCCATAAATCTACCTTACCTTACCCGTACTTACCCCACCATTTCTTAAACTTCCTCATCAAAGCCCACCTACTCTATGCAAACATGCTTTAAATCCAAAAACGCAAAACTCCAATTCGTCCATAATCTTTATATATACGTTGTTACTGATAAGCTTTGTCACTACATCTCAATCCTTTGTGACCTAACTTAAATAACAAACATGAGAGAAGAGTTGACTCTCTTCCAAAAAACAAAACCTAGATCTTAATTCCTACATAACTAAATTAAAATATTGCTGCCAACATCTAGAAATTTCACTTAAAACATAAGTTGAGGGCAAGTTGAGTGGCACAAAGCATGTCTTATTGCCTAAGGATTCACCTAGCGGAAAGGCATTGAGTATTATAAAACATTCAATGCTATTATCAAAACTACCACAAATCACTATGTCTTATCTTCTACTATCACCTCCTGGACATTCGCTAACGCAATATCAATAATGTTTTTCTTCATAGTTATTAACCTCAGCACTTTGCTATGCCTAGAATTAGCATAGAATAGTAGATTATCTTGAATGTCAGCTCTGATGACATGGAGTTGTCTTAAAGACTAAAAAATTTGAGGAATGGGTGTGTCAAATTATAACACTGAAAATAGACATTTGAAATGTTTCTAATGTAGACAAAGAATTAGGCAATAGTTGTCATTTTTATTTTTCGAATTTGGGATTAAATTTTGCAACATAATGAAATCAATGAGTAAATTAAGTATCTTATAAGATAATAATATGGTAATGTGTAGCATATAAATAATATGTAAGCCTTATAAATGTAACACAATTTATACATAGGATAAATTACAACAAATAACTAATAAAGAATTATAAAACTATAGTTGATTGTGACATGTGTTGGAAGAATCTTGCATGGCAACAACTAGAGTACATGTGTTGATAATTTAAGACTCAAAATTAGACACCTAAACATAGTTGACGCTATGTAAAATTTCCATGGACATGTGGATCAAACCAACATGTTTTTTCACTGATTCCACATTCTATAAAATTCCAACAAATCAACTAAGTTATAGTTTACACAAATAAAAGTTCATCGGAGCAAAAACTATGTAGCAAAAATGGTACAAAACAAATAGTATAATAGGGAAAAAGAAGAAGAAGAAGAAGAAGAAAAGAAGATTATATAATAGCTTGAGAGATCTAGTTATTCACGGTTCACTTACTACTCAAAGGTTCGTTGTTGCATTGACCCACTCTAAGCTAGCCACCCATCTACTGTTGGCCACCTAGACATTAGATTCAGTAAATGCACTTTTTTTAACAAAAATAGAAAAATTTCCAAAAATAATCAAATTAACCTAGTTAATTAGGAGAAAATTAATTGTAGGATATTTTCCCTTTTACTTCCATATAATAAAATTATTTAGATGAAATTATTAGCACATCTAGTATACCCTTAATAATTTGCGCTATTACTACAATTTTTGAATTAAATATTTGGCGATTCAAAAGATGTTATTTGAGGTAATTCAATATGAACTTCTTATAATATCTATGTTGTGCCAATAAAAGCATTTAAGTAACACCAAACATGTCATGACCCTAAAGGGGATTTAGTAGAATTACCTAAAATTTCCATAACATATATGCACCTATGATATGAAAATCGTCTTGTAAGTCAGAGATTGCAAAGCTCTAAATGATTATTTATTAAGGATGTTGAATTGTTAATTAATTAACATATTATAGGATATAAATAACTATGGATATCCAATATTCCATAGTTCCTCAAAACTGTAGAAAATTAGTATCCCTTGCCAAATGATAAGATCAAAGAGAATAAACTCAAAATTCAAACTTATTGAAGTTACTAAATCTAAATATATAAGTAGTAGTAACATTTAAAGTCTTAAATGAGCAATACAATCTTTCTCTAGTTCTAACCTCTAAAACATATCAATACATGTACTCAATACTCAGCTCTTAACCTATGCCTAAATATCTAGCACCTGTAAAAGAAAAACTATTAAGGGGTAAGCTATAAAAACTCAATGAGCTATCCCTCATACTATTCTGGCAAACAAGTTATCAAATAAATTGTTATAACCATATGAATGCATGCATACGCAATATGCCAAACAATATATGCAGTTGACTGGTGTTGCTTATAATATCTAATTTTAATGCTCTTTAAGATAAGGATTGGAGATACATCAGCACCAATCATGACTGGGCTTTAGCACTTAAGTTTTTACCCATAACTTTGAATTCTGTATTTCACAAAAATACATTTTCATTTCTAAAAATCCAGTACTAAACAAATTACCAGGCTTAGCAGTGAAGTGACCCTCGCAGTCTACACTCAGACCCTATAATAGAGATCTCTAGACTGGACCTTTAGTAATAAGATTGGCGTCTCCATCACCTAGTAAGCCCGTAGGTTCAGGTAAGGTTATATTATATGAGTGCACCGTATAGAAACACTTTAATATGTATAAACAACCCCGGTAAGGCCTCTCTTTACCTCTGTGTGTTCGGATAAGGTTATGTTGTATGAGTGCACTATACAGAAACACTTTAATATGTATAAATAACCCTCGTAAGGCCTCTCTTTATCTCCATGTAAAGTGACGGTTGGAATAAGTAATGCAATGCATGGATAATGCATGACTCTTTTAATTTAAGATAAGCCAAATATAATTAAATTAAGTTATAAGGAGATTAATCAATATTAGCAAACCATCCAAATCACGTAATAATCAATCACATAACTCAATCATCAATTATCGTATTTAACAATATTTCTCACAATAACTAATTAGTATCAAGCACATGCATATCTTGAAACCCCAAGCATCAAGTTATTAATATTCAATTTAAGTGCACTAACTACAAGCATAAATAAGTATAGAGTTATCGGGAATACTCACTTGACTATGATGACTCGCTCTACTCGTAATAATCGATTGGAAGATCCTCACTCTCGTTAGGATTACTTGATCATTACGAGATAACAAAGATAATAAGTAATTAAATTAACTAACGATTTTAGATATCTATCTACCTAATTCTACTTAGATTACTATCAGTTTTTATTCGATTAAACCTAATTGCTAATCATATGTAACTTTTTCATTCTATTTTCGATATTTATGAATTTATAGTTGTTTTTTATCGTTTTCGGATGCACGTTCACACGATGATGCCTATTTTGAATGTTAAGACCCATGTTTTACGATATAGACTAAATTTATTGAAATTCTAACTATTGAAGCTTATTATTCCTATTGGCTAGTTTAATTTTCTATTTTAGTAGTTAAAGATTTCATTAGCTATTAATTCTTATACTTAGTTGATCTTATGGTTTATGCTTATGTCATGGCTTATGTCATCATCTGATTATGTCATTACTTACATCATCATCCATTATATATATATTTATCCTTATGTATTTATATACTTTACACATACATTATATATATATATATATATACTTATACTTCTAACATACTAGTATGTATACTTATGTATTTATACGTATACTAGTATACATACCCATATACACATATGGTGACATACGTATTTTCATATGCCTAGAGTACCCTCTTAAGAAAACTTCACAAATTTCATATTTTTGCACTTTAAGGGTGTAGTTAGGAAGGCATATGTGTATATACTTAGTATATTCCTTCTTTTTGGTTATGTACATAAAGAATTCTTATGTATAAAAGTATCTATAGATGTATTCATCTAGTGTATTCTTATATACACATGCTTAAGCATATGTATATGTGTTCTTCTTCCATTTAACTAAGGATTTCCTACACTTATGCTAAGTATTTCACCAAACCTTTACACAAACACCTCATATGCATTCACTTGTTGTAGGTACATAGGTATTTCTACATATACACTTAAGTATTTCTACACTTCTAAACATGGTACAAGGATTCCTATCTTCCACAACACATGTGTACATATTACATAAGCTTTCTACACCAACATAAGATTGATACTAACCAACTATTAAATTAGATGATTAAAGGAAGTCATACCTTTCTCTCCTTTGTAATTTGAAAAGGTAAGCAAGTAGATATGGTAGATTGGTGTGTGGTGGTAGTTGAAACTGTGAAAGTGAAATTTTGGAAAAGTTGAAGATGACAAAGCAAAGGGGAGTTCACGATTTGAAATGGAAGGGAAAATGGAGTTGTTCTTATCTTAATTTGTGTTTTATAATTGAGAAAAGTGAAGTCGAAAAGAGGGAGAAGAGTGGATGGTAATAAAGGGGCAAAATTGGACAAAAAAATGTGTAGAAAGTTAAAGAGAAAGGGAGAAGACTCTAGATGACAATGACATGTTTGTTGACTTTGTCAACTTTTTTGACTCTTTGAAATTAAGTGAAATTTGTGTGTACATAATGAGGTAATTAAGGAAAATTTAGGAGAAAAATTAAGGAATTGAAGGGAAATGTGGAGTTTATTGAAATGATTAGTAAGAATGGTTAATGAAATCTTCCTCTAAGTATTTATATCCTATATACATCATTTGATAGGCTACTTAATGTAACTATCATGAAGAATATCATTTCAGATACTAATACCTACTATATGTAATATAAACATCAACTACATACTTAACTCCTTATAATGCTAACCTAGTTATATAATTAGAAGATGAATATAAACTATAACGCAATATACTAGTTTCTAATGGATTACTTTAGTATTATATGTATTTATGAATGATTAAAAGTTATCTTTGATCTTTTATTAATGATTTAGTATAATATTAAAGATATATTATCAATTAAGGTTTTAAAGTAAAGTATAGTGAATTAGTATTTTTATATATTTAAAGTTATAGTTTTAGGGTTTTATTACATTTAAGTATAATCATTAGTGTTTAGATACATTTAGGGTATAAAAGTTTTCTATATGATTAAATCTTCAGTTATTATCTTAGGGTTTTGATGAGGTTTAAGGTTAACTTTTGCAATTATATATACTTAAGATTTTAAGGTTTTCGTATGCAATTAGAGGTTCAATTGGTAATTTAAGGTTTTTCATATTCGCTTTAGGTTTTAATTGGTTTTAAATCTCATTGGCTCCATTGATTTTAGGAAATCATCTATAGTTTAGGGCTTTGATTCTATACTTAAAAGGTTAGATTTGTAAGGTTTACAAAACATTTGTTGTTTATTATAGTTTTCATCTATAAAACTACATCATACGAATTTTTGGAGAATGATTGCTTTCTCAAAGTGATTCATGAATTTGTATCCAAGTCGTAATATAATGGTAGAAAATTGAGTCTAAAGGTTGATATAACTATTTGAATGTTTTTATTTTTCTTTAAGGATAGAAGTACAATATTTTATTATTGGAAAAAAAAAGGTAATGAATAAATTATTTTACAAGGATAAAATTTGTTTATTTTGTTCATATATATGTACTTTTTGAATTACAGTGGATCTTCCTACAATTAATTGAACGGTCATGTGAATTGTTATATAACATTGACAAAAGAAAAAAAAAATCTGTGAACGTTATTAGGCAAGTAAATTAATGCATGGCATTTAGTATGTGATATTTCTTGTGCTATAATGGGCATTCTCTCAACCTAGACGTGATGACTACAGTAGGTCTATATGGGAAACAAGAGGAATTTAACGTGGATGGAAACATTATAAATATGGAGCATAACCGAATTAAAATGTAAATGGTAGAAGAAACCTAATTGCATATATGTATTTGTACGACCCAGTATTTTCCTTATATGGGTAATGAAAACAAGAAGAGTATTTTGTGATATTCTTGGTACTTGGAATGAATTACTAAATTGCTATTTTTTCTTTCTTCTTCAACGATATGATGATATTGAATGGCTAAATTTCAAATATTGTATAATTAGTATCTCATGGAATTTTGGGAAAATACCATCTATGTTAAGCTTACAAGATTTACGATAACCAAATAAATTCTTTATTATAACATAGTTCAAAGAGTGTGTATATATATATATATATATATATATATAATGTATTACCTTGAGTACATATAACAAGGAAATTTTCTTCAACTCTATCTTATAATGTTATATATCGGATGTGCTATTTTACCTTAAATTACTTATCAACATTTCTTTATATATACATGTATAACCATCAATTATTACAACTATAAGGTATATATATATGAGCAATGATTTTAGATTTATATTTTATCTATGTCAAACTTATATTATCTTTAAACCTAATAGATATATATATGTATATATATATAAACGTTTGTTTTCTTTTTCAAAACTATAGTAATAGCAAAATAGTTTTTTATTATATTAGGTTTGTTTTATCAAGAAGAATATCTTCAATACATGTACAAGCATTATACTCAACTACTCTAGTACCATAGCGTATAAAATAACTTATGGATAAGTATATAGGGAATTTCCATCTACTAGTAGATCCAGGTTTAATTATTATAAATCCTATTATTTCTAGTATAAACTGTATAAAAATAGGGATCCGCTAAACTTGATAATTCTAAAAATGTTTTGTACACTATATATTATTTTTATAAAAGACATAGAAAACTCCAATTTTCAAGTACAAATTACTAAGTAAGTGGGTTTATGCTTCACTACATGTATAGGTATGCCTTAAGTACTAAGAGATCATAAGTTGTTGTACTTAGTTGTGTTGGCAAGTAGTTTTAGATATACTATACCATGCAAGTGCTTAGAAATTGCTATGCTAATGTAGTTTGCTATTGGAATACTTTATTTTTTTACTGAGTATCTGCTGAATTCTTTGATCACCAACTTCAATAAAATAATGATGGTTGACCTAAACCTCCAAATTGAATATGCATTGCAACCTATTTGGAGATCACATTTAAGATTATGACACCAAATACTGGCCTTTATAGGAGGAAAAGGAAGTACTTTGTCTATACCTCAATAAGCTAATTAGTAGGGCAGGAGGTCACGATGTAGGTTAAGAACTAACTTGATAGGTTTTTGGGAGAAGTTAGACTATCTCTATTGTACATTCCTAGATTTGATGTCATTTGTGATTTGGCTCGCAAAACTCCTCAACCTAAACTAAAGAGAGTATAATTTCTTTAATTTCATGACAAATTGGACAACATTGTGCTGATGGCATTTGAATTGTTGCATTACACCTAATGATTGTTTGAAAAACTTACATGATGTTTGTTGCGTACAATGCTAATTCCCTATCTCCTTAAGTCCTAATCTATCTTTTTCCTAGTCGTCTTCACTTGCATAAAGATTTATAGAGGGGTGAGCAAACCATAACTTAGTAAGAGATAGGGAATTAGCATTGTAAAGATGGTAGGTCAGGTTACCTCCTGCCAAGCACTTGTTTTTAAGCCTTTAGCTTGGCTTTTTGGTTCAAGTTTAAGGTAGACCCTCATACTTCTCCTGGGGCTTAAATGCTTTAGTTCCCTAATTCATGCTCGATTCTCCTTTCTCATAATTCTTCCCCTTTCTCATATGACTACCTTGTTTAAATTCTTTCTCTTGATCCAACCTTTGTTCTCCTTCCTTTAATTGCCAAAGTCATTCCTTAGCTTGAAGCATCACTTTACTTTCTCCACTTTCTAAGATAATTATCCTCTCTTTCATGTCTAATATAGCTCCCGAAGTAGCAAAAAACAATCTCTCAAAAACTAAAGGTTGCTCCTCATCTTTTATATCCATCACTATAAGGTCACATAAGAAGTCACATGGTCCAACACTAATAGCTATGAAGTGAAGTTCTCATAAAGGTGTAGTCCAACCTTTATCGATGGTTCAGATGTAATACAGGCTTATCTTCATGAAATTCTCCAATCCTAATTCTCGTATAGTTTTCCCTAACATGTAATTATCTAATGCTCTAATATCCAAAAGCACTCTTGGGAAAAACTTATCAAGTATAGTACATGGTACAGTGAATCTCCTTAAATCATCCAATTTGTAAGGAAAGTAGAAATTACCAGCACCTTTCTGCTAAAGTACCATGTTCACAATTTTGACCTCATCAATATTAGGTTTCTCTTCTAATCTCAGTTCTCCCTCTTGTTTAGATTCAAACTTCTTAGCGTTCTTCTCTTCAAAATCATCCACTTCCATGCCTTCACATTCAAATGGATCTTCTTTAATTTCCACTTCACTTGGATCCTCCTCCTCACTAACTTTCCTCATTCTAGTTGTCTCTAAATTATATACATCATCATCACTATGTGCTTCTTCTTCAATTTCCTCCTTACTTGGATCCTCCTCAATTCTATTATCAAGACTCCTTCCCATTAGAGCTATTAGCTCCACTTATGTAAATTCTTCTACATCTATCATAGCCATTAACCCTTCTTCTATAAATAATTCTTCTCCTACAGGTATATCTTGTTCCTTAATGAGGTCGTTCGAGCTAACATACTCATCTCTAAACACTTGCTTCTCACTAAAACAAAATTATTTTTCTCTTACACTAGTTTTTTACCATTCTTATTGGATGTTCCAACTTGATCTTTTTAGTTTTGCTCAATGTTGTTAGGTAGTTGTCCTATGGGTTTATTCATATAGGATTGATTTAGCTAATTGTACATCCCTCTAATATTAGCCTCTTACGCATTCATTTTTGCATCATGTCTACGAATAAAAATTCCTCAATGATTGTTCTATTGATTCTTCATTTGGACTTTATGTGGGTGGAGATTGAGGTAGTGATTGGCCTTAGCCAGCTTGATATCTTTGAAAACCTCTATTAAATCCTTTTCTTGGGTTACATCCCCATGACAAGTTCGGATGATCTCTCTAACCTGGGTTATAATTGTTTAAGTAAGGATTATAGTTTCTTTGTCCTTGATTGAAATTCCCTACTACATTCACTTATTCCTCTTGATTATCTCTTGATGGGGCAAATGGATTTCCAACTTGACAGTTTATGCTTAAATGCCCTACTCCACCACATATACAAGAATACTTATAAGGTTGCTTATGGCTATTTGGGTTGTTAGCCTGGTTGACTCCTTCTCTCTGAGTAAGTTGAGCGGTAAGCGATGCAATTTATTTGTTATGTGGACTTATCTCCTCTAATTGGGCTATAATTGTTACTCAACTAGGTTGAGTTCTCTCATAATACCAACCATGAGAATGTAATGCCATTTGCTCAAACATATCATATGCATCTTCAGCACTTCTATTCATCACACTCCCCCTAACTGTGACATCTACCATCATTCCCATTTGATTCCTAAGATCATTGTAAAAGGTATTCACTATACTCTATACAGGTAAACCATGATGGGGACATTTCCTTAATAGATCCTTAAACCTTTCCTAACTGTCAAATAATGACTCCCCATCAAATTGTCTAGACATAGAAATCTCATTCCTCATTCTCATTGTTTTACTTGGTGGGAAAAAATAAGACAAAAATTTTTAGACTAAGTCATCTTATTTAGTGATAGAATTGGGTGGTAGAGAATTCAACCAACTTCTAGCCTTATCTCGTAAAGAAAATGGAAATAATCTCAACCAAATTGCATCATTGGAGACCCCATTAGTTTTCATTATGGCACAAATTGCAAAAAAGAAATTTGAAGATGTTTATAGGGGGTCCTTAGATGACAGTCCACCAAATTGACAAAGTTGCACCATTTGAATCAAAGCAAGTTTAAGCTTAAAATTACTTGCTTGAATGGTTGGCCAAGTTATCAATGGTGCAACTTCATTCAAATTTGGTATACAATATTCCCATAAGGCTCAATTATTTTCGTTTCCATTACCATTTCCCCTATGTCCATTATTTCAATTTCCAACTTCTCTATTTAAGGGTTCTTGGTTGTTTTCCATTTCTCCTAATTCCTCTCTCCCTTTTTTCTTTAAATTTATGGTGAAATGTTCAATCAATCTCAGGGTCAAATTCCTCTACTAAATCTCTCACCCCTCTTTGCATATAAAACAACACATCTTACTTCTACTCCTTCTAGATCCAACTGAACTGCCAAACTATAGCTTGCAAATTTCAATGCAAAAATGTAAATAGCACGCTTCCTAGCTCAACACAAATCGGCTGGAGACAAATTCAACAATAAAGCTCCAAACTTTATCCTCAATTTAGCTTAAATTGACAAGAAAATAGATAAAGATCAAAACTTCAATAACTAACCTACTCGAAATTAATGAAAATTAAACTAAGCTGCCAACTACACTAAGGCTTAATCTCAAAGTCCTTGGTTAATCTGATATTAACACTATTACCTTTTTCCTAACAAATGCACCAAAAACCGACAAGACAGTATGAACACTGAAAAAAATTGATTGATTTGAAGACACTTTATAAATAAAAAATTGTGAAAATAGTACCAATCTCTTAACAGAGCAATGTATCAAATCGTTTGTAGTAATAAAACTGGTGAGTATTCACCAGGTCATTTTCATAAGGAAAAGGGTTCGGTTAAGTACTAAATTCTAACCTACTACTATAATTTAGGCAAATCAAATAAGAAGTGGTGAATTGAAGATAGTCACAACTAAACAAGAATAAAATTTAACAACAAACACAAATTTAGCTAAATTACTTAACTCTTGTCATGAGTTATGTAATTTAGTCCTAGGAATTAGGGGGTCAGTCTCTTCTTGATCTCATAACTTGTCTTAACTCACTAAGACCCCATAACATATTGTGAATTTAATGGGGAACACCTAGTCTCTTCTTGGTTTCATAAGCATAAAAACCTATTATCGATATTCCACCAACTGAATGACTCAAATTGGGAATTACACAACTAATCTCCTCTTAGTCTCATAATCATACAACCCATAAACTCTCAAGGACATTTCCTAGGAATAATCTCCTCTCAGTCTCATGATCATAACGAAACCCATTAAAAATTTCATTTAAAAGCACCTCAAAGAGCCTAAATGCAATACCAATAATCAAAATCTTAATTAAACACACATACCCATATTATAACTATAAAGTTATGCCATCTACAACATCTATATTGTCACAAACTCAGTAAAACTAACTTAGCCACTCATATTAAGAACAATGGCAGCAAGAAATGATAGAAAAATAGTAATAGACTCCATAGATTAATAATAAATAGAGGATGACAACATAATAAGAGATTCAATGAAGAAAATGGAGCAAATACTTAATAATAAAGTTTAAATGTGCATCAAAATCATAAAAACATGCATCAAATATGATAAATAAGTTACTAAAATAGGAAAATAGACAATAAGCTCACTAAACTAAACATAAAAATGCTAAAATCTTAATTACGACTCATATTTCTAGCTGCAAATGTGAGTATTTATAGGATTCAACTACCAATCAATCGATAGACATGTATTAGCTCTAAGTCGTCTCTGTGTTTAATAATACATAACGCTTAGGAGGATTAGGGTCTTAGTCAAAAAACCCTAACCTTAATTTCTTCTGCACCGATTGATTAGTATGGTTGAATCTATCGCTACCAAGACCATGGTAGCCCTTATACACTTGCACATAAGATATAAAATGCATTAAATTCATTTAAAAACTACACTTTTTCATGCATTTTTAACAATTTTGCGCAAGTTGGTCTATTTGTGCATAAAATCTAATTTCATAAAAAATTAACTAAACTTTGCAATAATTTATGTACAAATGCAGATTTTAAAGTTGAAAAAATTGCACATTTTCAATCACAATCATATATTAACAACAAATAAAGTTTTTTGTATGGTTGGAAGAATTTTTCGATCAAGTCTATCTTGTAAGCTATACTTCTTATTACTTGCAAAACTCCCCATTTTGGAGTGAAAAATAGCATTATTCAATGATGCCTCCCCAATAATGCTGATTCTTTAACTATTAGAAAATTTTCAGTTATTTGAATACTCTTATAATAACAATGTGTTGAGTTTTCCCACTTGAAATATAATTTGAGTGTTTAGGGCCTATTCATCTTATGTAGATAAGGAGGATGAATCATGTGTAACAACTATTGCCAAAGTTAAATTGGGACTCTAAGATATTTGTTTTTATCTTAATAGAATGGAATGGGTTGTAGTGACTATAAAGACTGTGATTAGATTTGGGCATTAAATATTCATTTGAAAGTAAAAATCTTCTTAGGGAGATTACATAACAACTGGCTTACCAACAACTAAGAAGCTACAAGCTTGGCATTTGAGCATTAATGCTTATTGTTCTAGATGTAACTCACCTAATGAAGATTTGGAGCATGCTCTCTAGTCATGTCCTTGTGAGAAAAAAATATGGTAGTTTATTTAGCCTGCTAATTCATTTTTGATAAGTTGTAATAAAGGCTTTGAGGACTAGATTAAGTTTAATTATAAGATATTTTATAAAGGGAGAAAAACTCATCATTTGCTTCATCTCCTATGCCAAAATAGATTCTCTAAATTTACTTTCTTTCAATTTTCTTCGATTTGAAGCGTTTGAGGAAATGGATCCTCTTCTATATTTTGGCTCATTTGGTTAGACAAGAACATAAAGATTTTTCAACTAAAAAAATCTAAATTGCGCTTGCTAAAGGTACATATAAGCTTAAGTCTATGGGATGGCTTGTTTAATCTACTTAAAAAGCGAGTTAAGATAGAGTGTTTTTGGCCCATTAATAAAAAGACCAAATGAATCCGATCCGTTTAACTTGTGAGTTAAACTAGGTTGGTTTAGGTTGGCCAATTTAGCTTACATATACCTTTGGCTTGTAGATTGGCCATTTAACCCGCTTAAAAGCGGGTTAAGGTTGAATATTTTTAGCCCTTTAAAAAAGTGGACTAAATGAGCTCAACTCGTTTAATCCATGGGCTAAAGTAGGCTAGACCAAGTTGGCTTATTTAACCTAATTACACACCTATTTGCATCAACGCATACAATGGAAATAAAATGAATTTTGGTTCGCTATTAAAGGAAAGAAGAGTTCTCTTTGGGATAATTTATTCTCAAGTTATTTGACATCCATCAATGCTTGGTCAGGTGAAATTTAACATGGATGATCAAGAAAATACTTTAACAAACAGGCCATAGTATAGTAGGTGTAGTTATACGGAATGACCGAAGACATTGGATTATGGAATCTTTGAATTGTATTGGTTCACCTAGCATACTTGGGATTGACTAGTGGCATATCCATGGGAATGAAGAAAATTGTATTAATACAAATGCAAAGACTATTGTTTCTATTCTTTCTACAACTCATAATTGCATGAAGGAATTTGCTTATGAAGTTTCAAAGAAGATGGCTTCTTTTGTGTAAACTTTTGAAGAGAGTAACATCTTTGTATTTGCATCTTTAAAGTTACCTTTTTTCTTTTATTTTTTTTTTAATTCTTCATAAGTTATCTTTTTGAGATATTGCTATATATAATTAACGGTTGAAATTAGACTAGACAAGATAACGTCATGATAATGTCACAAGATATTTAAAAAGTTTAGATGATCCCAATAATTGAATTTATAAATTTATCTCAAGTATTTTAGAGAATCAATTTCCAACAGTTGTGTGCTACAACTTTTTGATGCTTGTATATATTTCTTAAGGAATATTACATTTTTAGTCTTCAAAATTTTCCATTTTTTCTAGTTAAGTCTTCAAATTTTATTTTATTCTATTTCAATCCTTAATATTTGTAAAATTTTTTTAATGAGTTCATTTTTGGTTAATTGTTACCTTTTCAATAGGGATGATACGTGGATTGATCTAAATATTAAAAATACAAAAAAATTATGAAAATAAGAAAATTAAATAAAGAAAAACATACAATAATAATATGTATACATAATATGTACATATATATAAATAATATTTAAATAAATAAAAAATTAAAGAAAAAAACCTACAAGAATTAAAAAAACAAAAATAGTTCCATCAATCTCCTAACCATGGGGTGGTTAGAATAGCCTAAAGTTCAAGGAGGATCATGACCTATTAGCTAAAGTGAGTTGATTCGACCCATTATCAATGGTGGATGGCTACTTATCACCATTGTTTAAAAAGAACAAGAAATAAAAGAACCCATTTCGGTTTCTCATGTCTTGCTTTTTTTTTTTTTTTAATTTTCTTGTGGTGGGTAGCTACTCTTTAGCCATGAAGTGACTATAACTTTTTTCTTTTTCACTTTCTATAGCTCTATTTTTCTTTTTTTTTTATTCTTTATTATTTTTATTAATTATTTATATATATATGTATAAATCATGTTTATATAATTTTTATTGTACATTTCAAATTTTTTCCATTTCTTAAATTTCTATTTTAAAATAATTTTTCTATTTTTTTTATTTTTAACACTAATTTTAGTTAAATAATATTTAAATTAGTAATCTATTTAATTAAATTAATCTCTTAGACAAATAGATCACACCGCATAATCATTAATGATTCGTTTGGAAACTTTTGCAAATGATAATGACTAAAATAAAAGGCAAAAAGTTTGAGAACTCAATTTGAAAAGGTGGTAAAGTTTGATAACTTAAAATGTAATTTTTCTTATTTATTATTTTTTTTTGCAATACCTATTTTTTATTGATGGAAGTCATTGGTTCCCCAGAAAAAGAAAATGTTTCAAATATTGGATAATCCCAAATAAGTAAATTAAATCAACCAAGTTACAACCAATTGCAACTGCAATTGGTTATATTTAAAAGAAAAAAGTGACTAGATCATTGGAAAATTTGCAACTAGATATAAGCGGTATTAGCAAATGACAGTCATGATACCTCAGTTCTAGCCTTGAATAATAAATCTTAGAATTCTTGAGCAATTTCACTATTGTTTTTTCAAAATGAATTGGCGTGGATACAAATTATATCAAATTTGTAGGAATCCATGAAATGTGGATTTTGGAATTAATTACATAACTATACATACGTAACTTTATATAAATTCATTTATTGTTAGATATGTTATTAGTTAACTCACAAGTAATGGGATAAACGGTTAAGAGATCCTTATATTTTGAACTTTTAATTTAGTATCTTTTTTTTCTTATTTCAATCATCACATATTATATCTAGAAAAATAGAGATTTAAACTTGATTTATTCCATTAAGAAATTACTATTCTTACTATTAGATTATAATGGTTTTGAATAATATTTAAATTCTTATTTTTAGTAAAGATTGAATTGTAAATGAGAAGTTTAATCACCAAATGGAAAGCATAAGGACTTGCATTGTATTTATCCCTTAAATAAGAGAATGGAATAATAAATAAGAAAAGGAGAAAGATTAGGGGTTAATACTAATTTTTTTTTTAAATTTCAACATTAATTCTTACGTGTTGGAAATGCTAGGCTGGCAATCTGATCAAGTAGCAAGGAGGATAGGTCTTGAGGACATGTCTCAATTAGGCAATTACATGAGCAAGTACTTAAAAATTCAAAAACTAAAGTTTAGTACGTCAATAGGGCACTAGCAAAAAAATAGTAGAAAATAAGCTTTGAGTGAAAGTTATTATATATTTGAGGTAGTGAAGTCATATGCTCTCCATGCTGCTTTAGTTATGAATTGTCATAACTGAAGTTGCATGCCCCCATGTGACTTTAGTGACAATATAGATACCTCCACTTTTAGGCACATGCTTTATTATCACATTCCCAAATTCTCTCTCTAATCTATTTTCAGGCATGAAATTCTCTCTCTCACTCATGTATTGGTGCTTAGATATTCCCCTTTTTACATGATTTGGTTGGTATCATTTTACTCATCCCTTGCATTTAAATTTTTTTTTCATTGTTGTGTTATTATTATTATTTTTTTTTTCAAATTTTAGTAAATATAGTTAGTTACATTGTGTTGGAAAAATTTGCACTTACTTTTCATAAATTGCATAAGTGGTATGGAAGTCGTCATAGAAAATTTGAAAGGTTGTAGTCAGTCATTGGTGATTATGGGAGAAATATTATTTAAATAATGGGAGCAACGTATTTGGTGAAGGTCTTGTGGATATAGGTGTTGTTTAATTAAGTTATGTTGTTCACAAGAATTGATTTTAAAGAGTTGAATGTGATTACTAAATCAAGTATTTGCTAACTTGGAGATAACCCATGTAATAATTAAGGGAAAAATGACAGATTACATGAAAATCATCATCTATGCATGTGGAAATATTATCAAGGGTAGCATCGAAGTGAAATATGATAGAGAGCTAGTGAAGAAGTTGAATATGAATAAGGGGTCAAACTATGCCCATGTTTATCTTAACGATTCTAGAGGTGTATGGCATGTTTGTCATAATGATTCTGGAGGGATCATACACATGTGTTAACTAGGCAATAAGACAAGATCATCCTTAGATTGACAGTAATTTAATGGCAAGGCATTTCATTGGTAATGTGAAAACGAACCCTAAAATTACTATTGTGGACTTAGCATAGGATATTTAGAATGAGTTTAGATATGTAGTGTCGAAAAGGAGTGTGTTTGAGGGGAAGAGAAAAGCAATTAAGATGGTGTATAGTAATTGAGACAAATCATACAATGAACTTCCAAAACTTCTAAACACCATTAAGATAACCAACCTGGGATTAGAGGTAAAATGAGGGTGGAAAGGTATTGTAGAGCCAGGTGTATCTGAGATGAAGTTGGTATTTCAAACATTGGGACCTTGTTTGTAGGCATTCAAATATTGCCATCCCACCGTTTGCATGTGTAAACCCTAAAGCCAAGCCAAGCCAAGTAACCATAGGTTTGAACTTAAAACCCAAGGTTTAGGGCGATCGACTAAAGGATCCGATCAAACCCAAATTATAAACTATTTAACAAAATACCAAGAAAAATGACCCTGTAAACTTAAATTTAAGAAAGTAAGTAGTAAAATAGGAGACTATAAAATTTTCAAATTTTAAGCATAATAACTGCTAATTACCGAAAATGCAAAAAGTGTAATATAATAACTAATAAATTAGCAGAGATAGATTATATGTATACTAAAAATTTTAGAATGACCAAAATAATATTTAGGAATGTTCACGTGTACCCTACATGTATTTACGTGTAGATAAAAATACGCGTAATTGCTAAAATAGGCCAAAAACTAAGTAAATAATTAAAGAAAAATACAAAATAATTATAAAAAAATCAGGATAAGATACCTGCAACTAGATCAGGTCGTGACTGAAAAGAAAAAAAAATTAGCCAATAAGAATTTGCCAAACTAAAAGCCTAAAATCAAGGAAATGGGCAAAATCACATCCAATTAATGCACATTAATTACTATGTTTGTCTATAAATAAGGAAAAAATTCACAGAAGACATTTGGACAGTTTGTAATCTGAGAAAAATCGAAACACAAGAAAAATCGAGAGAAATTCTAGAAAATTAAAAAAAAAAAAGAAAACTGTGCAGATTAGCAAGGTGAACCAAAACCACCACCCACCACCATCTGGGACCGAACCACCACCACCACCCTACCCTAGGACCAGCGTCTGGACCGGCCGACAGCCTTGGATCGGGTTTGGACGGCCAGAAATCCTTGAACCGGTTAGTCATTTACTCATCCCGATTTTTGTATAATTTTGTAAAATTAGTTATTTTGTCCAGAAAATTATGAAACTTGTTATTCTGAGGTTTTATTGTATGTAGATTTAGGGAAAAATATTGATTTAGTTTAATTATGTCTGGAAATATAGGGTTCTTAAGAAATTGTTCAAAACCGAGCATGATTAAACCGGAAATTAAATAGGCTTAGGGATGTAGTTTGGGGCTCAAAATTTTTCTGTAGGACTCTCATATGATTTAGAACAGTGCTATGAAGCCCTTTTTTTTTAAATTAATTTTCGAAAATTTTAAGTTAATTTTTAGCCCTAAAATGATGGTAAAATTGGGTGATTTGGGATTAATTAGGTAATTAGAATGTTAATTACTGATTTGGATCTTGATTAGATGATTAAGGAAGTTAATCTCTGTAGTGGAACCCTAATCCTAGCTTTTAGGTACTAATTATGGTTAATTAGAGAAATTAGGTAAAGAATATAAGAAATTAGGAAAATGTGAAAATATAAATTACTAAATCTAAAAAAATAAAGCTATTTAGTTAATATTATAATTGAAAACAGAAAAATAATAAATCTGAAATAATATTTAATTTTAAGTAAATATCTCAAAATGTAAAATTTTTACACATCGGGAATAAATCCGATACCTCAATTAGGGTTAACGTGTACCGAATAGTTAGAATACCAAAATTACGACCCTATAGAATATTTGAATACCCGAGCATAAGGTGATTAATGTCACATTGGGATACGAGCCTAATTACGACTTAGGAATTAAAACTAGAATCTGGTTTAGGAGCCGAACCCCGAAATAAAATACAACGAATTATTAATACGTTGTAGGTATACATGAGGAAAATGAGTTACATTATAAATTAGAATAAGAATCCATAAAATATAAGTACTAAAAGAACTTATTTGTATTATAGGACACCCAGAAACAAATCAGCTCGCAATTTGAGGATCGAGCGATTGAGCAAATTCAAGTAAGTTGGGTTATTGCTTATTGTAATAGAGTACTAGTTTTGTAGTGCTCGGAGACTTAGGCTTGTATATGCTTATGATTGTAAGTAGTTTGCGCATGTGTTTGATGTATCTGAATTCGTGCTGGAATTTGTGCTGTGAGTGATTTTGTGACTGATTTAATTGGTATGAACTTGTTTGAAAACCTTAACCGGAATTTAATCTTAGTCGACCGTAATAACCGAAAACGACATGCATTGCAACCCGTTAGGGGATCATAGGACTCTCCAACCAAATACCGACCCCTTCGAAAGGGATAGCGCAGGATTGCAAAATGGTCCCTTCTTCATCCTCAGTCGAACTAAGTGACAGGAGAGGAGGTCGCGGCGGGGGTGAAGTCAATGGTTCGAAGGTAGTCGCGGGAGGAGCGAGGTCTCCATTGCACAAGCCTGGGTTTGGTTGTGAGCTGCTGCATAACATGGAACTCCTCAACCCGGATCGGAGCGGGTGAAATTTCTTTGATTTCACAACGGACCGGACTACGTTGTGCGATGACACTTGATTGTTGCATTGCATGAAAATAATTGTTTGATAACCCTGTTTGTGCTTGTATGCATTCATGAGTCTCCAATTCAACTTACTGAGCTGTAGTTGCTCATACCCTTATAGATCCTTTTGCAGGTTCCGATTTGTAATCTCTTCAAGTACCATGCCGCCCTACAATTATCCAGAGGTTAGTCTTTTTGAAGCCAGGGGTGTGAGGATCAAGTTATTTAGCTTAATGTGTAACCAGACTGATCTTGTAGTTAAAGGATGAAGACTGTTAGTTATTCTGTAAATTAGTAAACTGTAGTTATTATGTAAATCTTCCTGGGAAGCTCTGTGGACTTATTTATATGAATATCTACGTTTAACAGTAATTTGAGTTACTTATCATATTTGTAGTATAATCATTAATCGAACTGTTTACTTCAAAGCGAGTGGTCGACGACGCCTTGTGTAGATTATCTCTATGGTAGGAACTGTGAGGCCAGTTTCTATCATAGAATGGTTTACACGGCGGGACTGTTGCGACTTCGCGACTTCGGGGCGTAACAGCATGGATAGTACCTTTTTGTGTAGTATGGATGGCCATAAATTGCTCATTACATGTACAATGGATGGAAATAATTGCATCGTACCGTTGGCATTCGCACTTGCTAACATGAAATCCAAGAGGATGTAGCCCTGGTTTATTTATCATTTGAAGAAGTATGTTATTGGCAGATGGGAAGAGGCTCTATGCTTGATTTTAGATAGGCGTATCGATATTAAGAAGGCATTCGACAACATGAATAATGGTTGGTAGCTACCCTTTGCAGTATGGAGGTATTGCATAAGGCACATAGTTAATAACTTCAACCACAAATACAAAGACCAATCTTGTAAGAAGTTAGGAACCGTTGTAGGCATGTAGGCATAGTATCAAAAATTTTGAGCTTTGATGCAAGAGATGTTGAAAGTGAAGGAGGACACTCCGCATTAGTTTGCAAAACTTGACATTGACAAGTGGACATTATACATAGATAGTAATTACAAGTTTGGATACATGATGTCCAACATAATTGAGAACTACAATGCGATTCTTAGAGGGGCTCATAGCTTACCAATTATTGCTCTAGTAAGAAGGATTTTCTATAACTGTGTTGCATTGTAGGAGAAGAGGGACGATGAAATTTCAAATGCTATGGTGGGAGGTAGGGTTTACATGCATACATACAATGATTGATTGAGAAATGGCAAGGTTGGGCAAGGGTACATATAGTTACCGACTATAGTAGGCATAATGAACTATTTGAGGTGAAGACTGGTAATGGAAAGGAGCCAAATGGAGTGATAAAGGATGGTGGCAAGGTTCATACTGTAAACATGGACAACTAACAATGCATGTGCCAGAAATGACAAATTTATAGAATTTCTTGCTCCTATGCATTTCCAGTAATAGAAAAGTTTAGAACGAGTGGCCTACGCCATGTCGGTCCTTAGTATAAGTGGACTTGCTAACTTGACATGTACTAGAGACATTTTTACCAAATAGGTGATGAGATTAACTGGCTAGCAATGGATTATTCGAAGCTCAAACCATGGTCCAAGCTAAAGAGATTGCAAGGGAAGCTTAGAATGAAACATTGCCACATGGAGATGGATGTACACAAAGTACCTAACAAGAATAGGTATAGTTACTATCAAAGGAAGGATGTAACAAGCAAAGATATTTGGATCTAAGTAAAGCTTGTAAATTGTATTGTTATATTTTAGATACACATACACATATGCGTATGCATAAACTTAGTGTTTGTTTACATTGTCTAGCCATTTCATATTACTTGTAGCATCACTAATAATTGTCCAACACTTTTGCAGATTAGATGAATCCAGGACCCATCGACACCTCGGTTTTAGGTGAGTGGGCATCCCATCACTCTTAGGATGTATGGGAGGGATAGGTATGCATTATACAACTTTTGAAATTCGTTCAAGACATTGTTCCGGTGTTGTTATGCTAATAGTAGTGTCCATATGACTCATTGCAAGTAGTAAGTGCCCTTACGATTAGACTGTGTGAGTTGGCCATGAAGAAGGAGGAAGAGCTTATTCCATTGGATGATCGCATGTTGTTGTACTTAAAGGAGACTAGATTCATGGTTGTCAGTCGCCTTCTAATTATCTAGATGGATTGGCATCTAATCACTACCTTAGTAGAGAGGTGGAGGCTAGAGACACATAACTTCTGCATGGCGTATGGTAAGATGACCATTACATTATAGGACATTGAGGTCTAGTTGGGACTAAGAGTAGATAGTGCTGCTATCATTGGCAGTACCAATAAGACTTAGGCTCCCATTGCTAGGAACTTTGCTTAGTGATGTTCTACCTTTTGCAAATGCCAAGGACAGATAAGTCCGGCTATCATGGTTGGCTAAAAGGTTTAGGATTATACCTAGACAAGCAGACAAGGAGACAGTGAAGCGTCACACTCACACATATATCCTCCAGTTGATTAGGGGATTCTTATTCGTAGATAAGTCATCCAATTATGTCCATCTCATGTATCTTCCCTTATTAGAGGAGTTTTAGATGGCAGGGACTTACAGTTAAGGATTACCATGTCTTGCATGGTGTATCAATAGCTATGTAATGCTATACGAACTAGTGTATTTGAGATTGGGGGACCTATGATTGCTCTTTAAGTTTGGGCGTAGGACCATTTCCCATATATTGCCCCCATCAATAGGTCTGGCTACATCATCATGGATGGTGTGTCTTTGGTTAGTAAATAGCGGGTAAATAGGGACACTACTCAAGAACCGATGTACATTGTTTAGTCGTATTGTGAGGCATTTGACCTATAGATAAGTCATTAGGTATACACTTTGCTCTCTCGAAACTTTCATGTTACGTGCTAACATTTTCTATTCTAACTTATATATATTTCGTGGTAGGTCATGTGACAGCCTTACTTTAATGACTTACTGCAGCTCCTCCATCCTATATGTATGGCTAGTTGAGATGTATGGACAACTAGAATTCCCCTCATATGCTTCTATATCATTGAGTTTTGCTTCCTTGATCATGTCATCTACTAGTTCAAAGGCTTCCAAACAAAGCCCTAGCCCGTGGAGATTAGTGAGCAGCTCCATCAACATAATCTTAGAGGTTATACATATATCGACTAGAGAGAGGTGCATAATGAGTACATTAGACAGTAGGTAAACCGATGCTCGTGAGTTGTTTATCCCTAGTTGGTTTTTAGTGTGGACCTCGATAATTAGTGGTGGTATAGGCAGCACATCCGCTAATACATCACTCGCCCTAGTGCAGTGATAGGTCATCTAATAAGCATAACCATCATAGCTAACTATGTCTAGCCTCATTTATCGTGTTGTGTGATTTCTAATGGTTTAATTTTTGTATAGGTCGATATATTATAGTTGGTTCAATTGACCAAAGACGTAAGGATGGCACAAAAGATCATCATAGGTGGCCTCCAATTCATAGAAGATCGTTGTAGTATTATCCTACACCATCCCCTTCTACATGCTCCACCATTGGATGAAGAGGACTAGCCTAAGCCACCTGTATCTCAGCCCACATGTACAAGATTCCATCCTAAGGGAGGTAAGGCTAGAGTGAGACGAGGATAGGGTCAAGGAGATGTAGAAGTTCTATCCATGGGGTGACATTCAATTAACTTAGGTGAGATCAGACCTAGCTCTATAGCTTCTCATATCTAACCACCCTCCCATTAGCCTTTGGAGGCCCACGATATGCCAGCAACGCCTCGAAAACAGTGTACTATGCACTTTGAGAGCTCTGCTATGGGTGTAAGGGTCACCTAGCACCAGCCACTCACACATGTTAGCTTCGTCCTACCTAAAAACTTTTTGGACTTACAGACTGAGCCTTCTATTGGTCCTTTGAAGAGATGATCGTCTCTCTTATCTAGATATGGGATATTCTTAGGTTGGCATAAAGGTCAACATTAGTCCATTTCCAGTATGCTATGACATTTAAAAACAGATGTACCTAGTTCATAATTGAATTTGATTTTTTTATTATATTTTGATTGTATGCATTTGTAGTACCAAGATATGAATACATGGTTGACGTAAAATTCTTGAATTTTATATTTGTATTTTAATGTAAATATCATTGTAGATTGAATGTATTTGGGAAATTTGTGTTTGTGTAGTTTTGTAGGAGGAAAAATCATAACTAAAGTTGCATGAGAGGCATGCGACTTCAGTTTAAATTTTAGTGCTAAGTGAAGTCGCATACTCACTATCCCAAATTCGTAATAATTTTTATTCGGGACCTATTTTTGTACTATTTCTTTTTACAAGTACTCTATCGACCTACTAAACTCTTGAAAACCCACCATCTTCCATTTTACCTCCCTCTCTCTCTCTCTCTCTCGCACAGTGCCTTCCACCACGGAATGGCTGCACACCATTCAATGAAAAAAATAAAAAAAACAAAGAGTAAAAGACAAACCCGACAACGACCAAAAAACCGACTCCCTAACTAGCTAGACCTCCTAAGAGACATTACTTCCAAAATTCTATCGAAAATAGGAGCAGTTGATGTCCTAATGAATGCACAGAACATGTGCTCTCAATGGCGCTCCATTTGCAAGGAACCATCCACGTGGCAGTCCATCGACATGTGGAACTTGGGGGATACCCATGATATGGAATATAGCCTCGAGAATCTGTGCCGCGAGACGCTAAACCACTGCGCTGGAGAAGCTGTTTATGTAAACCTCGAATATTTCGCTTACGATAACACTCTCAAGTGTATTATTGATAGGTATGTTCTTTAATCATTTCCTTTTTTTATTGTTTATTTATTTGCTTGTTTATTTGTATTTCTTGTGGTTGTGATTGTAGATGCTGGGCATTAGGGTTTACTTGCATTTGCAAACTGCAGCGTTAATTTTAGTTGAGATAATTTCTACGAAAAGATACATGTTTTAGAAGAAAACTTAGCGGATTTAATTGGAGGGGAAAAATAAACTGTATATTCTTAAATTCGAGAAAGTTATAGGTTTTTCTTTTCTTTTTTTTTTTTGGGAAAAAGGAAACTTAAGTTTTTGAACTACTAGTAGATCATACAACCAGATGGGCATGCTTTAAAACTGAATATTTACAAATGGAATTACTTAAAAACTATGATGTGATAGTTGTCTTCGCATTAGTAAAGGGGTTACTATATAGAGGTGGTTTTGTAAAAATAAAATAAATGCATTAAGAGAGTATTCGAGACACCACATTTTGCTTGTACTATAGTACATAGAAGATGACTGCATTTGATTTAGAATAGAGCATCAAAATATTAGTGTGCATTTGTTCCATAGGCAAACTATTTTTTAAACATCTTTTAAGGGTTGATACTATTGAGTATTTGCAATATCCTAACAATTGGAGGTGATGGGAGATGGTAGTGGCCATTGGCTAGTAGTTGGTTGTTAACTGGGTTGGAGATAATGTTAGTAGAAACTATTAACATCTATTTTTGTCTTATAGTACTTTTATTTCAGTTCCTATGGAGCTAGTTTCTATAGTTATATAGGGTGTTCTTATTTATTTTCGCACTGTTTTCATGGTATAGACTGTTTATATTGATGGACATATAAGAAATTCTAACAACTTTGGCAATAGGGTAAACTATGCTTATAAATGTAGATATTCTAAGTAGTAGGCTTGGTGGAAGTTGTCCTGGTGATTTATTGTGTTTTTTTGAAGAATTATTCTCATGGATTTCTATTGTGGGTGGTTAAAGATTAATCTCTTTTTTAGAGTTTTGTACCTTTATAGGGTAATTTTGAAAAATATATGACAAAAATGGGCTTGGGGTGGAAATTAGTACATGAGTAGGGTATGGGAGGTGTATAGTTGAATTACGTCTCTATTTAACAAGGAGGGTACATAGCAGTACTGTGCCTTCTTTGTTAAAAGGAAGGTGCAAATATGTTATCCATCTTCCTTGTTAAAAGGAAGGCACAAATATGTTATGTGCCTTCTCAACTCATATATAAATCCCAATTTCTGAGAGCAGCATTCATTGTTACCTCCACTACTTTTTAAAATCTTCCACACTGTTTGATTACTATTATCCAGGTGATAGCGTAACTCTATTTTCTCCATAGATCTATAAGTAACACTTGTCTTTCCTTTTTTCCACATTTATTTTTTTTAATATGCAAATTATATTGTTAATGTGATAGTATGTATATTGTCCATGTGCTAGTATGTAGTCAGATAAATTGTGCTGGTAATGTAAGAAAATAAGGATGCTACCTGTGAATTATAGATGATTTTACCTATACATTGGTTAAGCGTACTTGCACTTGCATGTATAGTATGTAAGGAAACACCTCATCGAGAAGTGAAATTATATGGGTGCTACGAACTACCAAAAATTGTATGGGCTTAACTCATTTTGGAATTGCTGGATGAATAGGTCGAGAATAACTAAGTATGTGAAAATAATTTTGTATGCAAGAGGGAACATCATGAATGGAAGTACCGGTCCGCAATATGACAAGGACCTAGTGAAAAAGTTAAAGATGAGGAGGGATTCGAACTTTAGTCATTTCCTCTCGTAGATCTATGCGAGTGTCAGGGTTGATCCTACTCAAGTTAAGCTTATACATCAATACCCTTGTTATTATTAAAGAGGTGTTTTGTACACTCTAATGGCCATAAGGGATGATGATGATGAGGAAGACTTGATAGAAATAGCTGATGCATTCGGAGAAAATCAAATATAGGAGATATATGTTAAAAGTTCTGGTCAACCAAGTACGAGTACTATCTAGAACACTTTATAAGGAGACCTTTCCTATTACCCTCCACCATAAGTTTAGCCAACTTAGGAGGACTTCCCTATGTACGAAGAACATGAAACTTTTTTAGTGGACAAGCCCACCCTTGGAGAGGGTGGTGTAAATGAGGAAATCAATGAAAAGGCACTTAATGTAGAGATTGGGTTAATCTTACAGGATGAGCAAGGTTATGACCTCGATAAAGAGCCAGGGGAATTAGTTGGGGGCTAAATTGGGGTTAGAAGAACAAGTTGTAGAAGTGGAAAACACTATAGATGATGTAGCCATATCGGAATATATATCGAGCAGCATCCCACCCATACCTCGGTTTCCTACTAGCCAGGGTATTCGGATGCCTCTCCAACATAATCAGACTAGGATGGCAACATCATTAGTTAGAGATCTAGTTCCATACATGAACATTGATGGTGGCAATGGTTATATAGTATTCGAAGAGGACATGGTGGCAGAGAGTAGTAATCAGGTATACGGTGAGGATTTGTTTGTTGGATAATGCTTTAGCACAAAAGATGAGCTTATTGACATTATGAAAATGTATCACATCAATTACCATTGTGACTACATAATTGATGAATCAAAATAGCACCTTTGAGCCATTTATTACATAGAGAAGGACAATGGGTGTAAGTGGAGGCTATGGGCATCATATAAGAGGTTAATAAGGCTATTGGTCATAACAATTCTTGAGGGACCACACAAATCCCACTGTAACATAAGACCATTGATTGATTGATAGTAAACTTATGGCTAAACAATTCATCAACAATGTTAGGGAGAATCCAGATATAAAGATTACAGAAGGCAAATGTCTTAACCTTGTTTGCGTATAATGTGATAAGGAAGAGAGTTTAAGATGCCAAGAGAAAGGCTATGGAGACGGTATATGGCAATTAGGAGAAAGCTTACAATAAGCTTCCTATTTTGTTGAATGTAATGAAAATTTCTAACCCAAGAACAAAGGTAGTCTAATGGTGGTGGAGATCCAAAGAGCCTAGAGTTTCAAAGACGAAGTAAGTCTTTTGAAGTTTCAGGTCGTACATGCATGCGTTCAAGTTTTGCTAACTTATAGTATGTATAGATAGCACATTTCTATATAGAAAGTATAACGATGTACTATTGATTACTTACCCTATGGATGGGAATAACTGTATTGTACCATTAACATTTGCACTGGTCGATAAGGAGTTTGAGGAGACATAAGGCTAGTTTTCGAAGCGATTAAAGAAATTCATGGTTAGTGGTTGGGAATAGACAATTTGGCTAATCACAGACTGGTACTTTGGGATCAGGAGTGCGCTTAAGAAAGATGATGTTGGCTAGAAAGGATCGTTTGTGGTCTGGAGGTTATGCATACAACATGTCACTAGCAATTTTAACAAAGCACATAAGAATCAATTGTGCAAGAAGTTGGCTATAGTTATTGCAATGCAAGTACAACCCAAGAAATTTGAGCATTTGATGGAGCAAATGTAACATGTGAAGGAGGACACATTATCATGGTTCTTACCCTTTCAAATGAAGAAATGGACATTAGTTGATGATGGTTTCTATTGGTTTGGATATATGACCACAAATATCATCAAGAGTTACAACACCATACTGAAAGGTTCTAGAGGACTACCATTGACTTCACTTGTAGAGAAAATATTCTACTACTGTGTCGACTATTAGGAAAGAAGAGTCACTGAAGTGAAGAAGGGAATGCCCGCTGGGAAAGTGTTAACTAAGTATCTTGTGAGAAAGCTTAACACATGGTCTAGGCAAGCTCCTACTCATACCATTAATAGCTATAGTCGATAAAATGAGATATGGGAGGTAAAGACCAGTTGGAGGCATGAACCAAATGGTGTTATGAAACAAGGTAGTTGAACGTACATTGTGGACATGAATAAGATGATTTGTTCATGCAAGAAGTAGCAAATCTATAGAACTTCGTGCTTTTATGCAATTAGAGCACTAAATTCCATTTCAGCTACTATTAGTAGATATGTTGGGGAATGGTATAAATGGTCTTGTTAGTTGGATGTGTACAACAGATACTTTCTTCCAGTAGGTGATGAGTTAAATTAGCCTCGTCTTGATTACCCATTCCTCATAATCAACAAATATCTGAAATGTGGATTGAGAAAACCAAGGAAGAAGAGATACTATATGGAGATGGACTTGAGAGAGCTTACCAATAAGACCAGGTGTATCACTTGTAAGATGGAAGGACATAATATGGAGAGGTATCCACAACTTAATAGGAACGGTATAAACTAACACATGTTTTGTTGCTTTCTTATAGTAGAATATATACCATATTATTTTCTATTTTTGTATGTCACTAACTCACTATCTTTGTACTGTTTTGTAGGTTAGATGGATCTAGGGTTGAATAACCCCTCCATACTACAAGGATAGGCTAGACATCGATTACAAGATATATGGGTGTTTCGAGTATGGCTTGACGTTTACTGCTTTGATAAAATATACAATTTAATAATTTTTTAGGATAATGATATATAATATGTCTACTCATTTAGGGACCGGAGCATATTACAATGAATTGAGTTGAGACAAGAATGCGGAAGGATACTGTACAAATACCACTGGATAATCACATGATCTCGTACCTAGAGGATGCGAGTTTCCTTACAGTATCACAGTTGTCATTCATCTAGATTAACCATCACTTTATCACCACATTAGTGGAGTGGTAGAGACCTAAGACTTACACTTTCCACATAGCTCATGGTGAGATGACCATTATGCTATAGGACATAGAGATCCTACTTGGTCTTTATGTGGATAGGGCCGCATTAATTAGACTTACGTAACTAGGGTAGCAAGAGGTGGTTAGAGGTTTGCTTAAAGACTACTATAGAGATAATACTATCAAAGGGGGGCGAGTTAGTTTGGCTTGGCTATGAAGGAGATTTAGTAACCTTTTTTGTAGGCATATGCGAGCGTATATCCTATAGTTGTTGAGAGGTTTCCTATTTGCTAATAAATCATCATCACTTGTCCATGTGATGTTCCTCCCCTATTTAGAGTATTTCTCATTTATCGAGACATTCAACAAAGGCTTGACTTGCTTAGCATTTCTATATTGCAATTGTGTAGAGTAGCTTGATTTGAAGCACATGAGATAAGTAGTGTAGCTATACTGTTACAAATATGGGTGTATGATAGATTCCCTTACATTACTACTTGTAGTAGGATCAGGTTTGCCATCCATGAGGGGTTGCCACTAATTGCTAGGTGGGTAGTATCACATGATACTATGCCATGCAAGTTATTGATGCCTATAAAACTACATTCAATTTACAGACGAGTCAACAGGTACGTAATACTTCAATGTTCTATTCCAATGTATTTGAATGCAAATATTACTATTATTAATATACTTTCCTTTCAAATGCATTGTAGGTTATATGGGAGCCGTATATGGAGGACCTTATTTAGCTCTTACTCCCCTTTTGCAATGCCAGCTGAGCTGTTTGAATGGCTAGGTTGCTACTCATTTGCTTCCAAATTGTTGAGTTTTACTTTCTAGACTTTGTCATTTGACAATTTAGAGGGTTCTATATGATTTTGATGGATGTTAATATGAATGAGGAGTTACACCATATCGACCTTATGGGTAAGACGGAGATAGATTAGTCAATTGTGCATCAAGGACATATAGCTACTTAGGTAAACCGCTAGATGTGGGTACTTCATTCGTAGGGACCTTAAGGTATAGATTCGAGTTACTACGACTGGTATAAGGATCACATACGTCGGTACATCACCAATCACGGGGCGATGATGGGACACTTGGTAAGCTTACTTCCTTTTATCTTATAGGGAGCACATACGCAATGCATTATGCATGATCGTAACAATGACTGATTCATGCAATGTAAGTGGCTACTTTACGTCGAGTGCGACTATTTGATGATTTAATCACTGGAAGTAGGATCATCAATAGTGACCTTAACCATCTTAAAGAGTACGGTAGATTGATCTTGTTTCCTCATGAGGCAGTTGTGCTAAACCCTATACTACCCCCTCACCTGTGTACTAGGATAGAGTTCATACTAGAGGAGAGTGAGCAAGTTGGATACGTGGTCAAGGATAGCGAGATGATGACATGTCATTAGGATCTTTCCATTCAATTGATTTATGTGAGATTGGTATCAGTACATTACCTATCGATACCTTCAACTTTGGCCTTAGCTTGTACCACACTCTAGATACTTATGGTAACATCTCTCCTCAACAATCACCACTAGCTCTTGATAAGCGATGCACTAGTTAGACTCAAACTTTAGACATGGGGGAGGGTGTCACTTAGCTACCACAATCACAACCTGGTCCTATTCCTCTTATAGAGCTTTATAATACTCCTCCTCATCTATCAGAGCTTTAGCCATTTGAGGGAATGTCAAGTTACAGGCCATCATTGCTTGCTTGGTTTGGGAAACAGTTGATAAGATTTAAGAAGAAGTAGTTGTATATAAATACTTATGTATTACTTAGTTAGTTTATTATGTATTTTCAATATTTGTCGTTCATTGTATATAGGGATGTTGCAAATAATATTATACATTGGCTTGCTATTCGCTTGCTACCGTTTAGTTACTGCAATTATGCCTTATAATATTCTATTTGATTTGATAGGTTCGGTTGTGTTTGGTAGTCTATTGGGCTATTTGTAGATGTGTTGAGATGTAGATCCTACTTGTGGGAATTCATGTGCCACTCAAGTTTTGGGTTTATTAGTGTTAAGAGGCTACTTTGCTCTATATTCGATGTATATTTCGTTACTCTACATGTATAGAGGGCATTTGGCAAAAAGATAAGGGTTGGGGAACATATAAAAAGAAGTTGCAAAGTAGTATTGTGCCTTCTTTGTTTTCTGGAAACAAGAAAGGCACCTCTCCTATATGTGCCTTCTTTGAATTTGAAAAGCAAAGAAGGCACCATTCAACTACGTACCTTAGCACATGCCTTTAAGACAAAAAAGGTTAGGAACATACGTGCCTTCTCTACCTTACTCACGTACTAATTTCCACCCTAGTCCCTTTTTCATCACATTTTCCCAAAACTACCCTATAGAGGTAAAAAACTCCTCTTTTTTAGATATGGTGAACTTTTCTACATCATGCACTCACTCAGATACAAATTTCTTTTCTTCTTTCTTTCTTTGTTTTTATTTTTCTTTTTAAAAATTTTAATGTTATCCTTCTAGATAATTGAATAAATGATATGGTTGTCATTCCCACATTGGAAATGCTACCTCATAATTTTGTTGCTTACCTTCCTTTTTTATGATGTTTGTCGGTGGCTGCTTGAATATGTTGTACTTAACATGCGTGTTATTGTAGGAAATGCAACAAGTTTTCTTACAAAACAACAAATGTTCTTATGAAAGTTTTACAAATAAAATGAGTGAAAAATATGTGAATTAAGATGGTACAAATTTGAAAATGCTATATTTTGCATAGAATTGCTTTTCCTCTTATTAAAATTTATGTTTGCTTTTCATTCCCTCCCCATCTCAAATTGTTTCATTCTGATTCTAGTAGGAGATGCTTAGCTTTAAATTGTTGTAGTGAATCAACATGTTTGAGATTCATAAATATCTTGTGAAATTTTCCATTTTTGTGTGATTGTAAATATATCAAAGTCAGGAACAAATTGAAGGAAAAATTTGATCCCATGCAGCCTCCTCTTGCTATGATGTTTCAGCTTAAAATGTCCCATTTCTGGGATCTTTATATGTTATATTTTAGTAGTGTTGTCATTCCCACTGTCTCTTTTCATCTATCTACTATTGCATCATAGTGTCTTTTGATTGTTGTATGCAGGAGTAGAAACATTAGACAACTTCAATTTTTCTCTTGCTATAGTGTTTCAGATGAGGGATTGTGTGAAACAGCTGCGAAACTACCATTACTAGAGGAGCTAGAGCTTTCTTTTAGCGATATTTGGGTAGAAGGCATAAAATCAATAGGGCTATGATGCCCCTCTTCTAAAATCTTTTAAGTTCAATAACCAAGGTTTTATAAGTCCAGACATGGCGATTGATAAGTTGATCCTGACTTAGCAAATGGTATGGCACTAGCTATAGCAGAAAGCATGCATGAATTGCGCTACCTTCAACTAATTGGGATCTAGTTGATAAATAAAGGCTTAAAGGCTATACTTGATGGTTGTCCTCATCTTGAATACCTTAACTTGAGACAAAGCTTCAATGTTAATCTGGACAGCGACTTGGAAAAGAGATGTGCTGATAGGATTAAAGTTTTGCGATGTCTTCATGATTCCACTCATGACTTTGCATTCGATACTGTTTATGATCTTTTATCTTCGGATCTAGATTTGAAAATAATATCCATCTGAAGTTTTTATTGGGGTTTGTATCTGATTGTGATGTGATGACAACAACTATGAATTATCTAGTGAATGTTGTGTCATTTTGAAGACCTTGAATACAAATAGCACTTTGCCATAATTAGGGACTGGAATGTTGGCAAACCTTATTGGTCACTATATTTGCGACTATTGCTGGGAGTCTCTGATCTACTTGGTTCTTGCTTGGCTTACATGGAATGATAGATAGGACTAGATAAATATGGTATATATAACAATACAACCAATTATGAAGCATCCTCTCAGCTCTGCATGTATTTGTTTTGGGTGAGAAGCTGCATAGTGATTTTTGTTTAGTTTTTGTGTCGGCTACATGCCACACTGTTTGTGAACAGTTGACATGGAGCAATAGAAGGAATTGAGAAAGGTGTGGATTACCATGATATCACTATTTTTCGATAATTAAACCTAGAAAATATTTGTAGCTGTAAATTTCCAATACTCAATGTCATAATCTAAAACTTCTAAATCTAAACATCACATAAATTAAAATTCATTTAAGTTCCCAATCTTCTTGAAACTTAAAATATGCTATATTGTGTTTCACGATCGGTTTTAAATTAAAATTCCAAGTATCGTTTTACATTTCTACCAAATAAAAATATAATATAAGTGGCAATTTTCTAGTATTTTCCTCCACTAGATTAACTGCACATATGACCCATAACTGACATAACATCAATTGCTGGAGTTCACCCGTTCCTATTTTTCTTCTAGTACACTAACTGCTATAACTAATCACACGAAATTTAAATTGCAAACAACTAACCTACACCCTACACTAGTACACCGAACATCTGTACCCTTCACAAGACTTACAACATAGTAACATATATTTCGGTACGTACATACACTTGTTACATGTTAAACAGACACACATCAGCAGCTAACATTGTAACAAAATGCCGCTTGCAGCATCAACCCGCAAAATACTTGCACAAACTGATCCAATTATCGAAAATATAACTTTAATCTATCTCAGGTAAACCTTACCCTTTTCCAAATACCCAATAGTAGTCAAATCAATATTGCTAAGGCTGTTGTAGTTTAATAGTAACAATATTATTTTCAATAGGATAAATTAGATTCGAATCCTCCTTCCTCTAAATTGTGATATAGTTAGAAAAAATAGATAAATAAATAAACAGAAAACTAAATTGGTGTTGACATAATGACATAAACTCAACAATTACCTCAAAAGATTACTAGATATGTATTATGGATTTAATTACACCCTCATATTTACAAGAAATGATTCAATGAGTAATATACATTACGTATTATGTATATGTTTTATATAACTACAAATAAAATATTGACATGTATGACGTGTGCAAATTATATGCGATAATTGGTTTCAAAGCTTCTTTTTTTTTTGTTATAATTCATATCAATATTTTATTAGTATTTATACATTATATATATATATATATAAGATATAATGTGTAATTCTTATTGAATCTTTTTTTCATATTTACATAGATATTACATATACCTAACTCAGGTAAACAACCCAAAATTAACCTACTAGACAGGCGACCTAAAACCTTCGAGAATAAACTCTGATACTAATCAAATAAATTAACAACAGGGACATTACGAATTTACGTTGATGTGCGACGAACTCCTTATATATTAACCATAAAATAATGTACGTACCCCTAGATAGAAAGAGTATCTTCTTTATACAATTCGGATAAATTGTGATTTTTCTTTTTCCTGGTTGCGTAGATAATATTTACTAGCATATAATTTAAATATAACTTTTAGTCTGCCTAGCCCTCTTGGGCGTTTTTGTAGATATTTTATTTTTGCTATTCTTATGATATTTTTTATTGGGTAAGATTAAGAAAAATTAAAAATTAAAAGAAAAAAAAATTGAAAGAAAAATAAAAAATATAAACTCATGTTGAGTCAAGTTATTTAGGGTTGGAATGGATAATGGTTGAAGATATACATTCAATTTAATAAATTCTGAGTTTTAAATAGTGAGATTTCATTGAAATATTTTTTAGTTTAGTCCACTACAAAACGAATTTTTATCTAATTTATGTTAGACTAAATAAATTTAGGATTTATTAAATAAGTTAACGTGTATATTAAGTTAAATTAAGATGGAATGAATTAGGTTCAAGATAGAAAACCCAAATAAATATGGAGTTTTCTAGAAACTTGATTAAATCTTCAATGAATTTAATAAATCTAAATCGGGTATTATCATATCTTATTAATATTAGATTTGTTAAGATTAAATTTTTATAATAAAAAATCCAAAAGATTCAAGTTTATATTTTGTAAATAACGGACATTGGTTTGTAAAAAGGAGATGTTTTCACAATTACACAAAGTTCATATTTCCACAATTAGTCCACACATCTTCTGTGCATGTCCAAACATAATTCATGATCTACACTCTCCATCATTCTGTCCATGCCACTGTTCACATTTCACAGATCACAACACACTCCAATGCTCGCATGTCCTGCACTTTCCAAACACACGCCATCACTTTGCATGTCCAACACATGACTTGCACTTCATATATACGCTACACTCACTTACATGATAGACTCACTCTCATGAATTCACTCACGCTAACCAAAATCATATACACGCCATGAGCACTTCACAATCATGACACTATCCATGTCTACTACACTCCACGACTAGGTACACACACATGTAGCATGATCTTACGTTCAATCACGCTACGCTCTATAGCACGTTGAACACATGGCACAAATAGTCCAATCACATGCACAATCCAATTATGGTGATCCAACCTGCTCAAGTAATTGGATAAATTATTTTTGTTATTTATTACTTTATTTTACTAACTCTTTTTTCTTTAGTGCAGGTCTTTAATATTAGTTATAGTGTTTTTAGTAATGTTTTTTTTATTGGTTTTAGTCGTTTTAATAAAAAATAAATAAATAATGAAATAATAACTTATACTAACTTTTTGTTGCATGATAAAATTTTTTGTGTCACTAACTTCAATCGTTTTGCAGGTTTTTATCTTAATTTTAACAGATTGATTATTTTTGCATGCTTAGGATTGAAAGTTGCATACTTGCATATTTATTATTAAAATTGCATTTTTAGAAAATTAAATCCTTTTAGAGAAATTACATATTTTGGAAAGATTGCATTATAGCACATTCTTAGAAAGTTGCACTTTTTAAAAAAAAAAAATTCATCATATATTAAAAATTGCAACTTTTTAAAAAAATTTCATTTCTGTTAAAAATTGCATCTTTTAGGTATAATTGCATATTTCATATCTAGGTTGCATATCTTAAAAGATTATGATAGGATTATGTACTTTCCATTGGATTTGCATTTTTTTTAATTAGGCATATTAAGAATTTTTAGTGAAAACTGAATTTTATTTCTTAGTTAGTTTTTCATAAAATAAAGAATCTTTAGTAGATTCTTTTCCATGGTTTAGATATTTGTTTCTTGGTTTAGACATCTTTTCCATATTTAGACATTTGCTCCATAGTTTAGACATCTTTTCCATATTTAAGCATTTACTCTAAAGATTAGATATCTTTTCCATATTTAGACATCTATTTTATGGATTAGATATCTTTTTCATTGTTAAGCATCTTAGACATATTTTCCATGGTTTAAGCATCTTAGGTATATTTTCCACATTAATTGCATATTTCATGAATAATTGCATCTAAGCACATTAGGATTTTTTAAAAAGGTTTTGTCATATAGTCAGTTTTTCCTAAAATAAAAATACTAACTTAGAGTTTTTTTGAAAATTAAGTCTTTAGGTTTCTTTTTTTGGAAATAAAAATTAGTGTTTCCTTTTTTAGGATTTTTCTTAATAAAAATAAATTAGTTAAAAATCATAAACTTAGCTTGTTTCATAAATAAAATTTGTCAACCCATTAAATCCTTTTTAAGAAAATGAGAAATACAGTCGGTTTGATTCTGATTAATGAGTATATAGGCACTTTCGGGGCAATTGAAAAATTTGTAATTTCTTTTTTCATTTTTAGAGAAAATTCGTAATAAAAATAATTAGAAAAATTCATTTTTGTGCATTTTTACATTTTTTGTATATTTTCATATTTTTAGAAAAATTCCAAAAATAAAGGCCCATTAGTTGGTTTCTTAAATTTTTATATGGTGATTTTTGTCTTAATAGGTTTGCCCTTAAATTTAGATTTTTTGGTTAAATTTCATGAAAATTTAATTTTTTTAGAAAATCCATAAGCTAGTAGCTAAATTAGAGTTTTTTCATCTGAAAACCCTAACTTAACTTTTTACCAATCTAACTTATTGTTGACTCCAAAACAAAATATTTTTTAGACATTTTTAAATTTTTTTTAATTTAATGTTGACTAATTTATATTAAGCAGGCTGAGTTTAATATAAGTTAAATTAAGAAAAACTGAAATAAGACTTGACGGTTTCTAGATGACAGGAAGAAAAAAAAACCTCTTAAGGGAGTATTTTCAACAAACATTTTTACATTCCAACCATAGCCATAACTTATTACATCTTCTTCAAAATAGGCAAGAAAGCTTGTGAATGCAAACTTTCAAAAACTTGTAAAGGTTGAGATCTATGATGCCTCCACCCTGCAAGCTAGTTTGCAATCCAATTAACTTCACAAGGTACAACTCAGACCCATAATTGTGTAGTTGCAATATTTTCTTTTTTCTTGCAATTGCTTAAAATATATTTGTATTTAGCTTTTGAGTTTTCATTTGGAGATAGTAGTAATTGCACTGCAATTTTTTAATTAATTTCAATTTCAATATTCAATAATCCCTTTTGAATGGAATGGACAATTTCCTTGTAAATTGCCTAAAGTTTTGTTGCAACAATATCCATATTTCCCAATTTATGGGAAAACCATAGGATCAACCATCCTTGATGATCTCTTAACACTCTTCTAGCCAATGCTTGTCTTGTCAAGAGATTAACCAATTAATCCGAATATAATTTGATCCATGATTCTTGTAGGGAAACTTAAGCAAAGTTTCTAATTTTAGTGTGAAGAAATGTTTCAATTTCTTAAGATTTGTTCAATGCTCATGTCCAAGTTTCCTAATATTCTGGTGAAGGTTACTATCCTATGGATTAGGTTAGAAAAGACCTTGATTTCTTATAAACTACAAGTACCAAATCATAAACAAAAAAATAAATGAGTTTAGTGGATAAGTGTTTGGTTGCTCACTTTTCCTAACAAATTGTTCAACTTAATCCATGTTCGAATATCTCCCTTCACTTATAGACTATGGATATTTGTTCTTTGCTAAGAGTAACAATATGATTTATTTTACTACATAAATGTAAAACTTGTAAGCGATCTTTGTTTAGATATCCACATCAAGGACAATTCCCATTTTCTTTTATCTTCCTATGCCTTAGATTTGCTGCTGTTGGTAAGGAATTATGTTGTATTCTCCATAAGAGAAACTTTATCTTGGGAAGAAAGATTGATTTCTAGATCCAAGCCCAATTCTCCTCTTTTAACTCACAATCATAGTTGAGTTGCTTATAGATATTAGCAAGCTTGATGTCTCACTTGCTATTAAGAGACATGAGCATCTCATCATTCTTTTCATGAAGGATAGTTAGTCTAATTTGATTAATTATTATTTCTAATATTTAAAAACTAATCTTGCCATCAATCCATTCATAAGGATTTAACTAGCATTCAACAACTATTAGGTTATTAGCTTATTGATAGATTGGGCCTTGGATTAACTGTCAAATGGAAAAGTTTCCTACCCATTTGTTTAACCAAAAGCTAGTTCTTTTACCATTTTCAACAACCATTGAACCATTTTCCTTGTACCATTTGTAACTTTATGTTAATTCTTTAACAAAATGTGAACCATAAGTAAGCTTAGGAACTTCATCTTTTTTCCTCAATTTTTTATGTTTTGCCCATGTGATATATTTTCTTTAAAATCCTAGAACCGCTTAATTGCACAAGCCTCATTTCTCTTGTGTAAGCCTATAAAGACATGATTGCCTTGTTCTTTAGGTCTCTTAAATTTTTCCCAACTGATCCAATGAGCTCTATTTGAATCATTAGTTCCATTCCAAACCAAGTTTCCAATGGTAATTGTAAGTTTGTGTAGGACTTTCTTTAGGGTGCTTGACACTTGCATGTAATAGGATGGTATAGATTCTAGGATAGATTTTATTAAAATAGCTCTTCCACAGATGCTTAAATACCTAGCTTTCCAACTTGAAAGCTTCTTTTGAGCCTTTTCATTAATTATATCAAGTTGAGTAACGGTTGGCTTACCACCATCATTTAGTGAAAAAACAAAATAATTTCCTAGGGAAGTTGACTTTCGAAATTCTAGTATTGCCAACACATCTTCTTTTACTTACTCAGGACTGCTTTTTGAAAAGAAGATAGAAGATTCATGAAAATTTACCTTTAAGCCCAATAATCCTATCAATTTGTCTAAGACATTCTTTATTTCTTGAGCATTCTCTTGGTTTGCTTTTGCAACTAAGACAACATTATCAGTAAATAATATATGAGATATACCCAAGGAGTTCCCTCTTATTTTCAATTCTTGCCATTCACCTTTAAGAGCACTTTTCTCTACCATCTTACTAAGAATTTCCATTCCCAAAATGAACAGATAAGGGGAGATAGGATCCCCCTATCTTGTGCCATGAATTGTAATAAATCGGTTGAGAGGATAGCTATTTACTAAGATTTCTATTAATGTGTTTGCTAGGCAAGAACTAACTAGTTTTATCGAAGATTGAACAAAGTTGATACTACTAAGCACCTAATGAACGAAATTCCATTCGATGGTGTCAAACACCTCCTTAAGATCTATTTTTATCATCATCCATCCATGTTTAGTAGATTTTTTCTTAAAGCTATGCAAGATCTCATTTAGAAGAATAATGTTATAAGCCGCTTTTCTTCCTTGTATAAAACTTACTCGTGCAGGGTGAATGATATCCTCTAGAAAAGGTCTAAGTTTATTTGCAAGTAGCTTGGGTGAATAATTTATTTAGTATGTTGCACAGACTGATCATCCTAAAAGATTTGACATCACTTGCTCCTATTTGTTTACGTACAAGACATATTTGAGTTCGATTTAATCAATTAGGGATAGTTCCTTCCTTAAAGCACCTTTTTATAAGATTTACAATTTCTCCTCCTATAAGATTCCAACTATTCTTATAAAAGATAGCATGGAACCCATCACTTCGTAGAGCTAATATACTTCTCCAACAATTATTTCCTTCTCTAAGGCTATTCTTTGTTCATCACTTAAGCCACATCTTAAAGACTCCTCAATTGGGTTATTAATCAAAGCGAATGATTTTAAGAAGTATATAGATTTTGGAAATAGGTAAGTGTTATCGAGTGACTTTAGGGTAAAGCTTTAATCTAACAAAACCATATGTAAAGGCTAAGTAATGCCTAGGCTAATCCGGTGTAACTACTTCAATGCTTAAGTTAGTGGTTGTTTTAGGAAAGGGTAAGTGAGTAAGTATAGAGTTAGAGGGTGTAAGAGAGTTCTTACAATGCCTTTCTTCCCTTATTTATAGGTTAATGTTGGGTCTTTGTAATAGCAATTAATCATTAGTTGTGGACCATATGGTGATCCCGTATTTAAGCAAATGCCTAAAATATAAGAGTAATAGGGGGGTATGTAATAAGATTGTATTAGATCATAATTGTCTATACCACTTCCTCAAGTTAAAAAAAAAAAATGAAAGGCCACAACCTTTTAACTTTTCCACTCATTTACTTTTCTACTGTAGCATGCATGATAGCTGTCATGCTAGCCATCATTACATTGCAAGGGCTATTAACTGTCAGTGATATGATATCCCTTGGATGTTTGACATTTGACATATGTCATCCATCTATGGTTGACCATCTAATAAGAGCATGAATCCCTATTATAAGTCTATTAGAATTACAAAAGGGGACCATTCATATATAAAGAACTTTTTCACATTGATCAATATTTCTTACTCCTTTCTCATTCATATCCACTTTTAGAATTGTCCTCTGCTTTCAAATTTTCTTCTTGTGTGTTCTCATCCTATTTGTTTCTTTCTCATGCTGTTAAGTAATCTTTAACAACTTAAAAACTTCAATCCGGTATGGTTCCAAGTGTCATCCATCGACTTATGCTTTTAGATTATGAGGCAACTGCATTTGAGGCTACTTTTGCCCCTTTAAAAAAGGAACAATTTGGCATCCTCTTTTGGTAATTCGACAAATAGCATGATAAGTGATGGGAAAAACTCGCTCACATTAATGCTCTTTTTGTGGATAACTACCTAGATGAGTGGTAAGTGGTGCTATTAGGACACTCGTTTCAAAGTATAATAAGTATTGGCAAGATATTTCCAATTCATGGCATCTGCATAAGTCCAAGGAGGATGAGAGGGTATGTTTTCCAATAGATCGTGAATTTCACTTTTATTTGAAATATCTCAATTTTGGTTTGGTTTCCCATTCTCCTGTTTTCTAAAGTAGTTTTTTAATTACTTATGGGCAACACTGAATATGTTTTCTCCTAACACTTATAGGCTTCTCTTCACATTCAAAATCATATAAGAAGAGATTGAGGTTAGGGCTATGCTCCAATTATTTAGATACTTCTTCTCAATAAGGAAGTAGCCTGATGGTTAGTACTTCGCAATGACTTAGTATGGGTGTAAATTCATGGATGAGTTAGAGTCAAAATTTCATAAGTAGCACGACAAATACGTCTTGATAAGGTTAGGTGAAGATTTGGATTTTTGGACTCAATAAACTAAGCCCATCGGTACCAAAGACATTCAATTATTGTTAAATATTCCGCCATTGCCATGAGCGGCAAGGAAATAAGATGTTTTTTTAAGACACTTAGAGAATTATAAAATGATATGAGAAGGGGGAGCCCATCAGGTGTTGGCCTACCTATTGTGTCAAGTAGAGCTATAAGAAGAAAGCCATTATCGTGACTTAGGGTAGAATAGTTGCTTTGAGCTTCGTTCTGCATGGACTTTGTAAGTTTTTAATTTTTCTCTTTTCCTATTTATAACACTAATTTCTTTTTATGTAGACATGGGTACAAGGGATGTGGATCCAATGAAATTATTGGCTCAAGTAAAGGCCAAGAAGTAGAAGCTTGATAAATGTGCAACTACTAAAGTTCCTGTTAGTCGGCCATCTGCATCGAAAAAAGATTACCAAGGAGAAGGTCATGAAGCTGCCACTCTGAAGAAGAAGAAGGAAACTCATCCCAGTGATAAGGGTTAGGGGACTCAATAGCCTTCGGGAGCTATCGGGACTATATAACTTGAGGTGATCTCTTTGACAATAAATACCCTATGGGAGGAAGTGCCGAGAGAAGCCAACTGAGATATTGCTGGTAATAGCAACATTGAGGTTGTTCCCCAGTAGATGATGGACAACTCATTACACCAAATAAATGCTGAGTCGAGTCCCAAGAAGAGAAGTACGAAAGAGCTTGTCAATCAACCTTTACCCAATAAAAGCAAGGGTTTGGACGAGAAAACAAAGGAGGCCCTGAGAAATAAAGCCCTCGACATCAATTCTACTGAGTTTGTCTACAATAGTGAAGTGGGCAAATACTTTGTACTATGTTAGAGCCATAATATCTTGCATACTAATTCGGCCTTAAGTGATAAGATAAAGCCCTTAGCCTTGATGGAGGGAGTCATTCTCCTTAAGGATAAGGAGATTGTGAAGAAGGATGTAAACAGAGTAGGTAGTTGTAATAAAGGCCATATTGCTGCTAAGTTGTATGATGTAAGTAATAATCATGACCTTTTCATTTATGGCTTAGGTCCCATTGTTGACCTAAATTTGTTTATATGTAGATTAGCAGTCATGTTTTGATAGCCTTAGATGAAGCCAAGAAGGAAAGGAAGAAGGTATTATCCAAATTTTGTTGCTTTGTTAGGAAGCAAATAATTTATTTAGCTTTATTAATTTATTGTAGAAGGTTAAGGAGGCTTATAACTCCTCAAAAGCTTAACTATTACGGTTGAGAACGTGAAGATTAAGGTTGAGATGGAGGCCAAGAAGTTATAGGAAGAGCTCTCTATCAAGAAGCTAACACATTTTTTGGTGGCTGATAAAGTATCGGGCCTTAAGACTAAGAATGAAGAGCTCATCAAAGAGATTGAGGACTTAAAAGAGAAGCTCCACAAAAAACGAGAAGAGTGTTAGTGGTTGGGATGAACAATAGCCTCAGTGAGTGATGAGAAGGACAAGCTAAAATTTTACATAAAGAACTTAGAGATAAATAGCTCGAAACTCCCAGCTCGTGTCACCAAATTAGAGGAGTCAACGAAAAGGAAGCCCTCTGTAGAGGAAACATTGGAAATTGTGACTCCCAATTAGCAATACCAAAGTTTACTCTAAAAAAAGTTCTTGCAGGGGTTCCAACTGGCGAGGAAAGAGATTTTAATGGTTCACCTTAACTATGAATCATCATGTCTTGACTTTACCAATGTTGATGATGGTGATGCTAATAGTGATGATGAAGAAGTCAACGAAGAAGCAAAGATAGAGGTTTAAGGGCAGGGTAACAATATACAAGCTAGCGTTGAAGTTCCTATTGATTATGAGAAATGATTATCGAAGGAGACCCCTTATGTCCATAAAGAGACCTCTAACTCCTCCAAGACCCCTAATGCCAATAGAGAAATAGGCTCCAAGAAGGTCTTAGACTTTGCTAAACTAGACGATAGTTCCACCCAATCCAAGAGCAAAAATGTTTTAGACTCTTAAGGAGTCGATTGATTAATTTTACTGTATTTCCACAATTGTTTTATGGACCATGTGGTTGGGATGCCGACCTTTTGTTGTAACTATTGCATTGCATTTTAACGCTTCCGATTTCTGGTACGTTTTATTTAATGTGCATTTTATACTTATCTTTTCATAAACATAATGTTCATTAGCCATAAAGGACTTGAACTTAAGTGTATTTTCTTAGCCATGAGATTACTTGCTAAAGGTAGCTTAGAGTTTATTAACTTATTGCTTGAAACATTTTTTTTAAGAACATTTGATGTCATTCATCAATGTATACTAAGCTCATTAACCGTTATAGTTCTAAACTTATTAGGTAATAGTTAATTTGTTGTATAGCTAGAACATAATTAATCCATTAATTATGCATTGATCAAGAATAAAAGTGATTGAAAGTAGAGATATTCATAAACTTGAAATAAACATTTCATACTTAGAAAGAGGTGAAAGCCATTGCGTTACAAAGTTAAAAGATAATATAAACATCTTTAATTGAAAAGAAACATTTCAAAGTAGAGTTTTAGATTCTTGGTGGTCTATGCATGAAGTATGATTGTTCCATCTAGCCTTTCTAGTTGATAGGCCTCATTTCCTACAACTTCCTAGATCCTAATAGAATCCTCCTAATTTGCACTGAGTTTCCCTAGATTCTCTCGTGTGCTAGTTGTTTCTGAATCTCTAGGCTGAAAGCTCTTGTGTTTTATTTTCTAATTGTAGTACCTGGTCACTTTATGCTGATATGCAGCAACTCTTGCCCTTGTAATATCCTTAATCTCTTCGATTATATCCAAATTGGCTGTAAGGTCGACTTGATTTGCCATAATACCAAAATTTTATGTTCAAAGATTAGGTAAATCTAACTTAATAAGCAAAACTGCTTTCAATCCACACGTAAGCCTGAAGGGTGTTTCACCAATTGAAGTCCTCTGGGTGGTCCTATATTCCCATAAAACATTAGACAATTCATCATCCTATTTACCCTTATCTTGATCAACTCTCCTCTTCAAACTGTATGGGATGGTCTTATTAACAACTTCCGCTTGCCCATTAGTTTAAGGATGAGCCATTCAAGTATAATTTAGACAAATACTGTGTTTCTTACAAAATGCTTAGAACTTATCATTATCAAAATGTGATCCATTATTAGTAAGTATCATAAATGGAACCCCAAACCTCAAAATGATAAAGTTGAAAATGAAAGCTTCGACCTTCTATTTGGTGATTTTAGCCATTACTTCAGCCTCCACCTACTTGGTAAAATAATCTACTACAACTATGACAAATTGTCGTTGGGTCATAGACCTTGAAAATGGTCCAAGTATGCCCAATCCCCATTAAGTGAAGGGCAAGGGCTAATGAGGTTATGCAGCTCAATATAAGGCACGTAGCTCAATGTCTCATGTTTCTAGCATTTCGAACATTGTCGAAAAATAGATTTTGCATCTTCTTTCATAATCGGCCAATAATAGCTGAGTCATAGCATGTGAATATACAAGGTTTGACCCTTTGCATGGTTGCTACAAACAACGTAGTGCAACTCAAATAATATTTGTTGAACATCTTTTGATGGAAGGCATCAAAGATAAGGTTAGGAAAGGCTACACTTATACAATTGGTTATCAATTAATGTATAGTTTACGACTTGATATATCAACCTATGAGCTTCTTTTTTATCATCAAGAATAACACCATCCTTCAATATTATCAATAATGGGATCCATTTAAGGCTTCTCCTTTAGGCAAGGAGCTAATTCGTAGCTTTACCCAACAATTTCTAGGCTTTTATTAAGGAGATAGTCAATGAAAAGCTTATCATTTAAATCAGGAACTACCATATTGGCTAACTTTGATAGTTTTTTGGTAGCAATGTTTCTACTCCTTAGTGCTTTCTCAATTGAAAAAGAATGAAACTCTAACGTAAGCATTTGTACTATCAATAAGTACTTGCTCATCAATTCTTCTTGGCACCAAATTTCTTAGCTAGTTTAAGTCCAACAATTAGGTCTTTGTACTTAGCTGCATTATTACTTATTAGAAACCCAAATTTTAATGCATAGTTAGCTTTTACATTGTGGGGCCCTTGTGAAATGAGGTCTGCACCTCATCCTTCTTTAGTGGAGGAGCCATCAACATATAAGTTTCATATTGGCTTCTTGGCTATCTCAATGCTATCTTCTTCTTTGGTGGATTCAACGACAAAATTTGCTAACACTTAAGCTTTTAATGTTATTTTAAGTTTGTATTGTACACTATAAGTACTTAGCTCCAGAGTATACTTCATCATCTTCCCAAAGGAGTCTAGTTGCTTTAAAGCTTATTGTAGGAGCTGATCAATAAGGATGATAATTTGATGTTATAGACACCCCATTTTTTGATACCTCCCTTACTCTCTTGTAATTTTAGAAATTTCTAGAATTAAAAAAAGGGTCTTAGTTTAGAAAAGTAAAAAAAATAAAAAATTTAGAAAAGTACAAAAAAATAGAAAATTTAGAAAAATGCAATAAAATAAAATTTAAAAAAGAAGAAGAAGAAGAAGAAGTGGATAATTTAAAATAAAATAGGATTTAAAAAAACATAAATTTAGAATTATTTTAAGTCATAAATAATAAAAAAAAAGAGAGAAATATTGAGCTTGAGTTTATATTTAAATCTAACTCAAATTGCAAGCTAATGGCCTAATGGAAAGGGTATACATAAACAATCAAGAGGCCTTAGGTTTGATCCCACCCAAAGATGCTTGGTGCCTTTTATGTTTTGCAACATCTAAGTGCTACATATTAGCCTAGGATTGGCTAACATCGACACTTTCCATCCCTTTCTTGCCCTTTCCAAGATTTTCCCTAGCTTTTCCTCCTCCTTCCATGTTCGAGCGTCTCACTTTGAGACCTTTTTTGGTATCTTTTTCTTTCACTAAATTAATGGTGAAATATCAAAGATCACATGGCCTATTTTGCATTGAAAGTATTTTCAAGTCCATATTCATTTATTGAAAAGATTAAAATCACAGGAAAAAATCAAAAAAGATAAAGGAAAAAAAAATGAGATTGTAGCATGTTGTGTATTTTGTAAAATCTAAGCCATGTTAAAAAGAATCAAAGTTTCTATTGTGCTTCTTGAGCAACTTTGTTGAATTTGGCACAAAAAAATCACAAGAATCAAGCTTATTTCCTTAGAATCAAGATTACACTAGTTGGAGCATTCATGGTTGAATCATCCATTAATGGTGCTTACCAAGTTTTCTGGAGCTGATTTTGTATAAATCAAGCTCCTTCATTGCATTTAAGAGAAGACTAAACGTTAGAAACATCCCTAATCTCCTATTTGAATACTCTCTCACTTTACCTCTTAACACCCTCTCTCTATAAAATTAGAGCCACTACAACCCCTTCTAGAGCTTAAGACCACTACTACGAGCTCCCTCATCTCTTCATCTCTTTAACCTAACTGATCCCATCATCAGCTGTGCCCCCAATTGTAGGAACTAAGAACCTCCTACTCAAACCTTAACCATCGTTGGCTCTAGCTCAAAACACCACCACCACCACTACCTTTCTCCACACAAATCTAACATTATGGCTAACCTTGCTACCCTCAATAACCTCGAACATAACCACACATTTAACTCCAGCAACTACCACCCATGCTACCTGCCACCACCACCATCGACTAAGCACTTAATAACACCCAAATGACCACCAAACACGATGGCACTTAAGAAAACTCCCAATCTCCAATAGAATAGCCATAAACTGGCCTTTCTTATAAGTTTTGGCAACTAGAGCAATCAAAAACCACCCCTACGATGGCTTATTCTTATTTCCTTGTTGTAACCTAGATTTGCACCCTAACTAGATCTAAGCTCCAACCCAGCTTCCTACCTGCATGCTGCTTTAATCTAAAGGGTCCGACCCTTTCTGTTTTTTTATATTTTTTGTTTCTATTTTTTTTTTCCTTTTTCTTGTATATATTTTACATTTCTATCATAATAAAATAAAAAAAAATAAAAAATAAAAATAGATAGAAAAAAGAGGGAAAAGGTTTGTTTTGTTTTAACCAAAAATAAAAATAATAAATAATAAAAGAAAAAAGAAAAGGTAAGTAAATAGAACCAGTTTTCATCACATAGAAAAATTATTTTCAAAAAATAAAATAAAATAAAATTGAATTAACCCTTCTTTTAAGGCTAGGACTATTTGTAGAATTTTTCTAAGAGGGAATAAATTACCAAAATTATGATCCTTTCAGAGTTTTTCTTTAAATAAAATGAAATTGATAAAAATTTAAATTTGGTCATTTTCTTAATATAAAATTAATCAACAAGTTAAAATTTTCGTTAACGAACTACAAAAAGTCTAATCCTTATTAGAGAATATGTAAACACTTATGGGGTGACTTAAAATAGGGAAACTTTTTTATTTTCCCTTTTGTAAATAATTTCGATTTGTTATTTATGCAAATTGAATTAGTTCTAATTGCAAATTTAGAAATAGTTAAAATAGGTATTTTAAAAGATAAAATTAATTTCGAGAAAATAAAAGTAGTACCCTTTTAAGGGTTTAAAATGTTAGCCCCTTGATTCGAATCTTTGGTTTTCAAAACTTTTTTCTAAAAAACGGTTTTACAGTAGACTAATGGCTAGGTTAAACCAATTCACCCAATTAATTTAATCTAACCCATTCTTTTTTCCGACTCCAATCAAGTGGTGACTCAAATTTGAAAAAAAATAAAAGCCAAATTTTTCTTAACTCTTAATTGATGATTAGTATTAAACGGGTTAAGGTTTAATATTAATCGAGTTAAGAAAAATAAATAAAAAAACTAGGAAAAATTCAAGCTCAACAGCTTGGTGACTCTATTAGAGAAGTTAAGAGAGCTAGCCACTTGAAAACTTTCCAAAATTAAATTTGCCTTTTAAAATACCTATGTCATTTTGTTTATTTATTTATTTTTTTCATGTAAATACAGTTTGTTTTAAATTCTCATATTTACTTGTTTCATGCATCATACTTAGGATTTTGGGAGGAATGATTACATCAAGGATGCAAGATAGATACGGTCAAACCTATATCGTCTTAGGACCCTAGGATAAGGGCCGTTGGATAGGTTTCAAGTGTTATGGGGTAACCATTGCTCAGGGCTGATTAAGCTATCCTACTTAAACTTTGATATGACTAAGGAACTATTTTTTTTGAAAACGTGTGAGGTCATAAGTTTAAGGACCTTTAGAACCTAGCCAAATCACATATACTTAAATCATGAATTAATACACTAGTCTAAGAAATTGAAACCCAACTAATGTCAAGTGTTTTAAAAAAATGTGATCAATTTTTTACTAATTCATTTATAAACACCAAATCAAAAAGTAAGGTTATAACTTAAGGAATAATGTATTAACCCAAATAGTTTTAGCATCTGCATGTTTCCACATACATTCTTTTGTTTCATTGATAATTGATTCTTGTCTATGCAATGTTTAAGCCTAAAATGGTAGATAACCAAGCGAACAATTAGAGAATTGATAGGCTACAAGGCCTCCTTAAGATTCACGAGCAGTTGCTAGAGGCTGAAATTACCTATCTGAAGGGAAAGCTCTAATGTTCTAAAGCTCACAACTAGGCCTTAAAAGCCCTTCTTAGACAAGTCATTGGAGAAACCTATGAAATACTAAAAGACCTTAGAGCTCGTTTGCATGACTTAGTTTAGGGTTTTTCCAGTTTATATTTAAGGGGCTTAGAATAAATGTTAAGTTTTATTAAATAAAAAATGAGAATAAATGTTAGGCCCTCTTTCTTTATTTTTTGTACTCTAATTTTCCAAAATAATAAAAGTTCTCTTTAGTTTATCGTTCTTCATTCTTTAAGATTCCCTTTTTATAAATAAGTGCTTCAATAAAACTCATCTAACCATTTTTCTCTTTCTCTCAGGGAAATGTAAATAAAATCCATTAACTTGTAAGCAAAACATTGAAAATCACTATCCTTATTTGTAATTAAATTTCTCGATTTATGTAAAGCCCTATCTTTCTCTCTCATGAAACAAGAAAAAAAAAATGAAAAAGAAAAGTTGCTAATGGTTACGAATTCTTATAGGCTTAACCTAAATATAAGGTAGCCAACCCAAGCATAAGCCTTTGGCCCGTTAAGGTAATCCATCCAAACACAAGCCCCTTGGCTTTTAAGGCATCTAACTCGAACAAAGACACTTGGCCCATTAAGAAAGCCAATCCAAACAAAAGCCACTTGGCCCATTAGATAGCCAACCTAAACACAAGCTCCTCAGCCCATTTAGGTAGCTTACCCAAACACAAACCATAGCTCATTTAGGCAACTCACCCTTAGTCCATTAAGGAAGCTAACCAAACATAAACCATGGTCCATCAAAGCAATTGAACCTAACCCTGAACCATGTCAAAACATGAAGTCAAATGTACCCCTAGTCTCAAACCTAGATCGAATAAGTATCGTTTTACGTTAGGGCATATTTTAAGAAATTGGGGGGTAAAGTAAATCTCTACCCTAAGGCAAATGAATATAGATTCCTACTTAAGGAATTGGTAACTTACTCTTAAAAAGTTTAAGATGAAAGAAGGCAAACTATATTGCATACACTAACCCTTAAAACACTTTAAGAGTTGAGTAACATTATAGAGAGGATACTTTAGACTCATTCCTTAAAGGAGGTTAAAGTTGAATTTGATATGCAAATTAAAATGAAGTTAAGCATTCATTTTCAAATCCAAAAACACAATTATCTTTTGTTAACATTGTTAGACCAACTTAAAGTATTTTCAAAATTAAACCCTGTTAAGAACCACCTCCATACTAAGGCAATTCGGAGGTTAGGGCCATTGATTAGGAGAGAAGGATAAAATTGGTTTGTACTTGCTTCAGTAACATTAATTCAAAGACAACTTTTATTTCTGATAAGTTATTTTTCTTTGAAATGAAGAAGAGTCAACACCTTTCAAACACCTCAAGCTTATACTTACTCACTCGAGCCCATATACTTAGAATCCATAGATTTAAGGCCTTCAATCTCTCAAAGTTAAAGACATGACAATAGAGACCTAAGGAAAAGTGGTAAAAAAAAAAAATGAAAGAATGGGGCAACAAAAAAAAATTTAAAAAGAAGGAAAAGGAGAAAAGGGGTTGGAAAATTGGGCCCAAGTGTAAGATAAAGGCCTCAAAAGATATATCACATCTCAACAAAGGTAGTAAAACTGAATCAAAAGGCTTGGAATCAAGGCTCAAATAACCCCAAAAAACGTAAGGCTCTGAATCATATTCCAAGCCCAAAAACATAAAGCCACCATATCCACTCTAAATCATACTTTAAAATCACAAACAAAAACATTCTTACCTATGTTTAACCACATAAAGCCTCCTTACCCATAATACCTCCCACACTCAATTAAAGCTCTTCTAATCTCAAAGGATAATTTATCTTTAATAAAAATTATTTTTGAAACTAGGGCAAGCACACTTCTAGTTTTTTCTTAAAGGTTCTTGACTTGTACACCCAAATTGAATAAGTAAAATTTTCAAAATACGCCTTCTCATTAGTTTTCTTGAAACTGTTTGTCTAAAAGCCTGATTCATAATGTTAGATCTAAAAAGACTTAATAGATTGATCAAAACGTATTGCCTACAAAATGGACCATAATTTTTGGAATAGTAGTTAAGAGTGAAATCTAGACCAAGAGTGCATAAGGAAGTGCTCTCCAAATAGACTAATTATGAGTTACCTTTTCCTTAAAAAAGAAATAACAAGACCTACTAGGAAGCTCAACATCAAAGTCAAGAAACATTTTTAGAGACTGAGAAGATGCCCTACATGGTTACCAAAGAAGGGGATGGTTATAACATTTGCTTCTTTAATAGGATTTTATTGTCATTAGCAAACTTTAAAAAAAATTGAAAAAAAAAAAAAAACAAAGAGAAAGTGAAGGCTTGTTATAAGTTTTCTAAATCTACATCAGCTCAAGTAGCCAAACTTTCAATGTGGTCACACCTTTTAAGTTGGCCACAATAGTTTAAGTTATTCATCCTGATGTAGTTTCTAATGTCCACTAACTCCTTTTAGGATTAAGGAACTTAATCCTTAATGCTTTTTTTTTTTTGTCATAAATAGTTTTTACCAAATTTTGTTGTTTATAAATATTTTTTAAGTCAAGAAGTTTTTCAAATTGGTTACATTCCTCACTTTACTCCTTCAATTCTTCATCAATTCTCCATTTTTAGGGTTTTAGCTAGCTCTTAGAGTATTATCCCATCTTCAATCCATTTTTAGGGTTCTAGCTAACTCATGGAGGGTTGTCCCCACTTATATTTCCCTTAGGATCTTATCAAGCTCATAGGATGCTTTCCTTCATCAATCTCTCTTTAAGGTTTCAACGAGCCCATAGGGTACTTCCTTTCATCGATCCTTTTCTTAGGGTTTTAGCCAGCTCAAGGAGCGCTTCGTCTATTCACCTAGGTTAGTCAGCTTAAAGGAATATGACCAAGTTGTCTTTTAGGGTTTTAGCCAACTCAAGAAGTGTCTTACCCGTTCGCTTAGGTTAGTCAACTCAAAGGAGCATAACCAGGTTTTAGGTTTTCATTTAGGGTCTTAGCTAGCTTGAAGAGTGCTTTGCCCAATTACCTAGGTTAGTTAGCTCAAAGGAACATGACCAAATTTCAATTTTTCATTTAAGGTCTTGGCTAGGTTGAGGAACGCTTTGCTCATTCACCCAAGTTAGTTAGCTTAGAGGAGCACAACCAGGTTGTCTTTTAAGTTTTAGGTATCTCGAAGAGTACTTTACCCATTCACCCAGTTAGTTAGCTCAAAGAAGCACGACCAAGTTCTAATTTCTCTTTTTAAGGTTTTGGCTAACTCGAGGAGCACTTTACCCATTCACCTAGGTTAATTATCTCAAAGGAGCACGACCAAGCTTCAATTTTTTGTTTAGGTTCTTAGCTAACTCAAAGAGTGCTTTGCTTGTTCACCTAGGTTAGTCAACTCATAGGAGCATGATTAGGCCATTAATTTCTCTTTAAGGTCTTAGCTAACTTAAGGAGCACTTTGCCCATTCACCTAGGTTAGTCAGCTCATAGGCACATGATTAAGTTATCAATTTCTCTCTAGGGTCTTAGCAGCTTGATACAGACTCATGGATGAACATACAAACCTAGTTAGGCTACTTAGCTCAAAGGAGCATGACTAGGTTTTAACATTTCATTTAAGGTCTTAGCTAGCTTGCGGAACACTTTGCCCATTTACCTAAGTTAGTCAGCTAAGGGGGAACAATTAGGTTTTCAATTTCTCTTTAGGGTCTTAGCTAATTCAACAAGCACTTTACCCATTCACCTAGGTTAGTTAGCTCATAGGGGTATAACCAAGTTTTCAATTTCTCTCTAGGGTCTTAGCTAGCTTGATACAGACTCATGGATGAACATACAAACCTAATATCACACATAACTAAAAGGGTGAGTCTAAGCCGTAAGATGGCCTAAAAAGTAGGGTGAGTAGGGGTTCCCATGCACTAACGATGGATATGATGCACTAACACCTCATACAAGCTTAGGTCACACTTGATATGATGCATAAATATGGTTAGAGATCACTCGCCACTAGTCTACACTCAAATGAGATAGATAAGAGTAGCTCAAGAGTAAGCAAGGGGACACTTAGCTCAAGAGAGGGTAAAAAAAAAAGTTCAGTGTATTCTTCTCTATATTCTCTTGCAACTATTACATTATGTGATTATTTATAGTACCTGGTCAGGGCAAGTTCTACGTTATGGAAAACTACAAAAATGAATCCTTATTTGTTAAATAAAAGGAGAATAATTTACAGGAAAAGTAGGAAATCATATATAGTGAACATCCTCTATTAGAAAGGACAGTACGGTTGTTAGAAAGGATAGTATACGTGTGTTTTTACTCTGTGATTTTGACAATATTGTGCGTCGAGTAAGGGTAGGCCTCTATTAGGTCCATTTGGCATCAGAAGTTTGACACCTTAGCTGCCAAGGCAAGACTAGGGTTGGTTCAAGGATGGCCTACAATCGGGTCTTCCTCGAATGGTTGGCTCTTGATAGTTATCAACTTAGCCTTGGTACCATAGAGATTGCTGTATTCAGGTTTAGCGCTTAGACTAATGCATAGCGAAGGGTTCGATTCAGCATGTTGGCTAGTCACCTCGGCAACACCTTAGATACCATGGAGAGCGAAGTAACTCAGCAGATCAGACTGAGGCAAGCATTGCTCTTCAATGCTTAACTCACCTCAGACAACTCAACAAACTACCTAAGAGAGCGCTTGAGCTCAGGAGCATGTAATTGGTCCTTGATCCCTATCATCCTTTCAGGGTTATTTGAGATTTGGGATCAAATCTAATTTAGGTCTAAGTTGCTTATCTTCGAGAGTGTAAGGTTAGAGGTTAGAAATGTTGAAGGAGTCTAATACCCCATATCCTTTGGGCAATTCAATCCTATAGGCATTAAGGTTGATCTTTTCAAGCACTTTGAAAAGTCCGTTGGCCTTGGGAGACAACTTGCTATTTCTCAAGTTTGGGAATTATTCCTTGTTGAGGTATACTAAGACCAAATCGCCTAGTTGAAATTCTCTTTTCCTCCATCCTTAGCTTTGCTTTTCAAGCTTAATATTAGCTCAACCCAGTTGCTCTACAACCTTCTAATACATGGCTTTGATGGCCTCAACTCTTTTGGCTGTTGGTCAGTCATCATCAAGCATTAGCCGGGGTGCTTAGTCCAATGGTAGCTCAAGGTTGACCTCATAGGCAACCTAGAATGGAGACATGCTTGTTACACTATGGGCGGTCTTGTTGTAGGCGAACTTGATGATTGGTAGGTACAGATCTCAATCAATCGTGTTTCATCCAATAGCAACCCGTAGCAAAGTTCCTTTGGTTCTATTGTCAACTTCGATCTATCCATCAATCTGTGGGTGGTAGGATGTGCTGTACAGTAGCTTAGTTCCCATTCACCTCTACAATGTGCTGTAAAAGTAGCTCGTGAACTTGGGGTCTCAAACTAAAACAATGGTCTTGGGAATTTTGTATGGCTTGATTACTTCTTGTAAGAAAAGAAAAAGGATAGCCGAAGCATCATTAGTTTTGGAACAGGGCACGAAATGTGCCATCTTACTAAATCAATCTACTACCACCATGATGGAGTCCTTCCCTCGAGATGTCCTTGGCAATCCTAACATGAAGTCCATACTTAGCTCGGACCATGGTTTAGTCAGGATTGGCAAGGGTTGGTAGTATCCTTGTTCAGCTTGACTCTTTGCTTTCCGGCAAGTCATACACTTTTCTAGCATGGATTGGACATCTCTCTTCATCCTTGGCCAAAAGAATCTAGAGATAGTACCTCATAAGTTAGGCATTGGCTAAAGTATCTTATCAATCCCCTCCCATGCGCCTCGTACACTAGTAGTTCTCGTGTGGAATAGGTCGGGATATATAGTCTTCTGTTCCTAAATAAGTACTCGTCCTCCCTATGATAGTCATCTAGTGTCCATCTTTCCTCACAAAGGACATAGATAGGACCAAAGTATGGGTCCTTAGTATACAAATTCTTGATGGTTGAAAAACCAAGTAACCTTGTTTACAGCTTGGTTAGGAGGGTATGTCATCTCAATAGAGTGTCGACCACTACGTTGTTCCTTCCATTCTTGTATTTTACAACATAAGAAAAACCTTCTATGAACTCAATCCACTTAGCTTGCCTCCGAGATAACTTTGGTTAGCTCTTTAGGTATCTTAGGGATTCATGATTGATGTATATCACAAATTCTTTAAGTAGCAGATAGTGTTGCCATACTGTCAAGGCTTGGATTAAGGAGTAAAGCTCCTTATCATAGACAAAATAGTTGAGTGTAGCTCCTCAAAGTTTTTCACTAAAGTAAGCAATAGGTCGGCCTTCTTGCATTAGCATAATACCTATGCCTAGTCTAGACGCACCACACTCTACTTCAAACACTTTGTCAAATCTTGGTAAAGCTAAGACGGAGGCTATAGTTAGCCTCTCTTTCATTTCCTCAAAACTCTTTTGCTCCTTCTGTCATTATCTGAATTCAACATTCTTCTTTGAAAGTTCGATGAGTGGGGCTACAATCGTATTGAAACTCTTTATGAATCTGCAATAAAATGATACCAAGCCATGAAAACTCCTTACATTGGCAAAACAGATCGGCTTAGGCCATTCTATGATTGCTCTTATCTTCTCTTCATCAACCTGGATGCCACTTTCACTCATAACAAAACCTAAGAAGATTACCTTGGAACAGCAAAAGTCGTACTTCTTCAAATTGGCAAAGAGTTGTTTCGTTCAGAGTTTTGCAAGCACTTGTCGGAGATGCTCTCGGTAAGTCTCCAGGTCGGGATTGTACACTAGAATGTCATCAAAATAAAATATGGAAAACTTTCCTAGTAATTCTCGGAGTACATTATTCATAAGTCGCATGAATATGCTTGACGCATTGGACAACCCAAATGGCATTACAAGCCATTCATATAAACCATGTTATGTCTTGAATGTGGTTTTCTACTCATTACCTTCATGCATTCGAATATGATGGTACCCAGCTTTAAGGTCGATCTTAGAGAATACTCTTGCTCTGCTCAATTCATCTAGCATGTCATCAAGTCTAGGTATGGGATACCTGTACTTGATGATGATTCAATTAATCACTCGGCTATCCATACACATCCTCTAAGACCCATCTTTCTTTAACATTAATAAGGTGGGTATAATGCACAGGCTTAAGGACTCACATACATACCCTTTCTTCATCAACTCATCCACTTGCCTCTATAGTTCAGTAGCCTATTGAGGATTTAGCTTGAAGGAAGGCCTATTTGGCAGTGTGGCTCCTGGCTGTAGGTCGATCGCATGCTTAATGCCTCGATTTGTAAGTAGATCATTCGATAGCTCTTCTGAAAACAAATTGACAAATTCTTCTAGTAGCGTTTTTACTTTGGTCGGCAACTCTTCCTCTTCGAGTCTCATCTCTAAAAGCCTCTTTATAAGTAGAATAGCAAGGTGAATCTTCCTGCTCTAGCCGACTTCTACTGAAACAAAGTATCTCCTTACTGATCAACTTTATATGCCAAGTTGAATGACTGCCTACTTTGCGAAGGTTTTGTACCGAATTGTAGGATGTAGAAACAATAGCCGAAACCACACATGCTTACTTACTTACGTCCGAGTTGACTAATTATTTAGCATCATCCTTGTCGAGAAGCCAAAAGAGAGACCTTAGACTAATCCTTAGTCACCCCTGCTCGGACTAGCAACCTAATCGTACTCTTTTGTCTGCATCCTCCAACGGCATCACCAATACATCTCTACTACATGTAGAATTTATTACACTAATTATTGTTTTTTCTTGAATATTTATTTTTGCCTTTTGTATTCTCTATACATTATTTCTTTGGGAAATACCCTTTTTTGTCTTTTCCCCTTTTTATGCAAGTTGCCCTAACTTATTGTATATAAATACCCTTATACTCGTAGTTGGAATAATAAGCCTTAACATTAATATACTGAGCATTTTCCTTGTATAAATATTGCTTTGTTTACTCTTACTTTACTCTTACTTCACTCTTATCTTAACCCTTAAGTAAGGCTAGGTGGCAAGTAATCTCATTAGACTAACTCATGCATCATATCGAGCTATGCCGTGAGTTCTTAGATGTTTTACTAGTGCATAACATCTTTTGAAGTTGTTCATAGGTTTGCTTACTTTCATTTAATTTTTGTTCTTTTATGCATTTCCCATCATTCTTTCAAGTTTTTGATAAGCTTAGACCCATCCTGCCATTGGCCTTGTCTATCCTTACTACAGTATGCATTACCTTGCCCTTACATTAAGGTAGCACTCTACTTGCTACCACTTAGGTACATGAACAAATTAGCTTAGTAGATTAGGTTAGCTTCATCCGGACTAGGGCAATGGTTAAGAATCTAATAGACTATGTTGGCTAAACTCTGAGCTTAAGAGCAAGTGAAGGATCCTTGGGGTTGATTCTTATCACCCACCATACCGCACAATACAACTACGAACAATCAAGTTTTCACTTATTATTATTATAATGGGGGATGGTTGCCCATAAGTCAAATAACCTACTTCTAAAAAGTGGTCGTTTTGGTGATCTCCTTGGCCTTAAGGTGGTTGAGGCAGCTTTTTATTTATTTTATTGATTTTTCTTTTTACTTTTCAAATTTATTTAGTTTTTGAATCTTTTAATATATTTTTAAATGTACTTTATTATTAATATTATATTATTAATTTAAATAAATTATGTGAATAAATAAGAGGCCATCATACTTTATGGCCAAAAAAGTGGTTGGAGATTTGGGACTTAGCTATAGGAAAATCCATGTATGTCTAAATAATTGTAAATTGCATTGGAAGGAGCATGCATAAGATATAGAATGTTATGTTTGAAATGTCCAAGGTATTTCAAGGTTGAAAATAATGTAAAACAAGAAATAGAATCATCTACTAAGTATACGAAGAATCTTGTGAAGGTTTTATAGCATTTTCCTTCAGTCCCAAGCGCTAAAGGCTTTACATGTCATAAAAAAACATCAATTAAGAGATGGCATATGTAACATTCAACGAAAGGTGGTTATATGAGATAGCTTATTGATTCAACTACTTGGCACACATTTAACTATCACAATGGTGAATTTGCTAAAGATTCAAGAAATGTTAAGCTAAGATTAGCCTGTGATAGATTTAATCCATTTAAAATTCCTAATGTTTCTCATAACTCTTGGCTTATGCTATTGATTCCATATAACATGCATTATATGGAGCAATAGAACTTCATGCTATCATTATTCATACCTGGCCCTTATGCTCTTGGAAATAACATTGATGTATATTCGTAGCCTTTAATTGATGAGCTAAAAGAATTGTGGTACTTCATAGTCAATATTTATGATATATCCATTGAGCAAATTTTTTTCATGTGTATAGCATTATTATAGACAATACATGACTCTCTCGCCTATTTTAATTTATCTAGATAAAGTACCAAGGGTGAACTTACATGTCCTTCATGTAACAAGTGCACTTGTTCTAGATGGCTAAAATATAAATGGTAAGCATTGTTGCATGGGTTGTGCTCGTTTTCTTGACACGAATAATCCTTTTTGTAAAAATAAACGATCATTTGATGGATCGGAAGTATACAAGGAGCCTTTACGTTAATTAACCAAAAGCATGGTGCTAGACTGTTTAGATGCATATGATCATACATTTGGCAAGCTAGTTGACAATAATCTTGAGTTTCCTTTTAATTGGAAAAAAGAAGCATATTCTTTAAGCTATGGTATTAGAAGGATAATTTTTATGGCATAATCTTAATGTTATGCATATAGAAAAGAATTTGCATGATAACATTGCTAGGGTGTTGTTAAATCTTGAAGGGAAGTTAAAGGATCACTTAAACGTACATCATGACTTACAAGATATGGGAATTAGCTAGGCATGAGCTTCACCCTACAAAGTATCCATTTGGCCGAATATACTTACCTATTTCATGTCTTTCAATGGAAAAATGAGAGGAGGAAATATTCCTTAATGTTTTGAAGAATGTTAAAGTTCTTGATGGTTATGCATCAAATATCTCATGGTGTGTATAGCTCAAACCACATAAACTTCACAGTCTTAAAAATTATGGTTGTCACATTGTGATGCGACAATTGCTTCAAATAGCATTGTGTAAAGTTTTGCCTAAGCAAGTTCAATTGAACTTGAGTAAACTATGCAATTTCATCAAAGAATTGTGCTCTAAAGTACTTCATCTAAATGCTCTCACTTAATTACAAGGCCAAATTGTGAAAACCCTTTGTCAATTAGAATAGTATTTTCCACCAATATTCTTTCATATCATGGTACATTTACTAGAGCATTTGGCTTCTGAGGCTTTAATAGGGGGATTGTACAATATCATTTGATGTATTTGATCAAGAGGTATTTACCCACATTAAAATCACATATATGTAATAGAAGCCCAGCTAAGGGTTCAGTTGTAGAAGGGTACCTTATCGAAGAGTATGACTTTTTGCTCTAGGTATTTTGGAAGATCTAGAGACTAAACTTAATTTACCACAAAAAATTATGATGAAGGTGGCTATAATACTATAAAGTTACCAATTTTCAAATTGCTTGGCCATCCATTTGGGAAAGAGACTATTGTAACATTCGACCAAGAGATTTTGTTGAAAGTACACCATTACAAATTGTTCAACTGTGATGCTATTAATCCTTCTATTAGGTACAAAGTGTAAGCATGCTTGCGTATGCTTAAATGCACACAAATGAATACATACACATATACAATTATGTATACTTATCCTTAAATATTACTTAATTCATAGTAACTAGTTTAATACACATATATCGTGTAGAGAACATCAAAGTATGACTTAAGAGCTCGATTGTGCACTAAAATGTCTATTCTTACCTTAAAGAAACTTAGTAGCTTCTATTCTTTCCTTCTAGGCTCAAATTTGGTAAGTTGGGAACCAAGGGGGAAGGGTTGATCTAGAGGTGAGGGACGTTGAAGTGGCAACCAATCAAAATTGGCTATGTGGTATAATAAGACCCCTTAATTCCGTAGGCCATTTAGCCCATGCCCCATTTACTTAAGTGCAATGAAATTCTACTTAAGAGGAACAAGTTTGACCTGAACCAATTCCAATAAAAAGGACCTGTTCAAGCTTAGTTAGACCAATCCTTGAGGGGCTGAAAATATCCTTACTTCAATAATCAAGTCAATGATGCATTTTTTAAGAATATTTTCTAAAATTAATTCAACTTGATAGTTTTTTGGCTTTGGTTTGGTATTTATTCAATTAACTTATAATTGAATTTTCCATAAGTTGATCGATTTAAATCTAATTGGGTCCTTGTTTGAAGACACAATTAGCTAAAATTGATTCCTTTATCTTCGAATTGAAATGGTTAACTTAGATTTAAGTCATATGAATAAAATATTCTACGATATATTTAGAAACCTATCAAATTGCATTTGCATATTTGGCTTCCAATTTTGCCTTTTTATCTTTGAAAATCGAATGACCCTTAAAAATGAAACCTAAAGACATCTATTTGCTTACTTTTTTCCTATTTTTCTCAAATTTTGTGCCTTTTTTTTTATAACTTTTCATGTATTTTTTTATTTTATTTTCCAATATTTTTTTTTTTTTGGTATCTTTTCCAAATTAGGGCTTTCACTTCATTAATTGGAGATTCTAAAACTAAAGAGAGCAAAAATAGGGTATCTACACATATTTTCTTAGAAATAATAGAACAATCTTGAAATAAAGCTACTATTTAAGTTTTTTCATTTAGTGAAAGCTATAAATATTTGTTGCCTCAAGTATGTTCCAACCAATCATATGTATAAACCTATATAAAAAATTAATATATAATTATAAAAATTCATTCCACTTGTCTATATTCTGTATGTGATTGATTGGTGGGGACACATTTGAAACAAATAGTTAAAGACAGCAAATCTTTGTCTTAACAAAAGCATCATAAGGAGCTAGTTGAAAATATACATCTAAGAAAGAGGAAAGTAAGCCTTTATTACAAATTATAAGTACTTTGTATATTTTACTAGAAAATATTAAGCTCTTTCTCTCTCTCAAATAAGTTCTTCAATCTTCTAAGACTATTTTACTTTGATGTGCATTATTAATGCATAATTGATGTCATTGGCATCTTCTGCTGTACCACTCAATCCTTTGGAAGCGAAACCAACACAATAAAGACCATTCTTTCCTTTCCAATGGTTGGCAAAGTTCTTCATGAGTAGACCCTTTTCATTGGTAAGATCATATCCTCCCTACATATGCATATCGAGAAAAATAATTAGGTTATATAATAATAAACTATTATATCATATTGGCATAATTTTAGCTTTTAATTACAGAGAACCTCAGCTATAACTATTGTATATTAACAAATGTACGTAAACATTTAATAATGAAAATCTATTAAAGAAACACTAAAATAAGTACATGTTTTTTTAAGAATTTCCAAAGTTATTGAACAAAGTATACCTTTAGCCAATTTTGAATCGTACTTTTGTAACTAGTAGCAAATATTATTGCATCAAAGTTATCTGTTTTCTCATTTGCAAATGTAACCTAATCCTTCTTTATGTTTTTTATCAAAGGAAATACCTAAGTTACATTGCATAGAAAAGCATAAACATTGTATCAAGCACAATAAAAACAGTTTGACAAAAAAAAAAAAAAAAGGAAAAAGAAAGAAAGAATACAATTTCGTACCATGATCTCACCCTTCTTGATATTTACTATGGCTCTTACGTCAATTGTTGGGCTTCATCTAGTTGTTGCCTTTGCATAAATGGACTTACTTTTGGTCTTAGGAGCCTATACTTAGACAAGTTTCCAAATGTAAATATAGCTAAAAAGACCATAAGTTTATCGATAATCTAAACCGGAAGAAACTTCAATAGCATCATTCCAAAGTAGACTAATTCCTTAGTAAAGATAGATACTTGGTAATTACATATAGGAATGGACATAGGATGATATAATTGAGGGGGTCGTACTTATCTTAATTAAAATAATATTAAAATTATTGATTGGAAAATATCTTATTATTGTCATTTGCATCCTATATATGCAAAAATTCTTTTTAAAAATAATTAAGGGTGATTTGAACACTTCATAGGAAGTTAAAAGAATAAATTTTTTACCTTTTTATTATGCATATATATTAAATCAAATTTAACTATTAATATACAAAAGAATTGCATTAATATATAGAAACTTATGTAAGTTTTGTTTTCAGCAAAAATAGGTTAGAAAAGAAAAATTAAGTACAAAATTACTTGTAAAGCCAAAAAAAAAAACAAATTAACATAAATATAAGTATTATACTATTATTTTTTTCATAATAACTTTGTTTAATTGTATCATTACCAATGCTAAAAAAGCGGAATATCATTTTAAATATAAGTTATTACCCAATTAATTATTGAATAATCCACATTCATTTTCATAACATCAATTGTAAAAATAAATTAACTAAATGAAATCATACAATTGGTATTATTTATGATAATTTGTGTGATAAAACTACGATATTTATAATATGAAGAATGTAATTATTATCTATTATGTATTACTAATTAAAATTACAAAAAAAAGTTTAATAATTGCAAAAAGATTAATCTCTTTTAAGTAATAAATACATATTGGAAAAGTAAAAGGATGCAAGAACTGCATATAAGGAAAATAAAATGCTAAACATAAGAGTTAAACCTAAGATTTCTTGATTGTAAGATTGAATGCTAAACCACTAAGCCATGCTTAATTTCATGTTATATTTTGCTTTTTAAAATATATATTTAATATTCATAATTTTTCTTTTTAAAAAAATATTAAAAATTAATTTTTTGTAAGCTTGGAGGGCCCAGGACCCTTATGCCCCCCATACCCCCGGTGCTCTCCACCTCCCCAACCCTACACCCCCATAACCCCCCCCCCCCCAAAAAAAAAGTCCATCCTTGATTATATATTAATAACACCATGTTAAGTTTAATAATATTCCCCAAATGAATATAGGGGGATGTGAGTGAATAAATTTATTATTTAAATTGTCTAAATTATTTGATTAGAAAAACATTTCATATATATGTTGTATTAAGTGTACACTTAAAAATTTCTTAGAAATTGACGAATGCATCTTATATAGTAATGTAATATTAATTTTTGGGAATAAGGCTATCTTATGAATCATCAATAGCATCAAATAGTATAGTCATTCTATAATATATTTTGAATTATGAGCTACGTATGACAATCGAGGTCTTAGCACCATAGTCTGATAAGTCATAAGCAATTTCCATTCTTAACTCCCCCCCAAAAAAAAAGTCCATCCTTGATTATATATTAATAACACCATGTTAAGTTTAATAATATTCCCCAAATGAATATAGGGGGATGTGAGTGAATAAATTTATTATTTAAATTGTCTAAATTATTTGATTAGAAAAACATTTCATATATATGTTGTATTAAGTGTACACTTAAAAATTTCTTAGAAATTGACGAATGCATCTTATATAGTAATGTAATATTAATTTTTGGGAATAAGGCTATCTTATGAATCATCAATAGCATCAAATAGTATAGTCATTCTATAATATATTTTGAATTATGAGCTACGTATGACAATCGAGGTCTTAGCACCATAGTTTGATAAGTCATAAGCAATTTCCATTCTTAAATTCCCACAACCAATGACCAAAACCTTCTTGTACAAGAATCTTTCACCATTTTGATATTTGCTTGAGTGTATAGTTTTCCTATCAAAACTATCTAGCCCTTTTATATTAGGAATATACCCTTCACTATTTTCTCTAGTCACAACAACTAAGTACTTAGCAATGTACATTTTAAACTCTTTAGAAGCTAAATTTCTTACAATAATGTGCCACTTTTCTTTCCTTTGTCGAAATGGCCACTTTACACATATCGGAGATAATGTGGACATATGTGAAAATACTTCACATATTTATCCAAGTAACAAACAAAATCTTCCTTAAGAATATATGTTGGTTTATGAAATGGATTGGGTAAGTGGGAAAGTTGGCAAAATTGTTTTATTATGTGAAGTTTCCATAAGAATGCATAACAATCCTCTCTTTCAACACAATAGTTTGAATTGAGAGACAATTTAAGCATGCTAAGGTTGCTAAGCCTGAAGGGCTTACTTTAACAATAGCCATAACAACTTCCATTTGCTATATATATTAGTACATGTGTGTCTTTTACTCAAGTTTTGTGCTTGAAATGATGACTTTATGCAATCGCTTACTGCATTTATATACAATTGATGTGGCTTAGCATTTGTTATTATATCTTTTGGTAGATATATATGTAAGGATATCACAAGTCTCATTACTTACCATCTAAGGGCATTATAAGATCAACAATGAACTTGCTAAAGAATACATGTCTTATTTATTAAATAAAGTCTACTCATGAAATTGGATAAGATAAACCTAAAACATTAAGGATAGGTTTTTTGTGTATTGATATATAACTCTTAGACTTATATGGAATGATTGATGCTCTTCTACCAAAATGGTATAAATATCCATTCCTTCAATCCATTAGAAAATCTATCTAATTAACAAAAAGAATATATGTATATATATATAAAGAATAATGATAACAATAAAATACTCACTATTATGATTTTGAACAATCAACTTATAATCTTTCTACTTTAATTTTAATAAAAGCTGTAAACCCCTAAAATTTTCAATCTAATATCTAAAGCAGACCTTACTGTGCTTGAAGACTCTAAGAGTTGATAAGAATAATTAAGATGAAAACCTTTAAATAACAACTAAAGATTCAATCGCGTATAAAATTTTTAGACCTTAAATGTATATAAACACTAGAGATTGCACCCGAAAGTGATAAAACTCTAAAATTATAACTTTACAGATATAAAAGTACTAAGTCACTACAATCTATTCTAAAACCCTAATTACTAATGTACCCTTAGCATCATACTAAATCATTATCAAATAATCAAGATAACTTTTAATTATTCATAAATGCTTATAATACTAATTTAATTTACTAGAAAACTAAGATATTACATTATAGATTACATCCATCTTCTAATCGTATAACTAGGTTAGTATTTTATAGAGTTAAGTGTGTAGTTGATGTTTATACTATATATAGTTAATATTAACATACTAAACGACATATTTCATGATAGTTACACTAAGTACTATACTAAATAATATATATAGTATATAAATATTTAAAGGAAGATCTCATTAATTATTCTTACTAATCATTTCAATAAACTACATATTTCCTTAAATTTCTTCCCAATTTTCTTAAATTTTATCATTATGTATGCACAAATTACATTTAATTTCAAAGAGTTGACTAAGTCAACATTTGACCAAGTTAAGTGTTGACCAAAATCAAAAGGTTGACGAAGTCAACATGTTAAAAAGTCAACATATATGTCATTGTCATCTAGAGTTTTCTTCTCTTTTTTTATTTTTTATTTTCCTTTCTTTTCCCCCTTTTTTCGTCCCTTCATCCTCCTTCTAGACCCCTCTTCTATCTTCTTCTAAACACATAAAAAACAAAACAAAATCCCCCTTTTCCCCTCTTATTAAAACCGTAACCCCCTCTTCTTCTTCCTCTTTTCTAAACTTCCATTTTTTTCTTTTACCTTTACCTTAATACATATCTTATATCCTAATATTTAAGTAAACTCTTCACCCTTATTATCTAGAAGGAAAAAGAGATATATTTTCATATAATCTTTCATCTTAAATTGGTAATTAGTTATTTATGTTATGTTTGTTTTGAATTTTCATGTAATATGTACATGTATGTTGACACAAATAGGATTCTTATATATATGTACGTAAGTGTAGGAAGACTTAGTATAAGAGTAGAATACATAGTATAGATGTACATATACATAGGTAAGAATAGGAAAACTACTTATACCTAAACTTAGTAAGCCATGTACATGAATACCCTTTATATACATAACCAAAAAGGAAGAGTATACTAACTATACATACATATACCTTGCTAAATAAGTCCTTAAAGTGCAAAAATATGAAATTTTTGAAGCTTTTTTAAGAGGGAACATTAGGCATACGAAAATACGTATAAAATACATATGTAACTATATGTATATACGGCTAAATGTACAAGTATAAATATGGTATATGTATAAGTATATTAGTATACATACAAGTATAGTAAAAGTATAAGTGTATACTTAGCGTATGTATAAATGTACATAAGACACTTAAGCATGAAGTAAGGACTTATGTAAGCAAATGATGACCTAAGCAATTATCTAATCAATTGATGACATAAGCGATAACATAAGCCTCTAAAATAATAAACCATAAGATCATCTAAGTGTAAGAATTAATGGCTAATGAAATCATTAACTACTAAAATATAACATAAAACTAGTCAATAAGAATATTTAAGCTTCAATAGATAACATTTTAATAAATTTAGTTTATATTGTAAAACACGGGTCTTAACGTCTAAAACGGACATCTCTGTGTGAACGTACGTTCGAAAACGATAAAAAATAATCATAAGTTCGTAAATTCAGAAATAGAATGAAAATGTTACATAGGATTGGTAATTAGGTTTAATTGAATAAAAACTGATAGTAATCTAAGTAGAATTAGCTAGATATATATCTAGAACCGTTAGTTAATTCAATTACTTATTATCCATGTTATCTCGTAATGATCAAGTGATCCCGACGAGAGCGAGGATATTTCGATTGATTATTACGACTAGAGTGAGTCGTCATAGTCAAGTAAATACTCTCGATGACTCTATACTTATTTTGTGTTTGTAGTTAGTGCACTTAAATTAAATAGTAATAACTTGATGCATGGGGATTCGGGATATGCATGTGCTTGATACTGATTGCTTACTATGAAAAATATTGTTTAATACAATAATTAAGGATTTGATTGTATGATTAATTGTTACATGATTTGGATGGTTTGTGGATGTTGATCGATCGCCACATAATTTAACTTAATTATATTTGGTTTATCTTAAATTAAAAGGGTTACGCATTATCCATGCATTACATTACTTATTTCAGTAGTCACTTCATGTGGAGGTAAAGAAAGGCCTTGTAAGGGTTGTTTATATATATTAAAGTATTTTTGTATGGTGTACTCATATAATATAACCTTACCCAAACCTACGGGTTTTCTAGGCGATGGAGACACCAATCATATGGCTGAGGGTTGAGTCTAGAGACCTCCGCAGTAGGATGTGAGTGTAGGCTGCGGAGACCACTTCACCACTAGGCTTAGGATTTTATGTATTATTGGATTTTGAGAAATGGAAATGTATTTTGTGAAATTTGAAATTCAAAGTTATGGTTAAAAACCCTACTGTTAGAGCCTGGTCATGATTGGTGCTGATGTATCTCTAACCCTTATTTCAAAGGGCGTTAAAATTCGATATTATATGCAGCACCAATCAACTGCATGTATTGTTTGCCATATTGTGTATGCATGCATTCAGATGATTGTAATAATTTGTTTATCTGTAGAGCATGAGGGATAACTCACTAAGCACTTGCAGCTTACTCCTAAATAGTTTTTCTTTTGTAAATCGATAGATTATCGGACATGGGTTAAGAGTCGAGCGTTGAGTGCAAGTGCCGAGATGTTTTAGAGGTTAGAATTAGAGAGAGATTGTTTAGTTCATGTGAAACTCTAAATGTAAATACTACTTATATATTTAGATTTAGTAACTTCAATAAGTTTGAATTTTAAGTTTATTATCTTTAATCTTATCATTTGGTAGGAGACACCGATTCTCTACGGTTCTAAGAAACTGTGGAATATTAGATATCTATAGTTATTTATATTTTTCAACATGTTAATTAATTAACAATTTAAAAACCCTAGTGATGAATTATTTAGAATCTTACAATTTTTGACTTGCGAGGTGATTTTTATATATGGATGCATACATAATATGGAAATTTTAGGAAATTTGGTCTTGACAAGAGTAGAGTAAATGCTTTGTAGCTCTTTCTATAAGCTCAAAAAGTGTTTTTTTTTTTCCTTTAATAATGTAATCTATTAATGGATGGTAGGTGGGAAAATTAAGTATTTCAAGTAAGGCTAAAAACTTGTAGTCCAAATGGTGAGAAATCAAGTGAATTTGTAAATGCATAAGCGTTGTTTACTATTTAATTGCAAATAACTCAAGCTTATTTTAAGATTTCTTTGATTGAGATTAATTGCAAGAAACAAAGGATTGAATCGCTCTTCTCATTACACATAATTAAGCTTTTGTTCAGTAAAATTAATAGAAATAGGAAATCAATGAAGGATAAAGGGAAATAAAACAAAAGAAAGAGAAAATAAGGGAAGATAGGTGATGTTGCAAACAATTTCTTTTCCTTTCATTTTCGGTTATGGAAAAATGTAGGGAAAAGAATGAAAATAAATTAATTATTTATTTGAATTAACTTTTTTTTTTCCATAATAACAATGATTCATTTATTTTTTCCATCAACTTGGGAAACATCAATTCATGTGATTTGTTCCTTTTTTTCTCATTTCTTCCCAATGTTGAGGAACTTTCAAAATTAACAAGATAAAACTTTTCCTATAATTTCTTTTACTTCTCTATTCTCATTTCTACTACCAAATTAGGCTTTTACATCCTCCATTTTCCTAATCTTTCCTTCCCAATAAAAAAGTGTTATTGAGAGATTTGATTTAAAATTTTGTTCATCTACAATTTAGAATTAGGTATAAATTGTGCTTTTTTGAAAACTATATCCAAAGAAGAAATAGTTAGTGAAAAGTATTTTGTCTAAAGACTACCATGAGATCATAGCCTTACTATGCATTTTTGTTATGATAAGGCTTAAGAAAACCCTTATCATATTATGAATCGAGATCCCCTATGTAATTTGTAATAGATAACAATTATAAAAACAAATCCTATTGCGATTCAATGTAAAGCTTCGTCAATAGTTTGTAATTTTACACTAAAAAGCGTAACCTTACTTTAAGTTGTTCATAGAAGCACTTTAAGTATTTCTCAATATTCATTGATTTTTATAAAAATTATAGAAAAATAAAACTATAACTAATTGTATTACCTTTAGTAGCCTAGAACATTTATTTAAACTAAATATTGTATAATGACACTCAAGCCATAAGCCTAGTTCTAGGAATTATGCAATGTTTAATATGAAATTCTCCAAAAAAGAAATTTGCACGCTATCATTTTAAAACCTAATATTTATTCTCTCTTTGAATGGTTTCTTAGGCACATAATTGAAAACTGTAATGCTCTCTTTCCCTTCATAATTCCTTTTTTTTTTTTTCTCATTTATCCCCCATTTTTATTACTTCAACAAGAGATTATTATGGTTAACAATCATATAATAGTGGTTGATCACATGGAGTCATGACAAACCATACCAACCTAATTTGGTTGATTATATAGGTGTGGTGGTGAACCACTAAGACACATAGGATCTATTTTATGTCTCGAAAAAAAATTTCTAAGGGTATTTGGAGAAAAAGTATTACGTTTAGAGGGTCATAGATGTGTGCTTTCAATTTTTTCAAATATCCAATAAGAAGGTGCACAAATGATGTACCCCTTCGTTATAAAAATACTAAAAGGCACATTTGATATGTGCCTTCACTATAATACCCTATATAACGAAAGTAAAATTAATAGTAGCCCCTAAAAAAAAAAAAAAAAAACAAGCTTAAAAACGTAAAATAGTAGCATTTTAAAATGAATATCAAATGATTTAACCAATGAAACCCTAAGTCTAAACTCTACCTAATATCCTTAACTCTAAACACAAAACACATATTCAGTAATAGAAAATGAAGTTGCATTCTCATCACCTAATCATATCCTTAAGTCCAAACATCGAGTCGATAAGATCTAAACCTAAACATATACATTTATAATTAGATGGCTAAGACTCAGAAAAAAAGATCAATGATTTAACTTCAATTAAAATACATCTCAATACAATGTTTAATCAATATGTTGATACAATAGTAAAGAAAACTATACATCTATTTTCTCTTCCTCCTAGATTTAGTAAAGACATATGTTACTTGTGTTGCCATCTCTCTATGGACCTTCTCTCTTTAGAAATGGTAGAAGTCTATGACTCTTACACTGGAATATTTTGTAAGAGTGACTTAATGAATTTTGGAGGATCTATAGCCTATATCTAAGAATGATCATCCTTCCGAGTGCTTACGGATCTTTCATGAGGAGTTGGAAGTGTAAATGGATGATATCGGTAAGTCTTGACAAGCGAAGTCACAAATGAGCTCCTAGAAGGGCTTGACATGCTACCAACATTTGGATGTGCAAACGAGCTTGTGGTATAAGATAGCTTTAGAATGTGTACATAAATAGATGAGGAAAAGGGTGTGCATATAAAATTAGAGAATTTTACTTATTTATCATTATATATAATAAATATTATGTATTTATTAATTATATAAAAAATATTATTAATTTATCAAGTCTATCTTTCATTTCTAAAATGCGATATAGGTATTTATACCTATGTCACATCTTAGAGATGCCACATGCATTTAATTATATTATTGTTGCATCTCTTAAATACGATACAGATATACATATCTATATTGCATTTAAGAGATGCGACATACATACAATTAATGTATGTCACATCTATTAATTGCGATATAGCTATTGTAGGCAAAATATTAAATCACATTTATGAATTGTGATATTTTTACTATTTTCAATGTCACACTTCTTAAATGAAATTTAGCCTTTATATTTAGGTAATATCTTTCATTTAATCCACATTTATGTAATTTTTTTTCTAAAAAGTACTTGACATGTTTTTCACCGTATGCAATTAACTAAAGTTATCAAAATGCAATCACATGAGAACTAAATGAGATGACAAAAAAAAAAATGAAATAAAATTCAAATTAACTCATAAATTTAAAAGGCATGGAAAATTGAGGTTGGCAATATCAATATTTTCCTTAAACTAAAAGCTTATACTATGTATTTGACTATGATAATCATTTTACTCATGAAAAGAAAATGTATCCACATCTTTCAATTTGCAAATGCGCGCAAGTCAAAAGCTATAGGAAACAAAAACACCCAACTTTTTATAAGTGAAATTAACAAACATAAAAATGATACAATTTAGAAAAAAAAAAAAACTCATAGAAGTTTGGTGATATGATTAGATTATAAAATGATGTCTTTCACACTCATCTCCTAAAAATGCATATTTATTTTAATATCATCAATACTAAAATTTTCCTAGTATATGATTGATACCCAAAGAAGCATCCCATGCACTTGTAAGCTTTATTAACCTTAATCAAATGTTTCATTTTCCTCATACTTATGATTTTTAAAATGATTGATCATGTAATCAAGGACTCAACAATGATGCTAATATCAATATACATCATATTCCTATAATTAAGTGTAAAAACCACTCTAATATGAATCTCTAAGCTTTAAAACAACTTAATTTATAATCACACAAAGCTCTACATTTTTTCCCTAATTAAACTCATAATTAGTCACATTTCAATGACGATAACAACAACAATAATAATAATTCCTTAGTGATCCGATGGGGAATAATTAACAAGTCCAAGTACTATCTTGAAAATGATATTTTATTAATACGCTAAGTAAAAGGAAAGATGAATACTTTTCAACACATTGGCAAAGATGATTATTTGATAAGAGGACTAATTGGACTTGTGTAAATAAACTAGCAAAGATTCTACATTTTCTTATACCAATTTAAGGAGCAAATAAAAAAGTCCTTTTTCTCCAATAGATCATTAGGGGAAGAAAAAAAGAAAGAAAGAAAGAAAGAAAGAAAGAAAACCCCTTCCATGAAAAGATTTCCTAAAAGGTGGTTCAACAAATAGATTTAGAGAAAAGATTCTAGATTTTCTTATACCAATTTAAAGAGCAAATAAAAAAGTCCTTTTTCTCCAATAGATCATTAGGAAAAAAAAAAGAAAGAAAGATAACCCAATCCATGAAAAAGTTTCCTAAAAGGTGGTTCAACAAATAGATTCGGAGAGAAATGAACAAATGTAGAAACACAATGTTTATGGTGAGAGAGGCTAATGAGGAGAGAAAAACTAAAGAGAAGAGAGAAAGAGAGGTTGTGTGAATGATATATTGAGCAAGTTGAAAAATTTACCCATATTATAAGCCCTTTATAGTAGGGATGAATAGGTAGCTCTATTGCATAAGGTGCTACTTGAAACCTACCCTACCAAGTTGCTTCCAAGTTGGTAATGAAAATCATAGGGTAGGTTTCAAGTAGAATTTTTTTGGAACTTGTGCTCATAGGATGGGTATAAGTTTGAAGTCAAGGTATCTTATACTTATCATACAATCTATACTCTAAAGCATGCATGGTACATATTATAGTTGCAAACTATCTTGTATATATCCTAAGGTTTTTAAAGTTTAGGAGAGAAAAAGTAAAATTACAACTTAAGAACTCTTGAAATCTATACTTATATATTTTCCTTTTGTTTACGCTTTCTTCTAAGAGTAAAGACCAACTAGTAACATATTAACCATATCAACTAAATTTTAGAAAAAATCAATCAATATATATATGTATATGTATATATTGATATGTTGAATATGAAATTTTCTACATGACATTTTTAATATTTATTAGGTTGCAATATTTATGGTGCTAACCATTATGTGATCTAAATAAATTTTAATATTACTATTTTATAATCTTACTAGTATCTTAATAACAATAATATGGTATTCAAATTTGTTATATAAAAGAACATTCAAAACCTGAAATAAGTTTTTAACATATTTGAAATATTATGCTATGAGTTAGGTATACTAACTTATATACATACATTTATATATGACCATATCTATAAATGTTAAATGTTAGTGCAAACAGAAATCTTTGTACTTATGTTATATTTGAAATTCTATACACCATTTGCAAGTGTCGTCATACATTAACGTAGCCTAACTTGTGGCTTTATGTCTAAAGAATTTATTACTCATTATATATACATATTATAGCATATTAGATCTTGTTTTAGTTACCACTTTATAGTGTTTATTTCTTTTATAATCCACACTAGAATACTAATACATATATCTATATAATCTATTAATATTTGTTAAGGAGTATACTTCCATATTAAGAAAATTCAAACCAACCAATGGCATTAGAATCTTACATCACCAATAGAAGTAGTTGTGAATTATGTAAAAACATGCTCATAGCGATGCAGTTGTTCTACTGCATGTAAGCGCTAAGAATTGATTTACCCATTTGAAGGCTTATTCAATGTCTAAAACCTGTTTAACTTTCTTTAAAAGATTTGTAGAAGGTCATTTCAGTAATTAGGCCTTTAACTCAATTTAATGCCATAAACTAATTTCTTAAGCTAATGATAGAGCATAGGGGATTGGGCCAATTAGACATGTTTTAAGGGGATTGAGCTTGGTAGGCTCAAAATGGGGATCATTGGATTGAATTTTTAGCTCTCAACCTTGCTCGGTTATCTCGCGCATGAAAAGGTAGGCTCGAAAATGACTTTTTTGAGCTCATTTGGGCTTTATTTGACTTTATTAGGCCTCAAATAGGTGTAAATGAGTTTTATGCTTATTTAAAGGTAGAATGAGCTTCTTTTAATTATTACAAGCTCTTGGATAGGTCCAAGCCCATGTCTAGACCTATGAAGGCTAGAAGAGAAGATAAATTGCAATAACAAGCCTTAATCTCAACCCTTCATCTTTAAGTCATTCAATGGATAAAATTGACCTCCAAATTCTATAAATAGGAGGATTCTCTTCTCATTTGATTCATTTAAAGCATCAATAAGCTTAAGATAAACATAAGAGCTCTACTAAAATCACTTTAAAAAGGATCAAACAAGCAATTTTACAAGGAATGATTTGAGAACGATAAAAAACACTGAGTTTGATCTACTGTCATACGCGCGTACTCAAAATACCGAATTTGCCCATTCTTCCTCCCATACCTCTTCCTAACGACATCCCTTTACTTGTCAATAGCTCAAGACATCTCTTAGGTTGACCAGTATGCTAATTGCACATGATCAACTAGCTGCAAGAACCCCACCATACATTATTTAGCAAATCTATTATGATGAGTTGAAGCGATCCTACAGCAGGCTTGGAAATTGTAGCACCTTTCTGTAGAGTTAGGGTCAAAGTAACCTCGTGCATGAAGGATTGAAGCAATTATATAATGGTAGCTATTGTTACTTGGTAAACGCATATGGGCCTAACCACATAACGGGCCCAATGCCTATTCTATAACATTACTCATGAGATCGAAGCGATCTCTCTTATGATGGGTCAAAGCAATCCCATAATAGGCTTAGCAACCATAATGCCCTGCCATAGAGTCGAGGTTAAGCAACCCATCCTAAGCATGCAGTGGGTGTAGTACCCATTTTGCAACACCACTCGCAAGATCGAAGCAATCTCTGCTATGAATGGTCGAAGTATTCTCACAATAGGCTTTACAATTGTAACACCTTTCTATAGAATCAAGGTTGAAGTGACCTCATCCATGAATGGTTGAAGTAATCAGATCATCAATAGTTGTAGCCATTTAGTAGAAGCATATACTCCTAAATACGTAGTGGATGCAATGCTTATTTCTATGACATTGCTCATGAGATCGAAGTGATCTCTACTATAGGGGGTTAAAGCAATCCCATAACAGGCTTAGCAGCCGTAACACCTTTCCACAGAGATGAGGTTGAAGTGACCTCATTCATGAATGGTTAAAATAGTCAGATTATGGTAGTTGTAGTTGCCTCGTAAAAGCATACACTTCTAAGCACGCAACTGGTGCAATGCCCACTTTTACAACTTTATGCAATCATGAAGCTAAAGCAATCTGGGTTGTGGTGGAGTACAGCAATCCTATAATATACTTAGCTACTAGATGAGATCAAAGAAATCTTGATAATGAAGGTTCAAAGTGAGCCCATGATAAGCCTAGTAATTATAATACCATTTCTATTGAAGCAATCTTAGCCCAATCGTTTGATCAAAGCCATCATAATCATTAAGGATCAAAACAGGCTCATAGAGTTGAAGCAACTCCATGATATAATTTACCCGATGATTCATGAAGTACATGAGCAAGTGCAAAAGGATTCATACGATGAGATGAGGTAGTGTCCTTTCAATAATGAGTTGTTGCCTTATCATGTTATGATTGCCCACCAACTGGGGAAGAAGAATGATTCTTCAACATATGATATCTTGAATGATTAACATCTTAACATGAGGATGATTCATATAGTACTAGAGCTTTTGTATAAAGCACTTAAATGTGAATGAAAGCACCTGGGTGAATTTTGATCCTCTTGGGTGATGTGATACCTTGCTCATTAACAATAGAGCAACTGAATAGATGCTTGACTGCTGAATGGATCCTTGATTAGATTTGGATTCCCAATTTGGCTTCTTAAGTTGATACACCTTTAAGCTTGACAAGTGACTTTTGAGGGTAGAAATAACACTGAAAGTATACTAATCCCTACTGTGAAATGTCATGCTTGACAATTGGATGATGTGTGACTTGGTTGGATATTGATCCCTTGATGCATAACTGACTACTCGACTCCAAGGTAGGGGGATTAGGAATCCATGCAGCACCAAGGATAACCATTTTAAATATCAGGATTCAATAGTAACACTTAAGGTTAACTGCAAACCTATATGATGTTAGATATCAGGAATCCTTGTTAACACCTAAGGTTAATCGAGGGCCTATACTGATAATTGTATACAGGGAATCCAGGCTAACAATCAAAGCTAGCTAAGGACCTTTAGATGTCAAGAATTCACGATAATGCCTAAGGTTAATCATAGGCCTATATTGATGTTTGGATATTAAGAATATGGGCCAATACCTAAACTTATTCTCTGGTTCATTAGAATAATGAAGCCTAGTCTTGAAAGGTAGCAATCCTAAAAGTTATCTTCTTAAAAGAAGATAAAAGAGGAAAAAGATTAAAGAGAGAGAGGGAGAGAGAGAGAGAGAGAGAGAGAGAGAGAGAGAGAGAGAGAGAGAGTAATAATAACTTATGTATGCAAGGGATAAAATCGGACCGATTGGAAGCTGTTTCTTTGGAGAGCCTGGTGCCAACGAATGAAAAAAAAAAGATGCTATCATTCAAGTCATCGCTTTACTACCTACTTTTGTTCTCGGCTGCAATAAATGGAAATTAACGAAGTCTTGAACCAAAAAGAGCAAGTTGCTTTCAACAACAACAATGATGGCCTAGAGGCCTAGATTTCTATCACCTACATGGATTTACAAGAAAGATATATATATATATATAAAGAAATCATGAGATTAGAGTAATGAAGTCAAAGAAAAGAAAAACGAATGACTAACAACAAAGGAAAAGTATGAAGAGACTTGATGTTGTTAAGTTTGAAGTGAGAAGAAATCGAAAACCAAAGTACCTATAGATACCCGACGAGGTGAAGATAAGAAGATAGATGTAGATAGATTCGAGTTAAAGATTCTATTTTATATATGGATGATACAGATAATGCTTGCTGAATATACTGGTGGACTTTGATTTGAGCTATTGTTGGCTGTTTAAAGATAAAAGATTTGGAAATATCGAGGAAGGACTAGTGGTGATCTTGCTGATATATATTTGGAGAAGATACGAGAAAAAAAAAAAAAAAGAAAAAAAAAGAAAAAAGAAAAAGAAAGATAATCTAAAGCAATAAGGCGCAAAAACAATGGAAGACGGGTCTGATTGCGATTGCAGATATTGTGCGGCGAAAGGCATGGGGTAGTCCCGTGACAAGAGTGTCACATTTTTATTAAAAAAATGTATATATATAGAGGAGCTACCAATAAGCCCAGTGTTTAGAAATATTCTACACAAACATGGATTAAAGCAAACTGAGAAAAGGAAATGCAAACACAAACCTAATATCGAACAGTAAAAGATATGATTTGGTTCAATGTCCTTACTTCGCAGGCATGGTCGAGATTGATCGGTATTTTAAGCAATGGCATTATTTTCATGACTATCAAAAAATCATTCTACTTAGTTCGTTTAGATTAAATCACGACAGCAAATAAAAGAGAAAAAAAAAAATCAAAGACCTTACATTATTCTCCGAAGCATTCCTAGATCGAGTTGCAGTGGCGAGAGAGAGTGTAATGCTACACATTCATATTTATAGCTGATTGGAGATAGATGTTGGAGATTTGATTTCAAGATTTGATGAAAGGTCGATAGATTTAATGATGCCGATGTTGAGTTAGTTAACGTTATTATGGGTTTGGATTCAGACGAGAAGGATTTGAATGATAAAACGAGGATTTGAAATAGATATGTATCTATCTGGTGAGGTACTAGTACTAGTGAAGAAGATAGCAAAGGTGCCATGCTTTCAAGATACGTTTTTTACACTTAAAGGTAAAAAAATAAAAAATAAAAAAATTAATAAACAAATAAGATTGGAGAAAAGGGCGCAATTTTATAAAGGAACGATTTGAGAACAATCAAGAATACCGAATTTGATCTATTGTCACACACACGCACTTAGGATACCAAGTTTGCCTATTCTTCCTCTCACACCTCTTCCTAACAACATCCCTCCATGTGTCATCAACTCAAGATTTCTCTTAGGTTAATTGTTACATTCATTGCATGTAATCGGCCAACTACAAGAACCAACCTTCCAAGATTCTAATTGGTGGGCAAAATATAAACGAACAATTCCAATCATAGACTTTGAACTCAATAATCAAAAGGTATCGACTCTTTATGGAAAGGTGATAGGACTTAGACGGTCAAGCCCATGTATATTCAAGATAATCATAAAAGATTCAGTATGGTAGATTTTGAGTAGAGCTCAATAGACCTACTTGCTTAATACCACTACATATCTCAATTTATCTCACTTAATAAATAAGGCCTTACTATGCCTATATCTAAAAAAGGAGTCCATTTAGGGTCCATTAAGGGGATTGATTCCGACCATTGATTGTCATTGTCATTCAACAAATGAAATCAACACCTAATTTCTATAAACACTATAGTTGAGGGAATCCGATTGTAGTGATCATAGGCATGTAATGTGAGTCTCATGCTATACGTAGCCTTAGAAGAGTGACATAGAATGATATGTAAAGGATGACTTAGAGAAGAGAAAATAGGGAGGAAGAGTAGGCGATCTTAGAGAGCTTCAAATATGCATGTGACAAGTAGAGGAGTTATAAAGCATTAACCTTACTATTCTAGATGAGAGCTGGTATGTTCTTTAATTTGAGCTTTGTTGATCTTGTATGATAATAATATGATAGCATGGTGCTATTTCTTTGGATAGCTAAAATTGTTAAATGAAGAAAAGCCCTCGGGTATTTATAGAGTTAAGCCATTGACAATGTCCATCAAATCACAATGGCAATCAACGGTCAAGGTGAGTTCTCTTATTGATGGGTCCTTTTATGGCCTTTTGTTTTATGCCAAGTCTCTTTATGTGCATGAACTTCCCTAAGAAAAGTCAAGAGCGGGTAGACCGATCTAACAGTCCCTACTTCAAGCTTACTAAGCCACATTTCCTTAAGTCATCCCAAATATATGAACTTAACTCTTTAAGTCTTATCACCTTAGCCTCAAGAGTTAAACCCAAACCATTACTAGGCTTAAATCCCTTAAACAATTTTAGCCTCTACATTTTGTCCTCTAACATTTGTCTAAAGCAGTTTGGGCATAAAATATATATATTACATAAGATAGCTAGGCTTACTACATGGCACATGTGCACTTTTAAAGTAGTTTCATTGTGGCTAAGTATGCTCACATAGCTAAAGGATTCAGCTAGCGCTAGCGCTACAACTTTATTAATTATATACCTTAATATGCAAGCTTGCACTATCATTTAATTGTATGCATTGTTGTTAATTTGATGAAGTGACATTGCTTCTCAAGCAGTGTTAAATAAATATCCTCCAATAACTTGCAAATTTAATATGCAATTAAATGTATCATGCTTGTTCAATCCTCTATGGCTTTTAATGTAATGCTAAAGTACACATCTTATAAGAGTTATAGGATGGCATTCTTCTCAGCAAATCCTACTATATTTCATATATATATATTACTCTTCTTGTGAAATATGTCCATATCTATATTAGCATAGATAAAGGGAATTTCATCCTTATAACATACAACAATGATTCTATTTTCAAGATCCAATAGTAAAGATTTTACATACTTACCGTATATCTTCTTTGCTTGTGGCATAAACCTCCATCATATTGCATTTTTTTTTTTTTTTAGTTTCTCTATTTGCCCCATTTGAGACATAAAAGTACTATTTTATTGTTCTTCTTTTGTTACGCTAGAGAATGTAACTTGAAGCGGCCTTCTATATTGCAATCATCGAAGCATGTATTGAAATACATCATTCAATGTATCCTCCTTTGTTTAATTCCTAACAATATTAACATATGAAATATGTGCCAAATCTCTTCCATATCTTCTCTTACTATACATGTATGTGTATGTGTATGTGTATGTGTGTGTGTATATATATATTCTCCATCCGTATCACTACTCGTGTCTCTTCTTAAAATAAGATTTAACTCAAAAAATTTGATCATATTATTCTATTTTCCTTCATATGAATATCTATCAAAACCAACTTTGCATCTTGATGAGTAATGCCAAATCCAATTTCAAATATTTACTTGCTGAAGACAACTTTATTAATAATATTTATATTTCCAAATCAAATAAACTTTTAATGAGAACCATATATAAGTCTACATGTTTATGAATACTAGAAAAATCTCTTTAACTTCTAGATTTGAACATCCTTGAAATCTTGGAATAATATCATCCAAGTCAAGCATGATTTATTAAATCTTTCATCAAATCTCTTAATATCCACCCTTGTAATTATATGTAAATATAGACATCCACTGATGGCTCTTTCTTTTTGATAATCAATTTCTTGATAGTATATGTAATAATTCTTTCTTCCTCGCATCCTTAATAATAGTGAATTCGTCTTAATAGCAAGTAGTTCTAACAGTAAGTCTTCCTCCTTCTCTCTTTTCTCTTTTCTTTCTCTTTTTAATAATAACACTCCATACGCTTGACTTGAATTGGTGATGTGTCTATCGATGCATGTGGAGCTCAATGACTTGATAAGTATGCATAATTGCATTCAACCATTGTTGCACTTAACTCGTTGTTGTATCGAGTCCTTATTTGCTTGTGACTCGCTTATTATAGCCCTATCATAACATCACCTGTATTTCTCATGCTCTATCTCTTGTTATTATTATTGTTATTATTATTTCACTACAGCTGAAATTCCTTGAGTGTAATCGCTTTTTATCTCTTTTTCCTCCCTCAAGTGGTAGTGATAGCATTTTCTTATCAATCACCGCTTTAGATGTTCAAGATTAGTTTGATCTTTATAACACCATTGCCAATAAATTGGAGGATGTGATAGTTCACTTAGATAGTCATGTGTTATACGTATCTTTGCCTCGAAATAAATGGTTAATGTAATCATTATGAAATATTCTTCTAGAAAAAAATACAAAGAAGTGTGGTCTCTATGAAATTCCTCCTACAAATGGGATCCTCCACTTCATAGTGTAAAAGCCTTCGAATTATAGAAATAGGAGAAATGAGCTTTCTCTTTCAATTGATGGTGTATGGTAGAATGACATGGCATATTGCCCTCACTCTCGTATGCTACTAATGGAAATTGTTATGCTAGAATCCTTAAGTCAATAATAACTTCAGTAACTTAGAGAATTGCTTGAACTTATCTTCAAGGTAGAACATCAATCACATAGGAGTAGTTAGCCTACGTTGTTGACAACATCCATATGCTTATAATTTATCACTTATGATAGTAGGCATCAAATTATGCTACTGGTTGTAATCCTCGTGATCACATGATTGTAACTTCCTATTGATGCATCATTCTATTGAGATGTTCATAGGTAGATAAAACATTGCACTCGTGATCATGGTGATGAATTAATTGCTAGTCCATCAATATCCTTTCATGAACCGCACTATTCGGTACTCTTCCTCTCCTAGTTACTGATGTGCTCTAATAAGAAAGGGTAATAGCTATAAGGTAGAAGCAGGCATTATTATTATTCTAAAAATACTACGCACTTTTAAGAAATAGTAATGTCATTAAGGAGGAATCTATGATCTTAAAAAGCAAATGGTTAGGGTACTCGATACTGTTTGACTTTAGGGATGTAAGTAGGCATCACTTATTAAGAAGAATGCTTTGCTACTAAGCAATAGAAATAACTAGCTCTAAAAACATTGCCTAAACTTAAGTATGAAAAGCAAGATGCCAAGCCATTGCTTAGGCTTAAGGCATGATAGCAAAGGTATTAAGGCATGACCTACACTTGAGGCATGATAATTGATATGTTAAGGTATTGCATGGGCTTAAGGAATGACAACGAAGATGCTAAGGCATAGCCTACCCTTAATGCTTGATAATCGAGATGTTAGGGCATTGCTTAGGCTTTAGAATTCTCTCATATCAATCAAGGGGATATTTTCCACCACTTAACAACTCAGTATGACTTCTTAAACTATTAACTAAGATTGAAGTGTAAAGGCTGTGATACCATGGTAATGCCTAAGCTTAAAGCATAGAAGCTAAGCTGCTAAAGTATTGCCTGTAAGCTAAGAAGTTAAGGCATTGCCTAATCTTCAAAGCGTAGAAGCTTAAGATGCTAGAGCATTACTTAGGCTTAAAAAGTGTATGGGTTTAATGAAAATAGATAGAAAGAATGATCATAATATGAAAGTTCATTATTGAATAGTAAAAATTGCTTTTCTTCATAGAAGAAATTATAGGGGCTACCCCCATCTCAAAGATTTAATGAGTTACTAATCGCTGTCATAAGACTTATACATCAACATCCAAGTATCATGAGATGGGAGTAGATTACTTTTGACATCATTATCTTTGATAATGAGCTCTCCCTTTTGGATCCTATTGTGAAATATTCACTTTAAACTTTGGTAATCCTTGGTGGGCTAATCTGTTGTTCTATGATATTGATAATATTTGGGATTTCTTCAATCGCTTGTTATAGGTTGACGTTCAACCCTTAGTAATTTGATATCTTCATTTTGTAGCCAACGGTCAAGAATAGCATGTACCTTTCTAATTGGGGATGGGAAGGGAGGAACTCTTATCAAACTTCTTTATGTGTCACTCTTAAGCCTTTTGTTGCTTCATGAGTTTTCACTTTGAGCTATGAAGACATATGTTGTTTGTTTGTTAAGCTTACCTAATTCTCCTCGTCACCTAGCTAGGGAATTATTAGTCCTTCATGCATTCTCCATAAGCATAGTAAAAGAATGTAAAGAGAGATTCTCTAAGTATACTACGTACTTAAGGAACATCCCTTGAATGTAAATTTTCACCAACTCTTTCTCATCACAAACATCTTAAATGTCTAAAGAGCATTCTCTAAAACCCTCAATATACTCCATCAAGTCCTCTTGGCATTTCTATCAAACTTGCCCCATATTAGTCAAAGTGATCTTTCCTTTAGTGGAGAAAAATTTTTCCAAAAACATCTTATACATGCTCCCCCATGAATCGATTGATCCAAAAGGGAGATTGATGTACCATGTGTAGGCTTTCTTTGTGAGAGACTTTGAAAATTCTTTGAGTTTCAAATTATCATCTAGTTTATAGATAGTTAGAATCTCAATAAACTTCATCAAATGCTCTTTAGCATTTCCTTTCTTACCGTTGAATAGTGAAAACTTAAGACTCACATAGTACTTGGGATATAGTTTATTAGCAATACACTGATTGTTAGGAGCTTGAGATCAAACACACCTATAGTTGACTTCATCTATATCTCTTTCATGAATACATCCCAGTCTTCCTTGGCTGCAAATGAATCTCTTAGTGTGAAAGTAATAGCTTCGACCTATGCAGTTAAGGTAGGATGGAAGTGATTGGCAAACCTACCTTATATAAAATGTAGGATAGCGCGTGAGGACAAAGAACCACTAAGTTGGACCTTCGTATCTCTTGCCTCAAGCACTACGTTTTACACAATGTAGGGTATGGTATAGGGGTTTGCTCATCACTTCCTTAAGTGACATCTCGATAATAGTAGGACGACTGGATGCCTGCATTGCTTAGGTAACGTGTTGCTGCACAGCATTAACAGGATTCGATGGAAACATCATCACAAATTGATTCAATGTTTGCGTAACTTCTCAGAGCTTGCACATCATCTAAGCATTATTAGGTACATCTTCTTATGTGTTGTTACCATGATTAGTTTCTTTTGGTGATAATGTGACTTGCTCTAAAACTTCATGATTTTCTAGTTGATCGTGAGTAGTACTACCAATGGGGTTAGTTGTCCTCTTCCTACCAAGTGCCATTATGAAATTGTCAATGTCCTCTACCTCCAGTGAAGTCGCTAAAATATAGATTAAGGAATCCGGTTACAATGGTCACGTATGTACAACATGAGTCTCATACCACACGTGGCCTTAAAAGAGTAACATAAAATGACAATAAAGGATGACTTGGAGAAGAGGAAGCATGGAAGAAGAGTAGGTATTCTTAGAGAGCTTCAAATGCACGTGTGATAGGTGGAGAAGTAATGAAGTATCAACCCCACTACTCTCTATGAGAGTTAGCATGTTCTTCAATTTAAGGTCTGTTTATCTTTTATGGTAACAATGTGACAGCACGATGCCATTTCTCTAGATAGCTAAAATTATTACATGAGGAAAAGCCCTTGGGTATTTATAGAGTTAGGCTATTGACAAGGTCCATCAAATCACAATGGCAATCGACAATTAAGGTGAGTCCTCTTGTTGATGAGTCTTTCCATGGGCTCATGTTAAGCACAAACTCATAATAAGCCTCTTTATGTGCATGAGCTTCCCTAAGAAAGATTGAGAGCAAGTAAACTTGTCCAACAGTCTCTACTCTAAGCTTGCCATTCCACATTTCCTTAAGTCATCCCAAATATATGAACCTGACTCTTTAATCCCTATCACTTTAGCCCAAAGAGTCAAGCCTATACTATTACTAGGCTTAAATCCCTTAGACAATTTTAGCCCTCTATAAATACCTAACCCCTCCTTCATTCAAATAAGAAGAATCTTGTACAAACATCATGTCAAAAATCATGAATTTTAATACTACCATGTTCCCTCATCCATCATACTAAGTGTTTGAACTGATTATAATTATTCCCTATCACTTCTCTTTACTCTTGCATGTATCATTCAAGTCATTCCCATTAGTCACATTTAACGTGATTCACACGCAACATATACGTAACTTTCATATTTAAAATCCTTCACCAACAATAACTTTTTTCCAATAAAAAGTATAGCCAATCAGGAATCGTGATGAATGTATTAAAAGAAGATAGTTGTTTACTACTTTTTCATTTCAAGGTACATGTTCTACACGCAATAAAAATGGAGCACAGCATATGAACCCATTTCGTATATATCATAAGCCAATGAAGGATATCATTAAAAATAAATAGACTAAAAGGTCTATACATCCATTAGTCAATCAAACTCAAATTTCCTTTTATCAGCTCGGTTACCTAAAATTGTATCAACAATGCTACATCTAGAAACTTAGTAACTTCATCCATCAAAACAATGAACTATGGAATATGACATAGGATCGAGCAAGACTAAGAGCACAGAAAATATGGACAAAACGACCATGTTCCCGCAAGGGTACATTAATTTTAAGTTGCCCTCACTAAGTAAATTAGACTTGACATTACATGAGTTTTATTAACAAACCATGGTTAATTGGTGCATGTACAATAATGGGCACGCTTTTTGAACTTTCCTAGTACTTTGTTGTTCCAAATATTAATCAATTGAAATAATTTTCCTTTTTTTTTTAAGTTTTTAGTGATATTTCATTTGTATCCTTTTCCAATTGTATACTATGAAATATAAAAATATCTATGATACATTTTAGTATATAATACCCATTACCTTTGGTAATCAACTTTAAGTCACCATACACTTGTATCATCATCCTTTTCCATCTAGACATTATTTTTAAGGAGAAATTTATTTAATTTTTTTTTTTAAAAAAAAACCTCTTGTTTAAAAGATACGCAGTAACCGGACCAAAAACTTTTAAAAGATATAAAATAGAAAGATCTTGACCTAATAACCATGAGGAAGTAAATAGATATGATAAGAACAAATCTTAACAATATTCATAATAAATCTAACTGAATCAAAAGTTTATTGGATTGTAGCATATACTCCTAACAGAAGTTCAATAAGATAAAATTGTATGATGTTTACATCAATAAAAGAATAAGAAAAAGAATACACAAAAACCATCCCTCAAACAATATAAAATTTGATTAGAAGTAAATCTCGAAGCTACTCTAAATACCAAAACAGATTATCATGTAATCAAAGCAAGAATCATTGCTTGGCCCAATACCATTTATAACTTGATCCATATGTAGCTCAATATTAGTTATACCCGAAGCAACAATGCAACTTCTTCTCTAATCCTATGATCATTCTTTCCTAAAGTTACAAGTCCACGTCTACATAGATTAATGTGTAACATCAATTGACTTATTGTTAATATGATTGTTAACAAACCTCTCTAACATATATGTCTACTGGACTTAGGGCATTGGTATATTGTTGAGAGGAGAATTAGTAGATATTCCCAATGTCTCCAGACGATACACAGGCATAGGAAACTTGTATGGATGCTACTTGGTTTGTACCATCTGGTTGTTATGTAGAGATATTGGCTCATGCAAGCTGTTACTGGTATGACCATCATTTTGTATTATCAGGTGTTGGAAATATTGGTGAACATTTACACATGGATTAATTGTTATAACATTGGACAAGCCTTGATGATTGGCACCATGATATTTGGCCGGAGAGTCCTAAATCCCCTAACGGGTTGCCATGCATGTTCGATTATGAATACTGGTCGTATATTTGATTAGGTCCAGTTTAGGGTGATCAATCATTACATACAATTCATACAATATGCGCCAAGGCAACAAACATAGTCATAGCATCACTCATAATCAAGCACATGCACGCATTCAACTATCTAACAAGCACAATCAAGCATAATCTTAAGCCTCCAAAATACAGCAGCGTATTAATCCCAACTTACCTCGACTCCTCGCTCGCTCACTCGAGGTCCGATTTGCTCAGGCCATCGCCGGTTATCCCTATAACACGAACGTGGTTTCAGCTTTTCATATAATTATTATAGGTTCGTTTTATCCTATAATGCTTATTGTTAGGTTTTGTTTAAGGTTTAATATGCCTAATTATCTAGGTATTAAGTCTTTTACAATTATTCTAGGTTTGGGGTTAGGTTCAGGTTCAGTTTTCGCATAGATTTCTAAACCAGGTTTTTAGTTTGATTTTTAAGTAATGTTTTAGATTCTAACCCTAAAAATCCGTTTCAACCTATAATGTGAAATTAATCACATTACTTCCCGATCTCCTATATACCGTTATTACCCCTAGTCGGTATTTTATTCCATCCGGTACACTTAAATCCCTATTTGTGTACCGAATTTACTCCTAATGTGAGAAATTTTTACATTTTTTTCATATAATTACATAAATTCAAGTTTCTTATCAGATTTATTATATATCCCTATTATTTATATAATATCAAGTTTTATCCTAATATTTTCTATTTATTGTATTTTCAAAAATTACACATTATGTATTATTGCATATTATGCACATAATGCATTTCTAATATTTCTATTACCCTAATTACCATCTCTAAACAGAAATTATTATTTCAAAATGTCTAAATCCATCCTAAATCAGATTTTACTCCAAATTTCCCTAATTTACAAAATTAACTATTTTTCCTATTACTCATTTACATAATTAACCTAATAATTACATCTAACACCCTAAATCCTACAAGTATCATACACCATCAGATTTCAACATCCTAAAACATCTACTTATTCACTAAGTCAGTAATTAATAATTTAATTACTTAATTAATCTTAAATTACCCATTTTATGCCTCATTTTAGGGCCTAAAAATTATCTAAAAATTTCGAAAAATTAATTTTTGAAAAAGGGCTTCATAGCACTATTCTATATCATCTGAGTAATCTATAGAAAAATTTTGGGCTTGAAACTACACTCCTAAGGTCATTTATTTCTAAACCGAAATGTGCTCAGTTTTGCATGATTTCTTAGGGACCATATATTTCAGGACATAATTTCATCAAAATAATATTTTTCCTACAAACTACATACAAAAATACCCCAGAATAACAAAATTCATAATTTTCTAATTATATTTACTATTTTTACAAAAATTCACAAGATTCGGGCTGGAAATCGGACTCACCGATTTGGGTGGCTCCGGCCACCGCGGGCCGCCGTGGCCTTGTCGGCCTGCCTGGGCGCTGCCACCACCGTGTGGTGGTGGTGGCCGTCCACTTCCAGCTCCTCTTCTGGTGTGGGTTCCTTTTAAAACCCTTAACTGCACAGTTTTTCTTATTTTTTTTATTTTCTGGATTTTCTCTCGAATTTTCGACTCTCCCTAATTTTCTCACTTTCCAAACTGTCCAAATGAGCTCTATAAATTTTTTCCCTATTTATAGACATTTACTGTAATTAATATGCATTAATTTGACAAGACTTTGTCCAAATTCCTTAATTTTTGGCTTTTGTGTTGTTCAATTTTTATTGGCTAATTTTTATTTTGCAGCTTTGGACCTGCCACGACCTTATCTTGATTCATCTTATCATCTTCTGATTTTTTCTTATTTTTCCATAATTATTTTATATTTTTCTTTAATTATTTGCTTAGTTTTCGGCCAATTTTAGTAATTACGCGTATTTTTATCTACACGTAAATACATGTAGGGTACACGTGAACATTCCTAAATATTATTTTGGTCATTCTAAAATTTTTAGTATACATATAATCTATCTCTAATAATTTATTGGTTATTATATTACACTTTTTGCTTTTTCGGTAATTAGCAGTTATTATGCTTAAAATTTGAAAATTTTATAGTCTCCTATTTTGCTATTTATTTTCTCAAATTTGAGTTTACGGGGTCATTTTTACTAATATTTCCCTCAATAGTTTATAATTTAGGTGTGATCGGATCCTTTAGCCGATCGCCCTAAACCTTGAGTTCTAAATTCAATCCTACGGTCAATTGGCTTAGCTTTGGGGCTTACATTCTACCCCCCTTTAAAATAGTTTCGTCCTCGAAACTACTGTATATCCATGTATTGTTTACTTGCTAGGATTGATAGTTTATATATTATTATTATTCTAAAAATCGAACAACCTATAAATATTACTTTGTCTTCATTACATTTAGCTCTACTGTAGTTTCTAAGTCTAGACCTTCATCAGGTCGTATTTTTACCTACTCCGTGTCTCAACTCTTGAACTTCTGAACCTGATTATCCAGTATTTTTGGGGGTTACTTCATATCCTTTAAAACCCACTTTCCATTATACCGAATTATCTTCAAGTGAAACATCTGTGTAGTCTACTAATTAAGTTCCTTAATTGCTTTCTAATTATCATTCCATTTCTTCCCTACTTGGACCTTTACTCGATCTCTTAATTTCCTTTCTTTACATTCCTTATCTTAGTATCGATTAGGGCTTATTTCATTACTGTAGTCTCCTCCAGTTGTATTGTACTATCTTATACCTAGGTTTATGGCCTCACAAATTCTCTTATTGGTGAACATTTGCTGGCAACTTATTTGTGATCCATCTACCCATTAATTTATTTACAACTTGCTCTTAAATAATTGTTCAAATTTATTAGGTGAAAAAGTCATATGAACTAGATCTGCCAAACTATATAAGCATCTAATTTCAAGAGCATACCTTAAAGCATCCACAATAATCTTTCATACACTTAGACCTTTTGCAATTGCATCCTTTTCTCGGCCTCACCGCCCCAATTTCTTGCATACCCATTTTATTATCCAATTAAATTTCCTTGCCATAAGAATTTTATAGAGGAGGATTATCTGGTTTGACAAACGGTTACTTGATTAATCTAAGTAGACTCATGGACTTTTAGAATCAGCAACAATCGTTTCTCATCTGTTTTTCTCTAAAATTGAGGCCTATTAAAGCAACTTTCACATCCACATGAATATGAGCAAGGTGCTTTCATTTTGAAGCAGTTATAGTAACTGTCAATTGACAAGAAACAATTAAGAATTTAGATGTAGAGAGCTAATGATATGAGTATAACTTTTTCTTTTTAGAGAAGAAGATGCTTTGGGTATATAAAAGATTCATATTGATAAAGGGGATCAACTAGCAAGACGCATAAATCATTACCCGTTCAAGCATCCTTTCTTTTTGCATTTGCAACCTTTCTACTCTCTCCTCACCTGGCTCCATGGCTCTTTTCCTGGAGTACATAATTTAATTCCAAATACTAATGTCAAAGTATTCGCATATGGTTTGAAAGCAGTTTATATTACTGTTGAGTACGTGAAGATGAACTAACCTGTTCGTCTCGGATTCAACCTGATTTAGGTTGAATACACGGTTTCCTATACCAAATGGCTCCCCTTCGAACTACTCTTTGCCCTTCAAATTGTAGTGGGGCCAAAGTATTGACTTCATGAGGCCGATTTATATAATTTGACATATAACCTATCAGGTTACAAAGAAAAGAACTGCATTATTTGCCAACCCATATTTCTTTACGACATATAGGTCTTACATTTGACTCTTAGTCATGCCATATCCAACAAGCAGACAAATTACCGATTTTATAGAAGTTAGCGTGAATATTCCAATAGTAATTTTAAAAGTTTACTCTTATTTCTTTTTGCTTATAAGATGTTGGTAGATTTGCTTTTGGTCCGTTACGATCATATGGCCGAGCGCATTATTTTATATGAAGGGGAAGGATTTCCAAGTTGCAAATATCGTTGAGACAAGACAAACACATGGAGAGAATAATTATATTGCGAATGCATTAGTAACAGCGGGTGCAAATCATTTATCTAATTGTTGTTTTGTAAATAACCTGCCTGTGGGATTGTGGAATGTTAATTTTGATGTTTTATGTAAAGGAGTGACTCTTCCAGACTCAAGAATACTAGATATGGTGTAGCTTTCTTCAATAAATAAATTCTGTTTTCTAAAAAACAAAAAGAGCGATATTTTACTACAAACTGCAAAAGAGAAGGATATACATACCATTAGTAAGTTGTTGATCCATTATGTTCGGAATCCTTCCGGGCCCAGTTACAACAGGACTATTAAAGTTTTTAGGGTAGAAAGGGGCATCATACTAGGAGTAGGATACCTAGTTTCATTAGTCGACTCCATGTTGTCAAGCAAAAATTCATCCTCTAGAAGCCTGTTCCAAGTTACCACTGGAATTATCGTAGGTTCCTGCATTGATGATTTATAAATTGATTTTATACTTTTAGACACAAAATCATTCTAAAATGTAGTTTCCATTAAACATTAAACTAATCTATAATGAGATACTACTACTACATGCTGGAGATGGTATGATTTATCTCATAAATAAGTTTTTAAATAAGGAAAAGAAAAAAACTCTATTATGCCAAAAGAAAAGGAGTATTTTTATTGCGCAAAAGAAAAACAAAACATAATACTATTTATCTCAAAGAGCTAATCTAAAAGCTTGCTTTTGATTGAAACCCAATAAGTAATAGATGACTTAATTAAACAGGATTTGAATTGACAATACAAGAGTTTGAATTTAAGATTTCCTATTGTCAGATTATGTTACCAATATCATTGTAATTGATTGATCCAAAAGCTTAAGTTTATAAATATACCATATACTATCATATTTATTATATAACACTATTAATTTAGAGAGAGAGAAAAAAAAGCACTAAAGAAGTTTCAAAAAAATCGTTGGCTATATAGTTAGAGTTCAAAAGATGCAACTAAACGGTGGTTTTATAATTATGAAAAAAAGAGAGGCTAATTCCACTAGCACAATAACAAAATCCACAAAAGTACATTGATTATATTAAAGATCAATGTTTTTTTTTATTAAAGATTCATAATTTAGCAAGCTAAATTAAAAACATTGGTGTGTAAGACTTCTATTGGTTAATTGTAGTCCGTAGACATAATAAAATATATTTTGCTATTGAAGAAAAAAAAAAAGTAAAAAGAAGAAGGCGAAGAAGTTTTACCATGATTTAGACTGAATTAAAAAATCGAAATTCGTTGTTGTACTTTTTACTCCAAGAAAATTTTTATGAAAACGTTTTGTTAGTAGTTCGACTAATATCGCTCACTCGTCTGGCTAGCTTCAACCGATAGCAATTTCTTTACCAAAAATACCCCTAATGTTATTCCCAAATAATCCTTCCACTAAACACCATTCCAGTCATTTTACCACTCATATCCCAATTTTGCACATCTACATGCCCACTGAAACTCGTAATTTTTGGTGATTCTATGTACTTTTCTAAGAGATGTTTATGTTTCTTTAAATATAAATTGTTCAACTAATTATAAATTTAACGGTTTAAATTTTAAAAAATATAATTAGTTGAATAAATGATTAGACTGATCATGTTAAAATAAGAGACGAGATTATAAAAACACTTATGAATCTCTCTTATATCTCTCCAATTATTATTTAGATATTATTTATAATCACAATAATTGTCCTCATTAAAAAAATAGTAAAACACTAACCATAGCAATTAAACTTTGGGAAAATATCAATCAATATGTGTGTGTGTGTGTGTGTTTGTGTGTGTATTGTATGCATGTGTATGTTGAGTTTGAAAATTTCCAATGACATTTTAGGAAAATGCACCATTTATATTTGTATATTATTATTGATGATACCCATATTACATTGAGAGACTTCAAAACTAATGATATAATATTTTGGATATTAGAAGTTTATAATGATACAAGCAATATCGATAAATTATTTGGTTGTAATATTTTTATGGTATTAATCATTATATGATCAAGGTAGTTTTAATATTACTATTTTAAAATCCTACTAGTATTTTCAAAATTTTTTTATAAAAAGACCAGCATGATGTTCAAAACTTGAATGAGTTTTTCAATCAACTTAAACTATTACACAATTATTATGTTAGGTAGATAATATTTATATATGTATATATAGAAATGACCATATTTGTAAACGTTAAAAAGTTGTATTTGATATTATATACACTAATTGCAAGTGTTAAATATATCAACATTGCCTAATTTGTTGCTTTATGACATATATTTGTTAAGCTATAAGTCTTGCATAAAAATTATAACTTCCTATTGTACTATATCTCTATATATATATTGTAGCCTATCATAAATTATTCTAGTTACCATATTATAGTTTTATCCTTTTTCTTTTATAATCCTCATTGGAGGAAAAATACATACTAGCAGAAGCGCATAAGTGATTCGTATATGTAAAACAAAAAGAATGTAACACTTCACATTCTACATGTCTACTTAAAATTTTTTATTAACTTTTGGTACCTAAAAATGGTTTGTTACCGCTATCCTTGAATGAAGGATAAGATAGAATTTATATACACCTATTATTCAACTTTGTGAAATACTTGTTCCTAAATCTCTTTTTCATATAGTATAAAAAACTATTGCAAAAATCCTTACAACAACGAGCCATCTCAAAGTATCTTAATTGTGTAATCATTTACAATACCTAGCTTCTTTAGAAAATATGTACAATACATCTAAAATTTCTATGTTGAAATCTTTACATCATCACTAAACAATCTTCTAGGAAAAAGATTTAGTTTCTCTTTAAGACCCTAAATTTAAGTTTGCAACGATTCGCCTTGTAAGGGAAATTGTAATCACTTAACTTTATCAAGTCTTCTTACTTTTGTAGTGTGAGATCTTATCTAACTTCTTTCTTAACTTGATGATAAGATAATTTATTCTCTTAGCTTACTATAAGTTGAGTAAGAATAGATAGATAAATAATAATACGAGTAGAATTACATCATAATTATATAAGCAATTAACCAAATTAGTCACAATGCAATTTAACTCAACCAAGCAATGCAAACGCAGCAAATGTTAGCAATGCGTTACAAAACTGTGACATGTATTGGTACTGATTCACTAGCCTAACCCCAATACTAACCTTAGACATATAGGTAGTCAACATTGTTAGGCAACTAAATTATCTAATTTAGAAACCTAGAAAAGAGATTAGCAAGCTCAACCTAGCCTAAGCTATACAATTCTATATGCTCGAAAATTAGTTTTTATAAACTAAGATGTTTGCATTACAAAACTAACCTTCTACAAACTGAATTGTTTACTTAACAAAAAACTGGTTTTCAAAATAAAGCTTAATTAAATAAAAATCTCAATTTTAGAAAACTTAACCTGTAAGTCCTTTTTTGTGCCATGCCATGCCATGCATATATCATCCATGCCATGAATGTATCATCCATATACTAAGAAAGATCAAACAACCATCAAACAACATAAGCAAGCTTATCCAACAATTTATTACCAAAGCCTTCATTTTATTTTTTTTACATTTCCATCTCTAAAACCTTAATATTGGGTTTACTTAAGTGAATACCTTAGGATGTAAGGTTAATAGTTAAGGCCTCGTTTCTTATCCAAGTTTCATATAGAGCCACATCATCATTCATAGCAAAATAATATACAAATCCATAGCATCAAATACAAGCAAGCAATATATACAATTAAAGTCATTACAATCAGTAGTTAAGCTCAACTTATCTAACCAAATATACCAAAAGAGTTCAGAAAGGCATCTCATGGCTCATTAATCAACATGTCACATTCATACATACAAGATCAATTACATTCATTGCAATTAGGTAAGTTACAAGTAAATAAATTCTACTATAGGACATAAGCAATCTACTTACCTGAGACACTTAGCAAATTCCCAAACTTTACTCTTACATTTGAAGCCCTTCCTAAGTCTGCTTCACCTAAACAAAACAAGTACAACACTTAAGTTAATATAAGTTAAGTATAAGTAAGGTTATTAACTTACTTGCTCTTTGGGGTCCAAGTCCTAGTGTTATTATTTTTAAAACAACATTGGTTTTAGATACTTTTTAGCTCAATTTTCAACTAACTTCCTATATAAAAGTTCCCTCCACCACATTTTCTGACATCTTTAACATTATATAGTTATTCTTATATATCATTTCCTTACCACACTACTCAAGATCTAAGACAAGAGATTTAATAAAAACACTTGTTAAATATATAATTTCTATAATACTATTAATATATCACTAAGGTTAACTTTATGGCTAACCATACATAAAGGACACAATGGATCATTTCAAAAATACATATACATATCCAAAATTAGCCAACCCCCCTGCATCAATTACTAATCTAAGTTCTTTATATTGTGCTATTTTATATTTTCACTTGATTAACATTCTAACTTACATTTTTAATCACATGTTGACCTGTACGATACATTTCTTAAATCATTAAATTTTTCGATTCCAACACCAACTCCCTTGTTTTCACACTCCATTAGAATAATTTAGTATCCTAAACTTATTTACAACCAAGATATTACACATGCAAATCAAATCACCTTAAGACACATTAATTTCATACACTTCCAACTTCTTATTCCATGGTAAACATAAATTACCCAGAATGCAAATTCATAGTTTTCCAAAAATATTTATACAATATTAAAATAAACCCTTTGAGAAACTTATATACAAAAATTGGAGTAGAAACTACATTATTCACTATTTCTAAAATTTATTACAATATCCATTTTCAAGCTTGGTTTTTTAAGGAACCCATATTTTTGCTTTAAATATGAAAAATCAAGTTTGATATTTGAATTGCACATCCAAAACTATTTGAAAAAAAAAAAAACAATTTTCATAATTTTCCAAAAACATTTACTATTTTCAGAATTTTAGTGAAAGAATTTGAAGAAATTAAACACTTGCTATTGCACCAACCTTCGATTACCGTTTGACTAAGAGGGCTTGTAGGTAACACCATGTAGGTGGTGTTCCATTTGGTTCTCATAGTGGTTACATGTCGGATTGCATGTATACCCCCATTCTTGTGCACTCTTCAATTTGTCATCTCCTTTTGTAAATTTTACTTATGTTCTTCTTGAAGCTTTCATAAGTCATCTAAATTTCTTGGAGAACTAAACTACCCAAAGAGTGTCCTAGAAGTAGACTTGGGTTTAAATAATGCATGAAGAGGTCGATTGAGATTTTTCCAAAGAGACATGTGGTAGGTTATTTTTATTTTTCTCAAATTAAGGTGTCCTTTAAACCATAAGCTTATTCTCTAATTCCTAGGCTTTCTCCAAGTCCAAGTCTTCATGAAGAAGTCGTCTTTGCTTTTTCTTTTTTCTTTAATAATTTTTTTATCAATTTAAGTGGATAACTTAGCATATATATTATATATATAATGATATATTTCCTTTTTTTTAATTAGAGAGAGTACATACAATATACACCAAGCATATTTAACATGTACATATATTTCCTAGACATTATTCTATGTCTTTTTATTTATTTCTTTATCCAAATAATTTATCTTTAAGGCTTATAATTTATCAAAACCCAAATCGTACGTTTTCGATAAAGATAACAATACTAATAAAATTATGCTTTTACTTAATTAAATACTTTATACACTTTATTTTGCCAAATATGAAGGCTCTTATTTTAACTTTTGCTACCTCATATTAATTTTGAGAGTATTTCTTAGAACTCTAAATCTACCGATTTTGAGCAACTACAGTTATTTTATGTAATAGTATTCATGACTTGTACTTCTAATTTGTACTTTTTTTTGCCTACTTCTCAAGTCATATTTTCCAAGTTATATGTTTATGAGGAATGTATTGTTATTCCGAGTCCTCAATAATTGGTTGAAGACCCAAGTCTCACAAAGAGTATTATCAAACTAGATAAGAATTAATTTTTGGAAAATAAAAATTACTAGCGAAAAGGTATGATATGAAAAGTGATGATATAATTTTCATAATTACAAAAGCATTAATTTCACTTTTCCAAATGGTGGATATCAACATGTGATTATCATTGTTAATTTTTTATTGTTAATAACATTTTTTCATCATATTTCGGGCTAACATTATGGTTAAAAAGAAATTGATAAAATTAATATTTATTTTACTTTCTAAGTCTAAATATATCTATAATTGAAAACACCTAGAAATGGTTAAAAGAAATTGATACGTGACATTTGTACCAATAAAGCTAGTCTTCACTATGAAAGTTTTATATATCTAAAAAAAGTATCACTTTGATGATTTTTATAAGCAAGAGTTAATCAATATAATTATAAAACAAAATAAATAAAATAGACACTAACATACATGAGTGATTTGTAGTAAGTATACTTTCTAATAGTCACCATTATAATTCACAATATAACATATTCTAGATGTTAATAGAAGTGGAATAATTAGACTCATAATTTAAAAAAAAAATTCGCAATTAGAAGGCTGCAAAGTTTAAAAACATTCACCAAATCCCAACTAAAATTCTTTACATATTTTACAAACCAAGGACTTGAAATCATTTATAAAAGAAAAATAACTTAGATCTTAATAACTAATGATAACAACGCGCGAAAAGATAAATAGAGAAATCAGTGAGAAGTAGATACATGTAGATGTTTCATACACAAAAAATGAAACCCCAACCCATTTTTTCATTCTAACCCAGTTGTTGCAACCACCAAATCATCCAAAATCCATTCATTTTCCATATACCTTTCATATGGAACACAATGAATCCAATTAACGAGTTGCCATCACATCTATCACTAACTTAATATTTATTCTTATTGACCAGTCAAATCGTAGTTCAAAATATTATTTGTTAAGATGGTGACTATTTATAGTATAAGGAGTTAATGCGATGGAAGCAGAAACTAATTTGAATATAGTACTAGCCGTAGTTGTACCTGCAATGAGTATACAAAAATAGCATACAATATTATAAAAACATAAGAAAATTACTCTATCTAACTATATATCTAATTAATCATTTATGAAATAGAATAATACTTAAATAGTTCTAACGAAAAAGGAAAAAAAAAAAAAAGAAGAAATGTATGAAAGTACATTATAAATATAGCCACTAATGATGTTAATCACATTTTGTGTATTTTATTGAATAAATTGTTATTTGTTCAAAAAAATAATAAAAAGGATATGAATTTGAAAAATTATGCAACAAGGACAAGATGGGTGAGCACCTATTGAAGGGGCTCATTTACGAAAGTACAAACCATGCAAATTCCAAGAACTCCTAAAAGGATGAAACCTGAAGAATTACTGTTTAAAGACGAATGAGGGGATTCGGAAGCTGACTCAATTTTAAATCCCAAAAACATATTGTTTTTCTAGGAGCACTATAACAAAATACATTGTTATTAAAATCTGGAAAAGGCTGGAAAAAAGTTTATATGTACCTATAGTTATCACTTTTATAAGTGTCACAAAGAAGATAATACAGTGTTACTAAAAAAAAATGAACAATACTTAATATTAAGTCATCAAATGACGACTTACACTAAGAATTTTCGACAAATGAGTTGTAAAAGATATGCAATATGCTGTAACAAGTCACCTATAGATAATATGCTATGTTGTTTTATGGGATTGGCTTGGAACAAGTCACCTATAGATAACTTAATATTAAGTCTCAAAAATATATTGATTTTCTACTAATATTACTACAAAATACACTGTCACCAAAACATGAAAAAATTGGAAAAAAGTTGATAGGACTACCTATAGTTGAGTTTCCTTACAATCAATTAGCACATAGTGTGACCCAAAAAAATCCCCATTTGAAGTTGTCTATAGGTATAATCCTAACTTCCTCTCAACTAAGCAACCCTACCAAACCAAAATGAAAACCTCAAAGTTGTATGTCGATTTGGGGCCTTGAGGAGAATGTGCAAAAAGGTAACCAACCACCTTACCTAGGCTACATCTAAGCTCGAAAAAAGGCCAACAAAGAAGGACTAGAGAGTTCTAGCTAGGCAACCAAGTCTAGACACACCTGATTAAAGATAGAATTTCATGCTTGAGGAGGAGCAAATTATCACCAATGGTAGAAAGTTCTTTCTAAGTAATTCAAAAGATCAATCAAAATACTTATAAGGTTAACATGCCATAGGGGTATAGAGTGTTTGATTTCTTTAATGTTACTGACCTAAGCTTTATTTCCTTGAGGAAGTCCAAGATGAAGCCTAACTAGATTTGATCTCAAATCACAATCGGTAAGAAGAGTATGATAGGGATCAAGGCCCATTAACTTGATCTTAAGCTCGTAGACTAGCAAACTTAGCTCACTAAGCTATGTCTCGACAATTCACTAAGGAAAGGACCATACTCCTAAAGAAGATTGATTTGTTCAAGTACTTAAGCTCCTACTAGTGTTTTGCCATATCTTAGGACGAAAAGTCTAGCCTTCAATCCAACTTGAACAGCTCAGCAAAATGTACTACCAACATAGCCGAAGTGCATCTATGCTATCCATTCAATCTTCTAAGCTATTTAAGGAACCTCAATGCTCAGCATTTCTATACAAATTATATTATTATGCACTAGAGCTATAAACACTCCCTTAACAACATGTATTTAGATAGTGCTTGATGTTTTAGTATTTATAAGCGCATATTCCCTTGTTGATTACCGGATTTGCCCTTGTAACATATAATGTGTACTATTTTGGGTTAGCATCCTTTTAGTTAATTGTAGATTCCCAGTAAATTAGCTAAATGGGTTGTATAAATATCAAAGCATTGTATTAGCTATAGATCATCTAATATTGGATATACCTTTTGTACTTTCCTCTTGTTTTTGTGTGTAGCTTAACTATTCCAAGTTCAAACTTACTTTTAACTAACCCTTAAGTAAGGTTAGTGGTGAGTAACCCTAATGTTAGTGTTTTTATGAGATATGGAATACTGCCTTAAGTATGAGTGTAGTTGTATGGTGCATAATATCTACTCAACTAATGCTTGGTCAACTTACCTTCGACTACCATTTAACTTCCAAAACATCTTGAGGTTTAGATAGACACCATATGATTGTTGGATTGTGTGTACACATACAAATCCACATCATCTATAGTAGTAAGTAAGCTTCACTAACATAACAATGGCTAATAAGGCCTAAATCTATAAGCAACATGCTAATAAGAGTGAAAGGCAACAATATGTAAAAAGACAAAAACAATAACTGTAAATGAATACCAATACACTTTTGTTAATATCTCAATGATATAAGGATATAATAGTATGTGCATTGGGAATAGTGTATAAAATCCTTGAAATGACCATATTTTTATAAGTGAAAAGTACAAAAATAGTAAGAATTCTAAGCTACAAGTTACAAAAAGTCTCCCTCAATATTACAATAATGTATCAAAGGATAAGACCTGTTAGCATGAATACGTTACAAAAAGGAAATCTAACACTAAGCACTCCACTTTCAAAAAAATATCTTACAAATAGGTTTTAAAAGTAACAAGCATGATATCACAAAAAGATTTAAAAAATTACTAAATTACTTTCTTGAAGTAGCAATTGATGAAGTTGAGACTTAGATGCTAATGTGGCATAAAATTAAGATTTTCCTTTTTAAATGTTATAATACAGGATCCTCTAATTATTAAAAAATTAAAGTCCTATTTAAATGAGAAAAGTACACATTAAGTGTTGAATGTTTGGTCTTTATTTTTTTTATTTCAATTAAGAACATGAAATTTTTTTTTTTTTTTTTTTTGTATTCAAATTCTTGATGTTCGCAAACAAGTCACTATGTAAACAAAATACTAATAAGATTTCAATTGGCAATTGAACCGTATATAAATTATTAGACAATCAATTTTCTAATCACACATTTATAGAAGATATTTTTGAAACATCTATATCACTAAAGTAAAAGAGGGAGGCCTTTTGGTGTCTTTCTCTATATTCCTAAATCAATCTTTTATAGTATCAGTAATTCAACTAATTTACTAAATGTAAATATCTCAAGGAGGCTGGAAACATCAATTAATGCAATTCAACTTCTATACTAGAAATAGCCACTTCTATGTGCAGTAATTTTATTGTAGGTCCCATATAAGATATCAAGAGAAGGGGGTGAATTGATATCTTTTGTAAAAATGAAACTTTTTTTATTTTTAAAACGAATCCCCTCTTAATAACTTAAACATGGCATATAAGTAGTTGGGTATTGATCATTAACTTAGGTAAAAAAAAAAAATCAAATAATAAAATGCAAGAACCAAATAGGATAGAGAGAAAGAAAACTAGGTGATCAATTTATAGAGCTTTAGCCTTTTGCCCACTATTCTTTCCCAACTTCACTGTTAGGGACTTGGTCTTCCTTACTGATGTCATTCCAATTGTTGATAGTCAGTTTTCACTCATTTAACACTCGTCCTTACATCGCGCAAAATGCCAAGTAATCGATTCTCTCAACATTCACACTGGATAAATGACATACGGCATTTATGTGGAGTATAAGAAGTGTTCCTAGTTTGAATTCAAGGCTATGGCACTAACAGTTATTATAAGCACAGTTATAATGCATAAGCGCTTACTATCCCTACATATTAAGAGAGATGTCAAGTCAAGAAGCTTCCACGTGTCTTAACAGTTATCCCGACAACAATTTTAGACACTACAACCATTTATAAATACCGAAAAGAAACTCTATAAGAGCTCTTTAATACTTCTTATTCACATACTTACTATACTAAGTCACTTTACTAACTTTGGCATCGGAGTGACTGCATCGGACTGGCCCCGGTACCAAGCATTTCATTATCTTTTACAGGATTTTTCCTCGTCTCAAAATTCACTAACAACATTTGGCACTGTCTATTTTTCTCTAAACATGACCACATGGCTAGAACTAGGATGACCAAAAGTGGAAGTGCTGGTACTTCCTCCCAATACCCTAAAGTAGGGAGTCAACATGTTGATGAACAACAATTGGCTCGATTCAAGCAACTTTGTCTTGATTTAGCCAAAGAAAATTTTGAGTTAAATAAAAAACATGAACAAATCCTTGAACATTTTCATAAAAGTATTCACCTAAATTAGGACAAAGAGCATGGCGATGATGATGCCAACAGTACTAATGATTCCATTTATTCACTTGAATTGCCAAAAAAGCAAGCTAAGGTTCCAGGGAAACTTTCAACTCTTGCTTTCAAGAAGATTGATAAGGGCAAACAACCACAGTGTATGCATCATACAAGACCCTTGCATGTCAGTACCCTTATTGCAACAACCAAATAGTTCCAAATAAAAAAAAGTCCTTTCATCCCAAAGATTTTGGAAGAAGTAATACCTCGGCACATTAAGCTACCCCAGTTCGAAACATATGATGGGATGAAGGACCTTAAAGACTACTTGGAGTACTACCGTACACTAGCAAGGTTGCATGGTTTAAATGACACGATGGCCTGTTAAGCCTTTCCCTTAACCTTAAGGAATGTAGTCAGCATATGGTTCAAACACCTAAAACTAAATACCATTTTATGTTTCGATGAACTAACAGAAGTGTTCCTTCAATACTTCCTTGCTAGCAAAACACTTCCTTGTTAGCAAACTTCTTGTTAAGGACTCTTTAATTCTTAACACCATTAAACAAAAGTCCGATAAGTCAATCAGGGACTATTTGGCCAAATTTATGGTTGAGATGGTCCAAATCCCAGAACTAGATATGAGTATAGCCCTCAACACTATAATCGACAGAGTCAAGCCTCATGAAGACTTTTTCAAGTCTCTCGTAAAGAATAAGCCAAAAACTTTCATTGAGTTTAAGGCTAAAGCCACCTCATACATCTGATAGGAAGACAATATAAAGGTATGACAAGAGATTGATCAGAGCAGAAGAGATGAAAAGAATGATAAGCAAAGAAGTGCAAAGGATAGACTTGGTACAGATAATGACCACAGTTTAGATGCTGAGAAGAAGAGACTAAGGATCCTGACATACTCATCCCACATGCCTATCAATCGTCCAATCTCAAACATTTTGATGGAGGTATGTAGGGAGAGAGGCGTCCTGTAGTGGCTAGAAAGAATGCGAGGGAATCCCTTAAGAAGAAATTCAAATAAGTACTGTGATTTCTACCGTGACAAAGGTTATGATATAGATGAGTGCATTCAACTCAAGAATGTAATTGAAGATGCAATACAACGCGGGCACCTGTAAAAATTTCTAGCGCATGATGCCGAAAGAATAAAAAGACCATCTCAAAAGAGACGAGAGGATGACATACAGCCAGCAATTGCCATGAGAGATACAAGGGATGTTAACCCCAATAGAACACCCAACGGAGTAATTAATACTATTGTTAGCAAACCCAATATAGGCTGGTCGAGCTCTTCAACCTCTATTAACGCCAAAAATTACATATATAACATTCGAGGGAAAAAGGTCACGATCAACAATACAATTTCTTTCAAACAAGAAGATTTCCATGGTATCCAGAGGCTACATGATGATGCACTTATTAATAGTGTACAGGTCGCCAACTTTGAAGTCAAGAAAATTCTTGTTGATATAGGAAGTTTGGCTGACATCATTTTTCAGTAAGCATTTGATCAAATAAAGCCTAAGATCAAAGCGCAACTACGGCCTTACAAGTATGATCTTTATGCCTTCAATAATCAACCCGTCCAAGTAGCTAGAATTATCTCTTTGCCGATATAGATTAGTGATGACGAGCATGTTGCAGAGGACAAAGTGGACTTTCTCGTCGTCAAATGTTGGTCCCCTTACAACATGATAATGGGACAGCCATGCCAACATCTTTTCGGCATTATCGCTTCAACGGTACATCATAAGGCTAAGTTCCCTATTCCTACGGGAGAGGGTGTGTGCAAAAGGGATCAGTAATTGGTATAGTCCTTATGTATAAGGGCCTTAAGATGAAAGGAAGTATTTCAAGTTGAAACCTATACAAAAGGTAAGTCAGTCAGCATAGAGAATGCTAAGAACAATACTGAGGAAATTCCTTTGGGAAATGATCTTAGGAAGACAACAAAGATAGGAAAACCTTTGTCAGCAGATGTTCGGCAAAGCCTAATTGACTTCCTGCAAGCCAATGTTGATGTGTTTCCATGGTCACCTTCGGACATGCCAGGTATTTCGAGAGAAGATACGGTAAACAAGCTCTAAATTGACTCGAATGTGAAGGTGTTTCAATAGAAAAAGAGACTTTTGCACTAGAGAGACAAGTTGCAATAGAAGAAGAGGTCTAGAAATTATTGAAGGCGGGATTCATTCGGGAAGAGCTTTATCCGACTTGGCTAGCAAATTTTGTGCTAGTCAAAAAGTCTAATAGCAAGTGGTGAATGCCATAAACTTCACAGATCTCAACAAGGCTTGTCCCAAGGATTGTTTCCCATTGCCAAAAATCGATCATATGGTAGATGCAACCATAGGACATGTGTTACTTTCTTTTGTAGACGCTTTCTCTAATTACAATCAAATCAAGATGGACAAGGCAGATGAAGTGCACACATCTTTTGTTACCAATTTTGGAACTTACTATTATACGGTGATGCCCTTTAGGCTAAAGAACGCTAGTGCCACATACTAGAGATTAGTAATGAAGATGATCTCAAATCCATAAGAATGTTGAAGTATATGTGGAGACATGATTGTGAAGAGCATGAAGGAAGATCATCATCTCGTTGATCTAGAGGAGATGTTTGCCACATTGAGGAGATATAACATGAAACTCAACCTATAGAAATGCATCTTTGGTGCAACATCAAGGAAATTTATCGAGTATATGGTTATACGATACGGCATCGAGGCTAATCCGAGAAAGATTGAAGCCATTAAGAATATGAAATCACTTTACACGATCAAAGAGGTATAGGAACTCACCAAGCAAATTGCTGCCCTCAATAGATTCATGTTGAGAACTACAAGTAGGTGCATAAGATTCATTAAAATTTTAAAGAATCCAAAAGAGTTCAATTAGACTGACGATTACGAAAGAGCTTTCAACGAGCTCAAGGAATTTCTTGTGTCACCCCCGATACTCTCGACACCTATTCTTAGGGAAAATTTATACTTATACCTTTTTGTTATCTCTCGAGCCCTTTCTTCCATACTAGTCCGAATAGATGGCAAAGAGCATCGACCCATTTATTATGTAAGTCATGTTATATAAGGGCTAGAGCTTTAGTATACAAAGATTGAAAAGCTCGTATTGGCAGTGGTTCTTTTTGCGAGAAAGTTAAAGTCATATTTTGAAGCCTACTAAATCATTATCCTCATTAACCAACCATTGCAGCAAGCATTACAGTGGCTTAATTCCTCAAGAAGGATGATAAAATATGCCTTAGAGCTCAGTACCCATGGTGTACAATATAAACCCAGAATGGCAGTAAAGGCCCAAGTACTAGCTGATTTTATAGTCGAATTCACTAGAGATGAAGATCTAATGGAAGGAGTCAAGATATTTGGTTTCTTTATGTCGATGGTTCTTTGACACGAGAAGGGAGTAGAGTAGGCCTAGTTCTTCAAAGCCCCTATAATGTTAAAGTTCATTATACTCTAAAATTCGAATTCCCAACTAGTAACAATAAAGCAAAGTATGAGGCTCTAATTGCTAGATTGAAACTGGCAAAAAGAAATTGGTGTTGAGAGACTCAAAGTGTTCTCTGATTCCCAACTGGTGGTAAATCAAGTCATCGGAAGTTACGTGGCAAGAGAAGAAGAGATGAGCAAGTACCTATTGGTGGTACGAATGCTCATAAAAGAATTCCTATCTTTCTCTATTCATAAAATCCCAAGAAGCAATAATATTGCTATCGACAAGTTATCGAAGTTATCCATTATAGCATTCTCAAAGCTGAGCGAGAAACTTTTCGTTGAGTTCCTCCTGCAAAAAAGCTTATCCACTTTCTCCTAGAGTTGTGAGTTAGCTCCTTACCCGAGAGAAGAATCATGGATGGATTCTATAGTGAATTATCTAAAAGAAGGTACTCTCCTTGACAACAAAAAAGGGGTACAAAGATTGGTTTACTAGGTTGCAAACTATACATTGATTAATGGTCAACTGTATGAGCATGGCATACCTCAACCCTACCTTCAATGCCTTTCCCCAAAAGATGCCCAAAGGGTGTTATTTAAACTATAAGGTAGCATATGCAATAATCATGTAATGGCGCAAACACTGTATATTCGAGCACTATAACTTGGCTATTATGGGCTAACTATGAGAGAAGATGCAAAGGACATTGTTCGGTAGTGTCTTCAATTCCAGAAGCATGAGTCATCAAGTAATGCACCTACAACTGAGTTATGTAGCTTAACTAGCCCTTAGCCTTTTGCCTAGTGGGGATTAGATATTCTTTGACCCTTTCCCAAGTCTACCACCTAACAACAATTCGTCATTCTCGCTACGGACTACTTTACCAAATGGGCTGAGGCCAAGGCTGTGATAAAGATTACTAAGCAAAAAGTGGAAGCTTTCATCTTCAACTCCATCATATTAAGATTTGGAGTTCCCTATATGATAATTATAGTTAATAGCCCGTAGTTTGACAACAATAAGTTCTGGACATTTTATGAGGAGCATGACATTTGGCTCACCTATACGCCTATAGTACACCTTCGGACAAATGGACAAGTCGAAGCTATAAACAAGATCATACTGCATAGCTTGAAATGGAAAGTAGATCGAGTTAGGGGGAAGTAGGTCGATGAACTACTGAACGTCCTATAGGGATATAGAACCACTCACAAAACCGTAACAGGAGAGACACCATTTAAGTTAGCCTACAGCACTGAAGCTGTAATGCCGATTGAGATGGACTTACCTAATCAGTGGACGCATAATTTTGATGTTATGCTTAATGAAGTTAGATTGACAGCAAATCTGGACACTATTGAGGAAATTCAAAACTTTGCAAGAGCTAGGTTCACGGCATACTAGCATAGAGCAGCAAGATACTATAATTAAAAAGTAAAGCATAAGGCTTTCCAACCCGAAGATCCGGTTTGCCGTAAGATGGAAGCAATTGGTACCCAAGCAAATTAGGGAAAGCTTGGCGCAAATTGGGAAGATCCTATCAGGATTCGGGAAGTTGTTGGCGAGGAGGCCTATCGACTAGAAAGGTTGGATGGATCCATCATCCTTCAAGCTTAAAATGCCGAGAATCTGAAATTTTATTTCAATTAATGTTGGATGATTTCTGCCGTCACTCATTTGGTGGCAGCAAACATGTTTGTAAGATTGGTACTTATTTATGACAATTATATTTGAAGTCTCATTGTATTTTGGTTATGATTACCAAATTAACGAGTTCTAAGCTACACGGCAAACAAACTAACCTAGGTTCTAGCCTAACACAATTAATGAACTATATAAATTAACCTTACGATTGAGTAATATAGTTAGTCCATACCTCAAATGGTTAACAGACAATATAAAACGATGGGCGTGTGAAATAAAACATGCCGGAAGATAGTTGGGTATGTGAAATAAAATATGCCAAAAGATAATTAGGTGTGTGAAATAAAACATGCTAAGAAACAATTAGCATGTGAAATAACACATGCCGATAAATAAGAGTGCGAAGTAACATACATATACCATACAAACCGAGAAAGTGTAGTACGTGAAATTAAATGTCATAAGCACTTAACATAGCCTTGAATGTATTTCAATTGATAATTACATGAGAATGCAATATGCTAATACAATAAAAGTCCTATGGCTTATCCTCAGGTTTAGTAGAAGTGAATTTTAAATCAGTGGCTAAGGCTTCTTCGACAACTGGGCTCTCAAAGTAGGCAAATTCCTCGACATGAGCTTCATTGACACCTTGATTCATACTTTTAGCACCTGTCTTGTCGTCTTCATCTTCGTCAGCACTACTAATGCTATTATCGACGTTAGTAAAGTCAAGATAGGAGAGATTGTAATCAGGATGAAGCTTCAAGACCTCTTCTCTTGCCGCTTGAACCCCCTCCAGCAACTTCTTCAGTAAAAACCTCTCATATTGCCAACTGAGAGTGACTATATCGAGAGCCTCTTTAACTAATGGTCCCCTCCTTATAGTCTCCTCCAACTCAGCCATACAGCTCTATAAGCTCGAGTTGTTGGTCTCCATCTCCTTTATCTGAATACTGAGCTTATCTTCATCTTCGCTCATTGTACAAATAGTTTGGCCTAAGCCCTAGCACTCTTCTTTTGTCTTTTGCAGCTCCTCTTTCAAGCCTTTAAACTTCTTGTACTGCTCTTCCATTTTAGCCTTCAGGCAAGAGATTTCATTGGTAGCAAGGTCATGTATCATTTTCTTGGCAGTAAGTTCTTCTTGAAGCTTTCTTGCCTCCATTTCTGCCTTTATCCTCACATTATCGGTAGTAGTAATCTGGGCCTTCAATGCATTGTATACATTCTCAACTCTCTATAACAAATGCATTTAACACAATGAGGAATGATCGAGCATAACACATGGATACAACTAAGATATTACCTTCTTTGCCTCTTTGTCAACCTTATCTAAAGCCGTCAGAATGTGGCTTTTCATCTAAAAAAGGTGGTTGCTCATCTGGAAAAGGAAATGTGTTAATAACCTAAATGAATTCAATATTAAAAGCAATGTTTATGGATACTCACATCATATAATTTGGCTATGATATGGGCCTTATTGGAACCACCGACCCTGTCAACATCCTTCTTGGTGATATCTCCATCTTTTAGAAGAATAATTCCTTCCATCAAAGCTAAAGATTTCGTCCTGTCTCTTAAGGCTAAGTCGCTATCCAAAATTTGGTGGCTCTAACAAGAGACGAAGTACTCGTCGACCTCATTGCTGGGGATGAATTCGGTACTACTAATGCCGAGAGCTTTAAATTGCATTACCTCCTTCGCCTTTTTGTCCAAGCCTTGACTTTCTTGGTAAGTGGTTAGCCGGCTAGTTCCTTCCCTGGTCTTTTATCAACACTTGGCACCGCCTCAATTTCTAGTGGTGACCCTTCTATGGTAGTGACTATTTGATCCTCCTTGCCGAGATGTGTCTCTCGATGTTCATCATCCTTCGACTCAATAGAAGTTTGAATAATCTCAACCAGAAGCTCCTCAGAATGAACCTTGGTCAGCAGTTGCTTCTTACTCTCCTTCTTCTTCTCGGCAGGACGAGAGGTCTTCTGTGCAGTTATCTGCTTCGCTGCAGCTTCCTTTGCTAGTTTCTTTGCGATAGTATGCCAAGTGGTAACTGCTGAGGTTATTGCCCTCTTATCAACCTTAGATTTTTTTGCGTTAGCCTGAGCTAGTAACTTTGCTAGATTCACCTCTCCAGCACTTATATTTGCAATATGAGTAAACCAATTAATATAAACATGGGAAAAATATGAACTTGCATTTTCCATGCCGAGCAAGGCTTAAAGGTCACTATTCTCCCCCCAAGTCTTGAAAACGACTTTTCTCGTGGCTATACTTGGCACAACAGTAATGCATTAGCGTACCTTCCTTTTTAGAAAATATTAGTTCTCTATTTTCATAACACCATATAATTCTCTCAGTGTCCCAAAAGAACATTTTATTTCTCCTTCTCTCTTGAATTTTCTTCGCTACTGTTGCTACATCATTCGGTATCAAATCTATATCTTTTGTATGTATCGACTCAATCCATTGAGTCTAAAAGTCCAAGTCTTTGTCAAACACTATTGACACAAACTTGTCATACCACTTGTGAATCTTGGATTCCAACCCATCCATGAACTTATGCTCATGCCTCATAGCAACAAAGTACCACTCGTTAGGCTATCTCTAAATAGTGAAGAAATATCAAAACAGTTAAGGTATAACCCTGACTTTAACTTCTTCGTAGACTATCTTAAAGGCCATTAGAAGTTGGTATGTGTTAGGTGAGAACATACTTAGCGTGACTCTGAAATAGTTGAAGAAGCCCTTAACAAAAACCAAAAAAGGGAAGCACAACCTAAAATCCAAATATTTCAAGTATATATGGAACTTGCACTCTATGGGGAAGCATACCCTCTCCCCTTCTCTTAACCTACTCAAGTTCCATGTTCCAGGAAGATCTTGCCAGTATTGATTATATTTTGTGTTGAGAACTCTATCGATAGAATTGGCGATTCCATCTAGAGAATCACAAAAATAGGCTATCATGTTGAATAGAAATCTTGCCGAGTATCTCCCTTCCTTATCCTCGGGATAATTATCAACAGAAAACTTGTTAATCTGAGCAAGTTTATCCCACATTACCTCCATACTATCGGCTAAACCACCCAAAGAACAAGCCCCCTTGCTCCTTCTTTGGGGGGAAGGAAATGTGGCCTCAGTCTTCGTTGCCTTGAAATTGGAAAGCATAAGTCAATGGGCAACTTTGCAAACCATGCTTGAATGGTTATGTGAAATGATACAACACAAATCGAATAATTTGAGTTGAAGATGAGGAAACGAATGAAAGTTTAAGATGCGACTAGAGAGGGCAATTTTGATTGTGAATAGTACATTATATAAGGACAATTCATCCTCGTAACTACAAATCTGCTTCTGATAGTAATGATGCCTTGATATGGTAATCACGCGAATCACTAACACTTGTTTTGTAACAAAAATCTAATGATTGAAAACTTTCGGATAGTTATTAGGCCTACCACAAAATGATGACTTAGGTGATAGATGTCATGCCTCCAATTTCTTGGTTTCTCAAATAGGCGAGAGTTAGAAATCACGGCCTTTCGACTAGGATGTGATTCGTCTTACTTTCCATATTAATAGGCAAAAATCTAAAGAATCTCTCCCCTACTTGGCCTCTAGTATATATATGTAACTCCCTTTCATCGACTACTCGAACACGGGAGTTGGGGGGGAAAATATTGATAGTTTGTTTTCGCTCATCCGACACTCGTCCTTTCATCAGCCAAGATGTCGGATAATCGACTCTCTCAGTATTCACACTGGATAGATGACACACAATATTTATACTGAGTAGAAGAAGTGTTCTTAGTTTGAATTCAAGTCTTTGGCACGAATAGTTATCATAAGCATGATTATATTGCATAACCACCTACTATCCCTACATATTAGGGGAGATGTCAAGTTAAGAAGCTTCTAGGTATCTTAACAGTTATCCCGACAATTGCTTTAGACAGTACAACCATCTATAAATATCAGAAAGAAACTCTGTAAGAGCTCTTTGATACTTCTTATTTACATATTTACTATACTAAGTTACCTTACTGACTTAGGTATTAGAGTGGTTGTACCGGACTAGCCCCAGTACCAAGCATTTCATTCTCTTTTGTAGGATTTTTCCTCATCTCAAAATTCACTAACAACACCAATAATCTAATCTTTTCACTAATAAAAAATAAATAAGAGGTTACAAGGATATTTGGTTGGTTCTCTATCCTATCTCATTAGCTCTTCCTAAGATAAACACAGGATTTAGAAAACTCCTTAACCTCATACATACTCAATTACAATACAATAATGTTTACAACAAAAATGAGATAATACAATCAAATAACTCTTTACAACACTTGCACAAATGCAATAACAATAAAATAATAAAATTGTTTTTGCTCAATTTCTGATAGTTTGCATGGAGAGAATTTTTGAAAATTCAGATTTGTACTCAATATATATCCTCTGTTTTATCAACAGCTTGGCTTATATTCTATTGATCCTTAGTGTAACAGCAAAAATGACGACTTGTTGAAAATGATATAAAGATATTTTCTTTCGTTGTTAACTTGACTAAGCACTTTGTAACCAAGTAGAGAAAATCTCTCATATAGTTATCCTTGAAATTCAAATTGGAATTTCAAACAACAACTTATGATTCCCTTATTAATTTAAATGCCACTATAGTGATAAACTTCACCAAATTCGAAAAATATATATCTCTTTGTATATAGTTAAAAATTCGTCCAAAAATATCTAATGTATCTTTTACTTAATAAACTCCACCAAAAAGCTTGAAAATATACTCAAAACTTATCCTTTCTACATAAAAGTATATTCACTCATTTTGAAATTAAAATTCCTTGTAAATCACCACTATATTTTCATAATTTAAATTCAAAGAATATATCTCCAAAAAAAAAAAAAAAATCTTCACCATATTATTATCCATATTTTCATTTTTTTGCCTCTTTAAGAGGTGATTTCAGTTCAAATTTTACTCACACAGCATCCAATTTCAATACACCTACATTTTATATTTTCATGTATCCATGTACTTTAAATTTAGTTGAGCCTATATGCGATTGTAGCTTTTAATTGCATTACCTTAAATTTAGTGGAGCCCACGCAAGATTTTAGTTAAAAACGTATTCGAAACGTGATATTTAGTAGGCAGTTAATTTATTTTAGTCAATCAGTGAAATTATATCCGGTTATTTATTGTGAGATGTTTGGTTATGTCTAAGTTTACTACTATACAGATACGTGTTTTGAATCAACATCAAAAATTGTAAATAACTTAAAATTATGAAGAAATGAAACCATTGAATGAAATGTAAGTAATCTGTCGAAATAGCTAAATAATGTTCAAAAATAGAGAAAGTAAATCAAAAGTGAAATATACAAAGCTAATGATGTCGGCGTCATCGTCGAGGCAATGGCCAAGCATCCTAAGATTCAATATTGTCTTGTAGCTGAACCATCTAAGCCACATCCAGCTATGTAATTTGTCCACCGTCTTAGCTGTAAGCACTCAAGAATGATCAATGCATAGGGATCGAAGAAGGGTGCATCTATGTGACTCCTTCGCTTATGTTATATTAAGTATCTCTAATTAGCCTCCTTAATGGTGTCAAAGGGGTATGAAATTGACTAGCAGATGCCTCTCTAATGACAAGGGTGTAACATATAAGATTGTCAAAGCTCTCCCCAAGGAATGGCTTATAGAACTCAAATCCAGATAGTCTAGGAGATACTTGTGGTGAGAAGTATGGAGGAGAAGCATCGTTGTAAATCTCTACATCAGGTTGTCTATGTCTTCAGCCCCTAACTCGACGAGGACCACGTACCCTATAACCCCTACCTTTCGGTGGCTCATCCGGTGGGGAGTCATCTTTATTGACATATGGATTGGGTAGAGCTAGGTCACCTAGGAGGACCCTAATATGACATGTATGGCACTCTATGTATGAAGTTCGCTTGCATTCCAAACACAAAAGTTTGAGTTACATAAAAATTGGAAAATAAAAGTGTAAACAAAAATGAAACTATACATACCATATACATTTAAGAAGCCCTAGACCAGCCGATATATCTGTAGGTAACTTACTAGTACCAAAGGACGTAGTCAGGATGTACACTAGGCGGTGGTTGAACTTGAGCTATCTGGTTTTAGTGATCCTCTCATTATGCTCTCCAAGCTGCATGGTAGGTCGCCCAATTTATATCCGTCTTACCTTTTAAGTCAATATCTTGTAGGGTACGTCTTATATCAAGGTAAGCTGGGATCTCTTGCATCTTGCCAAATTATCAAGTGATACGGTCGAGATAGTGCATCTCCATGATGTGGAAGCAAATGAGTTACAAGCTAGCCATACGTCACTCCCATACCAACAATAAGCTAGCAATCTGGCTATATCATCATGGTTGTATAGAATCCAAATGACCTAAATTGATGATCAATAATGAGGATGAAAAAAGTCACGGTTACTAAATGAATAAGGAGAACAATTTTGGTAAATACATACCTGCTCTTAACGCTGGTGTTCAAATGTATCTCTATACTATCTAACTACATGCATGGATAGCTTAGTCATGTTAAATTCCACCCCCCATCGACTCATAAGTAGTCGACCATCGATAGCTATCATAATCTGGCGATGCATGAGGGTGATGTGTGGGAAATGCTCCCATGCCCACACCTGTAGAATAATCAATGGACCACTAATCTCTCCTACATTAACCCTAAAAGTTAGGCACAACTAATGGTATAGCTACACCAATATTTAGGTAATGAATAATAAATGTAAAACATATTTCTTATAACTAAGAAAGAAGAAATATTATTACAATCAATATAAGAAATGGAACAAACTGCAAATATGTTTTTCCATTTACTATTCCTTACTTGATTACCTCATATTAGCTTCAATCTATAAGATAGCTGCAAGTGAAGTAGTGACCTATTTGCTAGTCCTAGATCCATTTACTCTTGCAAGTACAAAAAAAGAAAGAAAATCTACAAGCTTGCTAGAAAACTCATATGATAAAAACAAAAAAGTTAGAAAAAATAACTACTTCTTAAATACACTACCATATATATAATCAATCAATATCATTACAAATTTTTTCATATTTAATAAGTAAACTACTGATGGATCCACTCGACATTGGTTGTCTTCCTCATTGCAGATATCTTTTCCTATTATGTCTATCCCCATCATATAGTTACAAGTGTAAGTTAATGGTCCTTCTTGGATGTCCATCTCATTCTAGAATTGTTTCTACTATAGCCTACTTGAATTCTTAACCTTGCTTGATGTTGTAATGGGATGCCATACAAGATTGTCAAGATATGACCAACTAAACTTATTAGTACAAGGCATGAAGGAATGTATGTATACACGTAGCTGATTTTGCATCGTATACCAACACCTAATGTGTATAGCATAGTCCATGTTCATTTTTCCCATAACAACTATAGTGTATGAGCACAGAATTTTGTATGTTTGCCACTATTACAAGTACAGTATAGTCTTAAGGGTGACCATGTGGCTATTCTCTCCCTTTTGCTTATGTGTCATTAGTCTGAGCGTTATTATGACCTTGAATATTTTTCATTGTAGTAAAAAAATCATGACCCGATGACTACTGGCCACTTTACGCCACCTATCAAACTTTCTCTTAATGAATTTAGTCAACACTTTACCAATTCCCATTTGCTCCGCTAATTCGATCTTATGTTTATTGAAGTAGTCATTGTAGTTGTAGAAAGTTTTCTTCAATAGTGCTACGACAGGTAAGTTTCTAGCATCATACAAAGCACTATTATAACTTTCTACAATGTTGGTCATCTTATGACCAAACTAAGCTTCATCGTCATACGCCAGCATCTACATTTTAAGATATAGGCCTCTAAAGTAAGCTTTAGTATGAAGGCTCATAGTCTTGGCATAGTTATAATAGGCGTAAAACTTTTGAGGTTACAATTGGTAAGCAACCTTCTTTATCATCTCTTTGTAGTTTTTGTTCTTAACCCGAGTGTTGAAGTTACTAGCAATGTGTTAAATACACCACTGCCAAGGCTAACCCCTTGGCTATACTGCATTTTTGCCATATACTACAGACTAGATACCAGAATGATGATCCAAAATCAAACATATATCGGTATGATCTCTTATAACGTATGTGAGCAGACATTATGAACCAACTCCAGCTATCGAAACATTCTTCATCAACTAGGGCAAAACTAAGTGGGATTATGTGATTTTGACCATCAACTCTTGTCATAATTAGTAGTTTATGCTTATACTTCTGATATAAGAATGTTTCGTTGATCATAACTATAGGCCTGCAATGTATAAATGCCTCACAATCCGAATGCCTAGAAGAATCTATTGAAAAACACATGCTAGGCATTATCATTGTCTCACCATCTCTGCTCCACCATGGTAACATGATTAGCCTCTTTAATCACATTTAATAGATGTGGGAATACTACATACAATTCTTCTCACTTACTGTAAACCTGTTCGATCACTTTGTACTTTACTTCCCTAATTCTCTTGATGTAGACAGTATAACTGTGTTGCTTGCAAAAAGTTGCCTACAAGTGTCTTACCTTAACACTTGGTGACTCTTGAACATCCTTAATTAGAAAGTAAGATAGAGTGTTTGAGTCCAATTTCGAGTGATCTTAGCTAATTGTGGGATTGAGGCATGTGTGTAGACCTACAAACCTGGTTATGACAAAGCATCCTGTATGTTACTTCATATAAGCTCAAAGTCTTTACCTACAAACCTTTTTCCTAATCAATGCATCTGATAGACCATAACATTAGTTCAAACTCCTTCACAATGAAGTTATGGTGGTTCATAACATGATGTAGCCTCACAGCTGTTTGTAGATGTTTCTTACACTCGAGCCACATGCCTACCTTTAATTCATTGTTGAAGCTCCATTCACTACCACTTACAATATCATCAGCCACTAGTCCATCCCCTACACTTAATGTGTAGAAAGGTATAGGTTTTAACATCCCAACCACATCCACAAATGCATCTAATCTTTCCATCTACATGACCCTTGTGCTTCTTCTACTTCCTGTAACTAACATTCACTCGAGTCAACGTTCACATTACAATTTATATCATCGAAATCTTCATCAGTGTCGATGAATGCTAATTCATTCTCTACATCAATATCTCTATTTGACTCGCTAGTGATCAAGACATTAGGTTCATTAGACATGCGATTGGTGCTCGGTACGTTCCTTAGTAGGACTACTTAGGATTCAAACACCTTAGTTTCAACTTGCAATCCAATATCATCGTTGTACCATTCGATGTCGTCTTCAATTGCAATAAGGGTTATCAGTGATGAGTTCACTTCATAAATTTCAATATATATTTTTGGAGAACCACTAACTCCACCACGCCCTACTAAGGAAGCCATCAACTATTGCACATCGTAATCATTATTGATGGGGATGGCATAGACATATCCCTAGTCTCGCCTACGACGGGGCATCTATGAATTAGCTCAATTCAGTATGTTGACATGTCAACCCGAAGCTGATTACATATCATTTTGACTACTTAGTCATACATGGCCCCAAATGGAACTCTAACTACTATTCTTGGGTGCTTGTCATACTGCACCCCATCTTCTCCTTCCACAATATTTCCACTAACATAACAAACTAATCTCATATTATCCATTATACACCTGTTTACCACATTAGCTGCATAAACTTCAACATACATATGTACAACTATTACCTTACATTAGCAAACATTAATTTCTTTTCACAACTAATATTATGAAAGCTAATGAGTCTGATTGCATAAAATATTAGTAAATAATAATATTTATATTATTTTTTGTACCAATAATTTTTTTTTCATAGCTAATATTATGAAAGCTAATGGGTATAAGTTACAACTAATTTCTTAGTAACATCATTATATATGCATTATAATTTACAATAATTAATATAATTTTTTTAAATAAGATATCAAATACTTAATGCGAATCAAAATAACTATAAAATTACCAGTATACAACAATGTACTATAATGTATCAAGTTATAACACCATTTCTTCAAAAAACATATACTTAAAATGAATTAAAATGAGTAAAAATCGTACTTTTTCATAATAAAGTTCAAAATAACATATCGTATACAAACATATACACTTATCCCATAATTTATCAGTATCCAACAATATACCATCATGCATTAAGTCATAATACTATTTCTTCATAAAACATATGCTTAAAACAAATAAAAACGAATAAAAATCATACATTTTCCTATTTTGATGTCTAGAGAGAGAAAGTAATGATAGTGCACCAATTGTCTCCCCATTTTCAAAAAACTTCCCATAATATTGACTTATACTACGTAAATACTTTGATTTTATGATTGATTCATAAAAAAACGGACCTAAATTGTTGGTTTGGTGGAGTGTTTTCATGGATGGTTCAAGAGAGTGAGAAAAAGTATTGAAGAAATTGGGCATGCAAAATGGGAAAGAAGAAGGGGTAAGGGATTTATAAGTCCATAGAAAACACTTCTTGAAGAGCCGGTTTCAGCACAAATTGAAATCGCCTTAAGAGGGGATTTCAAATATGGTATTTCTAGGGTAAATTTCTTAGATACCACATTCTTGTAAATTTTTTATTTTTTATTTTTTCAATTTTTTCCTTTTCCCTATTTCTCTAAGCTTAATCCATATCTCACCTTGATATTGACTATGTAATCCCATAAAAATCTCTACTGTAATTTTTAAAAATATCTCTGTAAAATCTCTACCATATGTTTATACTTATCGTTGTTTTAAATTTGAAGCCTAATGAGTCTTATCCAATACTTAAATCTCGAATAAGTCCACTTTGTAATTGCTAAACATGATGAGATGCTACACATGAAGTGAATTAATAGGAACTACGTTGACTTGTTGAACTTGAAGACAATCTTCGACATTCTTTATTCCAATGCCTTGTTAAAAAGAATTTGATCCTAATATTGATCAATATATCCAAGCAATGTATTTTCGACTCCACTCTAATAAATAAATAATTTTTAAATCTTTAGTCCACTTTAACATAATCTAATCCAATTTAATTTGATAAAATGATCAAACTCTCTAAGATTTATCTGTTCAAAAATCTATAATTCCATCCACACTTAATAAAAAATATAATCTCCATGGACTTTATTAACCAACTTTAATGAAACGGAATTCAATATATTTCCCTAATATATGCAATAAAGTGGAGCTAGGCTTTCATGTCCTAAAATGATTTAATTCTAATAATCAACATACTTAATAAATATATTAGTCATAACTTATCATATATTTTGTCATTATCAAAATCAAATTAGGAGACTTAATATTTACATATGTCACATTATTACTATATTTATCACATAAATATAATATATATCTACATCAAATTGGTGCCTTAAACTATTTAGCGATATTAAAAGTAACGAAATATTATAATTTCTAAAAAATTTGAATGTGTTTTGAGCTCCCCATGAAACTTGTCCCACTTTCCATGTTGAGCTCTTTCAAAGTAGCATTTATCATTTTCCACATTGAGCTCTTAGCATAGGTTTTTCCTTTTCCTCTTTGTAACACCAATCACAATAAGTGAATGTCCATTGAATTTCAAACTTTATAACAACTAATACATGGTATTCAATTTGGTTAGCTTTGGGCACAAAATAAAGAATTACAAACAATAACATATAAAAATATTAATATAATATAATAATTTTTCTTTACAGATTGTTGTACTAGAAGAAAAAAGTAACTCATTTGAAGGTTTATAGCGAAAATTTGAAGAATACCACGATTGGTTCAATTATGAGCAAGTGTTCAATTTTAAATTTGTTTCCCTTTCTGTGTGTTTTTAGGCTTTTCATCAAGTTTAACGGTTATTTATGGGATGATTTGACTTTACAATAAGTTTGATAGCATTATCGTTAATTTATATCTATTTACTTAAAGAGTCATTATACCTTTACTTTCTAATTTAGCTTATCAATTTCTTTTGCATTACTTTTATAGGCATATAACAAGATCTATAGTAGGCCAACTCAATAACTATATTAAATGATAAATTTACAAATACAAATGTCAATAATGCTATTCTTTGATATCCATAATTTTCAACAGTTTTTACACACACACACATATATATATATATATATATATATTACATTTTTTATCAATTCTTCCTACATTTAATTAACTATGTAGAAGTTTTACAAATAATCTTGCATGAATTTTAACATCGTAGGTGCATTGTTTGCTAGATGCTTATAAAGCAATCTTACCAACTCGTCGTAAAAGGAAATCGTGGTATATTAATATTTAGATTATATTGCTTTTTTGGTACCTCTTATAATATTGTATTGGAATATTTGTTGCAATATCTTTTTGTTAAAAATAAAATTTACACAAGTTTTATATATTTATTTTAATTCTTTTGATAAATTGATTAAATCTTAATAAATATATATATGTCACAATAAGAAAGTAAAAAATCTACATTTTTAACCTCACGTTAAGTATATTGATCACCCTTTAATCATTTCATTTTAAGAAAATAAAACAAAAGCTTCCATGAAGTATTAGAAAACAGCAGGGTTCATTTGTTAATGAAGTATTATATATATATATATATATATATAATACATGATGATTATAATAAGAAGTGTAATCTTCGTATTAGTAATTACAATATTGACTTCAACCCAATTCTTCCATTGCATGATTTTACGGCCACCCCTGCAGCTTACCATACAAAATCTTTATAGGTGTTGGAGGTCGGACTAGTCCTCCTTATCACCCGGTTTTCATATCGATTAAGATAAATTTGCTTCTATGTAACAGTTTCACTTTGAAAATATATAAATTTTGTACATGGAGTGCCATTTTTGCACAAGAAAACATTTTGTTCAACCCTTTTAACAATGGTCAAAATAATACTTTCACCGGCCCTCCAGTCCTCGACCATCTCAATTGGAAGCGATAATTGTGGCAATTACTGAGTTCTTTTACTAGTAATAACAGTGAAAGAGCATTTGTTAGCCCTCAGTGCTCTTTAAAACAAGCTCTTGAAATTACCATTGAGATATAACAAAAATTTAAATAATTCCAAACCAGTGATGGAGTGGAAATCACGTACCGAGTCTTGAAACAAGTAACCTGCCCATGCAAATGGGTTGTGACAAGTCAAAGACATAAGTATGGCCACCTTGATGCATGACATATCAGTAAGTTGTCAAATCCAAAACTACATAGATAACACAAAAACCAGTAGCATTCCATTCCCATGAAAAGATCACTCATCCAGGAGCATCTTAAGCATAAAACTACTAACTCAGAATCTATAACCAATATCATCCTACTCGAATTCGAATTGAAAAGTAAACCCGTTAATGAGAAGTGATTAAGGGTCCAATGGATTAATCAAAGTAAGATGGTAATCGAATCAAGATCACTAAAAATATTATAATATAACTTATATTTATATATAAAGTTTCTTAAAAATTGAAAGTCGAGAGCATTTTACTGTTTATTTTTTATTTTTTTTAATCTATTTTTATTTTGTTTTGGCAAACTGATGTATTTTCTAATAAATACGGGAAAAAAAATAATATATTTTAACTCAAAAAATTCTGATAAGTTCATATAGAAGTAAAACTAAACCAGTCAGATCAATAAGTTGAACTAAGATTATTATCGATGAAAGTCAAATAAATGATTTGGATTGATTTTACAAACAGAGTCGAATTGAACCAAACAGGAGGATCAACTTGGGTATGATAATGTTAGCTAAAACAAGACTTCACATCTTAGTTAAAAGGTTGCTCGCGGAAGCTAGAACGAGCGTTCCTCGTTTCGTAATAGCGTTTCATCCACATATGAGTTGAAGCATAGCGAAATCCTGTAAATAGATTAATACACGTTACCGGGCAGAAGAAAGAAAATAACCATTTCATGGAGACCAAGTACTTATTGAGCGTGCATTGGATTCTCTCCACTCAAAATGTTTTCTAGATAAAGAGAACGCAAAAACGGTTGACGAGTGCAATTATAAATTCTAAAGTGAATATTACAAAAATACAAAAAGACCTCTTCTACCATTTTTCCTTTTTGGGTAAAATAGTAATATTTATATTCACATAAGATAATGAAGCAAGTAGTCCATGTTTACAAGCACACAGCCAACCAAGCATTCCTTTACAAAACAGCAGAGTATCCTGGATCCATAATATCGCTTTCATATGCCAGAGGACTCTGTCAAAAAGTGGCAAAACATTACCAGGTGGAACAAAAGCTAGCAGCTCGGTGGCGTAGCCGCCATGTAACATGCCTGTCATACAGTCTGCTAATTAATTGGCTTCTCGTGGATGATACGCAATTTGAACTTCAGGAATGGCCTGCAAAATGGCCCTGCAGGCACAAAGCACATTAGCAGATTTCTGTTTGTAATTATAAGATGAAACTGAAAGAGGCTAGGCTGCTAAGAATGAATCAGTGTTCAGGGCTTCGAGCCAATCATATGTGCATAATGAAAACCCAATTAGACACCAAATATCTAATTATCAGCGAAAATTGGTGAGAAGTCATCATACACCCTATAATCACTCAACCAGCAATCATTGGCAAAGATTGAGGTGAAGTTATCATACTCCTCATAATCATCAATACCAGCATATCCAAATGCACAATCTCCTTCTGAATCATAACTGTAGCCAACTACTAGATAATCTTCATAAGGTATGGTAAAATTATATCGATAGTCATCTGTAGAATAACAAGGAAGCCGTAGAACTTTAATCGTTTCAGCATATCTTTTTCCCAAACTTCCCTCCAGACATAAAAGTACGAGTACCACAGAAGATTTCAAGGTAGATAAGAGACTATATCCTGTACTCTATCCCATGGGAGCAAATTTCTAGAATTTGACATCGAACCTATTGTAAAACATCTTTTACCTATCATGAAACCCGCCAATTATACAAAATCTTACAGGTGTTGAGCATGAGTTCTAACAGTGAAAAAGATTGGTAGCCACTGAGAATCACATCCAATGGGGGGGGAATTGAAATATTAACGAATATTAAGAACAATCATCTTAGCCCCTTTTTATTGTAGTTAGCCATCAATGCTACAGAGTGACAGCTTGTTTCATACTTCACCATCACCTACCAAAAGACTAACTCTATTTAAATCAAGCTATCGAAATTACTATGTGATTAGTAATATAACAAAAATAAAAATTATTCCAAAAATATCTTCCACATAAAAAAATAAATAAAGAAAGAAATACACGCATACTTTCAGTCTTATATTCGCATTTGATAACAAAACCAAACCAGTGACACAGTGAAAATCTCATACCAAGTCTTGAAGCAAGTAGCCTGAACATGCAAATGGGTTGTTCCATGGTATTTCTCAATCGATTTCAACCATCTAATTGACTAGACTCCTCTGAAGATGGATCCTAGTCCTCATAATGATCATCCCATTCAGATTGACATGCAAATTCTTCTAGACAACTGTAGCCAGCTCCTAGATAATCTTCACAAGGTATTATACCATTATATTGATAGTCATCCGTAGAATCGTAAGGAGGCCATAGGACTTTAAGCGTTTTAGGTAACCTTTTCTACAAGCCAATGTCCAGATTAACATTAAAGCAGCAGCGCAAGTCAAGTGATTCTACATGACGACAACCATCTAGTATGGCCTTCAAGCCTTCATTTGTCTTCGTACTTCCAAAGAGTTGAAGATAGCGCAATTGATGCATGCTTTCTGCTATAGCTAGTGCTGCCTCATCACATTTTACTACTCTGTCCTGGCATTTATGACCACCCGTGCTGTTCAACTTAAAGGATTTCAGAAGTGGACGGGATATCCCAACGAATTTTATAGTTTCATTTGAAAAAGAACAATTAATAAGATCCATCCCCTCTAGGTATGGTAGTTGTGCAACTGTTTCACCGTCTTTTTTGTCAGAAACTTCAAAGCTAGACATGAGCCTAAGGTGTCAAATGTTTTTGCGCCTGCAAACAATTATCAGAACACATTATGACTCGACAGATACAGATGGTCAAGGAGCTGCAAAGCTTAAAGGCAAAGACGAATGCTGTCAAAACGAAGTACAATTCATCATATCTAGCGTCTATTCAAACCCTTAGTTCACCATCTATTCCAAAACATGACAAATGATTATATATGTCTCAGACACACCAACTGAAATAAGTCGTCACCAAAAGTATAACTCAAAATTAAGTCTTGCGGCCTTGAGATCCTTTGAAATTCAGATGAAGTTACCTTATTCGCATGCAATCAAGTCTAATCTTTTAAAATATTGAATTGCGTCCTAATAAACCTTTTCAAAAGCTTCTGATTCCGTCCATTTTGCATCCATGAGTTTGTCTAAGATATGGCATACTCACTAAATGGCATGACTTATTTCAGAAATGTAGAGGCTCAATCGAATACAAAAGTTCGAGCCGTGACTACTAATTGACCAAAATGTTCAAGTTAAAATTGTGTTAATTCCTTTAAAAAACTTCGTATTGAAATTTGACATGATATATCTGCGTAAAACCCAAATAATGTCTCGTCTGTATCCACCACATGCTACTACGTACAGAAAAGTATATTTTAACTATCTTATTTATTTACTTTTTCCCTTTCTCATACATAGCAACATGTTGATTGGATAATAGAAAAACAATAAAAGAACGAAAAAAATAAAAGCAAGATGAATTATGTATACATGTCATTAATATACTTGAGAGTATCATCATCAGCGAAATCCCCAAGGCTGATGGAATATAAATCGCCGGAGGATCGATACACCGCCTCGCGACATATCTTGTCAAGAAAGTAATCAACGTCATAAGCATTGCTCAAGTTCTGCATGTCGATGGTATGCCACATGGAAGGTTCTTTGCAAATGGTGCGCGATGAACACACGTTTTGTGCATTCAAAATAATATGCACTGCACCTACCTCTACAAGGATTTCGTACGTTATTTCTCGTGGGAGCTCCAGCCAGTTCGGGTAGTTTTCATGTTGTAGGGGTGATGAAGCTGGAGGAGGAGAGAGATTAGGGTTTGGTGGCTCTTCGGTAGTGGCCTGTGGCCATGAAGAGAATGGCGACGGACGGAGAGAGCTCACAAGAACCAATACATTGTTGGAGGAAAGGGAAATGATACACAAGCCCAAAGCTTGTGCCGAGTAACGAATAAATGTTATGCGTCACGAACAATTAATCCTTTGACATTCATAAAGAGAGCCATCTAGGCGTCTAGTAATACAGTTTTTTTACTTTCGTGTTTTCATTTTTATCATTGCTCGTGATGTTTATCATTACTTACAGCCGAATTATGTGGATCTTAAAAGCACCAATTAATACATCAAAAGTGAAGTGTCATTTTAAGGTTTGAGCGACCGCAACATTCTTAATTATCTTTAATGATCAAAATTCAAAAAACATGAGCAAGTAACAATTTTTTTTTTCCCTTTTTTAAAAGCAAAAGATGTAAAAAATATGTGGAAAAAAAAAAAGCATGAAAATGGATGTTACTTTAATATTTAATTTATATATAATATCTAATATTACATGTTAGGTGAATATTAGTTACTCGAAGTTACCAATGCCTTTAATAATTTTTCGCTATGCTTTTAATACTTTTTTTTCCCAATACTACTTATTATAAAGATATCGGTTATTCAACTCCACCATCAACAAATTATCCTTTTAATAATTTTTACTATACTTTTAATGACTTATTTTAGACTTTCCAATAAATATTGCCACTTCCTTATTTTTCTATCCCATGCATGCATCATTAACCCTCTGTCTTCATCCTTTGTTCTTGCTCAAGGACATTGGTCATTCCCTCTCTCATGCCTCAAGTTTGATTATTTCCATTTTCGTTCCAAATACTCAAACAAATATTTGCAATTGTTTAATCTATCGATTTCTTCAAGTTTCCTGATCAATGGTAGCCATAGTTTCTTATTGTTCGACATCTATCGTGTATAATATCATAGTGTTTATCTTAGGCAAATAGTAAAACACAATCCAGTTTGTAATGCTCTCCTCCAAGTGACATTTGAGGTCTTGTTTGTAATACTTATATGATTTTTACTTAATTATTTTATTGTTTAATTGGAGTTTCTTAAATTATAAGTGGTGGGTTGTCTCATGTTTTATTTATTTTTTTTTTCTATTGTGTTAATTTATAAATTCTTTGGATGAAAAAGATTCCCACTTTTTTTTTTTTTTTTTTTTTGCCCCTCTTCACGGCATAAATATTAATTTAGTTTGTTTGAATTGCATATTTCCGTTTGACCAGCGTTTGTTTTACGCCTTTTGCCTTCGACCGATGAAAAAGGTTATTTCATTATTATGCCATGTTCGTAGTTTTTATTCAATAGATAAATATGGATTATCATTCTATGTTTCTTTCTTACAATCTTGAGATCCAAATTCATGGAGTCTGTCCCATGGGCGTTTCAAATCAAGATTTTCACCGGTCTATGGTTAGAAGTAACTCATTATCCATGGCACGATGATCGCTTGGTAGTACACCGTTGCGGTTTCTAATCGAATCTAAGTTCTATAAATAACACCGCCAATGGGTCTCTTGGTCTGTAGAAAGACTGTGGACTCCTTGCTATTGTTCAAGAATAGGAGTGTGCATGCCCTGTTGTGTCACAGCAAAAATGTGATTGGAACCATGAAGACAGAATCGCCATTCGCTAGAGGCGTAAGATGATAATTGTTAGGGATCGGCCTTTCGGACCAATCACCCAAGCCCGAGCCAGAGGTTTGGAAAGCACGGCATTGTGGATTCTTTCATCACGTCCAAGCTGCTTACAGAACCGAGCTATCCTGCTTCAACCTCCTCGAGCCTTACTCATTGTTGCAACGCAAAGACTCGAGCTCACTTCGACCAGACTCCCACCAACAGCTTGGAAAGTCCCACCAGGGATTCGACCGTAGTGTCTCCGAATCTTCTATGCCGATAACGATAGCCGCCCTTCGACCTTCCCTAGTGCTGGCCTGCATCGGAGCCCTCCAAGTTCGCAGCCTGCACAGGACGGCCTTCGACCAGGCTGCTGACTCGTCTGAGTCGTCTTAGAGTTACCTTCATCAGGAGTCAATCTGAGTAAGCGACCATGGTCCTACCCCTAGACTTACCATTGTGTCAAGCCACCCAAGATGATACCCTCCCGGATGCCCCACCAAGCTATTTCCGTACTATACCTAATATACTTCATATTAAGGTTAGCAATTTGTATTGTTGTATAATATCTTATGTCTGTATCTAAACAAATTTATGTTTAGAAAACCGCATCCCCTAACATAACTTATTTATTAATCGTATAAAAAAACTTAAACCCTTAACTCAATCCGTTTAATAAACGTATCTTGTTTCAGGTTGAACGTATATATTACTTAAAAATTTATAAATAAATTGAAAAAAGTTACCCTTTACCTTTACCTTTACCTTTTCAATAGTCAACCTTTATATATTTCATTCTAACTAAACTTATCTATATGTTTCTACAATTTTGATTAAAAAAAAAATAGTATAGATTCCAAAAACTTACGTAAGATTTTTAAGGAGTACACATATTTTCTAACATTCACTATCTATATTGAATTATGGAGTATATGTATTTATATTAAAGTGTTGTCAAATTCAATGAAATATGAACCAATCATAATATATGTCCATTATCATTCCATTTATATTGAAGTGTTGTTACATTTAATGTAGTTTTTTCTTTTATAACAAAGAAATTCATTATAAATTATATAACAAAACTTAATAACATCTTGATGCAAACAAATTAAATAATGATTGAAAAATTAAGTAACTAGACTCCCAAGGATTAAATTTTTTTTCGTCAATATTAATAGGCGAGGTGACAATTAAATAAGCACTATCAATTAAATCACTTTCATATGGTTTACCAACTTTTTTCTCTTTTTCCACTATTCCTATTTGAATATGGCTAGATCAATTAATACATAATCTAACTTCGAAATTCAAACTCAAATAAGGTCAAATTTAGATTGTAAAAATACGTGTTTTTACTTATTTTTTTAATTTTGATCTTGACATTTTATTTATATCTTTTTTACTATAGATCATTAATATCGATCCCACATTAGTAATTTAATAATTTAGGATGGGATAAGTGTAATTTCTTAAAAAATTTTAAAAGGTACTACTTTCTTTTATTTTGGCATTTATAATTTTTCCTACAATATAAACAATCTTAGTGTTGTGACATTTTTAGTGAAGGAGGACAACACTAAGAAAGGTTTTTGTTCTACTTGGTTTTTTATTAATTGAATGTGCTAATTATAAAAGTGTTTTAAATCAAAACAAAACTTTATAATAAAAATTCAACACACCATTAAAATTCTAATAGCCACCAGCTATTTAATAAATGTAAGTTAACCCATACTTCTCACAATAATGCTTATTAAAGTGATTTGTTATAAAGGTCCTAGCTCTAAACAGATAATTTCCATTATCATCATAAAAGAATATCAAAAGAAGAAGAGACGAAACAAAAGTAAGAGGAAAAAAAAAAGTTAAACCAAAAGTCAAAAAACTTACATTTCAAGTTGACGAAGAGGATCTTTTTGTCCTACTGACTGAAATTAAAAAGTTGAGATAAAGGGATGAAAAAGAAGTTGCAACGAAGAGTAGTCAGAAATGGGAATAATGAAAGTTAAAACTCTAGGTTTATCGAATTTGAAAGAAAAGAAAAGACTTGATATTTATATTTTAATCTTTTGGTGTGGTGTTTCACTATTTCATTTTAACTCACATTGGATGAAAAATAAATTAAAAGTTAAATGTAATGAGTTTGTAGATCGAACTTGTATCTACTTATAGGACTTATTCATTTAAACAGGTTTGGTGTCTAAACCTGAACTAGGACACATATTTCATCATATTTAAATGAGTTCGACTTGTTTATATCTGATTTCAAATTTTTTCATACAATAACCCATTTTAAATCACGTTATGTTGTGTGTGGATCTATCGCATCTAGATCCTATATTGCCAACCCTACTTTAGACTACATATCCTAGTCCAAACAGATTATGACAAATGTCTTTTAACACATACTATGTCTAGATGATACTACATATTCCTTTTGCACATATTATTAGTTTACCCCTTTCATGTGTAGTCTTTCTTACAATTTTCTTTTTTAAGGATAATTGCCCCTTTTAAGTAAATAACCAACACTTATAGTTTACCCTAGAAAATCGAGTATAAAAGCCCAACATTATAATGAGTTGCACAATTCAATCTTCAATATGCAAATTACTCTTGTTTTCTTTTTACTTGTTCTTGTGTGTACATGTCAATTTCATTTATATAACTCACTCTTTAAAATTATTAAATTCGTGATTTTACCTAAAATTGTTAGAACAACTATAAAACTGAAATGCAAAGCTGAAACTTAAAAAGGTAACTTTCTATAAATTATGTAAAGTAGTTTTTAAAAATAATAAATATATTTATAGCAGTTATTAAAAACTTAAAATATATGACAAATATGAAGAAATATAGGAATTAAGTTATTTTTTCACGAAAAATTCTTAATATATAATTTAATATGTACAGAAAAAAGGACAAGCAAAATCGACACCAAACTTTTTTCTTTTTTTTTTTTTCTGTTTTTTGTGTAAAAAACAATGAATTAAAGAGGAACAAGGTTTGATTAATCTTCTTTAGTGAAATGGAACCATTAGAGTAGGGGAACTTGACGGGGGTCTAGTTGATGAAGGGTTCATGGTGAGAGAGCTAATACCTTTATTAGTTACATCTTACATGAATAATGAGCCTTTGCTTTGATATTGTGATTTGTAAATCAAATTGTCATTAACAATGATAGCAGCATGTGAATTGTTATTGGACAAGGGGCATCTTGCTATCATGCGTAAATTATCTGGAGTGGCATATAGCCAACCCGAGATGGTCCGGTACCATGAAGGGGCCTGTGAGAGATTAACTAGCTCAGTGCAATTATCTTTTAGATGCTTTTTGATGTGGAGTGTCTTATGATGTCGTCTAAGGATCTAGTAATTAGGATTCCATATGAAGGGATGACAACTATAGTAAGATAAACCTGTAGCTGAAAGAACGTTGATCAGATTTAGATATACAAGAGCATGGCCCACTAAGCAAACCGTTGGCAACGAATTGGAAGAAGGTGAGCCAACGAGGCCTTATGTAACCAAAACGACCTTGTACATTGAGGAACCCAAGGCGATAGGTTATCATATGGATCAAAAGATCCAAGAAGACTTAATTTCTCATATCTCTCTTAGAAGCTTGCATGGCTTCATTGAGAAAGTTTTCTCTTTTCCTTTTTTTTTTTCGAATCACGATATGGAAGTAATTTTGTCACAGCAAAGGGCTATAGTTTTGTCATTATGAGAGAAAACAACTCATATTACATGAAGGCCCTGCTCTATATTACTATTGTTTTTTGCAGAAAGCTTAATGAAGGAAAAAAAATTGTATAATAATCAAACATATATATATATATATATATATATATATATGCGCACACACACGTTGCTCTTTCCAATTACTAGCGAGAAAGACGAATCTAAATTTCAATATATCAAAGATTTAACAATCATATTATTATGTAATTATACGTTCCATCCTCATGAAGCTCTCACACCGAATTTATTTAATAAAATTTACCAAATTAATGGTTTGGGTATGGAAAGCAACTATTAGAAAAACTAATGACCCAAAATATGCTAAAATATAAAAGCAAATGAACATAGTATATGGATTGTCCTTATAGATGGGAATCCGTTACTTACTGGGCCAATTACACAAGCTAGAACCAAGGGCTTCAGAGCTTATACATGAGGATTTTATGTGGATTCATCTGCGAAAGAATTCCAATTCGTTATTTCATTTCAATCGCATCTTATGGCCATTGGAAATCTACAGATTTACTAATGGTGAAAGCGAAGGAGAAAGGGCAAGGATCGAAGGTAAGTTGCTTCATCAAAGAGTTGCATGAGCGTGATAGCTAGCTGCGAGTGGTCAAGAGACGCATGATCGGTTTCACGGCTTTGAACTTTGGACATGAATCATATAAATATTTTGTTAGACTCTTATGGGACGCTTTTGTTGTGATATTGAGTATTTCTTTGAGAGTTCTTTCTCAAACCTATTCTTATCAATATTTTAAAATTGTACTACATAATATCAAGAGAGAAGAGTATAGTACTGATTTTGTTGGTGCACAATATATAGTGAAAGGTTATTCATATCGTTTAACTTTGCTTATTTTAATCCCTATGAAAACCATAAAAACGGTAACTTTCCATCACAAGACCCTAGAAATCTACTCAATTCCGATTTCAATGGTGCGGTGCATAACACATATGGGTCCCGTCCCGTATCACTTATCCTCCTATCATTTTGGAGTCCGAGTCCTTTGGAGTTCAAAATCTAGAAGACCAACATCATCCCATTCATCACGCCTCAAGTACAAATACATGATCAAGCACACACCTTTCATACATGCACAAAACCACAAAAATACATTAAAAAACGAGATACATATTCTATTACTCAAAGCAGCATCAAGGAAAGAACCAGAGATTCCAAATTAGCAATACATAGCAATAATAGCTAGAAAGATAAGAAATTAGGATAATGATCAAGACGCTCACGGTGCTAGGCTAAGTCATGGATGATGGAACCATCTTGTGTAAAAAGATTTTGATTAATGATCAAATCACAGTGCTCTCTTTATATTACCTGAAGTAGGTAAGACGGACCAATTTGAACCGGAACCAGTACCTAGGATAGGCCAATTTAACGACTGAAACTAGATAAGCATTGACCAAGTTGACCTGCCTGGTAAAATCGGAAAAACCGATCCCTGCGAGTGGACCAAATTGTTGGGTTTTAAGACAATCCCTAAATAAATCCAACTCAAATCGATACGTATACGAAATATCCCACAAGCAACAGTTGATTAGAGCGAATGAAAGCAGGTACCATAAATTGTCCTTACCATGAAAATGAGAAAAATTAAATCGAAAAACGATTCATTAAATATGATCATCACATGTCAACTTATGTAGAATATAACTTCTAATTAAATTCTAACATATAAATATACTACCAAAGCAGAAACAACACGTATCAACATTTCATTGAAAATTACATACTACTTGAGTGAACACATAGAGTATCATGTTTAGTGAATCTTTCCACAATTAAATAAGGCTAAACAAGAAGTATACATTTCAACAAGCATATGTAACCAATATGTAGTTGACACATTATCCTCCCCAGCCAATGGAAAGGGCCTGGCCATCTCTTCCCTTGTCTCCACTTCTTTTGGAGAGTCCTCAGGATGTTGTTATCCTCTTGGCATAATTCCCACAAAGTTCCCTCCAAATTAACATTAAAGCAGTGGCGCAAGACGAGCGATTCAAGATGAGGACAACCATTCAAGTATGACCTTCAAGCCTTTATTTATCACATAGTTTTCTAGAAGCTTAAGTTGGCGCAACTGATGCATGCTCGCTCCGCTGTGGCTTGTCCTTCATCATCACTTTTTGCTCTATAAGCTCTATAACCGTACCATTTTAACTGAAAAGATTCAAGAAGAGGACACGATCGCCTAATAAACTTTGTAAGATCTATAGAACAACAGCAGCCGAAATGCTCTAGCTTCTCCAACCAATCACCAAAAGATATTATGACACATACAGTATTCAACTGTCTCGCACAATCCTTCATTTTCATATAATTTCATTTGTGTGCTCCAATATCGTCCTGTAAGCACATTTCATATGCAATATACGTGTATTATTTTCTCTATAGAGTTAATTTCTTTTTAATATATAGATTTTAAGTACAAATAATGTATTAGTATTATTTGTAATATTGATGTGATTTCGGATAAAAAAATCCCCATCTGATTGACCGAAAGACAGAGAACTCCACCAAAGAAAACGGAAAGGAAGGAAGATATCGCCTGAAACTTACCGAGTGAAAAAATAGTTATAAAATCTAATCTTTTTATTCTTCGTTTAGGGAATAAAAAACAGAAAAAGAAAAGGAAAGGAAAAATCCTTTTATTCTTCATGATAGAGTACAATGTAAGTAGCAGCATAAAAGGTTATATTTACCTACAGGCTAATAAAATTGAGATATGCAGTATCAAGAATTATATTTATCAATACAGCCTTCTCATGTTGTATTTATTATAGCTTTAGTCTTACCTTTATACTGTATCCAGCTTTTATATTTTCATACGTGTTCTTTACAAATTATTTAGAGTTGGTTAGTTAGCTAGTCTACAGGTAGTATAAATAGGAGTTGCCTGGCTGTTATTTGTAACATTTTACATTCTTCCAGTTTTGTAATGAAGATCAATTTCATTCTTTTCACACAAACCAAAACACCTGCTTTATTTCTGTTCATTGCTCTGTTTTGGATTGATGAAGCTGAAATCTTGGATGGAAGATTCGACAGTTAGCACTCTTCTCATAGTATCAGAGCATAAGCATAGCCAATTTTTATAAGGTTTTGTTTTCTCTTCATTGTTATGCTTTTTCTATGTTAATTAGCAATTGCTGAAAGGTTATTGTTCAATACAATTTCGTTATGTCAAGTGATTCTGGTTATAATGATCCTCTATTTGTTTGTTCCTTAGATAGTTTGAGTACTATCATTACATCTGATGTTCTTAATAACTCAAATTATTTAAGATGGAGCAGATCAATAAAAGTAGCCTTAGCAACTAAGTCAAAACTTAGTTTTCTAAATGGTACTTGTGTTAAGCCTAAAGATAAATCTACAGATCTTTAGAGGTGGTTGAGATGTGATTTGATGATTTGATGTTTGATTTGGAATTTGATGCAAAAGGATTTATCTTAGGGTTTCATCTATGCTCAATTGTCTAAAGAATTGTGGGATGATATAGCAAAGAGATTTGGACAAATTAATGGTCCACTCATATACTAGTTGCAACATGATATTTCGAATTTCAAGTAAGGACCTAACTTTGTGATAGTGTATTATAGCAAATTGAAAAGACTATAGGATGAGTTGTCTAGTTTAAATGGTTTGCCTGATTGTAATTGTAGCATTGTGGAGAAGTTTATGGAGATTGATAGTAGAAATCGTCTCATGCAATTCTTGATGGGACTTAATGCTATATATGAGACAGTTAGAAATCACATACTCACATTAGATTCTCTACCTATTGTTAGTAAGGTATATTATTTGGTAGCTCAAGTAGAAAAGCAGAAGCAAATGTCAAGAGTAGTTGCACTTTGAGATGAGAGCCTTACGTTTGCTGTTAAGACTCAATCTAAGTTCAGTTCATCTGATAAAAGAGATAAGCGGTTTAAACGAATGACTTATGCACATTGCAAGAAGACAAGTCATGTAATTGAGAATTGCTTTGAATTGATTGGATTTCTAGAGTGGTGTAAGGGTCTTAAAGATAAAAGAGGAGCAAAGTTTGCTGGTCGGGATAATTCTACAAAAGAGACTTATGATTCTCCTTTTGATGACAAGTCACGGACCAACATTGCATAGTTTCAAGATACTTTAGCAAATGATACAGAGTTGGTTGCTAAGGTGTGCAATGAGGTTGTTAAACTCTTGAAGACGAAGTCAGTTGCTGATACAAATTCATCTTCATGTTCAAACTTTGCAGGTCAGTGCACTACTATTGGATTCGATTCTTTTGTTGCTTCATTTAACAAAGTTCAAGATAATGTATGTGATTGGATAGTAGATACAGGAGCCTTGGATCACATTACCCCTTACTTATACATTTTGCATACAAAACATACACTTCACAAGCCATTCTCTATTAAATTTCCTGATGGCACAATTAAAATAGTTCATATGGTTAGCAGTTTTTAATTAATTGGCCAAATAACATTACACAATGTGTTCTTTGTACTTTGAGTTCAATTGCAATTTACTTTCAGTCCATTAGCTACTTAAACACTCTAATCTAATTGCAATGTTTTCATCCAATCCTTGTTCATTTCAAGACCATAAATAACTAGATGCAATAGCTATTACTGAAGTGCGAAGTGGACTATATGTACTGCTTTCATCATTGTCTTTAAACATTGATCCTAATTCCAAACATAAGACTATTGTTAATGTTGTAGCAACTTATAATAGTGATCTACTATCTTTTAATTTGTTGTATAGCAAATTAGGACACATTGGTTATTCCAAACTAAAACACATTCCACCATTTCGTGTTATTAACCTTGATGGTTTACATTGTGATACTTGCTTATGAGCCAAAGCTCATCGATTGACTTTTCTTATTAATACTACTAATTGTTCATCTCCTTTTAAGCTTATACATAAAGATTTGTGGGGACCCTATATTATACCTTCAAGCTATTACACTAAATTCTTTTTTACAATAATAGATGACATGAGTCATTGTACTTAGACTTATTTGCTAAACTATAAGTCACAAGCTTTTCCTTCCTTGGTAAACTTTGTTTTCTATGTTAAAAATCACTTCCATACTTGTCCAAAAAACATCCATTCTGATAATGGTAGAGAATTTATTTCTCTTGATTCCCAGTAATTCCTTTAAATGCATGGCATTGTTCATCAAAGGAATATGTCTTATAACCTCAACAAAATGGGGTAGTAGAAAGAAAACACTAAACCGTTCTTGATACAGCTTGTGCTCTTTGAATATATGCAAACTTACCATAGAAATTTTAGGGTGAATGCATATTACTTGCTACTTTTCTTGTAAACTGTATGCCAACACAAGATTTTTAGTGGAAAACATCGTATGAACTATTATTCAAGAAACCATCTTCTTATACAGACCTTAAAACTTTCAGTTGCTTATGTTATTCTACTATTATAGAAGGTACTAATGACAAATTTGATTCTAAAGGTCATTGCTATATATTTTTAGGATATTTACCAAATCAAAAAGGTTATAGGTTGTATGATCTTACTACAAACACTTTGTTTCTTAACTGTGATGTTGTTTTCTTTGATGAGATTTTTCCTTTTAGTCATGACACTGATTCTTCCCCTACTCATGTTCCCTTGTTTCCTCCTGTGCAACCTACTAGTGTCTCTTCTGAAACTCCTGATGTTGTTTTTGATATTCATGACACTATTACCAATCCTGTTTCCTTATCTCCATCCACACTTCCTCTTGTTCCTAGAAGTTCTGATCATGTTAGATCTACTCCTCATTGGTTAGAAAACTTTGTTCATAGTGTACATTGTACTATTTCAAAGTTACATATTACATCTAGTGATCATTCTCCTTCTCTTCATCCTTTGTTCACAAAACAAACTTTTGCTAACCTGCCAAAAGACTATGTGATTTCATTAGCAAATGTATTTACCATCTAAGAACCCCAAAACCTTCTTAAAGCACAAAAAGATCCTAAATGGGTTGATGCTATGCAAAATGAGTTATTAGCTCTTGATTCTAATTGTTCTTAGGAACTTACTTCATTGCCTCTGGGCAAGCAAGCAATTGGTTCTAAATGGGTTTATAAAATTAAGTACAAACCTAATGGCTCTATTGAATGTTATAAGGCACACTTGGTAACTAAGGGTTACACCCAAGTTAAGGGTATAGATTATGTTTATACTTTTCTCCTGTTGCTAAATTGTCCATTGCGCATGTTTTATTAGTTGTAACAGTTGTTAAACAATGGTTTGTCCATTGATTGGATGTGAATAATGCTTTTTTGTATGGTTCTTTAGAGTAAGAAATTTATATGAAGCCTTCAAAAGGTTATTTTTTAGCTTCGTAAGGGTAAGTTTGTAAGCTTGTTAAGTCCTTGTATGGCCTTAAACAAGCTTCTCGTCAATGGAATTGTGAACTTACAACTTTTTCGCTTTCTTTAGGTTTTGTTCAATCTTGTAATGATTACTCTTTGTTTACTAGAGTTAATTGTGATCAATTTTTGGAATTATTGGTGTATATAGATGATATCTTGGTTGTGGAAAGTTCTTTATTAACTATTCAACAGGTTAAAATGTCTCTTCATCAAGCTTTTATGATAAAGGATCTTGGTGAAGTGCGTTTGTTTTTTTTCTTGGTATAGAGGTTTGTTCAACCATTACGGGCATTTTGCTGCATCAACGAAAATTCTTGCTGGACATATTGGATAATGTTGGCTTAATAGGGGTTAAACCAATGAAACTCTCTTTTCTATAGAATACTTGGTTAGACAATACATCCAATGTAAGTGCTAAATGATCCTTCTCTTTATCATCATCTAGTTGGACGTCTTCTTTATCTTACCATTACCCATCCTAAAATTATGTATGTGGTTCAACAACTTAGTCAGTTTGTTTCTTGTCTACGCATCCCTCAATACAACAATTGCATTCAATTTGATTTGACTTTAATGGCAATGACTGCTTTTTGCCATCAATTGTGATAATTGCTTCTTAAGGGAAGATTTAGATTATGCCTGTGGTTAGATAGTTTAAATTCTAAATTGGTATGAGCATACATGATATGATATTTTACGAAACTTTAATCATTGAGGTATGTTTTGGTGTAATAGCTTAAAGTTCATTAAATTTTAAGGTTATACACATTTAGTAAGGAATGCTTAGGTATCCTTAGAGGAAGTAGCTAATACTTACAATCAAATCATGATGCATAGCCGGTCGATATCTTAATGTGAAGTTTCTATCAATTAGAAATTGTATCAAACACTTCCCTAATCGGGTGGAGGGAGCTATAAAAGTGTTATACAAGGCAACGTGTCACATTATATAGCACCTCTTGAGCTTATAAGGAATCACCTTAGAGTCCTTGCTATTTGATGTGGTCTTGCACATATGTAATGAAAGTATTAAGGAAATCATTTATATAAATTAGGAGTCCTTCCTATCTGATGTGGTCTTATACGTATGTAATGAAATTTTTAAGGAAATCAGTTCTATAAATAGGGAAGATTATAATATCCTTTAAATAAAGTCTAATAGATTTCTAATTATTGAGATACCTTTTAATTTAATAGTTTATAATTCATTAGAATTTTAAGAATAATCATATATTGTGAGGAAATACTCTCAAGATGGTTGACTTTTTAAGAAATAGCTAGTACTAAGGATAAATTATAAGGTTTATAACACCAAAGTAGAAAATACCTTGGTGCATAAATTTTCAATCATTATGAAAATTGTCATCTAAAATGTGTACAACTAAAGTTTACCTAATTTGTGTAAGCATAGGTTATACTACATACAAATTTTATCAATTAAAAGCATGATTGATTATTTATCAACAAAAAATATTACGAAAATGGACACGATATTTATTACCCTTAAAACTTTTATAACTACATAAACACACTCATCTAACGTATATAAGACCTATGATTATCAAATTTGTTAGCGTTGTGCACTTAGTTATGAAAGGTATCAAGTGGGCATCCATATAGTTAAAACTTTACTAATGACACTTATGCATCAACGATGAACCTTGTTGAGATGTAGTATTATATGGCATACGTAAAAATTTAGTTGAAGTTTTGAGATATTATAATAACTTTGATAGCATATTAGACAAGCCAAAGTGATTTTCCCCAATATAAAGGGAAAATAAAGAAAGACAATAAGACAAAAAAGGCTTAGTTTTTTTATTTTATTTTTTTCCTCCCTTTTCTTTATAATTAAAAGAAGACCATTATTAGAACTAAAGGATGGCATTTTGATTTCACATGTTATTAGTTATGGTGTAATTGTGAAAGCTTCAACAGTCCTATATACAACAACATAGCTGTACCTCCTCCCAGTCCATTATGTTGGGCTTTACAATAATCTCTACATTTCATATCATTTGTGTAATCTTATTCTAGTTGGCATTTTGATTTCACATGTTATTAGTTATGGTGTAATTGTGAAAGCTTCAACAGTCTTTCATACAACAACATAGCTGTACCTCTTCCCAGTCCATTATGTTGGGCTTTACAATAATCTCTACATTTCATATCATTTGTGTAATCCTATTCTAGTTGACATCTCTTTACTTCTACTAATGGTGTGTGTCCTTGGTCACTTAATGCAAGGAAGCAAGGAAGAACATTAAGGTCACGTACTTCAACGTTTGCTATTAAAAAATTTCTCCAAAGATGGGCGAAATCAATAGTTTGAATTGATATGGGAGACAGGTGATACCTAATCAAGTTATGGAAAATGTTGCAAAGAGGATCTTTTATATTGTGATGAAGATAGATGATATTAAGAAATTGCACATTCTATGAAGATTACTTTCTATTTTAGCAGGCCTTAATCATTTAATTAGAACTAGGGACAATGCTTGCAGCTTCAAGAGTGGATATGAGAAAAAATATATATAAAGGAAAAGGAAGAATAGGACATACACTCTTACTTCATGAATGGATTCATATAGTGAAAAATATTATTTAGTCATAATGACAAGGAAATGCAAAAAATTAAAATATTTGATTAACAAAAATATCCCTTAATTTCTTTCTTTTAACTTCACTTTTAGGGTTATTTTTGGTGATTTAACATCAATTTCTACTCATTTACATCTTTCTATCTTAGAAAGTGGATAAAAATTAATTTGATTCAAAATGGAAATGTCTCCATCTTTTTTTTTCTCAATTTCCATCCTTTCCTATTTTTATTTTTATTATCTAAATTTAACATTTTCACTGTTGTCCTTTTATTCCTATTGGTTTCCATGATTGCCTTCCATTCATGTGAAAAACAAAATTTCCATCTTTCCATTCACTCAAAAGATTTCCTTCCATTCACATGAAAAGCAACTAAACAAAACAAAAAGCTATCAGTGCTATGATTAGTAGCATTTAATAAGCAAAATAGTATAGTATAAGAAGAAAGAGACAACACAACATAAATAGAACAAAACGGTACATTCTTCTTTTACAATAGTCAATGTGTGCAAGTGAAAAATATATGAAAATATATGTGTGTGTGTGGTATGTGAAATAAAATTTTCTATTACCAATCTATATAATACGGATTTTTAAGTTTAGTTTGGTAAATAAGGGCCTAATTGACCTATAACTTGGACTCTTACACAAATTATAAATCAACAAGTGGATTAAAAAATTTATCTGATACTACACTTCAAAAAATATGGTAACCAAACAAAAGGTATATAAATAAGGATGATCAACGATGCTTAACCATTAACACATTATTCGAAGTAGTAAGTGTAAGCAATTAAACATTACTAAAGAAGTGAAGCTTATCAACATGTGAGCGAGCCCCGTTTGCACATAGAGTGGAACTAGGACTCAAGCTCAAACGTATAGAGTTAAAGTACATGGAAGAAGATTTGTCGAGCAAGAGCAGTTTGCTTCTTGAAACTAACCCTATTTATAAGAAAGTGTCCGTTCTCATTCATAATGAAAAAATAATCATCTAGCCTTTGGTTATCTCAGACTACATAAATGAGACAAGGAAATAAGATTATCCTCTCTTCCCTCAAGATCCTTATGGTAAAGCTATGGCATGGTTTTGAGCTAGATTCATTGATGATAAGGTAAATACTAATACTTTCTTTATATGTGATATGTGTATATTATAGCTCAATTCTATATGTGTGATCCTTTTTGGTTTCAATACTGCATGCCACTCCACGGAACAAATTGTCAATTGCTAACTCTTTTCTAGTTTAGAGAAGTTTAGCTATGCCAGGAGAAGATGTTGGTAAAGAAAAGAGTTCATTTTAAAATTCTATAAATTTGCATAATTTATGATGTTTTCATTGATTTCTTAATGTAAAATTAATAAATTACACATTTGATTGGTCAATACAATGAAATAGTGAAAAATGATCTGGCTTATATTGTACTTATAAGTTTTTATCTCCAATGTGTGCCATTATATTGTGTTTGTTTTTATATATGTGATAGAAAAAATGTTCGAAATTGCAAATTATACACACTAGTTATTATAAGTATAAAAATGCACAACAAGCGAATGCCCGAATCGAGCATGCGAGTCCAAAATTTAACGGAACTTATTTTCCATTTTGAATTTTCACGTCTGGATGTCGGAGCATGTAGGTATTTCATTTACAAATGATCATTTCAATATGTGAAGCAAGTGGGACCCTCAAGACTACGTTTCTCGTTACCATTTCACAAGCTACACGTCCAAGAGGCTTGGAAAGTACATGGGGCCCTTTGTTTTGTCCCGGCCAATCTACGTCCAGGAAGGAAGAATTAAAATTACAATTTCAATCCATTCACAGCTTGACACGTGGGAAGCATTCGGTCCTTCCCTATTTGCAAATGACGCCTGGGATTTTGGATATATGATAAGTCATCTTCCTTTATTTTGGGAGATCCCAGAAAAGAAGATACACAGAAGCTCCTTGGGACCTTGGTTTTGGATAGCAGCGCCACAACCTTTAAGGCCTTCGGATCTTCCCTTTTCTTATTTTATTTTTCTTCGATAGTTTAGTTTTAGGATAGTTTTTAGTGTAGTTTTCAATATATATATATAATAAGGGCTTTCAATTCAGAGATATTCAGGGAAATTCATTGAAGTTAGGATTTGAGCACAAAACTTCTTTTTAAAGGTTATTTCTTCCCTTTTTCTAAACTTTATTTGCTTTGAATATTGTTTTACTCAATGCCTCTCTTAAGCTTATTTAGATTTTGAATCGATACTTTCATTGGATTGTTTAATGGTGGTTTTAGTTGTTTTCTTTTGTATTGATACATAGTGGGTTGTTAATTTCATTCATAGAGCTTGTGTTTCGATATATGAATATCAAATGGATTAGAACAATGTAACATGTACATGTAATTGTATCTATGAATGACTAATGTGAATTAGGAATTGATGCCTTCTAATTCAATTAGGGCTTAAATTAGTAGCCGATTGATTATTCACTCATGATACGAATTGATGGAATGACATAACTGCTATATTGTTAGATAATTTGACAATTAGTTCTTAATTGTACTCTTTCAAGGTGTTGGATATCCTAGTTAACTAATGTAGGGTAGTTATTGGTTTTACTTTAGTGAAAATGGAAACATGATGGATTTGTTTCAATAAAAATTTGAACTTTATTAGTTCGCTTAGCTATAAATGGGACTAGTATGATTGAGAGCTATCACTCCATTCACTTGGGATCGACCTTAAATCTATCACAATATTGCACTTATATGATTGATGCACTTACCAGTTAGTTTCTTAAGGTTATTTTATAAATTAAGTATAAGTGTAGGTGAGTAAAGACTTTGATAGTTGGTAAACTTGAGTTTTATTTAATTGATTCACTCTAAAACATGAGAAATCGAACACCAAACAAAGACCATGGAAGAAATTTGTGATCATTTAAGAACATTCGAGAAAGAGCTTAAGGAAATAACTATTTTAGATGGGATAATGTAACATCCTACCTTATAGGCATCTGCTTAAAAACTTTTTCTCAAACTTTTGGTGCCTTAAGGTAGTTTGTTACGTCATTCTTAAGTTATGGATAAGGCTTATAAAACCCTACAAGTTTTTAGATTTGAACGGAGTCAAATATAAGATTCAATGGATAATCTTTAGAATTGCTCAAGATATAAAGATAAAATCACTAAATGAAACAAGAAAACCCTAAATAATAAGTTGTAAACCTTAAATAACAAGTAAAAAAACCCTAAAGAAAATAAAATGCTAAAACCCTAATAGTACATATGAAACCTTAGAAACCCTATTACATGGGAAACTTAAAAATGACACAAAACTACTGGAAGGCTAATTAAAACCCTAATTGGAAGTTCAAAACCTTCTTTGACAAATAAACCCTAAATATATTCCAAAATTATATGCTTATTGTGAATAACTTCTCTATTCACTCACAAACCCAAAATCACTTGTCTTGTACGTAGTCTACAAACCTTAATTGGCCCTATATACTAAAGGACCTTGACAAGTAAGATAATATAGGACAATGACCTTGATTAAAGTGATACAAACATGACAAACCTTAATTATGCCTAAAATTGCTTAATTAGGTTTAATCACAATTAACTAGCTTAATTATGCTTTAATCCACCTACTAACCCTATTTTTATTGATTAGGAAATGCATACGATAAATTAAGGAGATAAGACAAAGGAGTTAGTTAGATAATTGGGATATTTTGAAGACAAATCCTTAGCTTGGTTAGCAAAAATCACAAAAAACAAGTGGTCCCCCCTTACTCCTTGTAACACCTTAGCTAGAAGGAGAAAAACCTTCCCTCTAACTAAATTGCTCTCTCTCTCCCATTGTCGACCTCTACCTGCCCTTATTCATTGTCATTTTCATTTTTTTTTTTCACTCTCAATAAGCTCATAGGCACCCTCAATCAAGGCCAAACTAACCCCTTCCCTTCCTCTTTTTTCTTTCTCTCGAATTACCCTTGCACCACCATGGCTCGACCCTATTTCTCCACTACCATAGCTCTAATCAACAAACTACCACCCACGCCACCTCATACACTCCCTCCCTTCCTATGTTGACATCCCCTATTACCCGTAAGAGCCGTTATGTCGTCGAAAAAGCAAAGGAGAAATCATACACCTACATTATTACACTAGGTAGACCAACTCCTCTTATCTCTTTAAGATTTAAACCTATAGCTTATAGTTTCTTGCATTTAGGACTTATACGTTATTTTTCTATTCAAGCATGATAATATAGTTGAGTATTAGGTAAGTTCAAGTAGAGTATATCAAAGAAAAGCTCCATTTAGCTAAAATGAGCTATTCATATACACAAACAAGTAGAGATGATGTAATAACTGTAAGAAACTTACATCAAAACTATGTGAAATCCATGGTGCCTTAAATGCTACCCCATCCTTAGTGTAAGTCCATCTTATTTTCATCGTATTATGTAACTATATTAGTTTAAAACAAGTAGAAATATGAGTAAAATAAGGAAAAATCCTATAATAATTGTTGGATGTAAGTTGATGAAGGAAACCTTCAAAGAGCCCTTCTTAGCCACCACTATTAATGAATTTGATAAGATGCAAATTGTGATTTACTATTGTAATGACATGATTAGTTAGTATAAAGCATGATTTATAATATAATTAATCAAGTTAAGTTAGGTAATGTTGAGTTAATAGCCTAAACTAGCTTGGTTAGTGATTAGGGCCTTAATAATAAGATTAGAAGTTTAATAAATATAGAAGTTTAGATTGGAACACTCTTAGAAATTGGACCTATCTTAAGGCTTTTAATGGGCTTAAGCCTAAAATAGCAAATAGGATTGGATTTAAGGCCTTAAGAAGCAAAGTGGACCTAAAAACCCTTTAAAAGACAAAATAAAGCCTAATAACAATAGGACTAGATCTAACCCCTAAGTTAATGGACTCATAAATTAATATATTAAAGGACCTTTTAGTCCAAAAGCCCATTAGAACCAACTCCTATAAGCCCCTTAGTGATATAAGGCTTAAAATTAGCAAAAAGGGCCCATTTAAGCTCACAAGAGTAAAATTAGAGCCCAACTAGAAAACTTGAGAAATAAAGTAAAAATTTATCTTAAAAATACTTAAATGAAAGCTTAAAAGCCCAAGTTTAAGGCCTAATACTCAAAATTAGCCTAAGGCCCAAGACTAGACCCAAACCTTAAAGTGGTTGAACTAAAACCTTTTACCACAAAGTTGTTTAGCCCAAATCGAGACCTTATGAACCTAAACACCTTAAAAAGATCTCACCAATTGAATGAACATTAAAAAATGATGGAAATTAGCTATAAGAACATGAAATTCTAACTTAAAACAAGAAAGATATGATCAAAATAAGAAGTAAGTTAAATTAGGGATCTATAACAAGGCTAGTAAATAAACTAAGTATAAGATGAGCCTTATTTAATTCAATTGTCTTACCTAGGTAATTTGGATACTGAGTATGAGACCATAGAGAACTAATGGGATTGTTAGATGCTATGACTAAGTGAGTACACCGCCCCTTATTTTATATGCTTGTGCTTATAGTTAGAGCGCTATGTGATTATATTTGATAATTGAATAAATTGCATGTTGGGGGGTATTTGGGAACTCGTATTTATTTGAATCAATTGACTCTTGCTGACAAAATACCGTATGATATTCTAAATGTAATTGTTTACTACATTGGCACTTAGGGTGTTAGAGTATCTAAATTATACTTGCGTGATAACCCTATGAATCTAGATTAATAAATTATTTGAACTATAAATGAACTGATCATGCATTATGTCTTCCTTACATAAAGACTACGGGCATTGACACCACACAGTAGAGTAAGATATCCAGTAGATGGATCATTAAATTATATTATTTTGCTGAGTTGTCTTTACATGATGTATTTATGCAATATGTTCTTATCTTAACTTTTAGGAACAACTTAGTTTTAGGAAGTGTCACCCTCAACTTAGGGTTATGTTATATTTACTACCATAGGTGGTTTGATATGATGAGAATCTATATTAGGATAGTGATTGTGGATATCTGGGTCCTGATGTGCGTAAATACTTCTCAAAATAGGTAATGTTAGGTGTAAAATCGTGCTTTACATACTCACCAGTAGTCTATGTACGATGTTTGTATTCATGTGCTTGCTTCTACATTCATATACTTGTTAATGAACTTGCTTATACTTGCTTTGTTAGTAAGGTAGAAAGGTTACTCATTAAGTTAGTTATTTGCTTATACTCCTATAGTTGGTTAACACAAGTTGATCTTTGGTTAATGCCAGGATGAGGGATGCTTAAGGTGAGTTAAGCTAGCTTTTAAGAGTTAAGTGGGAAGGTGAGAGCATAAGTGAACTTGAACTTTAGTTTTTGGACTCTTTGGAGTTGTTTGTGTCTTTTAAATAGTTTAGTAGTGTATAAGGCTACTGTAATATCTATAGGTATTTCTATAATACGTTTTATAGACTTATTAAAGGGATGAGGATCCTTAGACATGGTAATTGAGTTAAATTAATGAATTGTTTATTTATATTGCTTTGCCATTGTTACTTAAAATTAGTCCTCTATAGAGGTAAAGGTTTTAGCAAAAGCCTACATATTGCAAGAAAGGTTCATGATCAATAGTGGTGACTATTCTTGAGTCTTTTCATGGCATAAAATGGTACTACCATGACCAAGATGCCCCTCAGATAGCTATAAGGCTAACTTGTAATCAACTTGTCAACTTAACTTAGCTACATTGAGCTACTTTAATTTGCCTTATTCCACATAACGTACTACAGTAGAAACTTTTATACATGTTGGCTGTTGATAGTTGAATTTCATTCACTTGGTAACTTGACTATTGACATGATGAGTGAATTGATTATTGGCTAATGCCAAGTAACATAGATCTACATTTGATTTGAATTTAAGGAAAGTTATACGAATGGTTATCACTTGGGATGGTTATATTACATAACTGCTCATTATTCCTATATTTCAAGATTACATTTGATTGAGAGGTCTCCATGTATGCCAATAATCATACCATTAACTACTCCTTCAGATACACAACATTTACCTATAAATATGGGAAAACTATATTGTAAAAGGTATCTAATAACTCTTTACTACTTAGTCTTTCTAACATTCACTTATTGACTTAAGCATCGAAGTAGCTGCACCGAATTGACTCTGGTACCTAAAGGCTTTTCTCTTTACAAGACCAAAGTTTCAACCTAAAATCACCTAACAACATTTGGTGTTGTCTATTTTTCTTTAACTCACCCACGTGACAAAAACTTGATAAACTAAAAGTGCAAGTGCTGGTACCTCATCCCATAACCTTGAAGGGGAAAGTAGGTATACTAATGTACAACGTTTGGTTAAGTTGAAGCAACTTTGCCTTAACTTAGCCAAAGAAAATTAAGAGTTGAGCAAAAAACATAAAGAGATTCTTAATCTCCTCCATAGTAATGCCTACACATATCAAAACAAAGAGCATGGTGATCACAATGTTGAAAACAGTAACGACTTAATCTATTCACCCGAATTGCTAAAAAAGCAAGCTAAAGTTGTAATGTGACCTTCGACTCTTGCACTCTAGAAAGTTGACAAGGGTAAGCAACCGTAGTAAGTGTACTATGTTGGACTCTCGCATGTTAGCACCCTTGTTATAATGAGTAAACTATTCCAAATTAAGAAGAGTCCTTTCATTCCTGAGATTTTGGAGGAAGTTATACCATGGCATATCAAGTTATCGCAATTTGAAACTTATGATGGGATGAAAGATCCTACAAATCATTTAGAATACTATTGCTCTTTAGCCAAGTTGCATGGCTTAAGTGATGTTATGGCTTGCCAAGCTTTTCCTTTGAAATTGAGGAATGTAGTAAGTACATGGTTTAAACACTTGAAGCTAAACACTATTTTGTGTTTCGAAGAACTAGCAAAAGTCTTCCTTTAGCACTTCCTTACAAGTAAGCTTCCTGTTAAGGATTTTTTAATTCTTAATACAATAAAGTAGAGATTAGAAGAGTTTATTAGAGATTATTTAGCCAAGTTTATGGCTGAGATGGTCTAAATTCTAGAATTAGACATGAATGTAGCCCTCAACACTATCATTGATGGAATCAAGCCCTAGGAGACTTTTTCAAATCTCTTGCCAAAAATAAGCCAAGAACTTTTACTGAGTTTAAAGCCAAAGCTATGCCTTACATTTGACAAGAGGACAATATAAAGGCTCAACAAGAGATTGATCAAATTAGAGGAGATAGGAAAAATGACAAGAGGAGAAGTGCAAAAGATTAACTCAAGACGGATGATAGTCAAAATGCCAAGAGAAAGAGACCTCAAATTTCAACATATTCGTCCCACACACCAGTCAATCGTCCAATTTCGGATATATTAATGAAGGTACATTAGTAGAGAGGCATGTTACAGTGGCTAGAGAGGACGAAAGGAAACCTTTTAAGGTGAAATTCCAAAAAATACTATGATTTCCATTGTAACAAAGTCCATAACAATTATGAATACATCCAGCTTAAGAACATGATTGAGGTTGCAATTTAACAAGGGCATTTATGTAAGTTTCTAGCGCATCATGTCAAGAATATTGAGTGACCATCTTAAAGGAGACACGAAGACTAGGAGAATGTTACTTAACCAGCTAGTGTCGGGAAAGATGCAAGAGACAAGAATACTAATAGAGCACCTTATGGGATAATCAATATTATTATTGGTGGACCTTCTACCATAAGCCAATTAAGCTCTTCAAGTCTGATTAACACCATAAATTATGTTTGTAATATCCAAGAAAAGAAGGTCAAAATCGACAACACGATTTCTTTCACTGAAGAAGATTTTAAAGGTATTCAAAGGCCGCATGATGATGCAATTGTGGTTAGTGTGAGAATTGCTAACTTTAAGGTTAAGAAGATTCTTGTTGATATTGGAAGTTTGGTAGACATTATTTTTCAACACACTTTTGATCAAATAAGACCAAATATTAAAGTACAACTAAAATCTTACAACTATGATTTGTATGCCTTTAACAATCAACCCGTTCAGGTAACCGAAGTAATCTCTTTACTAATCCAAATTAGAGATGATGAGCATGTCACCAAAGACAAATTTAACTTCCTTATTGTCAAATGTTGGTCCCCATACAATATGATCATGGGACGGCCATGTCAACACTTATTCAGCTTGTCCATTCTACTGCTCATCTCAAAGCTAAATTCCCTACTCCTATAAGAGTTGGTGTATATAAAGGGATCAACAATTGATAAGGTCTTTGTACATGAGGGCTTTAAGGCGTGAAGAAATTTTTCAAGTAGAAACTTGTCTAGATAAGGAAACCTTTGCCGACATACATCCATAAAAGTTTAATCAACTTTATGTAGGGTAATGCTGATGTGTTTGCATGGTCCCCTTTAGACATGCTAGGTATCCCTAGAGATGTTATGGTACATAAGCTTTAGATCGATCCAAGTATGAAAGTGATCCTATAAAAGAAAAGGCATTTTGCCCCTCAAAGGCAAGCAGCTATACAAGAAGAAGTTTAGAAACTCTTTAAGGTAAGATTCATTAGGGAAGAGCCTTATCTAACTTGGCTAGCTAACTGTATGTTAGTTAAGAAGTCTAACTGTAAATGACACGTGTGCATAGACTTTGCAGATCTTAACAAGGCCTATTCCAATGATTGTTTTCCATTGTTGAAAATTAATTAGATGGTTAATTTGACCATCGGGCATGCATTGCTTTCTTTTATAGGTGCCTTTTCTAGCTACAACCAAATCAAAATGGGTAAGGAAGATGAAGTTTATACATCATTCATCACTAATTTCGGAACATATTGTTATACGGTGATGCCCTTTGGGTTGAAAAACATCGGTGCAACTTGCTAAAGGCTTTTCACTATGATGTTCAAACCCTAAATCTATCAAAATGTCAAAACATATGTCGACGACATGATTATAAAAAGTGTGACAGAGGATCGGCATCTTACTAATCTTAAGGAGACATTTATTACTTTGAGGAGATATAACATGAAGCTCAATCTGCAAAAGTGCACCTTTGCCGCTACTTCATGAAAGTTTTTAGGATACATGGTCACTCAATGCGATATCGAAGCCAATCCAAGAAATATTGATGTGATAATAAGCATAAAATCTCCTCATAATGTCAAGGAGGTACAGGAATTCATTAAGCAAATAGTTTCCCTTAATTGGTTTGTGGTGAAAAGTACATATAGGTGCGTAGAATTCTTTAAAATTTTAAAGAATCCAAGAGACTTCATATGGATAGATGATTACACAAGGGAATTCAATGAACTTAAAGAATTTCTTGCATCACTCTCGATACTGTCGATACTAATCTCAGGAGAGAATTTGTAGTTATACTTATTAGTCAATTACTAAGCACTATCTTTTATATTAGTTCGAATTGACTATAAGGAGCATCAACTAATTTATTACGTAAGTCATGTTTTGCAAGAATCGGAACATCGATATATGAAAATTGAGAAGTTTGTATTAGTAGTGGTTCTCTCAGCAAGGAAGTTGAAACCATATTTTGAAGCTCACTAAATTGTAGTCCTCACTTATCAACCTTTATTGTAAGCATTGCAACAGCCAGATTCCTTACAAAGGATAATGAAATATGCCTTGGAGCTAAGTGCCTATGGTATACAGTATAAACCTAGAATGGCATTAAAAGCTCAAGGGCTAATAGATTTCTTGGTTGAGTTCATGGGTGAAGAGGACAACATAAAAATTGTTAAGAAACCAATATGGTATCTTTAAGTTGATGGTTCCTCCATCAGAGAAGGAAGAGGTATAGACCTAATATTGTAGGGACACTACAATTCAAGGTTAATTATACCCTAAAATTTGGATTTTTGGCCAGCAATAACAAAGCAAAGTATGAAGCCTAATACCTGGACTTAAGCTTAGGAAGGAAGTTGGTGTAGAGAAACTCGAAGTTTTCTTCGATTTACAACTTGTTATGAATTAAGTTAAAGGAAGTTTATAATGAAGGAAGAGAAAATGAGCAAGTGCTTATTGATAGTATGAACGCTTGCAAAAGAATTCTAATCCTTTGCATTTCATAAAATACTATAGGGTAAGAACATTGCTGCCAACAAACTATCAAGGTTGGTCAATATGGCGTTTCCTGATTTGAGTGATAAACTCTTTGTTAAGTTTCTTTAGTACAAGAGCTTATAAAGTTTCTCGCAAAGCTGTGAATTAGCTCCTTGCCTAAGAGAGAAGTCTTGATGGATCCCCTTATGGATTATTTAAGGAATGGTGTCCTCCTTGATGATAGGAAAATGGCTCAAAGATTGGTTTATCAACTTGGAAATTACACACTAATAGGTGATCAACCATATAAACGTGGCATATCCCAACCTTATCTTCGATGCCTTCTTCCGAGAGATGCCCAATAGGTGTTATATGAGCTACATGGTGGTATATGTAGCAACCATTTAACAATACAAATGTTATACATCCATGCATTGCGACTTGGCTATTATTGGCCAACAATGAAAGATGACGCAAGAACTACTATTTAGTATTGTCCATAATGTCAAAAGCATGAGGTGCCAAGTCATGCACCTTCTACTGAATTATGCTACTTGACTAGTTTTTAGCCTTTTGCCCAGTGGGGATTAGACATAGTTAGACCATTTTTGAAGTCTACTACCTAGTGACAATTCGTCATTGTTGTTGTAGATTATTTCACGAAGTGGTCAAAGGATAAGTATTGACAAGGATAATAGAACAGAAAGTCAAAGCCTTTGTCTTCAACTTCATAATATCAAGATTCAGAGTCCCATTTATTATAGTTATGGACAATGGACCATAATTTGACAATAACAAATTTTGAGTATTTTGTGAGAAATATGTTATCACCTAAACTACACATTTGTAGCTCATCTTTAGACTAACATGCAAGTTGAAGTTGTTAAAAAGATCATCTTGCATGGCTTAAGGAGGAAGGTTAATCAACCTAAAGGAAAATAGGCTAACGAATTGCTGGATGTCTTATGGGGATACAAGACTACCCATAGAACCACAATAGCGGAAACACCCTTTAGGTTAGCATATGGTACGAAAGCAATTTTGCCGATTGAGTTGGACTTGCCAAATCTACGCATACAGAAATTTGACATGATGATGAATCATGTTGGTTTGATGGAAAATTTGGATGCAATTGAAGAGATCAGAGATGTCACAAGAGCAAGCATTGTAGCATATCAGCATAGGGTAACTAGATATTATAATCAAAAGGTGAAGTATAAAGGTTTTCAAACTGGAGATTTGGTTTGTGAAAAAATTGAGACGACTAGCATATGAGAAAAACAAGGGAAGCTTAGCACAAATTAGGAGGATCCTGTTAGGATCCAGCAAGTCGTTAGCAGGGGGGTGGGGGTGGTTCTATTGACTAGAAAGGTTGGATGGTATAGTTATCCCTCGTATATGCAATGTCGAGAACTTGAAACATTATTTCAATTAATTCCCTTGATATTATGCATTTCTATTTGTTTTATAAGGAAATAGCCTACTTATTTCGGAAGACAATTATATTCAAGTTAAAGCTTTGATTTGTTTCTCAATCTTTTTATGATTAACAGGTCAATAAGTTTAAACTACACAGTGGAGAGAACTAGTACAAGTTCAAGCCTATTGCGGTTAATGAAATTCATAAATCAATCGAGAAACTAAATAACGAACTTTATACTAAGTTCAAGTAAAATGGCTAGTTTACGTCTCAAATGACTAATGGATAATGTCTCAAAAGATGCCCAAATATCGTGTGTGAAATAAAACATATTGAGAAAATATCTTGTGTGAAATAAAACATGTTAAGGAAATATTGTATGTGAAATAAAACATGTTGAGAATGTGTTGTGTATGAAATAAAATACGTCGAGAAAATGATTTGTGAAATAAAACATGCTAAGAAGCTTCAGAATGCATGAGTTGAAAGTACTAAAACCACAACACTAAAAATGATACTAATACAAAATGATATGTTCAATCATTCGGCTGAAACACGCCTATACAACATAAAGTCCTAAGGTGACAAATCTTTTGAACGGGTTGAGGCATTTCCTTTATCAGAAGTGGTGACCTTAGAGCTTATCTCTTTTTCAGTACTTAGGGTTTGAGAACAAGTAGATTTCTCTTTACGTACATAAGGGACTTCCTTAGACAAATGATCTTCGTCGTCACTAAGACCTTCGACATAAGCTTTACTACCATCATCCTGCTTATGGATCTCGGCACTTATACCTTTATCAACATCTTCGTCAAAACTAACTTAATCATCGATGTCAGCGAAGTCCAAGCACAAAAGATCGTACTCAAGATGAACCTTTAAAATTTCTTCTCTTGCTACTTGGACCCTCTCCAACAACTTTTTTCTTAGCAATCTTAGGATGCCTTGGCCTTTACTTAGGCCAATAGGTTGGCAAGATTCATGTCCCTTGCTCCCATTTCTATAATAAAAGATAGTGCATTAGTGATAAACACAGAAATTAAAGACTTACACGATCCATGTTGAGTGAAGCTCAAAGGCTAGATTATTTTTCCCTTAAGGAACAAGAACGGCCTTCCTCTTGTAGCTCTACCCAACATGGCCATCTCTCAAGAGCATGGCTTCTTTTTTTAGGAAGATTGGCTTTCCATTTTTATATCACCTAATAATTCTCTCGGCATCCTAGAAAAATATCTTATTTTTCCTCCTCTCTTAGATTTTCCTTACTGTAGCAGCATTATTCAACATCGGTTCAATGTCCTTTGTATGGATTGGTTCAGTCCATTGGGTCTAGAAATCAACTATTCATCTAAAACAATAGATATGAACTTGTCGTGCCATTTGTGGATCTTGGACTCCAACTTGTCCATGAACTTCCGCCCGTGCCTAACAACTACAAAGTACCAATCGTCGGGTTGACTCCTAATTGTGAAGAAATATTGAAATAATTAAGGTATATCCCTAACTTCAACTTTTTGACAAACTATCTCCAAAGCCGTGAGAAGCCAATAAGTGTTTAGTGAGAACATACTTGGCGTAACTCGAAAATAGTTGAAGAACTTCTTGACAAAAGCCGAGAATGGGAATCATAGTCCAAAGTTGAGATATTTTAAGTAGATGTGAAATTCATGCTCTCTTGGAAAGTACACCCTCTCCTCCTCTCTCAACCTCTTAAGATTTTAAGTTTTCGAAAGGTCTTGCTAATATTTGTTATATTTTGAAACAAGAAATCTATCGACAGCACTGGCTACTCCATTAAGTAAATCATGAAAGTAAAGCATATTATTATATAAATACCTAACGACAAATCTTCCTTCCTTATCATCTGCATAGGTATTCACTTTAAGAGAGTTCATTCGAGCAAGTTTATCCCACCACTTTACTACGCTGTCTACTGAATTACTTAAGGACCTTGTTGTCTCACTCATTTTTGGGTGGGGGGAGGAGAGTGGTAGCCTCAGTCTTAGTTGCTTTAGAATCTAAAATGATAAGTTGACAAATTACATTGCAAACCATACCTGATTGACTGTAATGAATGTCACAGAATTTGAAGAATTTGAAAGTGAAGATGAAATGTTGAAAGTAAACAAAAGCTTATGGACGTAACTAAAGAAATATGTTTTTGGTATTGAAAATTCCTTAAATATGGATGATTTACCTTCGTAATTGCAATGTGTCTCTAACGAAAATGATACCTTGTTTAGATGATGGCATGGATTATTGACCCGTGTTTCGAGACAGAAATCTAACGGTTGTCAAGACTCTGACAGTTATCAGTGCCTACGGTGTAATTACGGCTAGTGTGACAACTGTTGTACGTGCTACTATTTGGCCTTCTAATAGGCAAGAAAATTGAAAGTTGCGACCTTTCGGATAAGATACATTCCGTACTTCTAAATAGAAATCAAAGAACTTCCTAGATCACTCGGCATTTGGGAAATTATTCCCCATTCAACCCGAAAGAATATCAAAATATTTACTCCCTTAGTTGAATCCTTGACTACAGGGTGGGGGGGGGGGGGGGGGGGGGGG